>JAKSZT010053883.1:5424859-5489237 GCA_026826555.1 Tolypeutes matacus | reverse complement strand
CCATCCATCCATCCATCCATCCATCCATCCATCCATCCATCCATCCATCCATCCATCCTGTTTGCTTCTGGTATTTTCATACTTGTGAAGAGAAGATGGTGAATTGCATAACCTCCTGGACAGTGTGTAAAGATGCCCATCTATAAAATCAATTAGGGAATGCATGTGGGATGCAACTGTCTTGGCAGTTGTTTTCTTATTCTTAATAAAAGCATGTTTTTATCTTTATCACTTGCACCTCTCAGCATTATTTAAAGCATACTCTGTCATTTCAGGTTCAAATGCACTCTTTGTTACTTTACTTTCAACTTTTTTGTGTCACTAGCTTTAAGCACTCTAAAAACCCAGCAACAGTGTTGCACTTTGTTTGAATTTCTTCCCTGGTCTCCTTCCCTGGGTGGCATGTAAGGAAGTCTCCATGAACTGTTAAGATATTGCTGCTTGATATTATTAAATGCAGGTAGAATTTTAGAACCACGAGCATGAGTGAAACAAAGTTTTACATTTTCCTTTCCAGTTCCATTGAGGTACCAGATGAAAATGCCAGATTTCTGAGAGTCAGTTAATAGAGGTTTCACTGGCTATTTTAAAATAGTGATTCTTACTTGGATTCGTTTTAGCAGGAGTCTGGAGTCCCTGAAATCTCTTGTCAAGTGCTGTGTGTGCGTTTTTTTCCTGGGGAGGGGTTCATAGCTTTCAATAGATTCTTAAAGGAGCCCATGATCTAAAAAAGGTCATGAACTTTGCTTTAGAGCAAATGTTCAATTATTTGTCTTTTGGTTTGGGGATGCTATATTTAAGCCAGATTTAATAACAGAAACATTAATTCCACTTGGCTTTTTTTATCCTAATTTTTAAAAAGCACATTTGTGATGATCACACCCTGATTTCTCAAAAATAGCATTGTGATTGTGGCTGTTTCTCTCTCTCTCTCTCTCTCGAAACAGCAAGTTTCCTTATTTATTAGTTTAAAAGAAGCCAGCGCTTATCAACCATATACCACATATAGTTCAGACCCAAACAAGGGCTGCGAGTAATTTGTTTTGCATCTATTCCTTTTAGGAAGTGAGGAAAAACAGCTCTACCAGTACTCTAAAGTTTGCTTTCAATTAAAATCCCCATAAGTTAGAAAATGTTTCATAAAGCAGCAAAAATGGAAAAAGGAAAATATATTATTCAGAAAATGCTCTTAAGTGCTGTTTTCTATAGTGCCTTAGATTGTGGGATGAGCTGTGGCTGTCTCTTGACCAAATCATGAGGCTAAATTCTATAGAAAATGAGTCTTTAGAAAATGGTAAGTGAAATCAAACATATGTGGTGCCTGCCTGAAGTCAGTACTCAGGAAAGATGTGTTGTATTTGATGTAAAATCCACAAAACTGGCTATATTCAAATCAGCAGAATTTTCAGATCGGAAGAAAAGTGAAGTAAACTATATTGGCCAAAATTTACAAAAATAACTGGCAAACCTGTGGAATCTGCTAAAGCATTATTGCTTAAGGGTGATGAGTAGTTTCAAGTTTTTCTTTCTTAGCAATGGAGTTCTGGAGGAAACAACACAAACTTATGATTCAGAGATGTGTGTCGAGTCAAGTTATTTGATATACCGAGGCAGCCGGATAGATAAGCATCCTGACTGGTTACTTGATGATATTAAATTATCATTGTGAGCCTTTTAGGTGATAATGGTTAAAAAAAAAAAAGAGGGGAGCACATGTAGCTCAGTGGTTGAGCTTCCCACACACGGGGTCCCGGGTTCAATCCCTGATATCTCCTAAAAAACAAACAACAAACAAACAATAAAACCAACTTGGGGGAGCCAATGTGGCTCCGTGGTTGACCACCTGCTTCCCACATACAAGGTCCCAGGTTCAATCTTTGGCCCTGGTACCTCAAAAAAAAAGTAATTGTGAGTCTTTTAGGTGATAATGGGGAAAAAAGAGGGGAGGGGTGTGGCTCCATGGTTGAGCACCTGTTTCAATCCCCGGTACCTCCTGAAAGAGAAAGAAAGAAAGAAAGAAAAAGTAGTTGTTATCTTTCAGAGATACATGTTGAAGTATTTATGGGTGAAATTAGATGAAGTCTGGGATTCGTTTCAAAATAATTGAAGTTGGGTGGAGGGCATGGGAGTACATAAATCAAACAAGACTAGCCACATATTGATAATCGCAGTGACTGAGCGATGGGCACGTGGGGTTCATTACTCTATTGTCTACTTTTTTATGTGTTGTAAAGTTCATATGATTTTAAAACTTTATGTTAAACTCGTTTGGAATTTGGAGGAATAACTAGAAGGCCCTGTTGAAGCTTTGAAAAGTTGAGTGGTAGAAAGTGTGCTTTTGCTCTCTAAGAATTACTTTGCAGAATGTGCTCAAAATTAATATTTTAATCACCTCTAGCAAATTGCTATGAATCTGTGGAAGGAAGGAATGAAGGCAGGATAGATTCTCGTGGCTCTTCGTCCCTCTTTAACTGTCGGTGAGACTGGGACCACCTGCCCCACCAGCCCGTGGTGGAGAGACGTCTAGGCCCTAAACTGCGCTCAGCCCCTGAGTTTTTCTCACTTGTGCTGTGGCCGCCGCCTCCCTGATTCCTTCTTGTCCCCCCTCTGCCTTTTTCCACCCCAAGGCAGGTAGCCTTTCCTGACATGCAGGCATTGGGAATGTGCTCTCTGCCTTGCCTCCCACCCCCCTTGGCTCCCCTTTGCAGTTAGGGTGCGGCTCCAACTTGGGAGAAGGTGTCCAAGGCATCACCGCGTCACTCTCGCTGCCTCTCCTGGATTACTTGGTGATACTTCCCTGCATGCAAGTCATGTTTTCCAGCCTCACTGAACTACTTATAGTCCCGCAGAAAAGAAGAAAAAAGATCATTTCCCAAGAGCTTGATTAGTGGCGAGCCCACACCCCAGTGACAGATCCTCCTGTTGGAGAGTGGTCAGGCTGCTGATCTGTGCCCCGTGGTGCCTGCCTGCACCGAGGGGCCGAGCCCTGCCCGGCCGATAACCGTTCTCACTTTTTAAAAATGGCAATGCTCAGTCCCTGGTGTGGTATGTGGTAGCACATGCTAGGGGACGTGTGGTAGCACATGCTAGGGGACGTGTAATAGCACATGCTAGAAGCCGTGTAATTGCACATGCTAGGGGGCGTGTAATTGCACGTGCTAGGTGCCATGTAATGGCACGTGCTAGGTGCCGTGTAATGGCACGTGCTAGGGGACGTGTAAGGGCACGTGCTAGGGGACGTGTAATTGCACGTGCTAGGTGCCGTGTAATGGCACGTGCTAGGGGTCGTGTAATGGCACGTGCTGGGAGATGTGTAATTGCTCGTGCTGGGGGATGTGTAATTGCACATGTTAGGTGCCATGTAAATAGCACATGCTAGGTGCCATGTAATTGCACATGCTAGGGGATGTGTAATTACACATGCTAGGTGACCTGCTTGTCAGGGAAAAGGAAATAAATACCCAAAAGCTTTCATTGAAAAGATTAATTTCTTGTTTACTTAATTTAAGGACTTAGTTTATACTCAAATATGATTTTACTTTAAAAATTAACTTCACTTTGATATATTACACGTAAATTATGAAGTTGGCTATCTTGAAGCATACAGATGATTTCAATATGGAAAACATTGGTTTTCCTTAAGAGGGTGGATTCAAGTCAGAAGTTGGTGGAGGGGGGTGGGATTTTGCCCCCCAGGGAATTTTTGACACTTTCTGGGGACATTTTTGGTTGTCACTGCTGGGGGCGGGTGATACTGTGTCTAGTGGGGAGAAGCCAGTGATGCACAGGACAACCCTTCCCCAAAACAAAGAATTCACTGGTCCAAAATCTCAGTAGTGCTGAAATCGAGAAACCTTGATCTAAATAATATCTAATACGTGTATATAGGTTTTCAGACACTTTAAATTTGGGATTGTGATGAAGAAGCCCTTAAACTTCTGTCAAAGAATTTGTCTGGAAATTCTTTGCAAGTGTTCAGTTTTAGAAAAAAATTTACTCTTAGAATAATTAAACAATATTTTTTACAAAGTCTGAAGAAACCGATGCTCTATTAGCCAAAACTATTCCTAGAAATAACACCAGCTGAAAAGGAGAGTTACTGTACGTAAATTTCATGCAGTCTTGCTTTGATTGATTAAAAAGTTTCCTATTTTATTTATTTTTTTTATTTTTTATTTTTATTTTTAAAGATTTTATTTATTTATTCATTCATCCCCCCACCCCTTGCTGCCTGCGCTCGCTGGGCCAGCCAACCACGCCATGCAGGCAGGCCCGCCCTCACCAGGAGGTCCCGGGAACCGAACCCGGGGCCCCCGACATGGCAAACGGGAGCCCCACTGATTGAGCCACAGCCGCCTCCCTCCTATTTTATTAAACAGAAGTGCCAGTTGTGTGTGTCGTTTCATCTTACTCTTAACAGCATCACTGTGCTCTCTCCTTTTGCTGAATAAAAAGGATAGCATAAGGCCTTTGAAAAGTCTGAAGACGGAGGGGTTTCTTTAGCTGGAGGCTGTGGGTTTAGGAAGCTAGTGATGGGGAGGCCGACACGGAGATGACCCTGTAAGCCTCCTGTGTCGCCTTGCCTTTATTTCTGCCCTCCGTTATTTCTAAAGCGGAGCTCTTGCTTACGCTCAACTTACCAACAAGTGTTTATTGAGCACCATGTAGCAGACAGGTAGCGGGCCCTTTGCTTGTTTATGGTCCTCATGACAACCCCACGAGGTTGCGACCGAGCCTGATGCATAGACGAAGGGACAGGTGCAGGGGGCAAGCCAGATGCACAATTTGTAGATTAACTGTCATTTTTGATTCCAAGGTACCGGCCTTTTCCGCCATACCACACTGACTATTTAAAACTCTGATCAACTTCTCATTGTCTAAAGAATTAAGAGAGCTCATCAGCGTGTCTTGGAAGAGGGGTGATCACCTCTGTCAAGCCCCTTCTCTGTCTACACCCCCCTTATTCTTTTTAGAGCCATACATTTATCACTGTCTTGCTAGTCCCAGAACGAGCCATGTACTTTCCTACCTTTGTACCTTTTATTTTTTTCTGTTTAAAATACTTCCTCATGTCCAAGAAACCCCCATTACCTTTTTTTTTTTTTTTTTGGAGGTACGAGGGATTGAACCCAGGACCTCGTACATGGGAAGCAGGTGCTCAACCACTGAGCTACATCCGCTCCCCACCCCCTATCATCTTTTGAAGGGTAACTCACGAGCTCCCCACCTGCACCACTGCTGGCCATAGAGTTGGTCTTAGTTACTTCTTTTTTTTTTTTTTTTTTTTTTTTTAAAGATTTTATTTATTTATTCATTTATCCCCCCCTTGCTGCTTGTGCTCGCCGGGTCAGCCAACCACGCCGTGCGGGCGGGCCTGCCCTCACCAGGAGGCCCCGGGAACCAAACCCGGGGCCTCCCATATGGTAAACGGGAGCCCCACTGATTGAGCCACAGCCGCTTCCCTCTTAGTTACTTCTGGTGCTCTTTCTTCCAGACACATGATGGAATTGCACTTCCCCACCCTTTTGAATTTGTGACCGTGTGACCAGTTCTGTCCAGTGAGTTAGGAGCCAAAGTGCCTTGTGTCCCTTCTGGGTGGGAGGTTCAGCCCCACAGGAACCCTCCAGAGCTTTTCCTCTTTCCCGCTGGCTTGGGGCGTGGCCGCTTGTGAGATGGCAGCGGCTCTGCCTGGTCGTTCCCCGTGTGACCACGACGCGTGCCTCCCCGCTGACCCGCGAAGGATGTGAGGCACGAGCAGGAGACGGACCTGGGGTACAGGAACTAAGAGGCAGCAGGTGTTACCCCAGCAGAGCCCCACCTGTCCTGAGCGATGGAGTTCCCAGCTCAGAGGGAGGTGCTCCCTGTCTCCGGTTTTCTCCCATATTCAAACACGTTTGAATTAGAGCCACATGGCCTTGGAATTTAGACGGCTGTTGTGGCTGAGTTCTCCAAGTCTGTGCCTTGAGTTTCCAAAGAACCCAGCACCCCGCATCCAGCCTTATACTTGGTAGGCCTTCAGGAAAGACTTGTGGGAACAAGCCCCGTCATTAGCCACGTGGAGCTAAAGGGACCTTGGACATGAGCTAGTCTGAAGGGCGTGGATGCCCTGAGTCTGACATGGGCAATCCTAGAGACCCTGAGAATGGATGGATGCCTTTTATATTTTGATTTTGGAATTGTATGTCTCACCTATTCCAGATGGCTTGGGGTGGGGTGGGGGTAGAGTCAGCGTGAGATTTTAAGCTCAGCTGGTTGAAGACGTTGTTTAAGGCATCTTTTACAAAAGGGCCTCTTTGTAAAGAGCTGGGTTTTTCAATCTAAGCCTGGAGCAAGTACTCGAAGGCCCCTGCTGCCACCTAGCGGCAGTGTCCCTTAATTGCAGATTCTTTCGATGGACCAAGGTTAAGTTGAATCTGCAAACCTCATCTAGGTAACCTCGTCTGGGATGTAGCCGTGAAATGCCGACAAGCTCTAGAAGCGCCCAGGTGTCCGTATTTAAGGACCAGTGTGCCCGATCGATGTGGACTGAATGAGAAGGGGCGCACATAATTATTTTTTTGGCACTGCTTTAAGTTTTTAAGCGAGTCAACCAGAAGGGGGGCTGTTAGCCGTTCTGGGTGGGTCTTTCTGAGTCCTGCGTCAAGACCGCGGCAGCGTGGCGACAGGCGTGGGCGCAGCCTGCCAGGAGCTCTCGCCTCTGTGGTCTGGCAAAGGGCTGACCTCTCTTTAGCCCAGAGGCTCTGGATGTAGCAGGGAAGCACACATTTCATATTTAAAGTTGGCTCTGAAGTTGACTTTAACCTTGGTTTTTAAGTCAGCGACAATTTTAACCAACTTAAACCTTCCACCACCATAAAAAAGGCAGTCATGTCCTCAATAGGGGTGTCCCCTGATATATCCTACATTTACAAAAGATCTGATTGCCAGCCTTGCTCTTCCGTTATTTTAAGTTAATGATGTACCATTTAAAACTCAGTAAATATTTGAGCCTGGCTAAGTATTATTCTTTTTTTTTTTTTTTTAATGTAGAATGTGATGAATTGAATCAGGTATAGCATCTCAACATAGATGATACTTCCTGAGACTTATTAGCCTCTGTCCTCATTTGTGATTTTTTAAATGATTATGTAAACCTCAGTCACCTTATTTGTATAATGCAAATTGAATGTGATAAAATATTAAAAATATCATCCATTAAATATTTAAAAGTTCAGACTTTGGAATTGGCCACAACTCTTCAATCTATTGCCATCTTAAAGGAACAATTTAGAAATTTTGAACTGTAAAATAAGAATACTGGGAAAAAAATAAAATAGCTGGGATCATAGCTATAAAATTACCTTTCCCCTTGAACCATCAGCCATTTTCAGCTGAGCTTTTCCATTTGGGTAGCGGAATGTTTTATGCCTGCTGTTTTCACATTCCTGTTAGGTTAAATAAAAGCTATAAACTAGATAAAAATCTCAGGAGTTTTATGGACTCCAAACTTGGAAAACACTTCAATTTTATTATTGTGTTTATAATTGCATTAAGAAAACCTTAAAATATTAAAACAAATTGGAATCGAATATTGCTATTAATGTAAATTGAATGAATAGTTTTTGCATTTTAAAATGAGAGAATAGTGACAGCTAATGGAGTTTTTGGAGCACTTCTCTCGAATGACATGTCTGGCTGTGTTACTCATCTGTCTCTAGGAAGTGCTCTAGCCTACACAGTAGCTTATTTTAAAAGGTGGCGGAGAAGATGCCCAGTTTCAGCAGTTAGGTCGAACATTCAGCCTGCATAATGGAATTACCTCCTGTGTTCACTGGAGCCCTCTGAGGCCAGGGCAAGCTGTCAGGCTCAAGCGAACCCCTACCAGTTAACTCATCGCTGTAGTGTGTTTGCCATGGGGAGTAGCCTCAGGAGCAGGGCAGCTGTGCCGTATCCATCTGAATTCTCTTCTTTACCACATCTCTTGTCCCAGGAGCAGCTTTTGAGGGGACAGAAGCTGTATTTCAAAGGCACTTTTAATTTTTGGTCTGAGTTCGATCTGGGTGTGAGTTTATCATAGGTCCCTCCATAATCTAGCCTTAGCTTACCTTTCCTGGGGTGGTTTATCAGTATTTTGATTCACCCACGCTAGGCCTCTGGATTTCCTAGCCTTCTCTCTTGGGACATCCACCTGCCAAAAGCAAACAAAAAACACAACACCTTCCCAGTGTCTAAAACCCCAGATTTGGGAAGCAGCTGTGGCTCAATCAGTAGGGCTCCCGTTTACCATATGGGAGGCCCCGGGTTCGGTTCCTGGGGCCTCCTGGTGAAGGCAAGCCCGCCCGCACGGCGTGGTTAGCTGACCCAGTGAGCGCAAGCAGCAAGGGGGGGATAAATGAATAAATAAATAAAATCTTTAAAAAAATAAAATAAAATAAAACCCCAGATTGTACCTGTTTTTCAGTTTTCATCTCAAAAGCTGTCTTCTGTGTGAGCGAATTTACAATTCAGGGCATGGATTTATTTGTGCTATATGAGGTTCCTTAGAAACTCATTCATTGTCAAATAGCTATTGCGTAATTGTGTGCTTCTCTAAGAATTGGGAATTAGCAGAAAGCAAAAGGGTCATCCATCCCAGAGGCTGCATTTTCCTGTGTACAGAAATAATAATAACATCCACAGCTCTTTTTGGCATTAACTGGGTGCCAGGCACTTCTAGGCATTTTACCCATAAGGACTGATTGACGAGGTGGGCAGGGCCTGGAGGAGAAGTCAAGTGGCCTTGCCCCGAGGTCGCAGGCTGCTCATGGGCAGCTGGGCACCAGCATCCAGTGCTCTTTCCTGCCGTCAGCCCCTGTGTGCAGTAAGCATATAGGCTTGGGGTGGTGGTGGGGGGTGAAGACAAGGAAGCGAGGAAGGGGCGGGGAGCAGCAGGGTGCTGAGGCTGAAATTCAGGGTGGAGGGGGTAGTGCTTGAGCAGAGAGCCCAAGTGAGGTAACCAGTCCCCTTTTAGGGGGTCCAGGAGGTCAGAACAATTTTGCAACTATAAGATATTATTTGCCTTTTCCTCCTCTCATGAGTGTACAGTGGAGTTTTCCCGACGCTGCGTCATGAGTGATACTGCAACAGAGCAAATGCAGAATCCAGCTGTCTTCTGTTAGGCCAGACAGTAAAAAGATGTGCAGAAGCGTGAAGCACTGCCACTCTTCTCTCTAAACCTTGGGCCCTTGGTCAACTGTTAGCAAAAATGGATTCTGAGACCACAGAGTTTGAGAATCACTGCTTCAGAAGGTTCACCCTGGTTGCCGCGTGGGGAATAAGCAAAGAAGGGCAAGAGAGACAGCAGGGAGGATGGTTACACGGCGTCGTCAGCGTCCAGGGGAGCAGAGAGGATGCGACGGTAGCTGGGTGTGGATTTATCATGAAAGCCAAGGGTTTGTCCTTGGCTAGGACGTGGCTGTGTAAATGCCTGGGGAACAGGCCTCTAACCAGAAGACGGTAGCTTTATTCCAGTCTTTTTTTCCCTTCCAAACTTGGGCCTTTGCTTGCGTACGCATGGCGAATGTCACACGCGAGCATGCTGCCCCGCTGATGTGGACATTTGCCCAAGTGCCAGGTAAGGCCAGCTGATCCTGCTCGCGCAATAGCCGTCACTTCCAAAAAGTGACATCTCACCCTGGAAACGTGGTGCGACACGGGGTTTAAACCTTTGTGTTTTGTTTTAACGCTTCTGGTTTGACAGATACTTACAGAAAAGATCCGGGGCAGGTCCCTCTACAGTCGTGGTTTACTTAGAAAGTAACACTTCATACCATTCCTGTTAGCAGTATCCCGAGGTTATAATGTGAGCTACTAACAACCTCAAGGGGAGGTTTGAGCTGGAAGACGGAGCCCAAAGGAGCCCAAAGACGCTGCTGGGGGTGGGGGTGGGACCCTCCGCTGAGGGGCTTGGCCCACACCCGGGAGGAAGCCCCAGGCCAGACAAAGCGGGGGACCCTTTCTGTTTCCTTTTATTCCCATTTCTTAGGATCACTACCCTAGTGTATTTTATCAGGTAAGTGAACTAAATAATTGCAAGAAGAGCAATGCTTACCTTTGAAAAAAAAAAAAGGTAGTTCTAGTGCCTGATCAAGAAGGAAAAAGATTATTTTTCTCCAATAATCTAGGCCGACCCTGGGAGGAAAGTGAGGCTGTGAGATCAGTCGGCTTACTCACGGCCACACCTAATAAGAGAGGGAAGCTGGAACTCGACCCAGGTCTGTCTTCCTCCAAAGTGGGTGTTCCGGAACTCTCTGTGTTCCAAGTTGAATTTTTAGAAATCTTGCGTTCAGTTTTATTAGTTCTTTATTCATAGTTTTATATTAATAATTTTTGTCCGTTTTGAATCTCTAATGTCAGTTTTAAGCAATAAGGTATCTGTTGTCGTAAAAGTGAAAGCATATTTTTCTTTGTAACCTTCCTGTGATAGTTCATCTATAGCCTTCAGTCTTCTTTCTTATTTTGGGGACAGTGTCTTACTTCTGGTTGCTTCGTGGACTTGATAACGTCCACATTACTTACTTTTAAATTTAGTACTTCCCTCCGTGTGGGTCTTGATACCAAACTTAGCAACAAAGATACAAGCGATGCCTTCCAGACTAACTTAATGAGACTTTTATTTTAATGTAAGTAGACAGATTTTGTCTTCGAAACAGTTACGAGTTCAAAATAGTAGCTCTAACCGTGTATGTTTTCTTTCTCCCCCCCCCCTTAACACAGTTAACAAGCATAAGCCGTGGCTGGAGCCCACCTACCATGGCATAGTCACAGAGAACGACGACGCGGTGCTCCTCGACCCGCCCCTAATCGCCCTGGACAAAGACGCACCTCTGCGCTTCGCAGGTACGGAGCCAGCTCCTGTTTACCCTACAGAAGCTCTTGTGTCGTTTCCGAGCCTTTCTGGAAGTGTCTTGATAGCAAAGTGTTACTTGTGGCTCTTCTGTACCAGAACTTTTCCTTTTAATTTCAACACTTGGGGGGGGGACGGATGTGGCTCAACTGGTTGGGCGTCCGTCTCCCATATGGAGGGACCCGGGTTCGATACCCGGGACCTCCCGGTAAAAAAAAAATAATAAAAATAATTTCAACACTTGAGATCCAGGACCAAAAAAAACCCCAAACGAATAAACAAACAATGAAAAAGCAAATAAACTTGTTCTTATAGTTAAAAAATAAAACGTTTTGTTGCTGCATTGCAGCCCTGGCCTTGGTGTGACCAGGTGGAAAGCATGTAGGTCAGGGCCCCCCAGAGAGGCGCCTGTGCTCCGAGCATCGGGGTGGGGCCAAGATGCCCTTCCGCTTCAGGAGGTCTGGAGGGGAGCCTGCGGCTCTGCACTTCCCACCTGCTCCAGGTGGTGCTGACGCTGGGCCCGGCAGCGCTTGAGGGCACAGGTCTGGGGAACAGTTGAAGGAAAGACCTTCCTTGGAACAGCTGAGCAGACTGCAGAGAGGAGTCCTTTTTGGCTCAGATTTTGTGGTTAATACATTTTTTTTTTTAAGATTTATTTATTTATTTATTATTATAATTTTTAAAAACTAATCCCCCCCCTTGCTGCTTGTGCTCACTGTGTCCATTTGCTGTGCGTTTTTCTGTGTCTGCTCGTCTCCCTTTATTGCGTCATCTTGCTGCGCCAGCTCACCGCGCCGCGCAGGCCGGCTCACCTTCACCAGGAGGTCCCGGGAATCGAACCTGGGACCTCCCACATGGTAAATGGGAGCCCAATCACTTGAGCCACAGCTGCTTCCCAATTAACACATTTTTTTTTTTTTTTTTTTTTTTTTTTAAGATTTTATTTATTTATTCATTTACCCCCCCCTTGCTGCTTGTGCTCGCTGGGTCAGCTAACCACGCCGTGTGGGTGGGCCTGCCCCCACCAGGAGGCCCTGGGAACCGAACCCGGGGCCTCCCATATGGTAAACGGGAGCCCCACTTATCGAGCCACAGCCGCTTCCTGAATTAACACATTTTTAACATGAGTTGCTTCCTAAGGTTGCGATACCTAAGTCTTTATAGAGACAAATCTCTGGGACTGCTTTGGGGATTTTCCTAATGCAATAGCCTTTATCTTTGCTAAAGTGTAAGAACACCTTCCACATGAAAACGATTCTACCTTTACATCAAGTGTGCATAGCTGTTTCCTTAATTGATGGAGGAATGTCTGCTTAACTCTCTCTCTGCCTTGGATTTGGAATTGATCTTGTAAACTTAATTTTTAAAGAGCAGTTTTTGCATGATATTTTTCCAGAGTGAAATTTCCCATAATAAAGAGTGTGTTCAGTTTGTTTAGGGACAAATAATAAAAATTGTATTAACTTGTATAAAATACATGAATTTTACTCTAGTTAATTGAGGGAAGTAAATGTGGGGTTGTTTCTGAGGAGTGATTTGAAAAATCAATTTATACTTCATTCTGTTCAAGTGTCACATCACATTTTCAGAAAAGTAAGCTGAGAACTAGCTGGTGCTGTTTGAATCAGTGAAGGACACAGATCCTTTCCAGTTAATTTTACTTGTTTATTGATTTTTAGGGAAAACTTCAAATAGATGGAGAGTAGAAAAAGCTATGAGCAAACACAACTATTTGTCTATAGTTGAGGTGTTGTTTTTTTTTTCATTTTCCAGATTTAAAATCAGTTTTAGGGGAGCAGATGTAGCTCAAGTGGTTGAGTGCTTACTTTCCATGTACGAGGTCCCAGGTTTGATCCCCGGTACCTCCTAAAAACAAAAACAAACAAACAAAAAAACCCAGCTTTCATTGGGGAGCAGATGTAGCTCAGAGGTTGAGCGCCTGTTTCCCGTGTATGAGGTCCCAGGTTCAATCCCCAGTACCTCCTAAAAAAAAAAATCATTTTTAGCATTGTATATTGGTTTTCTCTGTACTAACTAGATTTTTCAGTGTGTATATACATACATATGTACTACGTGTCTACATACGCCCATGCACACCCTGTTTGGTGACTGTACACCGTTCTTCCTTACGAGTGTGAGGTTTAGTACTGTAGTAATGATTTTTTTTTTTTTTTTTTTTTAAAGATTTTATTTATTTATTCATTTATCCCCCTCTTGCTGCTTGTGCTCGCTGGGTCAGCCAACCACGCCATGCGGGCGGGCCTGCCCTCACCAGGAGGCCCCGGGAACCGAACCCAGGGCCTCCCATATGGTAAACGGGAGCCCCACTGATTGAGCCACAGCCGCTTCCCTGTAGTAATGATTTTAATAGGAGTGCCTACCTTATGTTTTCGAGTGGACTTATATACAGTTCTGACATTTCATGCATTTTAGGGAGTGACTTCAGTCAAAAGTTCTGCGTGTAATCTCAACGGCCTTTCTTTGCCAATGTGAAGTGTCAGCTGTATACTGTCCCCTTTTTTGTGGGCCACTGTCCTGCTTCATCAGTAATGACATGTGGTGCCTAGAAAGCACCACATCCCAGGCTCTGTTCTCAGTGCTCACAAATACGCGTCTGGAGTTCATCCTCACGACAGCCTTCTGAGGCAAGTGCTGCTTCTGCCATCCTCTTTTTAAAGACAGGGAAGCTGTGCACAGAGCAGGTCAGCGTGGTGCCCTGGGTCACACAGCTAGTGTGTGGCCAAAGCCCAGGCAGGAAGGCTCCTGACCCCGAAGCCATGTCAGGCACTGCACAAAGTTACAGCAGGGGAAGCGGCTGTGGCTCAATCAGTGGGGCTCCCATTTACCATATGGGAGGTCCCGGGTTCGGTTCCCGGGGCCTCCTGGTGAGGGCAGGCCCGTCCGCACAGCGTGGTTAGCTGACCCAGCGAGCACAAGCAGCAAGGGGGGGATAAAGGAATAAATAAATAAAATCTTAAAAAAAAAAAAAAAGTTACAGCAGGAAGCAAGAGAGAAAAGGCACATGTTGAGCACTGACTTTACAGGAAGATGTTGAGTCAGTAAAGTGTAAATTGGTTTTTCTTTCTTATTCATTTAAAAAAACTTAACGTATTCTCATGAGTGAAAAATTCTTATAAAGTTTTATAAGGTGTGTTTAATGTGCAAACTTATATATTGGAATTTTTTTTTTTTTTTTAACTATAGAGAGAGGCAATTTAGAGTTAAGCCATAGTGGTGATTTGGTTATATTTGCCATAGTGGACAGGTTAGTCCATGTTTTCGTCTTGGAGATTCTCATGTGGGAAAACAGCTACTCCTGTATATGTATATTTTCTTCTTTGAAATAGAATTCACATGCCATAAAATTCACCCTCGTAAAGTATACAATTCACTGGATTTTAGTATATTTACAAGGTTGTGCAACCAACACTGCTGTCTAATTCCAGAATATTTTCATTACCCCGAAAAGCAACTCTGTACCCATTAACAGGCCCCTTCCCATGTCCCTTCCCCCAGTCCCTGGGCAACCACTAATCTGTTTTCTGTCACTACAGAATTGCCTTTTCTGGACATTTCATATAAATGGAACCATGTAAGATGTGGATTTTTGTGACTGGCTTCCTTTTCCCATAATGTTTTCAAGGTTCACTCGTGTTGTAGCGTGTAGCAGAACTTCATTCCTTTTTTTAAATTCTTTTTAATTTTTTTGATTAGAGAAGTTTTAGATTTCTACAGGGTTCTCATATACCATCCCATTAGCACCTTTCATTAGTGTGGTACGTTTGTTACAATTCATGAAAGAACATGTTTATGATTGTACTGTTCACTGTAGTCTATTGTGTGAAATAGAATTCACTGTGTTAAACAGCCCTGTTTGTTTTTTCAAATTTTTCATTCCCTTCTGTTGTCTAATAATATTCAACTGTGTGTGTACCACACTTTTTGGCTCTTATGAATAATGCTGCCTTGAACATTTGTGTACAAGTTTTTGTGAGGACATAGATTTTCTTTTTTTATTTTATTATCTTTTTTAAAGATTTATTTTATTTATTCCTCCCCAACTCCCTTGCAGTTGGCGCTTGCTGTCTGCTCTCTGTGTCCATTTGCTCTGTGCTCTCTGTGTCTGCTCGTCTTCTCTTCAGGAGGCACTGGGAACTGAACCTGGGACCTCCCATGTGGGAGAGAGACGCTCAATCACTTGAGCCACCTCAGCTCCCTGGTTTGTTGTATCTCTCATTGTCTGTCCTCTTTGTGTCTCTTTTGTTGCATCGTCTTGTTGTGTCAGCTCACCGCGCCTGCCCATCCGCTCCAGCTCGCCTTCTCCAGAAGGCACCGGGAACTGAACCTGGGACCTCCCATGTGGTAGGCAGAAGCCCAAATGCTTGAGCCACCTCCGCTTCCCAGGACGTAGGTTTATAAGCCTCTTGGGTATAATCTGGGTGTGAAACTGATATATGTATATTCTTTTTATTTTTTTATTTTTTTAAGCATTTTTATTCAGATATAGTCACATACCATACAGTCCACCCAAAGTACACAATCAGTGATATTTAGTATAATCATTCATCGCCACAGTTGATTTTAGAACATTTCTGTCATTCCACAAGAAAAACTCCACACCTCTTAGCAGTTAACCTCTCAATCCCTTTATCCTTCCCCAACCCTACATCACTACGCATCTGATTTTGTTTCTGTAGACTTGTTTATATTGACATTTTATACAAATAGAATAATACCATATGTAGTACTTTGTGTCTGGTTTCCTTCATGTAGCATAGTGGTTTTTTTTTTTTTTTAATTATTGTAACTTCTAAAAAAATTAGAGTAGTTGCAGGTTTACATAAAAGTCATGTGAAAAGTGCCACATTGGTATATCCCTCTATTGGTGATGATCTGTGTTGGTGAGGTGCCTTTGTTACAACTGATGAAAGAATGTTAACTTATCCTTTTAGCTTAACTGTTAACTCTAGTCCACAGTTTGCATTAGGTGTGTTTTTCCCCATATACCACCCTGTTATTAACGACACGCGTGTATTCTTGACGGTAGCACGGTCCCTGTCTCTCTGCCTGAGGAGCAAGCAGCCATGTGCTGTGGGAAAGGGAGCTCTTCCCTTTCTCACTTGGCTGTTGCCATTGTGCACATCCAGCTGTAGCCTGGAGCCCCACGTCGCTGGGCTGTAGCCAACACAGACTCCAGAGCCAGCCAGCCTGTGTTTGAATCCTGGCTCTGCCACTTATTGGCTGTGTGGCCTTGGGCAAATTACTTAACCTCTCTGTGTCTCAGTTTCATCATTTATAAAATGAGGATACTAATGTCATGTACCTCTAGGGTTTGGGGAATATTAGCTTGTTTATCTGTATATCTAAAGAGCTCAAAACAGTGCCTGGTCCATAGTAAGTACCACACACGGGGTTTGCTGCTTTAAAAATAGATGTTCACTTAACGTTTTGTGAGAAATATTTTTTCCTCTGTCTACATAGTTGTCATAGTGTTCCATTTTCTCCTAGAGTTTCTTAGGTACTTTTTCTGGGTAGAGGCCAGATGGAGCCTTGTTTGATCTTAGGTTGTCCTCGGTGATGACGGTGAATTTAATTTAGTAGTTGTGGCGGTCGCAGCGTCTGGCATTGACTGGGTGCTTCCGCGTGGCCGAGGTTGCTCTGAGTGCTTTAGGGGATGGTCCCCATCGGTGCAGCAGGCACTCACCCTGTCCCGCCTTCCAGCTGAGGAAACAGGCTCGGCTTGTCTGTCAGCATGTTCTGTGTTGAGTCCCCTAGTTCTCGGATCAGCATCTGGGACAGGGCCACATGCCACAGATATTTGTAGAAGAGACCAGTGAACTTGCCCCAAATCACAGGGCTTTTTTTTTTTTTTTGAGTTACCAGACCTGGGATTGAACCCAGGGCCTTGTATGTGGGAAGCCAGTGCTCAACCACTGAGCCACATCGGCTTCCCTGAGTTGGTTGTTTCGTTTGTTTGCTGTTTGGTTTGTTTTCAGGAGGCTCTGGGACCTCCCGTGTGGGAAGCAGGCCTTCAGCCGCTTGAGTCACATCTGTTCCCACATGGCTCATTTTTGACCTCGGCAGTGTGACTTTCCCACTGAGCTGGCTCTCATGACGTTATCTGAGAAAGTTTTAAACATTCTGGCTCTTAGTCTTATCCCATTAGAGGGCCTGTGTGTGCGTGACCACTGGAGTTTACTTGTTAAAGATCTGAAATAAGTGTGTGTAAATGTCACTAAAGCTCACGGCGAATTGTTTATTTGACACAAATCAGACATTCATCTTGACTGTACAGGGTTTAGCCCAGATTGTTTTCTTGGGGTGAAACTAAGAGAATAGTGTCTTGGTATTTGTCAAGGATTTAGGAAATCAAATAACTCAGTTTCTTGTTTTACCCCTTTACCTACTGAATCTGCTAAAAGCCTGAGTAGATGAGGGTAAAGTTAGTGTGTAAAGCTTGGTGGGATAGTGGTTAAAATTCAGCCATAGGAAAACAAAATATTTGCAAAATCAGTTTACTTATTCTGCTTTTGCTACATATTTTCTTTTTTCTTTTTTTTTTTTTTTTTAAAGATTTTATTTATTTATTCATTTATCCCCCCTTGCTGCTTGTGCTCGCCGGATCAGCTCACCACGCCGTGCGGGCGGGCTTGCCTTCACCAGGAGGCCCCGGGAACCGAACCCGGGGCCTCCCACATGGTAAACGGGAGCCCTACTGATTGAGCCACAGCCGCTTCCCTACATATTTTCTGATCATCATAAAGATATGATTTTTTTTTTTTTTCAGAAGCAGTTAAAATGTAACTCAAACTTATGGGGCATGTTGTATCTTTTCATTTTTGATTAGTAGATTGTATGTGTTTTATAAGCAGACTCTTAATTAGAAAAGATAAAAGGGTATTCACTTGAATTTACAAGACTGCTTGAAAGCAAACCATGTAATACTACGGCAACTTGCAAGCTATCATTTGTTCTGTTAGCAAAGTTTACAATTAAAAATTAGTTGCGTGTTTGTAGTTAACAGTTTCAAATGCAATGACATTTTGTTAAAATGATCAACCGTACCTTTTCAAGCCTCACTATGGCTTCTAATAAACATCAACATGCTAAACTTTATAAGCACAAAACACAAAATAAATATATTTTACATTTTCTGCATTTAATGGCAATCTAAAAGCTTGAACCAACTCCTCAGGCTGCATTGTTTCTGCTTTTGAGAGTCTGTGCGGTTCTAGCTTAGCATATGCCATTCATAGGTGGTCACCGTTCCAGGTGGTTCGATTCCAGCATTCTTTCTCCTTACCTTCCAGGACTGGGTACAGATGTTTTAGGAGATTGGGTAAATAATTTTGGTATGAATAGAATCCAAAAGAAATTTCAGGGCAAGAATGGGAATTTTATTTCCATAGGTGTTTAAGTAGAACCTTCTCAGGAGTTTTCTCCATATTCTTTATGCCCTGAGGATGTCTGACAGGCTTACCTGCTGCACCTCACTTCCCTGTTCTGCTTGCTCACCTGGGCAGACGTTGTGTTTGCAGCAGTGTGTGTGTGTGTGTGTGTGTGTTTGGGGGGTATTAGGTTGAGCCACATGAACTAGAATGAACTCATTTTGGATGTGGTTGCCTCCTAGGAAACGTTTGGGATCAGTGATCAGTAAATTTTAGGTAACTATGCTAGGGCCTCTAGGGAATTTTTTAAAAGCATTGAAGTTGGTCTTTGTTCTCAAAGTACTGAAAATCTAGGTGGGAAGACAAAACCAACATTGACAAAGAGTTAACCAGGGGGAAGCAGATGTGGCCCAAGCGACTGGGTTCCCGTCTACCATGTGGGAGGTCCAGGGTTCAATTCCCGGGGCCTCCTGGTGAAAAGCAAGCCAGCCCACATGGTGAGCTGGCTGGAGCAGAGAGCTGGCGCAGCAAGATGACGAAACAAAAAAAGACACAGAGGAGAGACGATAAGAGACACAGCAGACCAGGGAGCTGAAGTGGCGCAAGAGATTGAGTGCCTCTCTCCACTCCGGAAGGTCCTGGGATTGGTTCCCAGTGCCACCTAAAGAGAAGACAAGCAGACACAGAAGAACACACAGCAGCAAAACAACAAGGGGGTGGGGGAGAAATAAATAAATAAAATATCTTAGTTTTTTTTTAAAAAAAGAGTTAACCAGGGACAGTAGGGGGTTCATATGTCAGTGTGACTGAGAAAGGCAGTACATGGTATCTCCTGGAGTTCTTAACAAGGAAGTGTTGATTGCGCTCAGATAACAAGGAAATGATTTCATAAGGCAGGACTTGAGTTTTCATAAAAGATGGGTAGAATGTGCACAGGCAGTGAAGGTGGAGGGAAAGGTGGGAACAGGTGGGGCTTCCAGGTGACCAGTTAAGCTCATGTGGCAGGTGGGCACAGAGGAGCAACAGGCTGGGCGTCAGCGTGGGTCAAGTGGTTTCTAGTGCTGAGCTGAATAGATGGGATGTCACTGTGCGTGTGGTTTTCTAGTACTGCACCCAAATCACCTGGGCCCTTGCACAGCCCTACTCTGGGCTGACAGGGTCTGTACCTCCAGGAGTTGAGCCTAAGAAATCTCTGCCCAGCCAACTAGGTTTGGAAACCACCAATAGGTTGGTTTTCTCAAAGCACTCTCTGCATTAGGAGCATCTGGCAATGTGCGTTAAAAACCCAACAGAACATTGGGCTCCTCCCCAGAGGAGCAGTTATACTGCAGTTTTAGCCAGCTTCCCAAGAGATTCTTGGCTCCCTAAAATTTGAGAACCACTACTGTAGTCAATGAGGAGCTAGTAATAGCATAATCCCTGGGGGGTGTGCCATTGTTGTTACTGTGTATTTAAGATATCTTGAATAACTGTACTGATTAGAGCCACAAATGAGCTGGCCCCAGAAACTGGCCTGGACCAGTGAGCAAGGAAGCCGACGGTCACCAAAGATAAGGAAAACAGCCTGGACATCCGGCTGGTGAGCATGGGCACCGACTTAGTAGGGCAGAGAGAAGTGGATTAGGGATGAGAGCTGGATCAGCAGGGGCACCGTGGTGGATTCTTGTTGCTCAGCAAGTGTCCGTTTCCCCTTCTTAACAGTTCCCTTATCTCCTTCCCACTGGGTACAGATTGGCGGATCTACAACCTGTTCCCTTACTTTCCCCAGCCAAGTGTATGCATGACCCAGGCTAGGTTGACCAGATGCTCCCTCCTTGGAATTTGAATATTGAACAGAGGGACAAAGATGCTCAGAGTAGATGGTGTCTTTTCCATCCCAGGAGCGCTGAGAACTGAGTAGGCTGTTTTGCTGTGAGACTGCTGTTGTTATTCCTATTTCCTGGTCTCCCAGGCTGCCTTGGTTTCTGGTTGTTTTTGAGTCCTTTCTCTAGTCTGTTAATCCCACGCGTTCCTGATAGTTTCCCAACAAATTCCCATTGCCTGAGTTACCTAGATTGGATTTCTGTTGCTTGCAACAAAAGAATCTTAGCTATTAGAGCCAGCACTGATGAGCCCTGGAAGGAGTGAAGGAAACTTGTGATTTCGGTCTCCTGAGAGCTGGAGGAGACTCTTTGGGTGGGTCTTAGAGATGCCCATGTCATTATGGGAAGAGAAGCGTAGTTTAAGCCATACTCAGATTTGGAAGAAGACTTGGGACTCGGGGGCCAGCCTGAAGCTGAGGTTTATCAAAGGGACAGATGAGGAAAGGAGGCAGGCTGAGTGCTGGCTGCTCAGAACCACGGGCACGACTTTGGATGTTGAAAAGTCAAATTGATTGTGTTGGGTTCATCTACTTTTATATCTTTGTGTTTTGCTGTTTAAAAATGCTTTGGTACATTTTCCATTTGGCTGTTTTAGGTGGTCTTCAGGGAATAAAGGGGTGAAGAGAGACAGGGAAAGGTTTGGTCCATTCCTTGGCTAGTGTATCTTCAGACCCTGGTGGGGCATTTCGTTATAGAGAACAAGAGCAAAGCTGGGCTTAGGTAGGTGTGTTAGCTAGCGGTGGTACATAGTCTCAAGTGAGTGGGAAGTAGGATCTGAGAGGTGATTTTTTTTTTTTTGATGTACAATATTTTCATTAGACACAATTATTTGGCTAATTTGGACACAACTATGAGAATGCAGATTTTACTTAGGTACAAAGTCATCTT
This sequence comes from Tolypeutes matacus, assembly GCA_026826555.1. Taxonomy (NCBI): domain Eukaryota; kingdom Metazoa; phylum Chordata; class Mammalia; order Cingulata; family Chlamyphoridae; genus Tolypeutes; species Tolypeutes matacus. The sequence goes on along the minus strand of JAKSZT010053883.1, from coordinate 5,468,235 downwards.
TGCTTTTTACACACCTGAAGAACCTAAATACAGGGGGATCTGTTTTCACTAATGATCTCAGTATACAATTCAATCATCTTCCCGATTCTGGTTTTACCACATGATCTTTTTCTCTCCTTTCCTACCCTAAGAATCATCAAAAGCACCACTTCCCAATGGCTTGAAGCCCAAACACTTTGTCTGCTTTTGCCTTCCTCTCCAATGTTATCTTAAAAATCTATCCCCTCCAACAGAGAGTGCTATTTTGGCTCAAGAGAATGCAAGGTTTTATTTGCTACCACTCCTTAGGAGGCAGTTTCCCAATTCGACTAGTCCTGATGAAAAGGACGCAGAAGATTGTAAAGTGTTTTCAGAAAATACATACTGGTGGAGAAAGGACTTTAAGGTTTAACTCAAAATACACACTCCAGAACCAATGCCAGCATTAACCTATCCCCTGTCACTTCTCTGTCCTTTGGCATGAGAAATTAAGACTATGATGCCCATTGCTAGAATGGGCACATAATGCCAAGGAGGGCAGAAGGTGATTCAGCAGGAACAGCTCTGTGGTCTGAAGCCTGTAGTCTTTGCTTTAGTTTCTGCTACAGAAAACACCAAAGACATCCAAGGCCACCCTGTCCCCTGTCACCAGAACTTGAAGCTGGCCATTTCCAATCCATCTGATACCATTTAGAATTGATTGTGCTGTTTTTCTATCTTTGTAAAAAGAAGTTTCACATATTTTGTGTTGAGAATTACAAGTGGGAGGTGATTTTGAGAGGGCCTTCCTTTCAAGAGTCAGGCGTGTGTGCGGGAGGAGAGGGCTGAGCCTAGGTTAGCAGACGGGGAATGCCGAGGGGTGGAGGCGGGCGGTTCCCCGGAGTTACAGTGACGAATGCACAGCACTACCATGAACCTCCACACGTGTCGTCAGCAGCAAATGCTCTTGGCCTCTCTCTGACCACCTCTTACCACCCCTCCTTGTAGCCAGCCTGGCCCTAGCCATCAGCATCTCTTGGCCGAGATGCACTCGCCGCTCAAGGGAAATCTTTGGGGCATCCCCAGAATTAGCTCTGAGAGATAGGGTTGCCTGACCTGGAACCCCAGGTTCCCCCCGCAGCCCATGGCTTGCTAGGCTCCTCTTGCCCAGGCCTGGCTCTGAAGTTTGCCTGGAGCACAGCTCACATGGTCCTCCTGACGTGTGACCAGGCTGCTTGCCTGGCTTAGTACCTCCACGGTGGATGTGAACATCGTGGTCCCCTTTACACTGCTGCAGACCAAGCATGCTAGGTCTCGCCTACCCCACTAGCTGTGAGCCCATCTTCACCAGGATCCATGTGCGAGCTGGGTAGGAACAGTGCAGAGCACATTGTGGGGAGAGTATCACATATGGCAGCAAAACCGTGCCACCAGAGCATCTGTCTTCCCGTTTCAGAGCCCCCTGCCCTGCCCAGGTTTCTCCCTCAGGGCACTGAGATTCCTAAACAGGAGGGATAGCTTTTCTCTGCAAGCACACCTCCTCCCAGAAGCCTTCCCTGATGCAATTTGACTTATTTTTAAATATATTATACAATAATAATATATACAAAAGATTTTAAACAGAGTCTAATGAATTAATGCATTCTGGAAAACAGCTTGACATGTCTTGTGCCCAGCAGTTTGACTCGTAGATGCATCTCTGGAGAGTGATCAGCCAACTTTTTTCTGTAAAGACCCAATGTAAATATTTTAGGCTTTGCAGGCCGAAAGACCTCTGTCCAACAGCTCAGCTCTGCACTGAACCCTTCCATCAGAGCACAGAAGCAGCCACCAACAAACAAATGAGTGTGGCTAAGTTCCTATCAGACGTTACTGATGGACACTGAAATTTGAATTTAATGTAGTTTTCTTACGTCACAAAATCTTTAAAAACCATTCTTAGCCTGCAAGTGGAACAAAAACCTGCAGCCAGCCATTTTGGTCCAGGGGCACAGTTTGCCGATGCCTGCTCTCGAGCAGCTCTGTCCGTTGGAACTCACGGTGAGGATGGAAATGTTTTATGTCTGCTGTCTTGGTTTGCCACAGGGCTGCTGATGCAAAGTACCGGAAAGGTATTGGATTTTATAATGGGAAATTTATTTAGGGTAAAAGCTTATAGTTCCAAGGCCATGAAATGTCCAAATCAAGGCACCATCAGAGATGCTTTCTCACCAAAGTCAGCTACTGGTGATCCTGGGGTCCTGCCATGTGGCAAAGCAAGATGGTGGCCAATCTCTGCCAAGGTCCCTGCCTTCCCCTCCAGAATCTACCGTCTCCCGGAGCTCAGCTGTGGGCAACCAGGCATAGGGTTTGTCTTTCTGGGCCTCCCCTCTCAGTCTCTCAGGGCTTCTCTGCCTTTCTGCAGCTTTAGGCAAACCTGAAGTTCTCTCTCTCTCTCTCTCTCTCTCTCTCTCTTTCTCTCTCTCTTTTTCCCCCCACCCCCCACCCCCCCGCCTCTCTTCCCCCCACCCTTTCTCCTTTCTCTCACATGGCAAGATCAAAAATGGCAGCTTCCTTTCTTCTGTGTCCCTCTCTCTGTGTCTCCATTTATGTAAGACCCAGCAAGAGGATGGAGACTCAACCTGAGTCACGCCTCACCGATCAGTCAAAACCAATCAAGTGCCCTAATGAAAATCTTTTTTTTTTTTTTTTTTTTAGGAGCAGTGCGTCAATATTTATTCATCATTTGTAACAAATGTTCCTTCCACGCTATTGTAAGATGTTTTTAATGTGAATCTAATGCAGTCAAAGGGTACCACACCCATAGGAATAGATTAGTTTAAAAACATAATCTTTTGGTATTCAAAAAAGAACTTCAGACTGTCACATCTGCACCCTCCTGTTCGGTAGCCACTTGTGGGTGTTGGGCACTTGAAATGGGGCTAACGTGACTGAGGAACTGAATTTTTTAATATTACTTAATTTTCATATGAATTTTAATTTAAGCACCACATGTGGCTAGTGGCCACAACGGAAGATAATTATAGTAAAAGCAAACATTTATCAAGTGCTTTCTTATGCTGGGCAGTTTTTATTTTTTAATTTTTTTATCATTTTAGCCATTTTTAAGCTTACAATTCAGTGACATTAAGTACATTCAGAAAATCACATAGCCATCACCATTGTCTGTTTCTAGAACTTTTTTTATCATCCCCAAACAGAAACTCTGTACCCATTAAGCAATAGCTCCCCAACCCTTCCCTGCCCCCCAGCCTTTGGGAACTCCTAATCTATTTGTCTCTATGAATTTGCTTATTCTAGATGCCTCATATAAGTGGAATTATACAACATTTGGCCTTTTGTATCTGGCTTATTTCACTTAAAATGTCTTCAAGTTTCATCTAGTAGCATATGTCAGAATTTCATTCCTTTTTTATGGTTGACTAATATTCCATTATATGGCTGTATTACATTTTGTTTATCTGTCCATCAGCTGATGGACTCTTGGGTGGCTTCCACCTTTTGGCTATTGTGAATAGTACTGCTGTGAACACTGTCTACAGGATCTGAGTCTCTGCTTTCAGTTCTTTGGGGTATATGTCTAGGAGTGGAATTGCTGGGTCATGCGGTAAATCTATGTTTAACTTTTTGAAGAACTGCTAAACTTTTCCATAGCGGCCACACCATTTTACATTCCTACCAGAAATGTGTGAGGATTCCAATTTCTCCACATCCTCGCCAACACTTATTTTCTGTTTTTTTTTTTATTTTTTTATTTTTTTAATATTTTGTTGTTAATAGCTGGTCTAGTGGGTGTGCAGTGGTATCTCATTGTGATTTTCATTTGCATTTCCTTAATGACTAATGATGTTGGGTATCTTTTCATGTACTTATATTGACCATTTCTATAACTTCTTTTGGAGAAATATCTATTCAAATCCTTTGTGCATTTTAAAAACAAGTTGCCTGTCTTTTTTGTTGTTGAATTGTAGGAGTTCTTTATATATTCTGGGTATTAATTCTTTACCACATGTAAGATTTCCAAATAGTTTCTCCCTTTCTCAAAGCTGGTGATGTTTTAATCACTTTATATATGACTTTACCATGTAGTAGTGAAAATGACTAAACCATAGTACTTAAGGCAACAAAGTTGAATGAATTTAGATTCACAAGGTTGAGTGAAAAAGCAAGTCGCAAAAATTGCATAACATGAGCTAGCATTTTTTTAAACTCCAGAACAAGCAAAATGAAGCAACATATTGCTCAGGGGTACACAAATAAAAGGCCAAACCATTTAGAAAAGCTAGGGGATTCAGCCCCGGTTACCTCTGGGGGAGAGAGGGGTGCAGGCGGTGAGGCCCCCGGTGTGCCCGGTGAGCTGTTTGGCTCCCACATGGCAGCCCGCAGGTGCCGGGGCAGGATTGCCGCCTGTTTGGTAGAGCAGTATTTTCCCATAATAAAAACAGTGGTCATTGTAGCGTAGCTAGTTAGTGTTTAACTGGTTTCAGTTCACATTTAACCAGATGTTCCATTAGAAGAGGGGTTTGTATTTCTTGCCTTTGATTGAGCACTTGATTAGGAAACACTGTTATTTATTCCATTCAAGAGCAAAGGGTTAAAATCTTTTGCTCCAAATTTTTGTTTCATTAAACCTGATGATGAAGTAGAAGTTATGAGACTCTAGTTTGAAAATGAAAACCCGAAAACAGTGAAATGACAGATAGGTTTACTTAGTGACTGTTAACCTTAAAAATGTTTGTTTAAAAATCCTCATGATACCTGATGGTGTTAACAGCACTATTTCGTCGGTAAGTGTAATTTCAGAATTACACAATGGCTCATGGTAAGTTGAATTCAAAGTGACATTTTGCTACTGAGCATCCAGGTTTGCTCTAGCAGTTCTAGCAGAGGGCTGCTGAGCTTCTTTTGTTAAATTATTTGTCAAGCCTGTCTATGTAATATGTGCATCTCTGACTTTTTTTCCTTATTGTTCCGGCTTCATTCTTTTCTGTATTACTGACATGGGTTTATCTTTTCTCCCTTTAGAGAGTTTTGAGGTGACAGTCACCAAAGAAGGTGATAAAGGGTTCTTTCTATCCCCTTTTGAATATTAACCCACTAACTTTGTTTATAAAATTGGGAATCAGCCCTGTTTTAAACAGAAGAAACTGTCATGGCTTTTTTTTTACCTCTATTTATTCTCCTACTTTGTTTCTATTTTTAAATATATTGATGGAAATTGTATGTAACCAAACCCTTGGTTAGAAATATCTGGAAATCAGACATCCATTTGAACGTATGGATAATACTGTGTTGTTTTTGTTGTTGTTTTTAATCAAACTTAAGTTTGAAGAGAATTTTTGCTTCATAACAATTTTCTACTAGTTGGAATTTTGGAAGAGTCCAGTCTTATTTTTCTATGAAATACATTTTGTGCAATTCTATATTTACCTCAAAACATTTGTACTTGTTCTGCCATGGGCAGGAGTGGAACAATAGATCTTAGCTCCTAATTAAGACTGTAAGCCAACTAACTAGTAGTTAGGTTCCCAGGCAGGTTTCTCTTTCAGGTTGGATAGAATGAAGTTTGAAATAAAGGGAAATCTAGCAAATCCCTCCCCACCATAGAAACTGTCTCCTTATAGTAGATGATAGCTGTTGAAATGGATGCCTGAAAAGTTGGTATTTCTACCTTTCTCATGTAGTAGTTTGTTTTGATTCCCTAATTTTAGCCAGGCTCATTGCACAGGAAGACTTATCTCTTTTGATTTTTTTTCTCTTTTGACAGAATTTCTGTAATTATGGTGCTGACTCCGTATCTCACACTTCCTTCTCTCTCTACACTTATCTGTGCCTTCTCTCTGGTCCAAATCAAAATAGCTGCCTGGCTACCCCCAGTACGGGGGCAGCGTCTCGGGGTTACAGAGGCCTTTGCTGTTTGCTCATGGGATCTACTTGTACCCTGGAGCTCTCTTAAGTTCTCCTGTGAAATGCCTGTCTATAGTTTCTCTCTTTTGTACTCCTGCATGAATGGATGCAAAGTAAACAAGCTGCTTGGAAAGCCAGACTCTGCTTCTTTTACTAAAGCCCCGAACTTACCCGTGTCACAGCACAGTGCCCTTGCTTTGTCCACAGACCCTCCAACCCCTGGCTGCCAACTTGTGGTCGTTTATTTTCTTTGGGGGGTGGGAGGCTGGGGGGGAGGTGTGCAAAAGGTTTGTGTGGCAGAAATTCTGACCTCTTCTGCTTTGACTCCCTAGGTGAGATTTGTGGATTTAAAATCCACGGGCAGAATGCCCCCTTTGACGCGGTGGTAGTGGATAAAGCCACTGGCGAGGGACTCATTCGCTCGAAGGAGAAACTGGACTGCGAGCTGCAGAAAGACTTCACATTCACCATCCAGGCCTTCGACTGCGGGAAGGGGCCAGATGGCACCAACACGAAGAAATCTCACAAGTAAGCAAGCCGGGCAGAGCGGAAGTAGCGCCGTACGTCCACCTGTGTTTGTGGGTAAAGAAATCAGTAGTGACCCTTGCCCCTGCCTCCAGGACTTTTGGTGCTTTTGAAATATGAGGCAGAAGATGGTTCTGGGTTGTCCACAATGAAATTATAAACTCTTTGAGGGCAGGAATCACACCTGCTTTGTTTCCCCTCGTACATGGCTCCCACCAAGAGCCTGGTACATGTTAGATGTTGAACAAAATAAATGAATGAATAATTTTATTCCACCAAATACCCTGTTAGCTTAGACTACCTTGAAAATTAAAAAAGCCCACTTTTTCCCAAGGAAGCTGTTTGTTGTTAGGTTTATCTGTTGCAGTAAATTCTAAGGGCATAAAATTAACTAGTGCCACTGGCACTAAGCTCTCTTGCACCCCATCCTGGGCGCCTCCGTATACTTCTGCCAGTTGAGAGCTGCTGGTGTAATGGAGAGGACCCCGACATCACATTAATCTAGAATTCCAGGCTTTTCTCCCCACTTGCTAGCCCTTTGACACTAGGCAAATAATTTAGTTTTGTTGAGTCTTGGTTTCCACATCTACCGCGGAAAGGGGGCACATGGGCAAGATGGTATCACGTCAGCCCTTGTGAGGTCACAGCGGATAACCTGGGGTGTGCCGAGGCTGCTGGCGAGCAGTGGCGGTGGCGTGTGCTAGTGAACCACCCGCTCCTCGTCATTTTTGTTTTCCCTGAGAAGTGTTTTGTTTTGATCAGGGACCTTGTCTGATTCAGAAACATGCCCTGATTAATAGCGTGACTCCTTAGCTTCCTGGACATCCCAGCTGGAGGGGTGGCAGCATTCAAGCCTGAGAGGTACCGTCACCGTCAAAGAGTCCAGAAAGCAAACCCGCGTTGCCAGGATGCACTTCCTCTGCCCCACCCCAGGCCCCCTCCTCACTACTTCTGGAGTAAATGGCCAACAGCAGACCAGTTGGTTGTTTGGGTGGAGGAGGAGAGCATGTCAGTCGATGATGACGCCATCTAAGGAGTCGACGTGGAAAATGAGTGTGCACCCTGGCAGGAGGGGCGTGTTCCATGTGAAGCCACAGAGGTGGCTGCAGGGGTGGATGAGGAGTCGGTGACAGCCAGCAGTGCACTGCTCAAGTTCCTCAGGAGCAGGACAGACCTTGTTTTAATTCCCATAATCAAACCTTCCCTGGCTTTCTCTGTTTCTTATCCATTGTTCCTTTGGCTCTGATTTTTTTCCCGAATTTTACGACAAAATATATATCCACTTTTAACATTATGATTAGAGAGGAGACTGATGTTGGATAAGATTTTTCTCCTTCCTGCATGCTCTGACACAGTGTTGCACGATGTCAAAGAAAACCCTGAGTCTCTTTTATAGTATTAAGTGTATTCAAGACCATTCAAGGGGGACGGATGTGGCTCAAATGGTTGGGCGTCCGTCTCCCATATGGAGGGACCTGGGTTCGATCCCCGGGACCTCCTGGTAAAAAAAAAAAAAAAAAAAAGACCATTCAATACTGGCTTCTTCTTGGGACCCAAATCCCTATTTTAACTTTACGTTGCTTCCACTGCATTAAAAACAGTTAACCGGGAAGCGGCTGTGGCTCAATCAGTGGGGCTCCCGTTTACCATATGGGAGGCCCCGGGTTCGGTTCCTGGGGCCTCCTGGTGAAGGCAGGCCCGCCCGCACGGCATGGTTAGCTGACCCAGCAAGCACAAGCAGCAAGGGGGGGATAAATGAATAAATAAATAAAATCTTTAAAAAAAAACAAACAAACAAAAAAAAAAAACAAGGTATTGGAAGAAGGAAATTTAAAACCAGGGCAGAATTCTTGTGTCCTGTGGGTAAAAATAAGCAGCTGCTTTCTCCCCTCTCCCAGAGCAACCGTGCACATCCAGGTGAGTGACGTGAACGAATACGCACCTGTGTTCAAGGAGAAGTCATACAAGGCCACCGCCGTTGAGGGGGAGCAGCACGGCAGCATCCTGAAGGTGGAGGCGGTGGACGCAGACTGCTCCCCTCAGTTCAGCCAGATTTGCAGCTACGAGATCCTCACTCCAGGCGTGCCGTTTGCCATCGACAGCGACGGTGAGAGCAGAGCAGCGTGTTCTCCTTGGCGAGCGGAGCCGCTGGGGAGGCGCCGGCCCTTCTCAGCTTTAAACCAAAGGCTGCCACGGGGCGCTCTGTCCGCACCGCAGCAAAACTGACCGAGTGGACACCCAACAGCGTGCTCCTTTGTTTCAAAGTTTTTACTGTCCCCCGACTGCCCCTTCTTTGGCACCCTGAAAGTCTTGTGTTCCCTTGCGAGGCTCCCCTCTTTTTCCTTTCCTGCCAAAAATATCAGATAAAAAGCCTTCACTTAACATGCTTTTATTTATTTATTTTATTTTATTTTATTTATTTTTTATTTTTTTTTACCGGGAGGTCCCGGGGATCGAACCCGGGTCCCTCCATATGGGAGACGGATGCCCAACCATTTGAGCCACGTCCAACCCCATTATTTATTTTTTTAACCTTCTCATCTTTCAATCAACGTGAACCTGAGTAGGTCTGACCTTCATTCACCATGCTGTGATTCTGGAGTCGGGTCGAGCCTCACGGGTTGGGGGTGTGGCCCCAAGACCCCCTCACTTCCAATGTAGCCACGAGTTTGAGAGGCTTGCAGGACCACCCACACTCCTGAGCACCTGGCTACAGAGTTAGGGGTTTCCACCACCCTCTCAGGTTCAATGATTTGAAAGCATTCAATGTATGATTACAATTTTATTTTAGCAGAAAGGATGCGAAGAAGAAGGAAGCAAAAGGGAGTGAATGTAGCTCAGTGGTTGAGCGCCTGCTTCCCATGTACGAGGTCCGGGGTTCACTCCCCGGTGCCTCCCAAAAAAAAACAAGGAACCAGAAGAAAAGATGCATAAGGGAGGTCCGGGTGGATCTCCCAGTGCAGAGCTTCCGTGTCCTGTCCCCCTGGAGTCAAGGCACGGCAGGATGCCAGCCCAGTGGTGCGTGTTGCCGTGCAGGGAGGCTGCCCATAACTCTGGCGTCCTGAGTTTTCATGAGGTCTCATCACGTAGGCACGATCCATGGGCTTGCGCCCAAGTGGCTGTGCCCAGTGTACAGATGGGGCTAATCGGTTGCACAGCTGGCCTCTCTGGTGCGGCCAGCTCCCCGCCTCCCACCTGCCCCGACATCTAGTGAGCACGAACTTCAGGTGCGTGGGAGAGAGGGATGACAGCGACTCTCACCCTGGAACTTCCCGGGCTTTCCCCCAGGAGCCAGGACAAAGGCCCGACCTCCCTTCTGAGGCCAAATGCTGTACAGTAGAGCCTTTTTTTTCTGTTCTTCATCAGCTTTTGAATCTTACGTCTCACAGTCCTATTGGGAGTCTCCATTGTTAGCACCCAGTCCAAGGTCTTGGATGGAATTATGGGCACTGCAGATACTTTATGAGAAGACATCTGCATTCGTGCTCGGAAAGCAGGCTTCTGTCCTAAAGGGGTGGGAAATCTCTCTTTTTCCATAGCAGAGTAAATCTTTTAGCAAGAGTGTTCGGTGCTGCCTGATCTTGTACTTAATATTTGCAGTGCTTGAATGATTTTTGCTATTTTATTCTAAGTGTAAACTATTAAATCTTAAGGTAAATATAAAAAACAAATGCAAAATCATAAGAAAAAATGGAGGTTGAATTGTGTGGACTCTTCTCTTCTGTTGGAATAATTCTTAAAGATGAATTTAGTGTGTGTTCAGAGCTCACGTGAGCCAGGTTGAAGGTTAATTATCTCAAGCATAAGTTTATTCTCATGTCAGTACTTACAGGGCTTAAAGCACATGCATTTTGTGTTTCAGCATAGGGCAATGAAAGTAAAAGGCAGCATGATTTCTTGTTCTCACTGTTGTTTTTTTGTTGTTGTATTTTTTTTCCTCTTTAAGGTTATATTAAAAACACAGAGAAGCTGAACTACGGGAAGGAGCATCAGTACAAGCTGACAGTCACAGCCTACGATTGTGGGAAGAAAAGAGCAACGGAAGATGTTTTGGTGAAGATCAGCGTCAAGCCCACCTGCACCCCTGGGTGGCAAGGTAAGCCTCGTTCTCTTCTCTGCTCTTGTACGTGTTCTTAAAATGTCCATAGTGTAGGAACCTAAAATGAGAATTTTCCCTTCTTCCTTCCACCCTGATTTGTGGGCAAATGCAGGATGGAACAATAGGATCGAGTACGAGCCGGGCACTGGCGCTTTGGCCCTCTTCCCAAACATCCGCCTGGAGATGTGCGACAAGCCGGTCGCCTCCGTCCAGGCCACGGTGGAGCTCGAGACAGGCCACATAGGCAAGGGCTGCGACCGTGACACCTACTCTGAGAAGTCCCTTCACCGGCTCTGTGGTAAGGAGACCCCATGATACCGGGCCTGCCTGTGGCTAGGGCAGGCGAGAGACCCTTGCAGATGGGAAGGTCGGCCAACGAGCTGACCATCCACGAGTGTGTGTTGGTGTTTGTCCTCATAAAGTGTGACAGACTCTTAAGTTTCTGAAATTCCTTCAGAGCTAATTTTCATACCTAACGGGCTTCAGGGGTTACATACACCTCTAAAACGCTGTTCAAAATGGAATGTAAACGTGCATTTTTGAGAGGGCCATAACTTCCATCAGCTTCTTATGGGGGTCTACGATCCCCCCCCCCAAATTAAGAACCACTGTTGTGAAGAAAGTCTTTCTCTAATGTACACTGAGACTCTTCAAAGCAAGGATTATATAAGAAGGGGAGTGGATTCTGAGAGAATGAAATGAGATGTCTACTTAGGGACTCCAGAGAACATGTACAAAAGCAAAATTGAGATACCCACATCTAATTGATCATCTCCGTAGACTTTATATATCACAAACGTTGCTTGGGGAAGATGAGACACAAAAAGGGCTAACGGCCTCTGACCAAAAGGGCTAACTGTCTTTCTTGTCCTTCAGTCAATTGTGGATGTTTTTCTGGTTTATATAAATGAGGCAAAGGGAGGCCTGGGCTCCTCTCAGGGAATTTGCTGAGGAAGATGATAAATACCAGTAAGTTGAATGGCCTCTGCATAATCAGAAAGGTCTTTTGTGTTTCAAGACCTACTCTTTTTTTTTTTTTTTTTACTGGGAGGTCCCGGGGATCGAACTCGGGTCCCTCCATATGGGAGACGGACGCCCAACCAGTTGAGCCACATCCGACCCCCAAGACCTACTCTTGAAACAGCTCCCCTGGGGGTATTTTCAATACTGATCTGTCTTTTCACTAGCCTGATAACATCAGTTAGATTTAGGTAACTTTTTCTTATATAATTGAAATCTGTTAAATGGTGAATAATCAAGAGGGAAAAAGTAGATCACATGTTGGCTCATCCTAGAGTTGAATATGATGTTTTGTGACCTTGAGTCCAAACAAGCATAATCATGTACCCAAAGATATGGAAGTTTAGAGATCTAGAGTCTTTTGTATTTTAAACTATGCATGTAAGTATAATATATAAAACTTACTTTCTCTCTCACCATGCCTTTATTTTTAATGGTATTAAATGAGTACTCTCTCAGAAGAACCGTTTGAAGGTAGGAAGAAAAGAAAGAACTTAATATTGGAGTGCTTACTGCATACAAGGTACTCCACATGTGTTAATTCATCGACTCGTCCCAAAGGGCCTGTGAAGTCAATGGCGCTGACCTCAGTTTTACAGAGGAATGAACTGACCCTAAGAAGGTTAGGTAGCTCGCCCAAAGTCACGTTTAGAAGGAAGTGGCAGAGCTGGCATTGCAACCGGGGTCTTAAATTACTCAAAAGACCAGGCTGGGCCAACAGAGTCTTTTTTTTTTAAAGATTTATTTTATTTATTTCTCCCCACCCACTTGTTATTTGTGTTCGCTGTCTGTTCGTTGTGTGCTCATCTTCCTTTTAGGAGGCACCAGGAACCAAACCCATGGCCTCCCATGTGGGAGGGAGGCGCCCAATGTTTTGAGCCACCTCTGCTCCCTGCTTTGTTGTGTCCCTCAGTATGTTTTCCTCCTTGTGTCTCTTGTTGCATCATTTTGTTGCATCAGCTTACCGCGCCAGCCTGTCACATCAGCTTGCTGTCTTGCTTGTCTTCTTTAGGAGGCACCGGGAACTGAACCTGGGACCTCCCATGTGGTAGTTGGGAGCTCAATCGCTTGAGCCACATCCTCTTCCCAGCCCAACTGAGTCTTGCTGTCCCTAGGCATTAAGGACCCAAGTGCCTGAGAAAAGTTGTATAATCTTTTCTTCATTTTTTTTTAAAGAGGTACTGGGGATTGAACCTAAGACCTCGTACATGGGAAGCAGGTGCTCAACCACTGAGCTACATCCGCTCCCTATAATATTTTTCCATGGAAAAATTTAAGAGGAAATCCGAGTGTGGCACCATCCATAACAAAAGTTGCAGTAATTTTTCATGTGTTTTGACTTAGCAATTTCATTTGTAGGGATTTATCCTAAGGGAAAAGAAGCCTGAGACCCATAATGGGAAAAAATTAGGTACAGCCTCAGTGTCCCTAGGGAAATTGGTTAAATAAATTACAGTACCTCTGAATGACAAAATGCTGTTCAGACATTTTAGATAGAATAACCCTAATGGGAGTGCAAATATAGTATGTGTGTGTGTATAGCGTGACACCATTTCTTACATATATGTGTGTGTATGTGGTCATAGGAAAGGACTGGAAGTGTTTATCCTAAATGTTAATAGGGGTGGGTATATTTGGGTGGATTACAGGTAATCTTTTCTTCCTTTGTTCCTTCCTTTTTCTTTTTTTAAATATCTATGGTGATTATTTATGATATTTTTGTAATAAAAATTTTTTTTGAGGCAAAGTAAACTGGAACCAGCAAATTGTATAACCATAGGATAAGGACAGAACCTTAGAGTGGTTTTCACACTCTTCAGACGTTTAAGTCCTGTCCAGAGCTTACACTCCGCGCTGCGGTTGTTTTAGGTGCCGCCTCTGGCACTGCCGAGCTGCTCCCTTCCCCAAGTGGCACCCTGAACTGGACCGCCGGGCTGCCCACCGACAACGGCCACGACAGCGACCAAGTCTTTGAATTCAACGGCACTCAGGCAGTGAGGGTCCCAGAGGGCGTCGTCTCGGTCGACCCCCGGGAGCCTTTTATGATTTCTGTGTGGATGCGGCACAGGCCTTTTGGCAGAAAGAAAGAGACGATTCTTTGCAGTTCAGACAAAACAGGTGGGTAAATTTTACCATAAATGATGTCATACTTTTCTCATGCCCTAATCCTGTGCTGTCCAGTGAGGTCGCCGGTGGAGGCAGCGACGCCTTTTCCATCCCCTGAAAGTTCTGGATAGGCCAGTTGGTGATATACATTCTAGATGTGTGAGAGGCAACTTGGTTATTTGTTAGTTTTACTCAGTGGACCATCAGTAGTCACCGTGGGCCTCACCGCCCAGTAAAGCCCAAGGGTGTTTGCTTCTAAAGAAACTGAGCCCCGGCCCAATGAGAGAGTTTGTTTACGCCTATAAAATTTTTTTTTTTTTTTTTTTTTTTTTTACCGGGAGGTACCGGGGATCGAACCCCGGTCTCTCCATATGGTAGACGGACGCCGAACCTCTTGAGCCATATCCGTTTCCCTACGCCTATAAAATTGTATCCTCAAAATCTGTTAAAGCAATAGTTTTTATTCCTCCTTTGGGTGTGTTTTTGGCACTTTACCCATGGAAATTGTCTCTGCAGACATGAACAGACACCATTACTCACTCTACGTCCACGGCTGCCGGCTGATTTTCCTGCTCCGCCAAGAGCCTGCGGAGGAGAGGAAATACAAACCTGCAGAATTCCACTGGAAGTTGAATCAGGTGAGGGAATGGAAATGCACTAATTACGGTCTCTTAAAAGAGATTAGCTGGGTATTGCAACCTTGCAGATGGCTGACTGTTTGTAGTCGACGTGTATTTGTGATTTTATGATTTCTGTGTGTATGCGCAGTAAGACAACAGATTGAATCCATTTAACTCCTTTCTAATGAAAGCTCAAGTTTTCTTGCATGTATATAAAATATATATGAAATATTGACTTAAAGAAATCGTATATTTTAAATTCAAAATACTGTGTTATTGAAACAGGCAGCATTTGCTTAAAAATTGAGGTTGAGGTCTCTGAATTTACTTCTTTGGTATTTAAGGCATTGGCTCCCAAACTGCCAAGGTGCCCCAGGGAGCATCCGCAAAGCAGGGCCTCAGCGGGGTATTTCACATCTTCAGGAACCAGCAGTCTTGATATCTGCCAAACACCATGCCATCTCCCAGCTCAGGGCAGTTCATGGTTTCGGCACCAGATCATGCTGTGTGCTTTCTTTTTGATGATCTCATATCTTTGCCAAGCTGGTTTTACAGCAGTGATAAAATCCATGTGTTACGGGAAATGAAGGGGGTGCTCTAAACTGAGAAAGCCTTCCCAGTAAAATCGGGCTAGTCATTTCTTCTCTTGAGTTAGGGATGGGACCTAATTTTTTTTGGCCAAGGGCTGTCACATTGCTATATTGTGCCTGTAGTTGCTAAAACACAACGTTATTTTAAATAGTTACAAGATAGATACAAATGTATGAGCATAAATGACAAAGGAAGAAAAAGAACCTGGTAGTGCAAAGATAAAGTGAGTGTCCAGTTGGTCACATTTATCTCTTACTGATGTAATTTTTATTTATATAGATAATTTCTTTCACGGAAACTTTGACTATAATTTTTTTCAAGAAACTAAAGAAAAATATAGTCTGAAGAATATTTTTGCAGCATAGGTGGATATTTTTATAGTTCTGTTATTATAACCATAGTCTGTATTTATATACTTAGTTTCTTACAATTCTTCTGATTTACATTTTTTAAAAATATTTATTATGGAAAACTTCAGACATTTGTGAAAGTAGATTAGTATAAAGAACAATCTCATGTACCCTTCACCCAGCTTCAATAATTGTGAGCTCTTGGTCAGTCTTGTTTCACTATTATCCCTACCGATTTGTTCCCTCCCCCCAACCCCATTAATAATTTTCAAGCAAATTCCAGGTTATTATAGCATTTCATTCATAAATGTTCCATTATGTAACTTTAAAGGTAAGTACAATCATAATATTTTTCACATCTTCAAAAAATTAACAATTCTTAATATCATCAAATATCTATTCCATGTTCAAATTTAACATTTTACCATTTGAAAACACTTTCCAGGGTTTTTTGGTTTGTTTGAATGAGGATCCAGAGAAGGGCTATACATGGTGATTGGTTGATACGCCTTTCGAGTTTCTTTTAATTTCTAGATATCTTTTCTTTCTTCCTTGTGATTTATTTGGTGACCAAATCAGGTTTTTTATCCCTTAGTGTTTCCCATCGTCCACATTTGGCTGCTTGCATCCCTGTGGCACATTTAGCATGTCCATTAGCCTCTTTAGGTCCTGTAAGTTGGTATTGGGATCAGATTTGGGTTTACGTGTTTGGCAGGAGGCGCATATAACTAGTTGTCTCTCTTTGTGTGACTTAAGCAGCTATTGAAGCTCAATGCAATGTGTTGTCTGGTCATTTTGGTAGTATGAAGTGTGTTCTCAAGAAGAGCTCACAGGAGAAGTAATTCTCGAGTCCTCACGTGTCTTTAATAGTTCATCTGTGGCCTTTGTACTCGAGGTTAGTTTTGTTGGATATAAAATCAAAATCTGACTCACAATTCTTCTTGTCTCTTTTTTTCTTATAAAAATTTTGTGTTGGATTTCAGTATGGTCCTTTTCTTCCCTTACTTTTTCATGAAATTAATTTTCCTGTGCTTTCAGAAGAGGGAGTTGGTTAGACTAGCTTTCCTAGCCTGATGGCCAGTGCCTCCCCCTTCTGTTGTTTTCATGAAGGGTTAAAAACTACAGCCTCCTCTGACAGCTCCTGGGTCTGCTCTGTTCTAAATGGATCTTTTCTTCTCAAGTGCCCTGTCCTGCTTGATTGGATTGTTTCTAGCCTTCTCCCTTCGCTGTGGCTCCGTCCTGGGAGGGCGCTTTGGCCAGGTAGCTGTGAGAGTTCCCAGGCTCCAGACTGTGTCAGCCCCTTCCAGCGTTATCCCAGGCCCTTAGCACTGACCCCAACATCGGAGTGTGCAAAATTCCTTCCAGTTTTGGCTGCCGCCTCACATTGACTAGGCATTTTCCAGTGAGACCTGTGGGCCCTTTTAGGGTTTGCAGAGGCATCAGAAGCCCTATTGCTTTTCTCTTACCTTCTCCCCCACAGATGCCAGCTCCGTTGGGGCTTGTAGCTCATGGGGTTGTGCCCGTCTCTCTCATTTCTGGGTGCATGGGCTTACCATGTCACCGAGTCTTGTTGACAGTGATGTCTGCAGTATCCCAATCGCCAGGTCTGTTTTCAGGGAAATTAGAAAACTGCTATAATTCTACTGCCATGCTCTCAAAATGTGAGAGCTACTGATTTTTTTTTTTAACCGGAACCTCCTATGTTGGAAGCCTGCGCTCAACCACTGAGCCACATCGGCTCCCCTGAGTTAGGTTTTTTCCATTTGTTTTGCTTTTTGTTTGTTTTTGTTTTTTCAGGAGATACCAGGAACCGAACCCAGGACCTCCCATGTGGGAGGCAGGCACTCAACCACTTGAGCCACATCTGCTCCCCGATATTTAAATTATAGTAGTATGCTACTAATCCCCTAGAAACCTGCAACTCTTAAAAAAGTGGGGTGTGATATGAATTGCTTTCTGAAAGAGCTTACATTACAGAACTTGCTTTAAACAGAAAGCTAAGCTAAAATTAAGATTTTATCTGTCTCCAAAGTGAATTAGGGAGCAATTTTTAAAACTTAGAATGTTTTATGTAATATGTAAATTATTGTTCCTTAGAGGTTTGATTTTTTTTTTTTTTTTTTTTTTTTTACCCCCCTAATAAACTTATCAGGAGCAGCTGCTTTTCTTTTGGAGGTATTCTTTGATAATTTCTTCATTTATTTTAATACTCCTGGTGTATTCAAGCTCTAAATATCTCATTGGTTCTTTTTTGTTTGCTTGTTTGTTTGTTTGTTTTTTACTTTAAATGTAAACTGGGTAAGCTTTTTTTTCTTTTAAAGATTTATTTTATTTATTTATTCCTCCCTCCCCCCGCCTCCATTGGTTGCTTTGCTGTCTGCTCGTCTTCTCTTTAGGGGCACTGGGAATGGAACCCGGGACCTCCCATATAGGGAGGCTCCCAATGGTTTGAGCCACTTCCGCTCCCACATGTTGGGTCTCTCATTGTGTTTCCTTATTGTGTCTCTTCATCGCGTCAGCTCATTGTGCCAGCTCGCCGTGTCAGCTTGCTGTCTTGCTCATCTTCTTAGGGAACCAAACCTGGGACCTCCTGTGTGGTAGGCAGGCGCCCAACTGCTTGAGCCACATCTCCTTCCCATGGGCAAGCTTTTTAGAAACACATCTGAGGAATTATATCAGCCACCATCTCTTTCTCTTCCTGTCTCTTCTTGAGTGACCTGCCTCTTCCTTTTAATGCCAAAACTCAGGGAATACCAGATCCAAAAGGGCCTTAGAGACTGCGACCAACACCCTCATTTAACAGCTAGGGAGATAGCAGTGAGATGCTCCTTTGTGATGTGAAAGTCACTCCGTTTAACTTGGCATGCCATCTGAGCTATATGTCCATATTTACTTAGCTCTTAAACTTTGAATTGGAAAAACAGTAACATGTACCTTATTCTGACACTGGTGGTGGTTTAATTTTGATCCAAAAGAAGAACTGGCAGTCTAAGCCAGCCTGTTAGTGGATGGGTCTCCAGCCTGCTGTAGAATTTTCTGGTGTCATGCTCTTGGCAGGAGAGAATTAAGAGCACAGCTTCCTTTTTCTGCCCTTTTAATGAGCAAAGCCACCTGGACTGAAATGCCCTGGAGATGATAGTGTGGCCTTGGCCCTATTTGTTGAGATGTGGTTGCAGAGTATCTTATTGTTAGGTTCTTTTTAAAAAATCCTTTCTCTTTTAGAAGACAGAGCCTTGGTATGGTTGTGTTGGCTTCATCGTTGCGTCTTTGGACACTCCTAACCCTTCCCTCCGCCTCTCCTAGGTGTGTGACGAGGACTGGCATCACTACGTCCTCAACGTGGAATTCCCGAGCGTGGCTCTCTACGTGGACGGTGTTTCCCTCGAGCCCTTCTCCGTGACTGAAGATTACCCACTTCATCCCTCCAAGATAGACACTCAGCTCGTGGTTGGAGCTTGTTGGCAAGGTAACGGCGTCGGCACTCTGCCCGCCTCTAGGTCTCGGGAATTAAGTAATGCCTTTTTACTAGGGTGGCGGACTCTTCCTAGAGCCTCCCACCCTTTGCCCTCGTTTCCTTTCTCTTTCCCTCCCTTCCTCGTGCGTAGCCTTTGTGGGGGTCGCTGCTGGGGCCGCTCAGTGTAGCTCTGTCGCTGGATGCTCGATAAAGGAGCTTGAGGACCAAGGCCCAGCAACACCTTGCCTGGGAGGGAGCGGGCGGGCGCGCAGGGGGGGAGCCATTGTGTGCATCAGTCTGTTTATTGGAAAGTGGACAAGGACAGACCTCCTCCAGAGGCTACGGCGTAGCTGGAGGACCCGGGGACCCGTCTAAGGCGTTTCGCGCTTGCTGACCTGGCACGGTTCGCCTTTAACAAGCGTGGAGTAGGAGGGGATTCCGAGCTGCAAAGGCTAGGGATGCTACCAAGCACTTGGAAAAAATCAGTTACAAATTGGGAAAACCCACTGTCTTTCTGATTTGTGAAATGTAGAGCTTGTAAGTGGCATAGATTTCAGAAAAATCCAAATAGGCTTATGATGGCAACCACAACCAACAGCACTACCAGACTGTGAGCTGCTATTTACATACAACACGCACACACACACACACACACGTGCATATACACATTCTCTCATTTGGTCCTTTCAATAGCTTTGAGGTTGAAGTTACTTATATCTCTGCTTTATAGCTGAAGAAACCGGGGTTTAGAGAATTAAGCAGCATGCCCAGGGTTGCGTGGCTGAGTTGTGATGGGCTAGGACAAGGACTGAACTGGTAAAGCTTAGGAAACCCCTTCTCAGTATAATGTTTTTTTACTCTATCAAATAAAAATACATAGGAACTCGGAGGGAACCAGTTACATTAGAATAAAGTGATCAAAATACTAAAGGAATAACCTTATAAAATAGTAACACCCAAGCTGTTTCATTAGTAAACAAAGAACAAGATTTGCAGCCGGTCTAATGTCTACCTTACTTGAGCCGTCATGGATGTAAATGACCTTGTGTGACGTCTGCAACAGCGAGAGCACGGTAGAAGGACGTCTGTGATTTTTATTGGTGACCGTCTCAGCTAGTGCCAATACTACTATGGCTTGTTGCCTGCATTTGTAACCAAAGGAAATGCTAAATTCCAAAAGCCAGTAAAAACACACTTGTCATTTTCCCCTTCCAAGGTCATGGACCCCTTCAGTCTATGCACGAGGTTCAAGGGTCCCTGCACTTGGCTATCATGACCCTGTGTTGTATCATTCAGTCTCGCAAGTGGCCTTATGTGCTTGCTAAAAATACTTTTTTTTTTTTTTTTACCGGGAGGGCCAGGCTCTCTGTGGCAAATGTGCAAGGAAAGTGATTTCAGATTCATTCAAAGAAAGAAAAGAGATCCTCCTCCGCATTAGCTGCATTTGAAAGAACTTTATGTTTGGTTGGGGATGTGGAAAGGGCTGAGGTAGAAAGAGGTGAGAGTAAATGAAAAGTCACTGCTAGTGGATGGCGGGAGAGTGAGGCGTGAGCAGAAAACAGGCTAGGCAGAGGGGGGATGTGGCGATCTATTCCCACCACAGCAACAAAGCTCCCAGAATGTAAGAACAACTTTTTTTTTTTTAATCAGGAGGTCCCGGGGACAGACCCCAGGTCCCTCCATATGGGAGACGGACGCCCAACCATTTGAGCCACATCCGTCCCCCAACTAAATATACTTTTTGAATATTGTTTTTCTTCCTACGGAAACCTTGCACCCTGAGTTAGTTTAGAAATTTATGAAAGAGCTTAATTCCCAAGACAGATTTGCTTACTTTAGGAGAATTTTCATTCCATAATTTTCCTGAGGATTCTTCCATATAAAAACGATTTAATTTTGGTGACTCTTCATCTGTGAGAAAATGGAACATGAGACCAAGGAATGAGGAATAAACTATTGGGGATCTAAGAATTTCTTAGTTGATATTCTTAACATTTCAATTCAGCTTTGCTTCCCAAGTTAAACAACAATTTTTGCATAATTTTTTTAAACATGAGAATAAAAATACCTGTGTAAACCTAAAAAGTTATTCTTACAGGGGCGGATGTGGCTCAAATGGTTGGGCGTCCGTCTCCCATATGGAGGGACCTGGGGTCTGTCCCCGGGACCTCCTGATTAAAAAAAAAAAAGCTGTTCTTACATTCTGGGAGCTTTGTTGCTGTGGTGGGAATAGATCGCCACATCCCCCCTCTGCCTAGCCTGTTTTCTGCTCACGCCCCACTCTCCTGCCATCCACTAGCAGTGACTTTTCATTTACTCTCACCTCTTTCTACCTCAGCCCTTTCCACATCCCCAACCAAACATAAAGTTCTTTCAAATGCAGCTAATGCGGAGAGGATCTCTTTTCTTTCTTTGAATGAATCTGAAATCACTTTCCTTGCACGTTTGCCACAGAAAGCCTGGCCCTGGGCGGCAGGTTCATGTCCCTCAGGCTAAAAGGTTGTCCTAGAGGGCTGGAGGCTGCAGACGGGCCACACCTGTGCTCACCTGGCCCCGCCCAGGCTGTGCCTCACCCTCTGCTGCCATGGAGTGTCTGTCAGCCCCAGGAGCAGGCCCCTGCCCTGGCGCTGGGTCAGGAGCCAGAGACGGCCAGGCCCCAGGCCCCCCAGGCAGCGGCCGAGTTCTCCCTAACCCAGGTCTCCCTTCCTAGTTCACAGAAAGTCAAACATGTCTGCTTTTCTCTCACTCGGAGGTTAAAGGCCAGACAGACGCCAGGTGCCAGTGGGTTTTGAGCTTTTATTTTGCGCTTTTGCCGGCCTCAGGCTTCAGGCCCTTACGTGCCCTCCCATTTTGCCTGCACGAAGTGACTTCCCTCTAGGAAGAAAGGCACAGCGGCCCCGGGTTGGGTGTGTGTGTCTGGTACTGCCCTCCTTGGGGAGTCCTGTCCAGGTTGACAAAGGTTGACGAGGTCAGTGTGTTAT
The DNA here is from genome assembly GCA_026826555.1 of Tolypeutes matacus. Classification (NCBI taxonomy): domain Eukaryota; kingdom Metazoa; phylum Chordata; class Mammalia; order Cingulata; family Chlamyphoridae; genus Tolypeutes; species Tolypeutes matacus. The sequence continues at coordinate 5,446,624 of JAKSZT010053883.1, read as the reverse complement.
TTTGAATCTACCCTGTGTTTCCACCAGGAGGATGTGGGAAGATGGAATTAAAGAATACAGAAGATGCCTGGGGGTGGGATGGTAAATATCCCTTCTGGGAAAAGGTGATCAGGTCCACTGGGTGTGGGGTGTGCCCCCAAGTGGAGAAGAAGGGGAGTTTTTCCTTTGTGTTCTGTATTTGGTAGCTTCGAAACTAATTTTTAAGGCCCAGTTTGAAGGCCCTAACCTCTTGGCCCTTTTCTATTGTCTTTGTCTTGCTTTTCTACAGAGTATTCAGGAGTGGAAAGTGACAATGAAACTGAGCCTGTGGCCCTGACCTCTGCAGGTTGCTGGATTTTTTTCCCTCCAGTTCACTGCTGTGTGCCCTTTAAAGATGAGACATTGGTTCATTCCCCATTTCGCATGAAATGCCCAAGTTGCATTTTGGTCTGGGGCACCATCTGAGCTGCTTCTTGGCTTACCTCTGCATTGTGCACTCCCATTGCTTCATGGGCTCCCCTCCTCTGCCTGGGGACAAGTGACTCGTTCATGCAATGCACTAATGGGTTGTTTTCCTCCTCATCAAATTCTACCCTGATCCCACTGCATGAGGCTCCCTGTTGAAATCTCACAGGGCAGGTTTTGGAGGCTACTCGTGGCCCTCATGGGGAGGAGCCACAAGACAGGAAAAGACCCGTTTCTAGATATTCCCTCCTGATTGGTATTAAATATGAAGTATATGTTTCTTAGAAATCTCGATCCCTAGCGGTGATTGAGTGTCACATGTCCTTGTCAGGAAATGAGACGTGCTGCTGAGTGCTGGCCTCTTCTCCTGCATCAGTTTCAGAACAAGCCCACCTGTTCCTGGACTTTCGTCTTCCTTGTCTTCCCTGCCGGGCTGCCCTCAGCAGCAAGAGGCAGGAATGACATGACTCGGGAAAGTAGTAGGTCATCCAAAGGGCCTTGAGACGAGGCTTTGAGGTGCAGGGGGCAAGTTTAGGCAGCACTTCCATTTTTCTAGTCACGTTTGTGTAGGTTCCTCTCCAAATTCATGTGTATTCCCAGAGTATTTCTCAATTAGGAAAAGAAACCTTTAGTGTGATCCAGCCGAAGGAGAAGGAAGAGGTTCAAGAGGCTGGGTGTGGTCGAAGTGGCAGCTCTGCACCGTGGTGACGCTCCCGGGGGGTGGCCTGGTGGGGGGGTGCCTAGGGGGCCTCTCGGCTTCTGGGCTTAGGGTGAGGGACCCCCGACGCCTCTTTCCTCCAGGCCATACACATGACCATCAGCGATTCCATTTCTCATTGCACCCCGTGTACAGTGCCAGCTAACAGCAGGGCATGCACTAACCCGCACGTCCATACATCCAGCTGCGCCACCGCTAACACCGCGCTCCAGAGCGATACCGGCGGCCCTGGCCACACCTGAAGCCTTTTGCTCTTTTTCCCTGTTCCAAAGGTGGTGACCTGCACATGACCCAGTTTTTCCGAGGTAATCTGGCCGGCCTAACGATCCGAGCTGGGAAACTGGCGGATAAGAAGGTGATTGACTGTCTGTACACCTGCAAAGAGGGGCTAGACCTGCCGGGCCCCGAAGACAAGGACAAAGCCGTGAAGGTAACGTGCCCAGGGTCAGCTGGCCTTCACCTGCACGGCGTAACTGGGCTTCCCAAGCCACAGAGGGCTAAGGAGGCAATCTGTGGTTTAAACGTTTGCACTTTAGGCATTCCTATCCTGTGAGGGAGGGTTTTGTCATCCTTTGCGATACACGAGCTTTTTTTTTTCAAGTCACCAATTCAAACTGATCTCAGGCTAAAAGCATCCACGGCTGTCAGCTGCCTGCAGTTAGCGCTTATTCCTGCCCTCTCCCGGCCTGGCGTGATTTTAGGTCCACGCAAACCCCAGCCGCGCGGTGTTGACCCTGGAGGGAGAGGACACCGGGGAGCTGGAGAAGGCCTTGCAGCACATCTCCTACCTGAACTCGCGACAGTTCCCCACACCTGGGATCCGAAGACTCAAAATCACCACCACGGTCAAGTACGTCCTGGTTTCTGACAACACACCTGTCTTCTTAGCTCGTGACATTTGAGAAGATAATGTGTGTCTAGATTTTTAAAGAAAACCTCCCCCCGCTTCTGTGAGGAAAGGTGAACTGTCGCTCGCTACCGAAACAGTTGAGCGAGAGATTTGAAGAAGGTGACTGGCCTTTGATGTATGTTCCTGAAAGGCCATGCCTTCTGTCCCCTCCAGGTGGTGGAATCCGGGTGGATTCCACCTTCACGTGCCTTTGTCCCAGGTGGGGTTCCGAACCGGCCCCAGCCCTGACCCCCCCTTTCCGTCTGCTTCCTGCCGGCAGGTGCTTTAACGAGGCGGCCTGTGCTCCGGTCCCCCCGGTTGAAAGCTACGTGGTGGTCTTACAGCCTGAGGAGCCCAAGATCAGCCTGAGTGGGGTCCACCATTTTGCTCGTGCGGCTTCTGAATTTGAAAGCTCGGAGGGGGTTTTCCTTTTCCCCGAGCTGCGTATCATCAGTACCATCACGAGAGAAGTGGACCCCGAAGGGGACGGTGGCGAGGACCCCACAGGTAAGGGCCCTTCTGCGGGGGATGGAGTTGAAAGCCCACCACTGCCGCTTGCCTCCCGGGCTCCTTTTTCCGTGGGACTTTGGGAGATTTTAATGCGTGTGTTGCTATTCTTGGGTCTGCTTCTGGAATCTGGCCCCCTGCCTCTCCCGTGAGGACGTGCCAGCAGGCGCTCCGAGGGGCCGGCCACGCTGCCTCCAGGCACTGCCATTTCACGTGAGGCCGTTTTTACAGTTCAAGAGTCTCTGGTGTCCGAGGAGATCGTGCACGACCTGGACACCTGTGAGGTCACGGTGGAAGGAGAGGAGCTGAACCAGGAGCAGGAGGGCCTGGAAGTGGACGTGAGCCGCCTGCAGCGGAAAGGCATCGAAGTGAGCAGCTCTGACCTCGGCATGGTCCTGACAGGTGAGCGGGCGTCGGGGGGGAGGGAGGGGAGCCACCCTCAGGCAGGAGGGGGGGGGACGTCAGGTGCGTGAAGGCACCCCCAAAAGGGAAAGCGCCAACGCAGGTGACCCGCGGCCCAGCCACGCCCGTGCTCGCGACGTAAGCCGCCAGCGGTCTTGTCGTGTCTCTGCCCCGCAGGCGTGGACACTATGGCCAGCTACGAGGAGGCGCTGCACCTGCTGCGCTATCGGAACTGGCACAGCAGGGCCTTGCTGGACCGGAAGTTCAAGCTCGTCTGCTCGGAGATGAACGGCCGCTACATCAGCAATGAATTTAAGGTGGAGGTGAGTGCAGGCGCCTGCTAGAAGGCCAGCCGTGGCCGTCACCGCGAGCCCCGACTCTCAGCCTTTCTGGAGCAGGCATGGGGCCTGCTGTCCTGACTCATCCTGGGGCGCCGTCCTTTCCCAGCCCAGGTCCTGCCATGGGTTTGGGGTGACGGGTCCCAGGCCTCCTCAAGCAGAGTCGGCGCCTGCGGGAACTTCTGGGGGCGGTCCAGGGCCCCTGGGGAGGGGCAGGGGTGCTTCCTGAGCTTTCACACGGGAGCAGGACATGAGGACGCTGTGTGCAAAGGGGCAGCACCAGGGAACCAGAGGTTCTTTGTCTTCGTGGGGAGTCCCGGCCTGCCACGAAGGAAGTCTTGGTGCAGGGTGAGGCCGCTGGTGCCGGGACCAGCACTGGCAAGACTCGCTGCAAGGCCGAGTGAGAACAGCTCAGCCCGTTCCGAGCCCCTCCACCGCCCTGCCTGCTCATCACCCAGGGCTTCCGTGGTCCGGAGAAACGGACCAAAGTTATTGTAGCTGTAGAACACCGTCTCTGTGACCCGAACAGTAGCAGAAGGCGAAATCCTCGGTGCTGAAGAATCAATGGGTATTTTTTCTGAGCCAAAGGGTAACTGACTGGAACGGAACTAGATGGTGGCAGCTCTATGGTCATGTGGCCGTGGAGGATAGGAAAAGGGGACAGTTGAGGCCAGCGCTTCTCAAACTGCCTGGGGCAAAGGACCAGTTGTTTGTTTTTTTCCAATCTGTTGTAGAAGGATTCTTTTATAAAATCTAGTAAAACCAACTCTTAGAAAAGCAGTGGATTTCTGCATGTGGCGGCTGTGGCCAGTTGCCACAACAGATACTCAGCGCAGACTCTGCCCTTCTGTCTGTCCTCTTCTCAGCGGGCTGCGCAGACCGGCGCTGGCCCAGTGGCCACGCTCGGGGTGGCCCTGGCCATGAGCCATCTCGCGTGCGTGCGGGACGTGGACGACCAGTAGCCCCCCTCTCTTTGCGTGGCAGGTGAACGTGATCCATGCAGCCAGCCCCGTGGAGCACGCCAGCCACATGGCTGCCCAGCCGCTGTTCGTCCACCCCGAGCACCGCTCTTTCGTGGACCTGTCGGGCCATACCCTGGCCAGCCCTCACCCATTCGCAGGTAGGGCCGTGGGGAGCAGCCCGTGACAGCTGCACAGGGCCAGGGTGGCCACCCCTGTCCCCTGCCTGAGTGGGGGGGAGGGGGCGGCAGGCACGCACATCGCCGCGCTCGCCACGGCCCCGGCACGCCGCGGCGTCCTCTCCCCCGTAGCTCATGAGGAAGCCGGCGTGCTCGAGGCAGGGCCACAGGGCCATGCAGGGCAGATCCGGACTCCACCCCCGGTCTTTGGGGATCCTGTGAGGCACCCAAGCAGCCCGTTCTGGCTGATCGACGCCCTGGCCCTCATTTTCATCTCTCAATCTCCCCGCAGTCGTCCCCAGCACGGCCACCGTGGTGATCGTCATCTGCGTCGGCTTCTTGGTTTTCATGATCATCCTGGGGGTGTTTCGGATCCGGGCCGCGCATCAGCGGACGGTGCGGGACCAGGACGCGGGGAAGGAGAGCGAGATGGACTGGGACGACTCTGCCCTGACCATCACCGTGAACCCCATGGAGGTAGGCAGGTGGCGGTCGAGGGCGCGGTGCTGTCAGGGCCCCTCGTGTAGAAAGGCCCGCGGGGGGTGGCGGAGCCGGGCGCGGTGCCTTCTCACACAGCCCTCCTGCCCACCCCGCACGGCGGGCGTCCACGTCCCTCAGATGGGCCAGCCGAGGCTCCCAGACGCCTCGCCCAGGGCAGACAAGCCAGAGGGGGAAAATGGAGCCCCCGCCCTGCTTCCTCCTACACGCCAGCTCTTCTTTCCTCTGTGCCACCGAGATGGAGGCACCAGCCACGCTTCTTTCTCGTGGGCATGGTGACCTGAGCTTTACCTTCCTTGTCGTCATCTCACTGTGGAGGGTGACCTGGCCAAGGGCGTCCGCCTTCCTCTGGCTCCTGGTGGTCGAGCCCCGGGTAGCTGGGTGCTGAGCTGGCGTGAAGTGGGGGCAGGCAGGCGATTGGACTCTGCACCGTGTCTCTGTCAGACGTACGAGGACCAGCATAGCAGTGAGGAGGAGGAGGAGGAAGAGGAGGAGGAGGAGAGCGAGGATGGTGAGGACGAGGACGACATCACCAGCGCAGAGTCTGAAAGCAGCGAGGAGGAGGAGGGGGAGCACGGAGACCAGCAGAACGCTAGTAGGCAGCAGCAGCTGGAGTGGGATGACTCGACCCTCAGCTACTGACCGCCGCTCCCTCGGCCACTTGGTGTCCTTCCTGCTTCAGATGACCCGCCTGCCTTCCGTTCCTCCTGCCCCCAGGATCCCTGATGTGTAAAGCCGTGCAGCCAGGAGGTCTGCAGAGCCTCCCACTGCTGACCATCCTCTCCGTGCTTGGTGTTAGGCCGTAGGCTGCCTCCTAAGTCATGAGGCGCCGGCCTCCCCTGCCCAGCGTCTCGCTCTGCGCCGTGACCCCCAGCCCCGCACACTGTCCAGAGTCTCCTCCTGGCCGGCGCGAGGACACCACCCGCTCGTGCCCTCGGAAAAGCCGCAGGGACTGGGCTTGTGGACGTAGGTGGACAGTGGCCAGCTCCCGCCCCCGGTTAATCATTGCTTTTCTTTTTTTAAAAAAGGTTTTATTTTTTTCCAAACTAGTGCATGTATAAAATGGCAGAATGGGGTTTAATATGTAGATGATTAACTGACTTTTTAATATTTTGTAAATAAATGGGAATTCTGTTGTGTCCTTTGTGCTAGTGTAATCAAGGACTGGAATTTAAAGTGAAAACCAGATTACTGAGGGCGGCTGAGCCCCTTGTGGGCTCCCTGCTCCCAGCGTCCCACCCGTGCCCCCAAGAAACCAGGAGGAAGAAGCCTGCCTGCTTCAGGCCCCTCCACACCTGGGCTCAGGGGGGGCCACGGGCTTTGGCGTGCTGCTCAGTGGGGGGACCAGAGCGGGGACCCCTCTTTGGAGGCTGGAAATAGCCAGGTCTTTGGGATTCACCGTTTCTACTGGGGAGGGGGCACTGCTGGGCTCCTGGGCTCATCATACGCTCCTGTACAGCAACTTGGGCCCTCGTGCTGTGCAGCCTTGTCGTTTATCCTTAATTAACGTATTTTTCCCTGCTGGTGAAATTATGTATAAATTATACAAACTGACAACTATTGTGCAAACCGTGGGACCACTTGGTTTGGAGACAGCAACAGGACTGAGCGATCCTGGAGGCGAAGCGCTGGATCCTCCCGAAACTGCTGGGGCTCTCCTCCCGCCTGCCCCGGAGCCCCGGGAAGCAGGCAGCCCCTGCTGCTTTGCTTTGCTTTGCTTTGCTTAGTGGTGAAGGAAAAGGAGAGAAGAACAGTCGTCATCCAAAACCCTTCAGCCACTGGAAAGAAACAACCTGCCCATCCGATGTTAAGAGTTCTAAAACTGAGGGAAGCGGATTTGAATGCCGTTCTGTGACCTAGCTGCCAGTTTCAAGGGGGCTGGCGCTTGTGCCGTGGGCACGTGCAGCCAGCCCTGCAGCTGCCGTGTCTGCAGCTGCTCCGATGAGACTGCCGGGCAGTGCTAGCACCGAAGGGGAGACGTGCTCGTGTGTGTGGCCGCCGTGGGGTGACTTTGCAGATGTGTATTGGTGCGTGGCCGGGAGGCGTGTTAGCCACAATAAAGCTCTGGTCTCGCTCCAGTGGGGGGCTCCCTTGGTCTTCTGGTCTCGTTTTTGTTTTGTTTTGAAATCCTGCATTCCCTTGCTTTCTGAGCAGAGAACGTAAGAACATAAAAAGGCTTTTATTTATTTTTTTAATCTGCTTTGACCTCTCATTTCAAGGTTTCACAGGTGCTGGTCTCAGCCCACATCAGTTATATTTAACTCGCCTTCCCCAAACAGAAACATCGAAGGACTTAAAAAAATAGAAACTCTTCTGCTCACCGAGCACACAGACGATACACCCAAACCAAAATTGCCGTGTGTGTGCAACATATGCCACCCACGCCTGGGCATGCGGACTCGTTCAAATAAATAACATTATATACAGACACACGACCCTTCCCGTCTCAGCGCGGGCGAGGGGGCGCCGAGTCGCGCCGCCTACTGGGGACCAAGAGTGCAGTCACTGGCGCAGGGCGAGGCGGGGCCCCAGGACGAGGTGGCTGCTGCTGGACGGGCCGCATGGCCACTGGGCAGCACGGGCTCTTCCTCCCACCTCTGACCAGTGTAGCCAGGGGGCTCCCGAGCCTGCTGCTGCTACCTCAGGCCCACCTGTGGGCTGCTGAAGGCTGGGAGAAGCCCAGGAATCTGCATTTTAAAGCTCCTCAGCCCCAGGCGTTTGGGACCCGCCAAGCCAGCCTCTTGCTGACCCCTGAGGCCCAAGGCTAAACCTGGACTGGTTCAAGCTAAGTGCTGGCAGAGAGAGGTGCCACCACACCTGCTTCTGGTACCTGATTGCGCTCACAGCAGGTTTTCAGAAGTGACGGTTCTGGAAAAGGGAGATCAGATCTTACACCTTAATCAGGACCTGCTTGAAGAGGCAGGTCACAGGTAATTGCACAAATTCTCTTTGACCTGCTTTCACCTTGTCTTGTGATGAGGATGAGTGGAAACAAGCGCAAACCTTTTTTTTTCCTTCCTTTTTTAACATTTTTAAACGGGTCTTGAGGCTGGGCATGTGTTATACTTCACGGAGGCTGGGTCAGTTCTCCTGAGCCGCAGAGGTTCAGTAAGTGGTTTGGCTTTTTTTTTTTTTTTTCCTTACCCGCAAACAAAATTGCTTTACAGCAGAGAACCCAAGAGTTACTTTAAAAGCAAAACAAAAGCATCCCTGAATCTAGAGGGTTCCCAGGCTTCCTCCAGGTGCCTGGGAGTCACAGTCCGTGGAGGAGGTGGGTGGGAAACACGGCGGGGGCTGGGCCGAGGGGTGGGCGGTAGGCACCGGGTGACCACGAGGCACCGAGACCCTCGCAGTGGGGTGGGAGCCTGGGGGGAATGCAGGCTCGCCGAGGAGGAGAAGGGTCTTTGCTGGGTCCAGGCCCACCGGCTGGAAGACGGGATCATGGTCCTCAACCCACAGCAAGATGCAGCCTCGAGGTGCCGGGGCGCTGGCGTGGAGACACCGGGGGACGCGGCCCTGCCTGGCACAGGGGGTGCACGTCTGTTTATGGCTGTTTGGTCCCTTCACCGTTTCAAGTCATAAATAAATAACCATGAGGATTTCTTTCAGTGTAAACAAAGGCAGTTGTGTGGGTTCTTTCTCTTGAGGTGCAGGTCAGGCTTCTGGGCCCCAGAGAAGGGCTGGGGCTGCCGCTATCATTGCCTGTTATCTTTGGACACATTGTGAGCCAACCAGTTGACTTTGGTTTTCCAGCTCTCCCGGAGGGCTTCGTTAAACTTCACGCGGAAATGCTTCAGGGCCTCCTCCTCTGTTTTTCCCAAAGCCAGCGAGTCCTGAGGGAAAGCCGTCAGGGCACTGTCACCCCCCAGCCGGGGGTGCAGCCCTCTCTGCCTCGGGCTCCTGCCCTTCTCGGGCTTTTTAAACTCCCTCCTAACAACTGCATGCAGGGGCTTCTGAGACAGCCACCCCAAGTCTGTCTCTTTCGGGGAAAGCTCTTTATTCTGCCTCCCACCGACACAGGCCCTTGGACCCACCCACAAAATAAGGATGCAAACTCTGGCCGAGATCCGGCCCCAAAGCCCCTCGAGTCGACAGGCAGCTCTGCCTTCTCCACTGGGAGGAGAGGAGAGAGCAGCAGCATTCTGCAAGAATTGGGCACCAAGAGGGCTCCCCTGCGAGCATTTGTGGGGGGCCGCCCTCGCTCCCTACCCCAGCCCTCACACACAAACAGGAACAACACACAGGAAAGACTTCTTTTTAACGTAGAGGGAACCATGTCTGACCCAGCCCCGCATTCCACACGTGGAAACCTGTGTCCTGTATGGGTACGTGGGCTACCCAAGGCCACGGTCACGTCCGCGGCAGTCGTGGGGGCTGACCCAGGGAACTGGACTCCTGGCCCAGCTGCTGCCCACCAGGCCCCCTGCTGCCCCAGGCTGGCACGATACTATGTGGGAGAGTCCACCCCATTCGGAGGAGCCCCCCGGTGCCTGCCTGCAGGGGCCCTCCCTGGCCAAGTACCTTGAGGTACTGGATGTCCTTGGAGCAGCTGAGTTCCGGCAGACCCGCCGCCCTCATCAGGGCAAAGAGGTGGAGGAAGAGCAGCCCGTGGCGCCGCAGGATGGTGTAGGCTCTCTCACAGTAGCCCCGGAACCTGCAGGGGCCGGGGCAGGGACCGTCTGCACCTCACGGCCACTGGCCCAAGTGCCTGCCCCTGCCCTGACAACAGGCCCTCTACCAGACCCCACGGGCTGCAGCCTGCCTGCTACACAACCCGCCAGTGCCCCAGGGGGACGCTCCCTGATGAGAAGGCAGGGACATAGCTCAAATGCCGCAGGCACCCCTGGGCCAAGGTCCTGGACCTGCAGCCCACCCAAGACCCCAGGGACCCGGGGACACCCCCCTGGGTCTCAGGCACCCTCACCTTTCAAATTTCTCACTGTTATTCGTCTTCCCCTGCTGAATCACATGCACGAAGTCATAGGTGAGGATGAATGGGACTCGCTCGCGGTTGATTCCAAACTTGGTCTTGAAATTTCCCAGGAAGTGGCCAAAATCAATGTGGAACAGCTAAGGGGGAGGGGAGGGCAAGACTGAAATGGTGTCAGAAAGGACGGCGCCCCCAGTCCAGAGCACCCCTGGGGGAAGAGGGGCGGCAGCTGGGTGCTGGGCAGGAGGACAGTGGGCCCGGGCCAGCAGACAGGTGCTGCCCACCTGGCGGCTGCCCACCCCGCCCCTACCTGCCCGCTCTCGCGGATCATGATGTTGTCGCTGTGCCGGTCGCCGATGCCCAGCACGTAGGTGGCCACGCAGTAGCCAGCACAGGAGAGGGTGAACTCCTCGATGGCTCGGTCCAGGGCCTCCCTGGGTGGGGAAGATGGAATCTGTGGCCTCAACCCTGCACTCCTTCTACCGAGAGGCGGAGGCTCTTGCCCTCCCCTGGACCCTGAGCTGGCCTTAGTGACCCGCTTTGACCCACAGAGCATGGAGGAGCAGCTTTTCTGGGCACGTTCCAGGGTCGAGGCCTCGGATGCCATAGGAGAAGCCTTGGCTGGTCTACTGAATGAGGAGGGGCCAGTTGACAGCTAGCTCCAAGGCTATCTCAGAGCCCCCTGGGACTGGCTGAGACACCAGCTGACAGTGGTTGCAACAGTGAGTCCAAGCAAAACCAGCAGAACTGGGGCTCAGCTGAGCCCAGCTCAAATGGCACATGGTGAGCCAACAAATAGTCGCTATTTCGAGTCCTTAAGGTTTTGGGTGGTTTGCTACACAGCAACACATAACTGACACATGGGGCAAGAGAGGCCCCCAGCCACCCCAACACAGACACGGGCAGGTCCTCAGCCTGAACGTCACAGCCCGTCCCCTCACCTTTGACCCAATAGTCCTGCCCCTCCCAAACCACCTCCTGGAGAGGGCGCCCATCCCTAGGGCCTGAAACCCACCCAGGGTTCTTGGACTTGAGCCAGTTGAGCAGGGCGTCCTTGTTGAAGGCAGCCGTGGCCGCCATGTTGCTCTTGTTCAGCTGGATGTTGGCAATGGTGTCCGAGCGAAGCACAACTTCGATGAGGCCCGTGCGGTCCCCGGTAGAGAGGCAGCCGTAGGGGGTCATCCTAAGCACAACGGGAGGAGGGTGGGCAAATGCCACGCCCAGGGGCTGCCCCGGGGGCTGTTGGCCCTGAAGGCCCCCACAAAAGCCACTAGAGAGACTGTTCACGTTGCTTGAAAGAGGGGGAAATGCTGGGGAGGAGCCCCACGGCTCCTGGGGAACCTCCTGGGCGGAGTCAGTCCCAGAGGGGAAGGCCCAGCTCCTTGGCCAAGCGAACGTTCGTTCAAGACCACGCTAGTAGCATAGAAGGCGCGGCTACTTTCAAAGATGGCAGGAAGCCAGGGACGCTTGGGGCAAAGGAAAGGCCAGGGCTGAGCTGGACGCCAAGCCCCAGGACGGCCTTCTCCACACCCACCCTGCTGCCACCACCGCCTCCCAGCCCCTCCTTTTAAACCACTCCTGCTCTTCCCCGGACAGCCCTTTCCCAGCTGAAAGCTCAACCTTGGCGGACACAGGTGCCTGGCCCGAGGCGCCCCTCACCTCAGGTCCAGCCCCTCCTGCTTCCACAGCACGTCCATGAGTTGGATCATCTGCAGAGTCAGCATGTCCTGGCGGAGGTCTTTCCACCCGGCCCCCGGAAGGAAAAGCCTGAGTCTGTGCTGGGGTCGCTGCTCCCAGCCAGGCCCAGACCCGTGTCCCGGGCCGGGCTTCTCCTCTGCTCCCCACTAGAGAGCCACCCCCAGGGGCCTCCAGGCCAGCCCCGGGGCGAGCCCTGCCCCGCTCACCGTCCCCGTTCTTGAAGATGACGCCCACGCTGCCCTCGGCGGCCTCCTCGCTGCTGTACATGATCCACAGCGGCTTCATCTTGGAGTCCATGAAGGTGCACTGCTCCACGCTGCCGGGCCAGAGAGCGGTCAGCAGGCTCCTGGTGCGGCACGGGAGGGGTGGGGAGGCCCTCGTGGGGCAAGCGGTGCTCACCAGACTTCGGCCAGCAGGGTGCTGGGGTTGAGTGGCGACTGCAGGTGGGAGAGGGCCTCCAGGTAGGCCTCCTGCCGCATGCACAGGTGCATCAGCTCCTTGGTCTGCAGCTTGGTGGTCCTCTGGGAGCTCACTTTGACAAAGTCATTCAAGGCCTTCAGTTTGCTCAGTGCTTCCCCCTGGCCAGGAGAATAAGAGGGCGGCGGTGGGCAGGCTGGGCGGGGGCAGGTGATTCTGGACGGGCCTGGTCCTGCGCCTGTGGGGGGCCCGGAAACTCACCTGCTTCATCAGCACCTGCATGTGGTGGGTACTGCCCCTGCAGTAAGCCTCCATGATGAGGCCGAAGCGCAGGGCCACTGCGGGCACGTGCATCTCGGAGCTGGAAGGAGAGAGAGGCCTGAGCCCACCCTCCGCCCAGGCGGGGCCACACAGCCCCTCCCCAGCCCAGGCAGGGATGCCCCCCAGGTCCCGGGCAGCCGAGACACTGGGCCGGAGAGGTGCCCCCTCCCCATGGCCTCCCTGGAGATGCAGAGGCCGGAACCCCAGGGGCCAGTGTGGGTACCGGAGGTGCCAGAAAAGGAAGTGGCCGATCTTGCGGTTGGCCAGGGCACGGTCCAGCAGGAACTTGGTCAGCTCACAGTCCAGGTAGGACTCGTACTTGAGCACCTGCACCAGCTGCAGCAGGTACTGGAAAAGCTCGTCGTCCCTGCAAGGACGGGAAGGCCGGCTGGGTCCTGGGCTTGGCGCTGGGATCAGGGGTTGGCGGCAGGCAGACGAGGAGAGGGTGTCTCCCATCAGCACCCATGTCCAGGCAGTCAGAGCAAAGCTGCCCTCCAGGGGAGCAGGGAGCCCGGCGGTCCCCCTGCCCGGCCGGACCAGACCAAAGGCTGCGGGACTCACGTCAGTTTGCGCAGGGACTTGATGGCGAAGGAGCCCACGTGGCGGTCCGGGAAGCTGAAGTCCAGCAGCTCCAGGGCACTCAGGACTGGCAGCTCGGGCCAGGAGCACAGCAAGTAGAGCATCTGGGCGGGGGTGCGGGCGGGCAGGGGTCAGGGGCAGGGGCGGGAGGCGGCTGCCGGCCAGTCTCCAGGCTCGGCCCGCACCGCCCACCACACCGCCCACCTGGGCCACGTCCTCATGCTTGTTCCACTTGGTGACCAGCAGCAGCCGGGCCAGCGCCTCTGGGAAGCGCTCCTGGACCTCGTGGCGCATCTTCCACACCAGGTCCTTCTCGTGCTCGTACAGCTCCCCGGAACCCCGCCGCTCCAAGATCTCCCGCAGCTGCAGGTGCTGCAGGGGGCGGGTGGGGTGAGGGCACCGCGCAGGGCTCCAGGACCCCGCTGCCCCCGCCCTGTGGCCCTGAGCTCACCTCCTCCTCGGTGACGCGTGCATGCTCTCCGTGCCGCCCCAGCTCCAGGACCTGCACACACAGGCAGCTCTGAGCCCCGGCAGGGCTCCAGGCTCCAGGGCCTGTCTGCACCCGGCGACCCCTGCTTGTGCGGGGCTGTGCTGGCACTGGGGGCGTTTGGCAGGGTCCCTGAAGTCCACCCACAGAGGTGCCGGCACACTCTCCACCCCCAGTTTTGACAACCAGAAATGTCTCCAGACATTGCCTGATGCCTCCTAGGGGACAAAATTGCCCTTCTCTAGGGCCCCATGGATTCCAGAGTCTGGGAAGCTCCCAGAGTACCTGGCAAGCCAGCCTGGGCCACTCATGGGGTGACAGGGACCAGGCTCCCTGGTCCCACACGGGCCCCGAGCACGCCTCTGGGTAGGGCGGTCCGCACCTCAGTGGCAACCCCTGGGCCTGGGGCCCCACTGACCTTCTCCAGGGCAGGGTAGTATACGGGGTGGGGGGCCACCTCGGGGAGGCAGATGACCAGGGTGGCAGCACTCTCGGTGTTGGGGTTGCCCCGCACAGTCCCCGTGGGGTTCAGCAGCTCCCCTTTCTCGTCTGGACACAGGGAGAGATGGAGTCGGATGGGGAGAGGCCACCATCTCCGGGACCCCTGCCCCACGAGGTCTAGCCCCCCTTCCCCCCGGCCTGGGCAGACCTGGGACAGAAGGCCACATGCAGAGGCAGTGCTCCCCGGTCTTGAGCTGGTCTTTGTAGTCAAAGAGCATGAGGTTGGCCCAGGCGATGGGGCAGTCCTGGAAGGGACGCAGGCGGCTCAGGGGGGCCAGGCCGCCTGCCCGCCAGGCCTCCGCACACACCTGGCCAGTTCCCGGCAGCCGCTAAGTTCATCGGCAGAACCTGAGCTTCCCCGCCCTGGTGGAGGTATCCCACCCGGGCCCCAGAGAAGACCCTGCTTGGGAAGCGGAGAGGACCCATGGGGTCCCAGCGGGCAAGCCAGCAAGGTCGGCGCCTCCCTGCTTCCAGCTGCACCCCAGCCCCGGCTTCTCGAGAAACCCCCAAGCCAACTGCACAGCTCCCAGAAAGCTGGCCCCACTCGGCTCTGGGTGAGTCAGCACAGCTGAGCAGTCACATCCTGGAGTATCACTCAGCCACCACCACCCCTCCTCGGCCACTGACTCAGGAACACAGCGAGTTGGTCCTTCCACTGCCAAGGAGTGGCCTCCAGGGTCCCGTGAGGACCAGCTATTCCGCCAGCCCTGCCTGGAGCCTTCCCGCGGGCAGGTGGCGGCAGGCGCGAGGGCGGCGGGCTGGGGTCGGGAGCTGCAGGCACTGGCCGGGGCCCAGAGGCACCACCCACCGCCTTCTTGGACTTCTTCTTGGTGGAGCGAGCCTTCTTGGCCTTCTCGATCACGGCGTAGAGCGCGAAGCAGAGGCGGGCCATGCGGGGCAGGTCACAGACGCTGATGTCGAGCTCCAGCCGCTGGTTCCACACAGGCCCCGAGCACACGCTCACCTCCGAGCTGGACACCGTCTTGCACAGCATCTCGTTGCCGTGGAAGAGCCCGGCCTGCACCACCAGCTGGGGAGGTGGGGGCGCAGGGTGAGGGCAGCCTCTTGGCCCCCAGGCTCCACCCACCCCATCGAGAGGGTCCAGCCCACCCCCTTACACATCCACCTTTTTACATGGGTCGGGATCCCACTTCCCACGGGGAAGAAGGTGGCACAGATGGTGGGAAGAGGTGGCCCGGGTGGGCGAGCCCAGGTGGCCATGGGTGGAGAGAAGGGGCTCATGGGCTGCACGTGGGCATCCTGGTCTCTCTGGGCCTCAGTTTCCCCATTCAGGCTCGGGCATTCCTAGCTCCCTTCACTTCCTAGTCGTGTAACCCCTCGTGGGTAGGGAAGGGTTTTTACTGCCATCTGAACACCCCACCCGGCCTCCTCCAATGCCACCAGGACAGCTCACTCTCACCCCTTCAGAAAGCCCGCCGGTCACCCCTCTGCCCCTCTGATCGATTCTCCAGGATTGTGCTAGGGGAGCCCAGACCGGCTCTCTTCTAGAATCACCCCAACCCAATGAGCCCAGACCCAGGCTTAAGGGTTCGCCAATGCCAGTAAAACCTGCACCTGCCGTGCCCTTCTGAGGGCGGGTGGGATGGGGTGCGGGAGGGAACGTGTGTTGAATTGAAAGCAGAGCCCGCCCGCGTTCCCAGGAGTGGAGGTCAGGGCTGCCCGGGGCTGGCCCCAAGCCCCCCTCCACCCGGGCCTTCTCCTCCCCAGTCTGCGGCTCCCACCTCCCCGACTAGGCCTGGTCCCCACAACCTCTGCCGAGGCAGAATACCCAGAACTCGGGGAGGGGGGCCCAGCTTTCTCCGAAATGGGCCCACAGGCCTGGGCCCCGCCCCTTTCCTGTTTTGAAGCTGCTTACACACCACCCCCGGCAGGGACGCTGGGTAATGTGGTCAGGTGGCTTTCGGGTGGCCCCCTCTTCCTCCAGGCCACAGCTGCCTTGTCTGTGCAGGCAGCCCTGTCCCCCCACCCTCCGCAGGAGCTCCCTACCTTCATGCGCTCGTCCGCGTTCACTTTGCTGCCCTGGATGAGCTCGATGCAGAAGGGCTGCTCCAGCGACCACAGGGACACGGAGGAGGGCTGGCGGTGGGGGGGGGGGCACCAAGCTGAGAGCTCCAGTAGGCAGGAGGCTCCAGGCCACTTGCGGGTGGGCGCGTGTGACCGGTGGGTGGCCAGGCCCAGGCATCTGCCCCGGGAGCCCCCAATGGAGCCCCCAATGCCCAAGTTCCGCCTGACGCGCAGAGGGCAGGAGGCCAAGGAGAAGGGTGGCTGGACAGCCGGGCCTGGGAGCTGCCCCAGGAAGTTCAGACAGCTCCCCCAACCCCTCCCCCCCCCCGACTCTCAACACCAACCAGCCAGGGTATGAGACTGGGGACCTGGACCCTGGGCTGGCCCAGGGGGGTGGCCAGAGGGGCACGCGGAAGGCGCCGGCTCACCTTCTTCATGGGAATGGGGGGCGGCTTGGTGCGCGGCTTTTGGACTTGGGGGGCTGGGTTGCTCTGCTGGTCCCGCAGTGCCAGGATGGAGGAGCAGTGCACCATGGTCAGGTGGGGGGTCAGCCCGCTGTGCAGGCAGCTGCAGACGTACTGAGACGGGGGGCCGAGTGAGCTGCGGGCCTCCGGGGGCCCTTCCTGCTGTCTTCCCTGCCCCCTCCCACCTTGGTAAGATGGAGCCCTCCTTGTGCTCCAGCTCGACCCCCAAGGACCTGGCTCATTGGCTCAGCCCCACCCCGAGCCCCCATGACCCGGCCCAGGCCTCACCTGGAACTGGCAGAGGGGGTAGCTGCCGTAGAGGAACTCGTGCTTCCCATTCACCTGCAGCGTGTAGTCCTCGGGCCGCTCCACCAGGGGCTGCCGGAACACCGTGGCCTTCTTCCGGAGGGCACAGGCCATCAGCGCCAGGGGCACGTCCATGGTGGACACCTGGAAGGTGAAGCTCTCCTGGGGGCGGGGAGGGCGGGTCAGTGCTCTGGCCTGGTGGGAGCCCGTGGGGTTCCGGGGTGCAAGGGGGGTTGCCTATCTCCCGCTCGGAGGATCCCCCAAGTTTCCTGAATGCGAGCTCCACGAGGGCAGGGTTGGGGCTGACTTTGTTGAGTGAACGAGCAGACCAATGGCCACACACCCTCTGGCCGCTCTGCCCGATGAGCCATCAGCCTGGCCTTGTCAGACCGCCCAGTGGAACGTCGGGCCAAGCCCCGCGCAGGGATCATCCAGTGCTACTGGAAGGAGGGTGAATCTGGGGAGCTCGTGGGCGCCTGGGGAGTTTCACAGGGCAAGTGCCCCTCAGGGATGCAGCCGGTGGGCCGGTGTCGCCAGCGGGAGCCGCACGCCCACCCCAGGCCCGTGAGAGGCAGCTCACCTCGCTGCCCTCGAACTTGACGTTGACGAGCAGGGCCCGGCTGGGGGCCCGCGGGGGGCCAGCCCCCCAGCCCTGAGCCGAGGGCTCGAGCTGCAGGGGGAAGCTGTACTGCATCCAGGCCTCCCAGCCCAGCTGCTGCCGGTGGGCGGCCGCCTCCTCGCAGAACTGCCGCATCTTGGCGCGAAAGTCGTTCACTTCCGGGTCGCGCAGGGAGTCAAACTCGTGGAGGCCTGCGAGGCGGGGAGGCGCGGGGTCAGCGCGGGGGCCAGGCCCGGCGGCGGGGGCCCGGGGAAGGGGCTACCTTTGCCGATGAGGAGGCTGATCTGCGAGTTGATGAGCTTCTTCACGCGGTCCCCCTCGCGGGCCACCAGACGCAACACGGGCAGGAAGGGCTGGATGTCGCAGAGCCGCCGCTGCTCGTCCTCTAGCTCCTGCTGCTCCGCCGTCTGGTTGACGCAGGTGAACACGTAGGCCTCGGGGTCGCTGAGCATGTGGAAGAGTGGCTCATACTGGGCGCGGTGCCACAGCACCTGGGGGGACAGTGGCCGGTCAGCACCTCCGGCCACGAGGCGGGCGGGCCACAGGGAGTGGCGGGAGGGTGAAGGCCAGACCCTCAGACTGGGACTCTTGCTCCAAGCGGGACGCTCCCCAGACCCCCTGGGCACCGACCGGCATGCTGCCGGGACACTCCGTTACTGTCCTTCTCCGCGGGGTACCCGGTACTCACTGAGAGCAGAGTGGGCGCAGGGGCCACCCTCAGTCACCCCAAGAGGCAGCCTGCTGGGACATGAACTTCAGGCGCCCCCCGCTCATTGCTCTGGGTTTGTCATTGATGTACAAAATCGCCTGATTTTTACATGTCGGCCGCGAGTGCAGAAAAGCCGAACACTCTTGGGGGGGCCAAGTGAAGCGCACCTGAGGACGGAGCCTGGTGACGGCAACCAGTGCATGCCAGAGCCAGGCCTCCCCGGGGACCAGGGGCGAAGGCAGTGGACAGCCAGGCTTCACACAAAGGCCACAGAGTGACAAAGGACACGGAAAGAAGGAAACAGCCCAGGGCGGCTGCCGTGGGGAGCAGCTAATCCCGGTCCAGGGAGGCCCGGACAGCACAGAGCCGGGATGCAGAATCTAGAATGCCCCATTTATGGCCACGGAGGGGTCCGGGACGCATCATGAAGTGGGGGGGATTCCAAGTTGTAGACCCATTTAAGCCCCATTTCATTAAAAAAAAAAAAAAAGAAAAAAAAAAACAACCAACAATAATGAACATTTATTAGTAGAGACAAGGACCGGCTGCCGGCTGCTGGAAACAGCCACAGCGACTCATCCGCGCATGGTCCATAGCTGCTTGAGCGGCACACGGCAGAGCTGAGAAATGGCAGCAGGTACCAGGAGGCCAGCAAAGCCCCGGATACTGCCTATGCGGCCCTTTACGGGAAAAGCCTGCCCACTGCTGGGAGAGAGAAAAACATGAAGACACTGAAACCAATCGGCTCCCTTTCTCTGGGGTAAGGCTCTAGGGCCTGACATCTATCTTTTATGTCCGCAGCGTTTGAATTTTAATAACATGCATGTAGAGCTCCTATAAGGAGAAAAAAATAAATAACTCTAAAATAGTATTTAAAGTTCATAACAAGAACAAAGACGTTATAAAGTTAACTCAAAAAAGAGGATATGAAAGTTCATAATCAGAATGATTTAACAATTATGGAGGAAAAACCCAATTCTGCATATAGAAAACAAGAAACAGCTGAAAGATTCACTGTGGTTATCTTAGATAGCGAAATTACAGGTATTTTTTCCTTCTTCTGCTTTTCCTTATTTTCCTAAAATTTTATGTGTCAAGATTACTTTCATAATGAAAAATGTGAACATAATTTTTAAAGAAATCTCCCAGGAAGGGAAGATAAAAACTCAAGGATGACTCGTGGCTTCTGTCTGGCAGGCTCCTTTCTTTCCTGCTCCCCAAATCCTGGGATAAGTCTCATCCCCAGGCGGCCTGAGACCCCTTCAACCCCATACTTGGTGAATGGGATGGGCCCTCTGAAAGCTGTCATGATGATATCTACCAAATACCATTCAGATGAGTCACCCTTTGACTCAGTAATCCACCCTGACAATTATTCAACACATCCAGCAACTATTTCCAAACATGTTTACTATGGCAACAGCTCTAAAGACAAAAGGCCGGTAAAATTCTTTAGTGGCCATGGATGGGGTGTGGTTTCAAAAATGACAGCACAATCACAGATGGAGTGGGAGAACCACCCGGAAAGCAGCTCGCCTCCATCTAGTTAGGATAAACACGCACTGTTGAAAAGGGGAGGCCTGAATTTGGAATATGTGGGTGGTGACGGCAAGTTTTCAAAACAACTCTTGGATATTATTTTTATCTTTTAGAACTGACATCTGGGGACCCCACTTCTGAGCAACAAGGCACGGGCACGAGAGAGCGTGTCCGTCTGCCTTTCGCTCTGAGCTCCGAGTTCTGAACACCAGGCTGAAGGGCGAGGGGGTACCTGCTTGATGGTACTGAGATTGGCATTGCGGGACACGGGGAAGTTCAGGTAAACCCCGGTGGGCAGCAGGAAGTCAACCACCACGCTCTGGTTTTCCTCCTTGGTCCAGAATTCCATGGGGCAGTCAACCCCTGGTGGCATCCTGCTTTACTTCCCAGGCACCACTTGCCCTGAAAAGGAAGAAAAGACAGAGTAAGCAACCTCAGGCATTCTGGGGGGTCCTTTGGAGACACCCCTCAGAAAACTGTATGTCAGGAACTCTCGATGGCAAGAGGCTTGGAGCTGGGTCCTGGCCCCTGGCCTCCTTCCCACAGTAGCCCGTGCTGTCCCCATCACAGGTCGGTCCCCATGCCCCATAATCACGGTGCCCCCACATCAAGACACCTACAGGCCCACGCCAAATCGTTTCTTCTCAGGAACATACACACCTGGGAGACCTGCCACCAGCTGCAAGGACAGGCTGCAGGAGCACGGCCAGGCAACCCAGACCTTGAGGAAGCCTGGAAGCCGCAGGTCTTTGATACTTTCTCCCCAGACCCCAAATGGCTTAAAATTGGCTTTGGCCAGCAAACAATTTCTGGAAATATCTCAGTTATACCAAAGTATACACAAATCCATGTACCCAAAGCCCAGGAAGTAACAAAAATGTTACAGGCACAATTAAAGGCCCTTGCCCCCCCCACACACCTCAGTTCTCTCCCAACATCCAGTTTACCATCACCTGGAATCCAGGTCTTCATAATGTCCATGCATGTTTTCAGATTTTTATTATACAAACAGGTATTTACAAATGCTCCGTAATACGGCCGCACATTTTAAAGCTGTGTGAACAGCAGTAAGCCTTCTGCAGCGGCTTTCGCCACTCGACATTATGTTCTTTAGGTTTATCCACAATGATAACCGTAACGCTAGTTTATTCATTTTAACTCTTGCGTGGTATTTCTCTGTGAAAAGAAACCACAACTTACTTAGCCCCCTCGCTTGTTGATGAACCTCAAGGTTTGTTTCTAAATATTTTTTTAATTACCAACAATGCTACAATGTACAGTCGTGCACGTGTCTCCTCGTGCACAGGTGGGAAACTAGATGAGGGATGAGTGCTGTCCAATAGAACACGAGTCCCAGAGGCCACGTCCAGTGTTCTAGTAGCCACATTGAAAAAGTAAAAAGACAGGTCAAGTTAATTTTAATCACATGTTTATTTAGGCCCAATATACCCAAACTACTGTCGTTTCAGCATGTAATCAAAATAGAAAAAGTGCTAATGAGTTATTTACCTTCTTTTTGGCATATTAAAGTCTTTGAAATCTGGAGTGTCTATTACAATTACAGCATACTGCAATTTGGATACTCATTTTTCAACAGAAATATTTCTACTCTAGGTAGAGTTCATCCAGCTGACAGGTGGGAAAGTGGGTTCCCCATCCAAGTTATTTGAAAACACTTAAAAGATGTTTCCCAATAACTGAATTCAGTGTCAACTTTTAAATTTTAAGTTAATTAAGATTAACTGGAACATTTAAAAATCCTGTCCCTCATTCCAAGAGCTCCAGGCCAGCAGGTGGCTCGTGGACACAGTCCTGGGCAGCACAGGCCACGGCACCCATATCTAAGGTTGAATTGTCAAATCATGGGCCTACGGTCACTAACTTGACCAAACTGTAATTTAGACAATTGCCAAATTGTCCTCTAGGCTGGTAGCACCACGTTTGGACAGTGCTCAGTTTCCATATCCTTGTCAACACTTGGTATTATCTGATCTTCTCTTTTTGCCAGCTGGACGGGGATGAAGGTCTCTTGGTGCTGTGATGTGCCTTTTCCCAATCATCCATAAACCATTTTCTTCAGCAAATTGCCTGCTCGTAACCTTTGCCTGTTTTATGTGGGGCCATTTGTCTTTTTATTGGTTTGGAGAACGTCTTTAGATAGTCTGGATTCAATTCATTTGTTGATTCCCTGAGTTGTAAATATCTTCTAAAAGTTATCTTTTCATTTGTTTATGGC
>JAKSZT010053883.1:5410679-5424849 GCA_026826555.1 Tolypeutes matacus | reverse complement strand
CGCAGCGGATCACACGTCACCTGGACGGCCATTTTACCACTGCCGGCACTCACTTCCTCCGCCTGGAAAACCACATCCTACTCTGGGTTCCTCTTTCCGAGAATGGCCAGGCCAAAGGCTTCCTTTTTTTTTACTCAAAACGTGTGCGTGTGTGGGGGCAGTCAAGAATCCTGGAGAGCCCACTTACAATCCTAAATATGCACTGGCCAAGCTCAGGGAGTAAAGGGGTCCCCTGGGGCCCCCCAGTCCTGGGAGCCTGAGCTCTCAGGAACTCCAGCCGGAGGGTCTGAGCACTGAGAAAAATGCCCCCTTCACTCCCCTGCCACCTGATGCCCTGGAAGTGCAGCTGCCAACAACACTCACCCATCGAGGATTTGGCAAAATACTCCCATGTAAAAAGCTCATTCCTAAAAAAGAAAGACACGGGATGGGGTGGGCAGGAAATAATCAAATGCCAGAGACAGTCACCAGTGAGACAGGGGACAGAAGAAAGCAGGAACCCCTTCCCTCCCTGTGGGCCCAGGGCGCAGGGTGCAGCTGCTGACAAGCCTCTCCCCTGGGCGCAGCCCAGACTCGCCGCTCTCCAGCACAGATGCCAGCTGACCCAGGGTCTTCAAAACTTCAAAACTGTTCTGAAAGTGCAAACCGGTACAACCACTTTGGAAAACGATTTGGCAGTATCTGCTAAAGCTGAACACATACACGCCCTGTGGCCCAGCAGTTCCAGTCCGAGGTGGACACCCAACAGAAATGCAAGCGCATGTGCACCACACACGCATGCGAGAATGTCGACAGAGTCACTACTAGCCCCAAGCTGGAAACTTCCCAAATGCTCACTAGCAGTAGAATGGAAAAACTAGGTAAATTGTGGTATCCTCTCCCAATGGAAGATTACATAGCAACAAGAACAAACAATCTGCAAATACATAACACAATCATACAGATGAAGCTCACAAACATAACTCTGGCCAAGAAGCCAGACGCAAAGAATAGGTACCACACTCCATTACATAAAGAGAAAAGTAGGCAGAACTAACGTATGTTGGCAGAAGAGGGGATGGTGCTTACCCAGGAGGCGTGGGAGTGCCTGCCAAGGAGCGAGAGGGAGCTTCTGGGTGCTGAGTGCGGACTTTTCACAAACTGAACATTCACACCCTCAGTGATTCAGATGGGCAGATGACAATCCTGGCTGCAGGGGTGGGCCTGAGACCCAGGCCCAGCCAATCAGAGCTCGAAAGCCCCCTCAGTCATGGGGACTGGACGGGAGGTGGGAATGGCCCTTAGGCCCAGCCCATCATTGCCTGTCACCTCCCTGGCTAAGGGATTCCAGAATGAGCATGTGAATGTCAAGTCAGTCCAGTGAGTCCTGACATTTGGGCTTCTTCAGGAACTTCTAACTGGGGGAGCAGAAAAGATAAAATATCTGCCTAGAGCTGCCGGTAACCACCTGCTGCCCTAAGGGGTGGAACCTGAAAAGACCAACGCGGAGGAAAGCAGAGCTCAGAGTGGAAAGTACAAGCGGGACCTGAAACCTCCTTTGAGTGCCTGATCCAGCCATGCCTGAAGCTAGCCCCTATCCCTGGACTTTGTAGTTCCATCAGCCAATATATCCTCCCTTGCCTTCTTTTTTTAACTCACAGCAGTCTCAGTTAGTCATTCTGCCACTTGCAGCTGGAAGTATCTATTTCAATTAATACAGTAGCACGTTTCATTTTTGGAAGCTTCTAGTGGTTACAAAGTTTTCTTGGAAGCTGGCCTGACTCTAACGGTCAACCCCTGACCTTTGCGCTGCCTTCTAGAGGCTTTTCCACTTCAGGCCAGACCTCATCAGTACCTCTGACCGTTCTCCCTACGACGCAGTTTCTAGACCTTTTTTGCCAAAGTTTGGTACTTGGAGCCAAACAAGATGCTCCAGATGGGACCCAACAGGTCAAGCTGTGGAAGAGCATTCTGGCCACCAAGCTTCTGTTTGTTCAGCCTAAAAGTGTATGGGGCCCCCTTACCCCCATTCCCAGAAAGGCTCTGGTGACTACAGCACTGAGCTGGTTGGCTGCCAACCCTCCACATATTTTTCCCAGTAAGCCAGATCCTCCCAGCCCATCCAGGAACATTAATTTCCTGAATCTAAATGCAAGAATTCAAAATTATGTTTGGTAATTTCAACTCACAGACACAGTTGGAATTTATGTGTTATTAGAGTTGATATTTTGTATATATCACTCAGAGATAGTCGTTTATTCAACCAAAATTTTTAAGCCCAGTTAAGTGCCAGGACCTGTGTGAGGTGCTGGGATTACCGTAGCTGAGATTTAATTTTACGTGTCCACTTGGCGAGGCGATGGCGTCCAGTTGTTTGGCCAAGCACTGGCCTGCTTGCTAATGTGAGGTTATTTCCAGATGGAATTTGTATCTCTGGTCAGTCGATTATGTCCGAGATCATCAGAGGAGGCTGGTCTCAGCACTATGGGGAGTCTCCTCGTCTGATCGCTTAGAGGCCTTACAAGCCAGGGCTGAGGGTCTGAGACGTCAGAAGAAGAATTTCTGCCTCAGCTTCGGCATCGGCCCTGGGATTTGCAACCAGTCAGCTCCCCCTGGGGAAGTCAGATTCAGGAATTCAACATCCTCTTTATCGCCGTTTCCAGCTCGCGGCCTGCCTGACGGAGTTTGGACTTGCTGGACCCTGTGATTGTGCATGCCAGTTCCTTACACTCAGTCTCCTAATGCAGGCATGTCCTGTGGTTGCTTCTCAGAGACCCCTGGCTGACACTGTAGTGAGTGAGACAAAAGGGCGTCCACCCTCCAAGCGCTTACGTTCCTGTAAGGGAGGTGCTGAGAAGCCAGGAAGCATGGCATGGTTCCAGGACCTACCAAG
This sequence comes from Tolypeutes matacus, assembly GCA_026826555.1. Taxonomy (NCBI): domain Eukaryota; kingdom Metazoa; phylum Chordata; class Mammalia; order Cingulata; family Chlamyphoridae; genus Tolypeutes; species Tolypeutes matacus. The sequence goes on along the minus strand of JAKSZT010053883.1, from coordinate 5,421,977 downwards.
AGGAGTGAAGGAAACGTGGGGATGGGGTGGGGATTCCTGGGGTGGGGGAGGGTGGACTACTCCAACCTGGGAGGTCAGGAGAGGACACTGGAGCCGAGAAGGGCAGACAGCGAGTGTCGGCCACATGCGCAGTACCCCACCGGGTGGGGACAACAAGACAAGGTGGGTAAGAGACCAGCATATTCCAGAACTGATGGAAGGGGGCCATTGCAGCTGGAGCATATGGGCAGGGAGGGGAGCATGGTGTGAGGCGGGGTGGGAGAGGCTGGCAGAGGCCGGGTCCTGCAGACCCTTAGAATAGACGAGGGCACCTCGGCTTCCCTCCAGGAGCAGCCGGAAGGGTCTTAGGCAAGGCCGGGATGGGATCCGACCTGCATCCAAAGTGATGCCACCGGCTCCTGTGCAGAAGGACCAGACAGAAGCCAGTGTGGCAGGGGTAGAGAATGGGGGGTGGGGGGCGCGTGATGGCAGTGGTCTGAGGAGGCAGAGATGGAGAGAGGAGATCAAGATGTATTTAGGAGACGCGATACCCAGAAGGGGTTGGTGAGGAGGAAGCAGGGATGGCAGCCAGGTTTGGCGTTTGGGAAATTTCCTGGGCTGGGGACGTATAGGGGAGAAGCAGACTTTGGGGAGGATAAAACAGCAGGAGGTTCATTTCGGACGTTCAGAATCTGAGATGCCCACGGACGTCCCATGGGAGGAGTGCCAAGGGGCACAGCTCAGAAGACAGGTCGTGGGGTCACGGAGCTATCAGAGGGGTCATCAGGTTACAGACAGAATGTGGAGCCGTGGGGACAGCTGAGACAGGCCGGGGACACAGGGTAAGAGAGGGCCAGGACAGCCCCAAGGCCTCACGGTGAATCATCCACAGAGGAGCCGGCAGTACCCGCTCCCCTGGCGACAGGACGTCCCCCTCTATCCACAGCGAAGTCATTAATAAAAATACAGAAGAAAGGACAGTTTCTTTCACCTTCCCGTTTCCCCAGCCAGCACGACCCACAGGGAAGACTCCGCGGCAGTCAGAGCGAGCCCAGCCGCATGCCTGTCCCAGGACCGAGCCACCCTCCTCCGAGCTGTTCTGAGATGTTCCCCGGTGGATGCATTTCTGCAGCCCCAGGCTGAGGGGCAGTTTCTGCCACCGCGAAGAGCTGAGGGCCAGGCCCTCGGAGTCCTCAGCTGCCAGCAGGGAAGTTTCTCCAAAGAATTTCCACCCAGTGCTTGTTCTGCGATCTTGCCCAGCCAGCATCGGGGATAACTCGAGCAGCTCTAATTTATTTCTGAGAGAGGACAGGAAGCAGGGAAGTGGACCCCAGAGCCACAAACCCTGCCTCGGAGCTGGGAGTGAAGCTGCAGGGGGCTGGCGGGCCCCCCGGCTGGCGGCGGCTCCTCAGCTTGGGACGCCTGGAGACTGTTTCATTCCTTTAGAAACTCTACCACCCCGGGGCTCTGAGCTGGCGTCTCCTGAGTCCATGGGACCTCCACATCTTTCCAGTGGCCCTCACGAATGGCGCCCATGTCCTGGCCAGGAGCAGCCGCCCGGCCTGTACAGCGTAACGGCAGGCCTTTGGGTCCTACCGTCACGTGCTCCGGGAAACGCTTTCCAAAGGGAAGACATGAGTCACTCCTGGCAGGGTCTGCTCAGGGGACAGGCGGCAGGCAGGAAAAGAGGGGAAGTAATCTGAGTGATAAACATCTTCCTCCTGGAGGGTGCCCTGTGCAGGATATGCCACGTGCTTCAGATGTTGCCCTATAGCAGGAGTCTAAGGGTCCCCGTGGTAGACCCTCCGAGCCTCTGTATATAGAGACAATGGTTTGTCATCACTGCTCCTGCTCTTAATTAACACTGAGGACAAAAAACATCTGTCCAGTGCCTGGATTTCCAAACCCAAGCTGCAATCCATTTAGCCCAAGGGAAGGACACTGAGTCCTAGAAGCTTCAAGAAAGTGATTATGCACGTGGTCCGAGTATCTACCGCCAAGCTAGGCTCAGGCAGACACATGGCCAGCAGGCACTTGGCAAGGGGCAGCGGGGTCACCCTGCAACAGTGTCCATGGTGTGGCTGCCAGGTGGCCACAAGCCGGCATCTGCTCCAGAAGAGGCAAGCCCGAGCCCTGACTGGCTCTCTCGACCTGGGATTGTTTTCTGATGCGTTTCAGCCTCACAAAGTCCTTCTGATCAAGCGTTTTGTTTCCCAGCCACTTTCCCTTGGAGAATGAAGTTGCACTTTTCTAGCTGCCCAACCCATGTGGAAAGTGAGGGCAAGTGGGGATTTGAGGGGCTGAGACCGATGGCGCTCCACCCAGAGGTTCCCGGAAGGGAAGAGCGGCCTGAAGGAGCTTTCCAGAAACCACCGCCCTGCTGCTGGTAAAAGATCCTAGGACCAGCACGTCCATCTGGAGAGCCTCAGGAGAAAGGACACAAAGGAGGGTCGCCTTCCCCAGCCCAGAAGCCTTCACGGCCCCGCGCCTGTTCATTCGCACGGCACAGATTTACTGGAGCGCCTTCTACGTGCCAATCAGAGATCGGGACAGGCACCAGGCCTGCCCCTACAGAGTTTTTGGTCTAACCGGAGAAGACAATAAAAGGAAAACAAATTAATAAACAATGATTTTGGGGACCTGTAGGGAGGATCCCATTCAGATGGCAGATCAGGGAAGGGCCCTCCGGTGAGATCATGTAGAAGTGGAGGCCCAACAATGTGAAGGGCCCAGCAAAGAGCTATGAAATAGGGCTCCATGCAGCAGGAACAAAGGCCCTGAGGCCACATAGCGGGAGTCGAGAGCCTAAGGGGGAGGATCACAAGCCAGGAGTGCAGGTTTTGTTATGCTGCCGTGGAGAACCACTGGAGGGTTTTAAGCAGGGGGCTTCTGGGCTCTACAGAGGTCACTCTTGGCTTCTGTGAGAAAAATGGAAGGGAGGGAGGCAAGGACGGAAGAGGGAAAGCAACTAGGAGGCTCGTGCAGGACTCCAGGCAAGAGCCGGCAGGGCCAGGCTAAGGGAGGGAAGGAGTCAGGCCCCACAAGCAGGGATGCCCACGTTCCCTACCCCTCACGAGCCAGGAGTGGGCATCCCAGTGCTCTGGTTTTGAAGCCTCTTGTCGTTCCCAGGGCGGTGAAAGAAAGACTGACGCTGTGAACCCCAAGAACTCACGGTCCAGGGTCCTCCAACAGGTAGACTTTTAGGATGGAGGCGCCACTCTCCCAAGACAAAACCTTTGGTGGGAAAGACTTCAGCATTTCAGTGTCTTTCAGGGAGCCCAGTTTAGCAGCGTTCTTCCAACCCTCAAGCAGAAAGGCTACTTCTCTCTCACGGCCTTGGGCCACAGAAGGGGTCCTGGCAAATTCAATGCACGCAGCACTCAGACGTCATAGGAAGGCAAAGCTAGTGTCCAGTGGTGGTCACTTGGAGGACAGGGGTGTGTATCTAAAAACGAATGGGAAGGAAATCTCCAGCAGTGGGGGGAAGGGGGGGGCAAGGAATAGGATACCCCACAGACCATGCCCTGGACCGAGCAAGGAGGAGTCCGCCTGGAGGACTGTCCAGCTCCTGCCACAAGAGACAGAGGTGCTGAAGGTGGGAAGGATGCACATGGAGGAAGGAACGAAGTAATGTGACATCCTGTAGAAGACATCCTAAGGTCCACTCGGACGGCAAGCTGAGGACACGAACTGCTTCACTGCCTGGCTTCCATGTCTACTCGGTTGTCTCTCCGTCATTTTTAGTGCCATCTCTCTCCCTGGAGGCCATATGAATCAATAGGACACGAACTTTTAATGTGAATATTTAGAAAGGTGAAAACAAAATCCTTCCTGGGGAGAAGCCAGACAGAAATCAAAGAATGAGGGGCAGAGACATCTGGAAACTCTGATCTATATGGAATATATATATATATTTCTGACCCCTTCTGCTGCCATTAGAAGAGCCAACAACCCTGAAAAAAATTCTATCCCAACCACCTCCGACGATGTTCAGTTTATGACCTACTCAGGGAGGCCACAGGCCATGGCGAGAACACCGGAAGAGTCCGCATTACCCTTTGGGACAACATATAAATATCAAGAGAAAGATCCATGGGCTCAAACCTCATAATTCTAGGAACTTGAGAACTGTCCTAAGGAAGCAATTCAAAAGTTGACAGAGGGAGGTGGCTGTGGCTCAATCAGTGGGGCTCCCGTTTGCCATATGGGAGGCCCCGGGTTCGGTTCCCGGGGCCTCCTGGTGGGGGCGGGCCCGCCCGCACGGCGTGGTTGGCTGACCCGGCGAGCACGGGCAGCAGGGGAAGGGATAAATGGATAAATAAATAAAATCTAAAAAAAAAAAAAAAAAAGTTGACAGAGCTATGTGTACAAAGATATTCATTGTGATATTGCTTGTGAACGTGAAAACCCAAAAGCGATAAGGAAACGGTTAACTAAATTAGCGTACATTAACTCACTGGAATCAAATGTGGTCATTAAAATGACACCTGTGCACACTTCATAGCACTGTAAATATTTTCCACATTAAATGAAACGAAAAAAGTACATACATACATACATTTATCATTACAACATACGCCTGTAGACAAAGCATTTCAGAAGGCATAGATAAAAATGAAGTTACATTATGGAAGGATATGGGTATCATAAAAATGATTTGGTTTTCTATGAAAGTTACACAAGTATATGATTTTAAAAATTAATTAGAACCAAAACACTTATCATAAGCAAAAAAATAAAAATAAAAAAAAAAGCAGCCCCCTGACTCTAGCACCCTATGCAGATTCTACTCCTAATTTCATTTGTTTGTTTGGGTATTTACCTCCATATTTCTAAACAATAGGTTTATACTGATACTTCTCTTCTTGATTTTCAACTTCTAACTTCTTACCTTAGAAGATGAGACTAAGCCCCCTTACACATACACATATGCACGTATCTTCTCCATCTTATATATAATATATCTGTGTAACAGTTTGGGGATAAATCAATTTTCAGTGCTTACTTTGTTATGACTATGCAAATATTGTTCAGAGCTAAGCCCCATAATGTACTACAATTATATTTCCTTTTTGTCTAACTTTTTGTTTTCCCTGTAGTTGACAGTTGCTTCATTTTTTATTTGCTTTGTTTTCTATGTACAAGTCACTAATTCTTCCCCCAAACTTTCCAACAGAACTGTAAAACTCCTAACAATGCAGTAAATATGTCACATAATCCATCAGTTCCATTTTCTCCTCAAAGCTATTCTTCAGAGGCCCTCTGCATTCTTGCCCCCAGCTGGGCTGGCTGCTCTCTAGACCTGCTACACAGGCTCCTTTTCACTACGATTACAGGAATTCCCTTTCCTGCTTTCTGGATAAGTCAGAGTTCTCGGCTGCAAGTAAAGAAGCCTACTCTGGCTGATTAAGCAGAGATGAGCTATCTGATACATATATGTCTTTTGTACTGTGAGAAGTTTTGTAGTTCTGTTAGGAGATTTAAGGGGAAGAATTAGTGATTAGTACAAAGAAAACAAATCAAACAAAAAAGTAAGGCAAATATCAACTCCAGGAAAAATAAAGAGTTGAATAAGAAAGAAAATATAATCAAGTACACTAGGTAGGCTCCACAATGCACATATGACAGCAAAGCTTCTGCGTGGCCACCAAGCACTGGGTACCAGTCTATATCTTTTGCGCCAGGAACTTGACCTTACAGCTCATCACTGCTGCCAACACCACGGCCATGTACAGAACATACTCTTCATTCCTCTCTTCTGTGACACAAGCTCCTGTGTCAAAAATCTGGCACAGGTGCATCTCAGATCTGGTCCTGGTTACAGGGGAAGCTTGGAAGTGAATACTTTTCAATTCCTATAGGGGGAGGTGGTTTTTTTTCCCCATCCCCTCCAAAGAGTCAAAATAAGGTAATAGCTGAAACACAGAAAGCCATTTTGCATCACTTGTTCTTTCTTGTTATTCCCTTATTTTAGTGGGAGAATATCTTCTAGTAGTTTCCTTGAAAATGCATGTGAGGGAGAGTGCACTTTTTGAAAATTCACATATCTAAAAATGTCCTTAATCTATTCTTTTATTTAAATGATAATGAACACAGAATTCTGGGTTGGGAATTAATTTTCCTCAGAAATTTGAAAGCATCGCTCCATTGTCTTCTAACTTATAGAGTTATTTTTGAAAGTTTGATGCCATTCTGTCATCCAATCTTCTGAATATGGCCTTTTTTCTCTTCGGTGACTTCAGGACCTTCTTTCTATCAATGGAATCCTGAAAATTCATTAAGATGTCCCTTAGTGTGGGTCTTTTATTATTCATTATGTTGGGTACTACTCAGAGACCCTGTTAATGCAGAAACTCCAGTTCTAGAAATTTCTCCTATATAATTACTCTGAATGTTTTCCCTCCTCCACTTTCTCTCCCCTCTTTCTCTTATAGTTGGATGTTGGCCCTCCTGAACTGATTCTCTAATTTTAACATCTTTTCCCCCTCTTTTTCCATCTCTAAAATCTTCTGTACTACTTTTTGGAAAATTTGTTTTTCATTCTCCCAACTCCTCTATTGAATTATGTATTCCTGCTACAATAGTTTTACTATCCAAGAGCTTATTCTTATTTTATGAATGTGCCTTAAAAAAAAACAAAAACCACCACCACGTCTATGACTTGTGAATTCCTTTTTTCTGTTTGTTTCAGTCACTGCCTTTCATACTAGAAGCTTCATTCCGTGTCGGATGATCCTTGGCAGCCCGTTCAAATTGAAGAGAGAGGCACTAAAAGCTGCCTGCGTACCAGCAGAACTAGTTGCTTGGTGGACTTCACTGTGGAGTGATAAAGCAGCAAGCCAGCTTCTCAATGGGTGCCCCACTCAGTGTCAGCCTCTGAGGATCAAGAAGTTCCTTAGAGAGAAGTCCTTCAAGGCCTTCCCTGGAAAATGGGATAAGCCAGGCTGCCATGTTCTCAGAGTCAAGCATGGCAGGAGCTGGGGGTTTCACTGTTTAGCACGTAAGCTTTTACTTAATCCTTCTGTCCTCAATACAGTGCCTCTCCCTGCCCTCAGCTACTCTCCACACAGTTTCTCCCTGCCCTCAGCCCCTCTCCACACAGCTTTTCCCTGCCCTCAGCTGCTCTCCACACAGCTTCTCCCTGCCCTCAGCTGTTCCGCACACAGCTTCTCCCTGCCCTCAGCCCCTCTCCACACAGCTTCTCCCTGCCCTCAGCTGCTCTGCACACAGCTTCTCCCTACTCTCAGCCCCTCTCCACAGATTCTCCCTGCCCTCAGATACTCTCCACACAGCTTCTCCCTGCCCTCAGATGCTCTCCACACAATTTCTCCCTGCCCTCAGATGTTCCCCACATAGGCTCTCTCTCTCTGCCTTGGACTGCACCTGTGCCTCTCTGGTGTGACACTGCTGGCAGGAAACCTCCCATCTTCTGCTAGGATGGAGAAGGCAAGCCACCTGACTCTGAATGCTAAGAGAGCATGTGTACTGTTCCAACACTCATTTTCAACTCATCTTCCTGCTTTCAGCCCATCCAGCACCCCACCTTTGGGAGTACACCGTGCCCCCCATTCCTGAGCCTTAGGTGGGTTCCATAGACATGCCAGCTTACTTGCCTCGCAGCACAGGAACTTGGGTTTCGAGATTCTCTGCTCTGCTTCTCTCCCACTTACCTGCTTTCTCTATTCCAAAATTTCTGCTCACACCCCTCCCTCCTGTATCATCTCTTCTGATTTTGTATGAATTTATGCCATTTTTATTCGTTTGCTCTGATTTTAGAGGGGTTTGAAATAGAACAGAGGTAAACATATGCATTTCAGTAGCTGTGTTTATTTGGAAGTCCATAAAAATATAGAATGATAAATAAAATCAAGTTTAAATATATACAATACAAAGACTCTTTGGGGGTGAGAGGGCTAAGAATGGTACTCCAACATGGAGACAAGGGTTCTCTCTGGGGGCTGCAAGTCTAGATGAGTCTAGACGAGTTATGCTTGCAATTTCTTTTTGTTTTCTAAATTTTGGGGAGTAAGTACATATTTTTTTTAAAAATTAGAAAAGTATGAGGTTAAAAGGTATTATTAAAAGGCATCTTCTGGAACAAGGGTTAAGACAGTGTAAACAGGTTTGTGGAAGAAACTCTAATCCACCAAGGCAGGCCTGTGCCATCCACAGTTTCCGTCTACGTTCTGGAGAGCCCCAGGGTTCCTTCAGAGACTGGCGGGAGTGGGATGGTGCTGAGGGTAAAGTGCTCTGGCCCCGTCTCTACCCCTGCCATGGTGGCTCCCTGCTTTTATCTGCTTTACAGATTAAAATTCTGCTTAATATTTTGATTTTTGGGGGGTAACAAGATCCACAACTAACAAGTCTGGGAAAGTACCAAAGACCTCGGATGAGGGGATTAGTCCAGGGCCAGCCAGCCTCTGCCTCAGCTTCCTCACCTGCATGAGAGGACAGCATTTTCCTTCTAAGCTGAATACTCTAGAATCTCCAACAAAGTGACTGCCAACCCCCCAGGAAAAAAGAATGTCCCCATCTAAGGATTCATTGAGAAGCACTATTGAGTTATAAAAGCTAAATTCACTTCCATGTGAAGAATATTTTAATTTTTCTCCCCCCCCCATAGGCCAGCCCAATTTCACCATGACCACAGTACATCAAATACAACATGCTGCAGCTTCACAATGGCTCCAACACAAGTGTTCACAACAGCATTATCCACAAGAGCCAAAAGGCAGAAACAACCCAAGTGTCCACAGACAGATGAACAGATCAACAAAATGTGGCATATCCCTGCACCGGAGTACTATTCAGCCATAAAAAGGGATGTAGTTCTGGCACCCGCCACGACATGGATGAACTCTGAAAACATTATGCCAAGTGAAAGAAGTCAATGCAAAGGACCACACATTGGATAAGTCCACTTACATGAAATATCTAGAATAAGCAAATTTACAGAGAAAGATCAGCGGTTACTAGGGGCTAGGGGAGGGGAATGGGTGGTTCTTGCTTAAGGGGTAAAGAATTTCTGTTTGGAGTGGTGAAAAAAGTTTTAGTAATGGAAGGTGGTAACGGTAGTACAACATTGTAAAAGTAATTAATGCCACTGAATTGTACACTTAAAAATAGATAAAATGGCAAGTTTATGTTATATATATATATGTTACCACACACTCAAAAAATAACAGGTTCCCGGGCTCTCCAGAGCAAAGCTGTAACTGTTTTCCCAGGAAGCAGCCCTCCCTTGGGAACCTGGCTGATGTCTAGTTCACATTACCCCCCCCCCCTTGTCCGCTCCTGGCACAGATTTGGGTCATCCTCTCCCTTCCGGCATTCAAGTCCTATGGAGAAGCTCTCTTGTGACTGGAAAGTCAGGGAGGGCAGATTCTGCTCAGATTCTTACCCCATCTACAAAATAACATCTCCTCTCCCCCTTCCCACATACCTCTCCCCGCCTTTCCCCAGCCTACCTCTCTGGAACGGTCCAAGAAAAATCAACAGCAAAGGCTCCTCTGCCTGGCAGGTTAAAGATGCCTTCATTCCGCCGTGCTCACCCTGAGCTCCTTATCTGTCTGAAGAAAAGAGAGAGAGAGAGAACCTCAAAAACTTTCTATGCACTCTCTTACAGGATTTTAGCTCAAAAACCACTGTTTCACCTTGTTTCCCTTTTTGCAAACAAGTCACATTCTGCTTCACCGGCCTTTCTCATCATCTGCCTCAATGCCACCCCCAGCTCCCTTTGGTGGTACTGAAGCAAAACACAGGAGTATTCCCAGTGCCTGAAGCAGGCTCACACAGATGACTCAGATCATTTTTAGAGCTGTCAGTTAGTTTCCTTTGCTTTTTGAAAGCAAAGTAAGTGATCCGAGCCAAGTCTGGGTTCCAATTCCATTCAGTGGCTGGGAAAAGCAGGTTGGTGAACTTGAGATCAGGATTCCCTACAGGTTTCTGTCTTCAAGGTCCACTTTGCTCCATAAAGGACAATTGATCACTGCTCAGCTGGAGATGAAAACAAAGGCCAGCCTTCTGGAGGGCGGGTGGGAAGGGGACCACCCACTCACTGATCTGTGGGGTTTTTCCCACGACCACTGTCACCACCACCACCCACTCCTGGAAATAATCTGACACTTGGGAGAGAAATAGGCCTGACCTCAGGATGCCTGGCCGGCGACTGGATGCCAGTGCAGCGCACGCCCCGGGCCCTAAGCGCCCTCCGTGGGGAGGACTGGGGAGGGCTCCTGAGGGGCAGGAACTCTGAACCAGTGGGTTCTCCACGAGGCAAAAAGCACAGCTCTAGAAACCGTTAGAAAAGGTACGGGTTCCAGGAACACGTCACCCATGGACCAAGATGGAACGGTCCCCGCAGCCAGCGCCATCCCTAGGGACACCCCGTAACCCCGCTGCAATCAGCGCCATCCCTAGGACACCCCATAATCCCACTGCAGCCAGCGCCATCCCCAGGACACCCTGTAACCCCGCTGCAGGGGCCCCGGAACGTGGGCTTGGACGGTCCCTTCGCTGCCCGAGAACCGCACGCCAGGGCGCAGCGCTCAGGACGCAGTAACGGCCATCGCTGCCCAACGAGCAGACGGCCAGTGCCGAGTTCCGGGGATCAATCCTCGCACCCCGGGAACAGGGGACCGAGACGTGATGACAGAGAGCGCACCTGCACCCCAGGCAAGAGGAAGCAGAAGGCAGCGCCACCGCCCCGGGAAGGCGCGGCCGGCACCGGGGTGTCCAGGAGGCGGGGGCAGGGCGGGACTCGCACAGGCGCTTCCCGGGGGCTGCGGCGGCGGCCCCCGCGCCGCCCGGGACCTCCGGGCTCGGGGCTGCGGCCCGCGGCCCGCGCGGGGTTCAAGGGCAGCGCCGGGGACAGGCGCGCAGGACGCTGCTCGCGCCGAGCCGCAGGCAGGGGGAGGGGAGGACGCGGCCGCCGCGCTCCATCCCCGCCGCGCTCCATCCCCGCCGCGTAAACACTCGCCCCGCGCGTCCCGGACCTCCCGGCCTCGGCAGGGGCGGGGCACTGGACCTCGCCAGCCCGCAGCGGGAGCGGGGCGCGCGCCCGACCCGTGCCTCGGCCTCCCGCGCGGGGCCGCGTCGGTGCCCGGGAACGCGCCGCCTCCCCCGGCCCCGGCCCCCGGGCGCCTCCCCGACCCGCGGCCGCCCGCCCCAGGCGGACAAAGCCCGGCGCGGGGCGGGGCGGGCGGCACTGGGACCCCGCAGGCGCCCGCACAGGTGGGTTCCGTACCGTGGGCCGGGGGCGGGGCCCAGCCTCCCTGGAGACGCTGGCCCAGGGGACGCGGCGGGCGGGTCCCCGAGCGA
>JAKSZT010053883.1:5366473-5410279 GCA_026826555.1 Tolypeutes matacus | reverse complement strand
GGGGCGGGGCCGGGGCGGGGCGGCGGGCGGGGGCGGGGCCGGGGCGGCCTCGGGGCGGGCACCGTGGGCAAATTCCCACACCCCGCGCCCGGCGCAGCGCCCGGCTCGGGAGGCCGAGGTGGGGCGGCGCCGCAGTCCTCCCGGATGCCCGCGCTCCCGCACCGAGGCCCGAGGCGGCGCCTGCGGGGCTTCCAGGTGGTCCCTGGCCTGGGTGGCGCCCCGGAGCCCGGGCGCGGAGAGGGACGTTTGCCAAGGGCCTAAGGGCGGGGGGCCGCCCGCCGCCTCGCGCTCCTGGGTCCCCGGGGCCTCTCCAGGCCGGGGCACTGCACGCCTGTCACTGGTCGTGAGCCTCGCCGAGTAGGCGGCCTTCGCCTCGGGGGCTCCTCTTAAGTGCCGGGTGGAGGAAAACGAGGCGCTTTGCCTGGACTTTCACGGCCACGCCGCTCGGTACAATGAGCTGCGCGCGCGGCAGGAGCGTCGGGGCCGCCCCGCACCCAGAAGCGCCCTCAGCTCGCCTCCGGCGCTCGCGCTTTCAGCGCAGCATCAACGCTGTGGGGTGGACATTGTCATCCCCGGGGTCGTGGCGGAGGAAACCCGAGCTCGGAGGGCGAGGGACCCCGCCTCACAGACACACGGACACACGGACACACGCAGACACAAGGACCTGGAGCGGCGCGCGCTCTGCACGCCCGCCCCCCGCCCCCAGCCTCGGGCCGCCGGAGTTTGGATTGGAACCAGCGTCGTTTGGAACCGACCCCGCACTCCTCCCCTTACCAAGGTCTTCAGCTTACACTGTGGTTTGCCCTCGTTGCAATGCCCTGAACCCGCCGGGACCCTTGGAGCTTTCTCTCGGGTCCTCGGCCACAGCGGAGCTCACGGGAAGGAGGAGGCCTGGAGGAGCTGAGCCACCTCTGCTGTCCCCGACCAGGCGGGACAGACTTGAGGTGGGGCGAGGCGGTTTGAGAAACACCCCTCAGTTGTCCCCATTGTCCCACCAAGTGACCCTACAGGCGCCTCAGAGCCTCCCTGTGGCCCAGCCTCCCCCGGGTGGCTGCGGGGCGAGCGAAGGGAGGAGATAGACCCAGCCAGAGGCTGCGGGGAGTCTGCAGGCTCCCGGCAGGAGAGGACGGGCCAGGGGCGCAGCCCCCCAGCACCCAGCAGCCCTGCCCCTGCCGGGTGCCCCGGCGCGCCCCCAACCCCCGCCACACACGCTCACTCTCACAAAGTCACACACTCGCATACACAATCACATTCACTGTCAAGTGGCACACACAAAGTGACAGCACAAGGACACACAGTCCCTCACACACCTCACCTGGCACAGACTAGAGAAACGCACCCAGACTCACACACACATTCACGCACTGAACCGCACTCGCGCACACTCCCGCACCGCGGAGAGCGGCTGTGCACTTGGCAGACAGTCCCCGGAGAAGGCGGAGCCCCGGCCCCGGGGGTGGGGGTGACCGCCCTGCCCGCGGCCGTCAGACGCACCCCCACCCCCACCCCCGCGCCGGCTGCAGCTCTTCCTCCGCCTCCCCCGAGGGAGCACGCCCGGGGGTGGGGGGGTGGCGAGCAGACTGGCGGCAAAAGACAGCCCTAAGGTGGCTCGGGGGAGTCTGGGCCACCCCGGGGCGGAACCCCTTCCCCGACCCAGATAGGATGAGGGTTTCCTGGGATGAGAAATAAGCCGCCAGAAATCACAGCCGGACCAGGATGGACAGACAGGGGCAGGCACCCTGGTGGGCAGGGGGCCGTGTCCCTAACAGCCCCCAACCAGGAAAACAAAGGCCAGGCCATCAAAGAGATTTTCGAGGGGGCGGAGGACAAGCATCCGCGGTTGCACTCCTCCCATGAGGGTGTCCTTGTCCCCTGGGACGGTGACTTGCAGTGGTCACCTTGCTTGGGGATTTCCCTCTCTCTGAGACATGGGTCTGAGTTGAAAGTCAAGCTCCCAGACAAGGGCCTCTCAGCCGTGGGATCCAATGACCTGGCCTGGTTCAGACTGCAGGTGTCAGGCCCTGGTTTATCTGGAGCCCGGAGCACAATGCAGGATTCTCTGGAATGGCAGAAGCCACAAAGCGCTCTAGCCCCCAACATCCTGCCTGTACTGCAGATCTGTACTGGACCTGCACTGATAAATCCTGGAAAGATACACCACATGAACTGTTTTGGGGAGAAGTAAGTAAATACAGGTACATGTCAAATCTTTAGAGCAGTGCCTGCTGGCACGAATTTTGTAAACGCTCAATAGTTTTGCACTCTCAGGTGGAAAGGGATACAGAGAACTTGCTCAAGGTCACACAGCTAGTTAGTGGCAGAGGTGGAAGAAAAACCAAGCCTCTCCATTCCTAGTTCAGAGCTAGTTACCTTATAAAGAACAGTTTCACCACGGTTTAAAAGTAGAGTAAAGAGAGAGATTAAATTCCTGCCCCACTGCTCCAAAAGGAGCAGATCCTCTTTTTCAGTTCCCAAGCACAAGACAGGAAATTAAATGAGCCTCTATTCCCACTCATTCAACAAGCTCTATGAGAGAGCAGTTTATTTGTTCCATTAGCCACTCCTCCGTGTCCCTCTCCTGATACTTCAAGGTAACCTCACTGGGACGCAATGTCAGCCTCTCCCAGCTGGCCGCTGACATCCCAACCACCAGCCCCCATGGAATTCAGCTTGGCTTTTCCTTCTACAGCCTGGCATTCCGCATTTCTAGATGTGGTTCAGATAAGCTGAGCCTGGGGAAGCTAAAGTCAGAAAAGAAAAAAGAAAAAAAAAAAGATGCAACTAACAACAACAACAAAAAACTCAGTTAAATATTTATTTTTAATTCTATTAGGAAAATGAGGAGGACTCTGGAAAATAATCCTCCTCCTCAAAGGGGAAAGAGTTTCCATATTTCCTCACACAATCCCGCCCCCTTTGCTCTCTCGATATTTTTATTCCCAAGGCACCAGGATGAGGAAACCTAATTACATGAGTATCTGGCCCCAGCTCTCCTGCTGCCTGTATATCTTTAATGTTTGAGACACTCATGCTCAGTTAACTCAAAAAGTGGCTCATCTGTAGTTAAAAAGCAAAGTTAATTAGAATCTGGAGCTTCCTTCTTTCTTTCACCAATTCCCCACTGCTCAGACCAAAAGTCTGCCTTGAGTGGCTTTGGGAGTTCGTGACCTGAAAGGGATGGGCAGAGAGGAAAATGGTGTTTGCAGTGATGTTTGCACTGCTCATCCTTTCATGTGTCAACCAAAAAGGCTCTTGGGTTGCAGGGAATCTTGCAGAAGAAAGGTAGCAACAGGAGCTCTGGAGTTAGAGCCTCTGTTTCCCCATCTGTAAAAGGGGGTACCAGCTCAAAGTGCCGCCCTTGGACAGAAGAGGAAAGGATCAAATGCACAGCACGTTTAGCGGAGGCTTTAGTCTGTAGTTATTCAGGCATTCGTCATCCCTTCCCAGGAGTCTTAGGTCACAATCCAAGAATGTGATCCCTGCAGGAGGACATGGTATCTTAGACTTCTTTTCATCTTTTATAAAAGAAAAGGAAGGCATTCCCTGTCTTTGTAGAAAAGATAAATTGTGGATACTTTATTGAGAGAAAAATTAGGATAAGGGAAAAAGAGGAGAATAAGAGGGGGTTGTGTGCATCACACGTCACCGCTCAGGAAAGCTACCCTGGGGGATGCCAAAACGTCTTCTAGAATCTTCTTGCAAAATCTCTGTGTTTGAGAAGCCACTGAGGGCAGGATGATTAAATTGAGGGCTAGGAAATTTTAATAAAAGGTGGACCCAAATTTGAAACAGGTAAAAAGAATGAGTCTGCATAATCACAGAACTGGACTTTAAAGAATTAAGACAGGGCAGGTGACTTGCCCAAGTCACACAGGCAGCTACACAGCAGTAAGTGCCAAGCTAAAAACCATATCGACAGCAGCAGCAGGGGCAGCTAACTATGCATTCGTCGTGGAGGTTTTAAAAGATGGTAGCAAATTCCTTGACCCTCCTCCCATGGAGAGGTGAGAATTTTGTCCCCTGAAGTCTGGACAGGCTTGTGACCACTTTGACCAAGAGAGTAAGGCAGAAGTGACGCTAAGTGAGCCCAGAGGTTAGGTTATAAAAGGCCATGTGGCTCTGCCTTGGTTTCTAGAACACTCACTGTTGCAGCGGTGAGCATGACCAAAGAAGTCACTCCTCCAAAGCTGCCACGCTGTGACAAAGCCCGAGCCAGAAAGAGAAGCCTGGCGGAGGCGCTCTGCGGACAGTCCCACCTGAGCCCAGCCTTGGAGCCATCCCCGCCCTGGCACCAGCCTGGAGTCAAGAAGCGTCCAGGCCACCCCAGCCCCCGGCTGTTCCCGTCGCCCTCTTAGAGCCTTCCCAGCTGCGGCCCAGACATCAGGGAGCAGAGTCCACAGAGTCCGTGAGCATAATCAAACCAATCAGACGGCGGTAGCTTTCCACCTCAGAGTTCGCCACGCAGCAGCAGTGACCTGGAATGTCATGATCTCGCTAAATCCTCTAAACAATCCCACAAGGTGGTTATTATCATCCTCTCTGTGAGGAAACCCAGGTCGAAGACTTACCCAAAGCTGCGCCATTAGTAAGTGGCAGAATGGGGCTCAGAGCCCACCTTCAACCACCTCCTAAGACTGCTGCTGACAACAAACCACCCAACCACGACAAGGCGTGAGGTGCCTTTTGTTTCTTGTTTTAAATTTATTTTTCTTTTCTCTTCTTTTTTTTTCTTTTCTCGGTTTTTAATTTTTTAATTCATTTTTAATTTTTTTCCATTTTTCTTTTTAAAATTTTTTCTCCTTTTAATTTTTTATTATTTGAGGCTCCTTTCTTGAGTGTGATATAATCTCCATTTAAGCGAGACCTGATCCTGCCCTTTGAGACAGTGGCATGGACTACCTGGCGAAGAAGGAATCTCTGGCAGCTCCTATTAGATGGTGAGGGACCAGCAGCAGGAGGAAGTGTCAAATGCTGTCCCACTGGGGTCCATCTTGGGGTCTATTCTAGTCTACATCTTTCTTTTTTTTTGGAGGTGCCAGGGATTGAACCCAGGACCTCGTACATGGGAAGCAGGCGCTCAACCTCTGAGCTACATCCGTTCTCGTCTACATCTTTCTTTTTTTTTTTTAAAGATTTATATTTATTTATTTATTTATTTATTTATTTATTTATCCCCTCCTTGCTGCTTGTGCTCGCTGTGCCCATTTGCTTTGCGTTTTTCTGTGTCTGCTTATCTCCCTTTGTTGCGTCATCGGCCGTCAGCTCCCCGTGCCGCGCAGGGCCGGCTTGCCTTCACCAGGAGGCTCCAGGAATCGAACTCGGGGCCTCCCATATGGTAAACGGGAGCCCAACCAATTGAGCCACAGCCTCCTCCCTCTACATCTTTCTTGATGAAAAAGATGAAACACGACAAAGAAAACCCAAAAGCTTACTCTTCAATAAAATCCACAAATATCTGGAAAAAATCGCCTGAGAAAATTATTCTACCACAAGTGATTAAATCTGCTATATATATATATTTTTTTTTCTTTTCTCTTCTGCAGTGAATTTTATTGAATTCAAAGGCAGTATTCCTTTAATGAGAAATAAAAAACTAAAATTAAGTGGTACAAGCATGCAACAAGAGACAAACCAGAGGTAAGGCCTACTCAGACAAAACCAGAGCAGTTCATAGTAACAGTGGCAACACAATGGCCACAGAAGGAGACCATAAGTGCTCTTAAACTTTTAGCGAGTGCTGGTAAGGTTCTGACAAGTCTATCATTCTTTTCTTACCAGCCAGGTAAACAAAAGAACTTATCTGCTAATGCCAAAAACTGTAAATCTCTTTACTCAGCTGGAAATGACTACAGTTGAGGATCCTTTTTCTAGTTACCTGCTTTCCCAATTAAGGTTTGTCTAGCAGATCATATTCAGCATAACAGAAGGTATCATCTGGCTGGCTGCACCATGCACTGGTGACAGGGACAAGTTTAATGTGTTTTGTGCTCAGGTTATTGAGCCTCCTGGCTGGTCATATCTTTCCCTGCACCTTGGTCCTGAGCATTCAGGGACTCAGCCAGCTGAGGATAAAAGGGACCTACCAGCCAGTTGAGGGGTGTTATATATATTTACACACTAAACTCCCTAATAACAGCACAGACTGGGAAAGGTCCAAGAGGTTGAAATAGACAATGAAAAACAGAATTCATAGCTGACCGGGTCAGAGAATGCATGTCCTTGTTCCCTCCAGGAACAAGGGCTCAGCCCTGGGGTCTCCCAGTGGTCATTCTCTATAGGAAACTAGAGCCAGTCCCTTGGGAGCTTGACCTCATCTCTCCAGTGGGCTGAGGACGACTGTGGTAGACGGTGCCCCTGATCCCCACTTTCTGAATAGACCCCTTCCACATGGCAGCACGGTTGGTCTGTGTGACCAAAAGAATATGGCAGAAGTAATGGTGTGTCACCTCCAAGATTCGTTTATAAAAGACTGTAGCTTCAGAGTGAAATAAGCCAGACACAAAAGGACAAATAGTGCGTGGGTGAGCCACCAGGGCCTGCGAGCGGGTGCGCCACCAGGCCCCACAAGCCACGCAGCAAGATGATGACGTAACAGGAGAGTGACACAAGGGATAGCCAAGACGAGATGTACCAAAAAACCAGGAACTAAGGTGGCGCAGGCGGTAGTAGGACGCCTTTCTCCCACATCGGAGGTTCCGAGGATTGAATCCTAGTGAAGACAGGAGAAGGACGAAAAGAGAGGGCAGGAAACGGACACAGAGAGTTGCCCAGTGAATGGACACAGAAACAGCAAAAACGGTGGGGCGGGGTAAAAATGGATAAAAGTAAGTAAATAGATAAATAAATCCTTAAAAAAATGTATAGGGGAGGAAGATTCCGACTATGGTTGGTGGTAATACTTTGACGATGCTCTTTCATGGTATGTTACCAGATGTTTCACAGCAATGCAGGGTGTTTGGTGGGGGGGGGTGATGTGTGGAGCCCTGTATGATGTTATGCATGTTTGTTTTGTAAGATCACGATGTTTACTGAACACTTATAGTTTATGTATGTTCATGTAGGATTGATGTATTTCAGTAAATTGTTTAAAAAAATTAAAATTAAAATTAAAAAAGGACAAATAGTGTATGATCTCACACATATGAAATAATTAGAATAAGCAAATTCATCAAGTCAGAAACTAGAATACAGGTTAGCAGGGGCAGGGGTGGGTAGGGAAGAGGGAGTTCTGTGTAGGGTGATGGAACAGTCTGGTAATGGCTGGTGGTGATGGCGGCACTCCACTGGGAATGTAGTTAACCCCACTGAATTGTGTATTTGCAACTCGTTAAAACAGGAAGTTTTAGAATGTATATATGTCATTAGAATCAAATTAAAACAAAACAAAGCTTTACAACACAAAGAGTGAAGCTTAATGTAAACTATAGATCCTAGTTAATAGTAATGATTATATTGTTTCATATAATTGTAACGAAGGTACCACACTAATCAAAATGTTAATAATCGAGGAAACTGTGGGGAGTGAGGGTATATGGGAAATTTGTGCTTTCTGCATGATTTTTCTGTAAACCTACAACTGCTCTAATAAAAAGGAAGAGAAAAAGAGAAAAAAAAGAGGAAAAAGTCTGAGGCTCAGTCCTGGGCACTCTCTCACCTCTCACACTGGGGGGAGCTGGCAGCCATGTTGTAAGGACACTCAAGCAGCCCCACGGAGAGGCCCATGTGGCAAGGAACTGAGGACTCTGAGGACAGTGCACAATACCTTGGAAGGTATCTCCAGCACCAGATACCTGCAGCCCCAACTGACAGCTTGTCTGCAATTTCACAAGAGACCCTGAGCCCAAACCACCCAGCTCAATAAGCCTTTCCTGGGTTCCTGACCCAAAGAAACAGTGAGATGATACATGTTTGCTGTTTTAAGCTGCCCAATTTGGGAATAATATGTAACAACAGCAATGGATGAGTAATATGCCATCCACAGTTGCCAACCTCCCTGCTGTGTGCCCCAGCACCTGCCTCACGCCTGCACTAGCAGAGGCTCCATCAATACTTGCGACTGAGGGGAGTGGGTGTAGCTCAGTGGTTGAGCACCTGCTTCACATACCTGAGGATCTTGGTTCAATCTCTGGTACCTCCTTAAAACAAAAAAAACAAAAAAACTTGCCATTGACTAAAGGGTCAAGAATCAACAAAAACCCTTCTATTGCAATTGTATGATTCAGACACTTCTCTAAAGTACAGGGAATATGCCAAGGGAAAAAAGTCAGTCACAGAAGACCACAGATGGTATGATTCCATTTCTGTGAACTGTCCAGAAGAGGCAAATCCTAGAGACAGGAAGTAGATTAGTGGTTGCCTAGAGCTTTGAGGGTTATCAGGAGATAGGGAGTGACTGCTAATGGGTCCTGAGTTCTTTCTGGGGTGATGGAAATGTTCTCTGATTGACTGTGGTCTAGCTCTGTGAACATACCCAGAGCCACTGGATTATACACTTTAGAAGGGTGAATTTATGGTAAGTGAATTATATCTCAATAAAGCTGTTATATTAAAAAAGGAGGAGAAAAAGAGGCAAGATTCCCAGTCTCCAATGGGAAGAGGAGCCCAGGGAGGCTGGCTCCCCACAGGTCTCAGGGAAGTTTTGTGATCCTTGAAAGGAGACGTGCGTGCCAAGGTTGGCCAAGCCATGGCTGAGAGAATACTGGAAGGACGAACAGACAGGTGTTAGTGTGGATGCTCAGAGCCAGCCCCAACCACTTGGCAAAGGTGGGAGGGGTTTGCCTGCCAATCTTAGGGGGGAGTGGGGGGAGACCTTGTCTGGTGTCAAAGCCACCTGAGCTCCCCGCCATGTGAATCCTAGAGCATGCCCTGATTTCTTGTCCTTGACAGATGACTCCAGCTGTCTCAGAGGACACTTGTCCTCCACAGTGAGCTCACCGGAGCTCATTGGTCAGCCACCACATGATGCTTCTTTCCAAGCCCCAAGGAAGGAGTAGTAAATTTAGGGCAAAGAAAAGGATTTGAACAGCTTGGAACAAACTTGTTCAACATCCTAAGAGGTGGTCAAGGCTGAAAATAGAAACAGCCTCAAAACAGCACCAGTTTGGGGGCAGGCGTATCTTACAGAGGCTCAAGGGGTGCTGGAATATTTGTCGTTCTCTGACTGGTGAAGTTGGTTTCAGAGTTAGAATCTGGGGCAGCAGAAGTCAGAGATTGGACCCCAAGAGCAATTCCCTACTGCAGTCTGTGGATGAACTTGGGGGACATCCAGGAACCCCTGGAAATTATTCTCAATAATGTTCCTGTAGGAGCCTTTTTCTGGGGGTTAGCAGGCAGGGCCCATGGTTTTCAGCAGATTTTCAAAAGGATTTAAAATCTGAAAAAGGTTAAGAACCCCTGGGTGGTATGTTCCTCGGGTAGGCGGATGATGAGTCCTTTTTCTTCCTTTGACAAATCTGCATTACATACTATTTATAATTAGCTTGTATCACTTTTATCCAATTAAAATATATGGTATCCATGCACAGACACATTTAATATTTATGTTAAATGTATGTGTGTGTGTGTGTGTGTGTAAACCATCCACAGGCCCAAACTAAAGCTCAGCCTGGAACACCCAGAATTAAAGTGACCCCAATCTCAAGACCCCCAAATAATTGATATCTTTTAAAGCTGTGAACTCTACTTCCTGTTTCTTGTCCTGCTCTAAATCTAAATACGCACACACATGTGCACACACGCACACACACATGCACTCTCACACACTCTCAAGGCAGCAAGGGAGATGGGTCCCTCGCAATGTCCTCAGCAAATTGGCAGTTTATCACCATTTTTCTGGGATCCACTCTGCAGCATATCCCTGCCCACCCACCTGCCCACCCACCTGCACCCCTGCCCAGCTGTGCCCACCTGCCTGCCCAGCTTGGACCCTTCTTTCCCACCCAGCGATGAGCTGACATGTTCTCATCCCCAACTGTTCCCAGGAGGCACTAGATACACAGACAACCCTGTAACCATTGTACCAAAGGGAGAAAAATCTTGGGGATGAAACTTAGAAAGTTCCAGAAACCTCATTCCATCATCCATTGTCCGATTCGGTCTCTGCTGGGAGCTACCTCCTCCTACTTTCAAAGCAGGACTCCAGGCCAGTTCTGCCCAGAACAGGGACCTGTCATCATTTGTAAGGTGGTCTCTGGGGCTAAGCGGGCAGCCACTATCTCTGAGCACCTCCCCTAAACCGGCAGGATCCCAGGCACCTTATGTCCACGTTCTCATATAAAGGTCGCAAGAAGCCCCTAAGGCAGGCATGCTGTGTACAAGTGAGGAGAGTGGGGCTCAGGTTGCTGCACAACTAGTAAATGGGAAGGAGACAGCCGAGCCCTGCTCTGACCACTGGCCCACACTGCCTCTCCTGATCAGTGCTGAGGAGCCAGACTGGGACCATCAGCCAAGAGGAGGCCCAAGTCCCGGTGCCCTGACTGGGTCACCAGCCAGCTCCAGGACCCCTGGGTTGATTTCCTGCAGAAGGCCCAAGAGTTGGACGTGGAGGCATTAAGGTTCCAGAGCCCAGGCCTGCTTTCTCTGGACATGGCAGGGGTGGGGGGAATTGCTCTCACGGCCACCCAGCTGCTCCAGTGCTGGCAAGGGCACCACCCCGGGCACAGTGGGGCCAGGATTGGTACCAGAAGCTGCATCCTGCTGGCCATTCTCACTGCACAGGAACCAGAGTCCCGGAAGCCAACTCTCGAGAGAGCTGGGACCCTCAGGCACAGGGCAGGCCGCCCAGGAGCCCAGCTAAGCCCTGGGGTGGGAGTGAGTAGGGAAGACAAAGGAGCTGGAAGCCCCTTCCACACAGCCGCTGGCCGTGGGGCCTCGCCTCACCCTCCTACCTGGGATCCAGGCTCCCCCATCCCAATTAAACGCTTCCTCCTGGAAACAAGCACCCACATTTGGAGGCAGCCCCATGCAGCGGTGAAGAGCAAGCTCTGCCACTTTCTAACTGGGCCAACAGGTCAGTTACTTAACCATCCCATGCCTCAGTTTCCCCATCCATAAAACAGGGATCCCAGTAGTACTTATCACATGGGGTGGTAGTAAATTAGTTTAGTATTTTGAAAGTGCCCAGAATATCGCCAAGCTCATAGTGGGTGTTACCAAAGCATTTGCTGCTGTTATTAATTATTATTATTATTAATTATTATTGGGAAGCGGCTGTGGCTCAATCAGTGGGGCTCCCGTTTACCATGTGGGGGGCCCCGGGTTCGGTTCCCGGGGCCTCCTGGTGGGGGCAGGCCCGCCCGCACGGCGTGGTTGGCTGGCCCGGCGAGCGCGGGCAGCAAGGGGGGGATAAATGAATAAATAAATAAAATCTTTAAAAAAAAAAAAATTATTATTATTATTAGATGAAGAAAAGAAAGAGCAAGCTGGAAGGTACAATTCTGAGCTGGCTGGTAGCAAAGCTCCTGAGTACAATGATGAAGGCTGGTCTGAAAGGCCCCCCTCCTACAGCGTGCTGTGGTTGAGTTCTTAGTCGACGCCTGCCTCTGTCCGGGGCTCTGCCACCCCTACCGGCCTAGCAGAATCAGGGGGTACCCTGTCCTCTTTCCCTCTTCCAAGCAACCTGACCCACGTCCTCAACACGCTGGTCACTCAGGGCTCACGGGCCCTTTGGTCTCTCTGTGCAGACAAGAGTTATCTGTGCTTGTTTCCAAATCTGTCTATAGCAGCCGCTCATCTCTGTAATTACCTAATGTAACTACCACACAAGCAGGTGATGTGTGGGTGCGAAAAGAAAGAGCTATTTCTGTGAAATCTGGGCTGAATGCTTTAGAAGTCCAATAAAGACAAATCACTAAAACAAACTTTCTATCGAATGAGATTGGACAGGACAACCGTAAAGGATGGGGAGAACTAGAAAAATCTAGGATTTGG
This sequence comes from Tolypeutes matacus, assembly GCA_026826555.1. Taxonomy (NCBI): domain Eukaryota; kingdom Metazoa; phylum Chordata; class Mammalia; order Cingulata; family Chlamyphoridae; genus Tolypeutes; species Tolypeutes matacus. The sequence goes on along the minus strand of JAKSZT010053883.1, from coordinate 5,398,351 downwards.
CATTCAGAAATCTTCCCCAGTGTCTTTAAACTCTTTTTTTTTTTTTTTTGTCTTTAAGCTCTTGATGCACTTTTTATTTTTATTTATTTTTTTTGATGTACTTTTAACAAAATCGGGAATCTACATTCTATGTTGCACGTGTGCCTTATGCAAAAACGATGACCCTCCTTGCCTTAGTTTCCCAGGCTGCCAAGTTCCACAAATGGTGGCTTCAGACACCAGAAGTGCATCGTCCTGCAGCGCTGGAGGCCAGGCATCAGGGCCAAGGCGTCGGCAGGGCTCGCCCTGAACCCCGTCGGGAGGACCCTTCCCTGCCTCTTCCAGCTGCTGCGGTGGCCGGCCAGCCTTGGCTGCGGCATCGCCGCAGTCTTGGCCTCCCGCGTCGTCACCTGGCCTCCCCTGCTTGCCCGAGTCCTCTTGGGTCTGGGCCCACCCTATTCCCGTTTGGCCTCGTCTTCTCTATTCACATCTTCGGGTCCCATTCATGGGACGGGGTGAGGACTTGAGCGTGGCTTTTGGGGGACACAATTCAACCCAGAGCACTCCTCAAACAAAAGAGAAGCCCTTGGCCCCTGTCGGCAGATCAGGGAACGGACGTACATTTGTACATTTTAAGTAAAAATAGCGTTTGTTTAGGTTTGGGGGTATAGCACCTTTATAATTCTCGATTTCACCCGAGTTTCTGTTCCTGGGTGACATGATAAAAGGCTCCTACTAAGCTGCACTTGTCACAATGGGGTCTAATCGTCCCTCTTACTATTTTGCTGTCATCCACGTTTATCTAAAGTAAGGCTGGAGACGGTGTGCTGGGAGCAGTGGAAGTCACAGGGAAAAAACACGCAGACATTTTCCCAGAGCATCCATTTGGCTCAAAAAGTAGGAGAAAATAGACTTTACTGTAAAATAAACATAGATGTATCTTGTAATAGAACGTAAAATTAACATTAGTGTTAAAAAAGAAAACTTGAGCCTTCAAAGCAAGGTCATGCTTGGGGCTGGCTGCTGTAGGCTGGGGTCACACGGTCCCTCTCCTCTCGCCTGAGGAGTGGGTGGGAATGTCGGAGAAGCAGGGCTCCATCGGGGTCAAGGTCACGGCCAGCCCCTCGGCCATCTCCCAACCACTCCCCCACGCGCTCGGCACCAAGCCCCCAAGGCCTCCTGGGATGGTCACCTCCAGAGCAGAAGCCCCCCTGGGAGCAGGGCAGGCCCAGCCCCGGGCACCTGCGCTCTGATGCGACTCACACGTAACGGGATGACCCAGAGTCCGCTGCCACACCTGAGCTGGTGTCCTGGGCTACTGTCACTAAGTACCACAAACTGGGTGGCTTCAACAACAGAAATGTCCTCTCTTTACCATTCTGGCAGCTAAAAGTTCAAAACCAAGGTGACAGCAGGGCTCCGAAAGCTCTGGGGGGTCCTTCCTTGCCTCGTGGAGACGGTGGCAGTGGCCGGAGCCTCTGCAGCTTGTGGCTGCTCCGCTCTCGTCTCTGCCTGCCTTCTCATGGCCGTCTCTCTCTCTCTCTCTCTGTGCCTGGGTCTCTTCTCTCGTCTTTTAAGGACGGCAGCCATATTGGATTACCCTATGCCGGGACGACTTTGTCTTAACTAATCACTTCTGCGGCAACCCTGTTTCCAAATAAGGTGGCATTCTGAGGTACGGAGGGTTAGGGCTTCAACACATCTTTTGGGGCACACAATTCAACCCCTAACAGTGGCTGTTTTAGTTTGTCAAAGTGCTGCCAATGCAAAGTACCAGAAATGGGTTGGCTTTTATAAAGGGGATTTATTTGGGGTAAAAGCTTATAATTCCAAGGCTGTGAAAAGTCCAAACCAAGGTACCATCAGAGATGCTTTCTCACCAAAGTCAGCTGCCATGTGGCGAAGATGGCTGCTGATCTCTGCCAAGGTCTCCGTCTTCCCCTCTAGAAAATGGGAGCCCAGCTCCCAGAGCTCTGCTGTCAGCTATTAGGCATAGGGCTTGTCTCTTCTTGAGCTGCTCCCTGTGCCCAGCCTCTTGGAGGCCTCATGCTCAAGTGATCCACTAGTCCTCTCTCACATGGCAGGATCAAATATGGCGGCTTCCTTTTTCTCTGTGTCTGTGTTTATCTTTGTGTCTCCATTTTTATTAGACCCAGCAAAAGGGCAGAGACTCAACCTGGGTTAAGCCTCACTGATGGAGCCCAATTGAAAGAGTCTAAATCAATCTTATCAAGTAATCTAATCAAAGGCCCCTCAACTGAATTTAATGCAATCAAAGGATATCACCCCCACAGGAATAGATTAGTTTAAAAACATAATCTTTCTCTTTTGGAGGATTCATAAAATAATCTCAAACTGCCACCGTAGCCAGGGTCACTTGATCGTGGACCTCACTGCTGATCTGCTCTCACCATCCCGACCAGGCTTGGGGAGCTAGTCCACAGGCGCCTCCTGCCCGAGTCTAATAGCACCACCGGGAAAGAGAGGAAACGACCCAGACAAGAGAGCACCTCATAGCCCTCAACTCTGGCCCCCCAAGCTCTTTCAGCCCTTAAAATGTCAGAAAAAGCTCGAGAGGAACTAAAACCTTTGGCTTTGACACACCTGAAGAGGAACAGGCTGAGAACAAAGGCCAAAGAAATTCCAAATTTTCTCATCTGTAAAATGCAGGTGTTGATACCTGCCCTGTGTCATCCAGAGGAGGGTCAAAAAGAACGATTCATAAATCTTATCTCATCATGCAAACCTTGATGACTTATGGCAGAGACACCTGTTACTTAAAATCCATTCATCACCACAATATGGGGCCTCAAAGACTCACTCACTCAATCACAAAAATAGCAACTGCTCATTGCCTGTCCATGACCTGCTACAGGGTTTTCGTTATTTCTCATCTTCACGATAATCCAGTACAGGAGGTACCGTTATACCAATTTTCAGACGAGAAGCCGGGGGCTCACAAAGGTTAAGCTACTCGTCCAGATCACCAACTGGTAAGTGTCAAAGTCAAGATATAAGCTTCCATCTTTCTAGTTCTAAAGCCCTTGCTTTTTTTTTTTTTTTTTAACAAATCAATTTTATTGATACATATTAATAAAGCATACAATTCATCCAAAGGGTACAATCAATGGTATTTGATATAATCATATAGTTGTGCATCCATCACTTCAATCATTATTAGAGCATTTTCATTATTTCAATAATAAAATAAACAAAAAACAAACAAGACAGTTCTTCACCTCTCAACCTCTCTTCCGTCCTTGCTTTTGACACAAACATCAAGCTTCTGTTCTATTCATTCACAAAACTGTGCTGGCGAGACGAAGCCACACGCATCAGAAGAAGCCACCATGTATTTGCTGTGTTGCACTTAATTTAAAAATAGTGCACACTTCACCACTGGTTTCCAAATGACAGCAGATGGGCTTTATTATTCAAATATTTGTCACCCCCTACAATAGGGGAAAAACACTCATGATCCGGTGATCTGTTCCAGGACTCATCCTTTTGTGGGCTCCAAACATGAGAAGCATTTTAATGGAATTTTCTGGGAGGGGCGAGTAAAGGGGGAAAGTTGGGGGGGTTTTGGTGTATTTTCCCCTAGGAGAAATTTCTCATGAAGCAGTTCATTTAGACCAAGCCCCTAGTTTGTGTAACTTCCTCCTCAGACTCGGACATTAGGCATGCTCTACTTCTGACTTACGTTCCCTCACGTGAGGCTACCTGGGGCCACTGCAGGTGAAAACAGGGGCCAACTTCCTCCAAAAGGCAGCAAACCAAGCTGGACCCAAGCCCCAGGCTCCTGAGCCGGAAATGCCTGGGGTATCCCTAAGGCTGTGTTTCCCAAACTAAGCATCTGGATGTGGACAGTGAGGCAGTCACAAAGATGAATTCTGGACTCAAAAGAAACCACTAGGAAGTCTTTATCCTCTGTTGCCAAGAATAGAGGCTGCGGGACCGCAGGGGAGGTGGGATCCGGGAAAAACAGCCCTTTGGGGGACTTCTGAGACTGCCTGCAGCCCCTCTTCACCTGCTCCGTGATATAAAGATCAGCGCCAGGGAGGCTCACACCCGAGTCAAGCCAGACAGCTTTTCTGCAGGGAAGGTGTAGTGTCACCTTCTAGGACAATCAACTGATATGGCAGAAAAATCTATCTCCATCGGCTTAAGTGTAAACCATTTTCCTTTGCCAGAATAAGATGAATCTCAGAGGTGAATAGAGTCTTATTGACATTAAATTAGTGACAGCAATACCAGCTAGTATTTACTGAGTGTCACCTAGTGCCAGGAGACGTTCACTATCTAGTTTATCTCATTTAAGCCTGAAGACAGCCCTAGGAATGGGTCCTATGAGCTCCACTTTACAGACAGGAAACAAAGGATCAGAGAAGTTAAGTAACCTACTCAACCTCACACAGCTGGGAAGTGGGGAAGCTGGGATTTGAATGTGAATCCATCCAACTCCAGAGTCCAAGCTCTTAACTGCTGCATTGCACTGCGGCAGACCTCTTGCTCTACAAATGGCGAGCAATCAGAAAAAAGACCTATTTCACCTCATCAACAATAAAAGAAACACATTTAAAATGATTGTCTTTCGGGCCTATTAGTAAAACATTTCTTTCAATATTATTCAATGCTGACAAGAGTGTCATGAAACCATTATATATCACGGGGGCAAATTGGGCCAATCTTTCTGGAAAACCATCTAGCTTCAAATGGCACAAAAATGTTCAATGCCTTTGATTCAATAATTCCTGAACATGGGAAAAGCCAAAGACCTGAAAATATCAATTACAGGACTTTGAGAGTGGTATGTGTGTGTGTGTGTCTAGAAGCAACAGACATGTTGAGAATGGGGAGTCTTCCAAAAAATGATATCCCTGCTTTAGGATGCCTCTACTGCCCCTATAAAGGATGAAGCAACAAGTAAAACTGCTAATGAGCCAATGCTAAACCAAAAGAGCAAGCTACGAAAGCACGTGCATACAAATCACTGCTAACTCAAAAGGCATGTAAAATGTCACCGTGAGATGCAAAGGGGAGTATATGAAATGTGGAATTCAAGAACGACAGTGTGAATCTAATCTCGAAGCAACAATTGGATAAATCTGAATGGAGAAGCGTTGCACACGAGACCTGACCACAGGACTCTTTAAAAAAATGTCAAAGTACTAACAGCAAATGAAGTGATAAACATATAACTATGTGGTTATACCAAATGCCACTGATTGTACTCTTTAAATGACTTGTATTCTTTATTAATATGCATCAAGAAAATTGATTTGTTTTAGAACAAATGTCAATGTAATAAACGACCAGAAAGTAAAACATAAAAATATGTGTGCACCTTTTCTAGATTAAAAGAGAATAAAAAGACTTGACAACCAACTGCAGTAAGTAATCCTTGTTTGAGTCCTGGATCAAACAACAATGATAACAAAAAAGACGAGACATTTTTTTTTGAAAACTTGAAAAAAAAATGCATGTAAAAAATGGAGCGGAGACCCGAACGGGCAGTGGTTGTGCTGGGATGGTAAGATGATAACGAACCACCTGTGCGGCAGCCGCCAAAAGCTTACAGAGACATCACGCGTGTTGCCTTGTGCCTGGCACTTCACACATGGTCATAGATGAAGCTGGAACGGCAGGTGTAGCTACTGCAGCGTTACAGTTGGGGGCTCTGACGCTTGGAGGGGTCCATTTGCTCAAAGTCCCCCCTGACCCAGACAAAAAGTGGGCAAGATTAAAACCCAGCCTAGCTATCTCCAACACTGGTACTTTTTCTTCCCTGTGGTAATCCCCAAATCACCACCCTGCGCCCCACCCTCACCTGTACACAAACCACTTGTCCAAGTTTCAAAGGCAGGGCCAGGTTTTGCTATCGGTTCCCGATTGATAAGAAGGCACTTCTCTCATTCTGCACAATCGGAGCAAAGAGCAGTGCTTCACCCTCAGGAGGCGGTGGGAGAGCCTCGGGGCACCCTTCTCCCATCCCTCACCCCCACCATGTCCTCACCTCCTCACCCACGTCCTGGACGAGGCTCCCAGGAGCTTCAATGACTAGGGGAGTTCCAGAGCCCTTTCACCACCAGCCCCGCTTCCAAAAATCTTCAGGTTCATCGAGACAATTGTGGCTTCCAGAGGACATGGGGACACAGCAGCAAAATGGAGCCCTGTCCCCCACCTCTCCTGATAGCTGTTTGGCAGAGAAAACTCGAACATGTGAGGGGCTGGGTGGCCTCAGAGGGAGGGTGCCCCGAGCAGAGAAGGGCTGGGCGGAGGCAGGGTCACGGAAGAGACAGGGAGAGGTTAGGAAGGGAGAAGGAGAAAGGAAGAGGGGCTGAAGCAGTTCTCTGCAGGCGAAGGGCTTGCCCTGGGAGGCCCTGGAGCCTTCAGGGGTCCTGGATCGCAGAACGGGGAGGTGGGGGGGGGCCTGCTCTGAGCGGCTGCCAGTCCACAATGCGGGGAAAAGGCAAGCAGGAGGGGGGCCCAGGGACAGTGGGGAAGCAGAAATCCCTGGCTGAGGTCCGCGGGAGTTTGGTTGCCTGCGGATACCTGTGCTCGACGCCTTCCCCAGAAAACACGGAAAGAAACGCGTTCCTGTCCCTCTGCAGTGGTTGATTGGGCCCCCCTAAAAGATATGTCTGGGTCCAACCCTCAGCCTGTACGTGGGGTTTTACTTGGAGGAGGGGTCTTTGCACATGTGATTCAGGGAAGGATCTGGAGATGAGGTCAGCCTGGACTGCCCCGGTGGGCGCTAAACCCCCAGAACAAGCATCCTCAGAAGAGGGCAGACGAGGAGGCCATGTCTGGAGGGAGGAAGGGATTAGGTGATGCCACAGGCCAAGAGCACCTGGAGCCACCGGAGCTCAAGTTGGCCAGGAAGGACTCCTTTCTAGAGCCTTCAGAGGGAGAGGACCCTGCTGGCACCTTGATTCCAGGGTCTGGCCTCCAGAGCTGCGAGGGAAGAAATGTCTGTTGTTTCAGGCCTCCTGTTTGCCGTCATTTGTTACTATATCCTAGGAAACAAACTCAAATTCACCATCCCTCCAGGACATACAATCCCAACTTACGGCTTGCTCTTGAGTGGCTCTCCCCTGTCTACCGCCCCACCCCGTCACTCTCCTAGCATTTTCTCTAACAGAAAGTAATTTCCCCTAATGCAAGCGAACCAGAAGCTAACTGAAACACCATTCTAGAAAGCTCCACACCCCTCACTCCCACCCCTCTCTTTCTGCTCAGAAAGCAGGTGGTCTTGGAAAGCACCCATTTCCAGGACAAGCCCCAACCCCCCATCCAAGATGCAGAGGTTATCACCACCGAAGAGGCAGGAAGCTCCCAGCCTCATCAGATGGGGGGGAGGGAGGAGAACTTTCACAGCAGTGTCCCCACCAGGGAGGAGAGGGCGGCTTCCATTTTAGTGTAACCCACAGAAAGGAAAGGAAGGGATGAGGAGGGAGGTTCCTGGGGTTTTTTTTTCCCTACCTTGAAACTGGCAGCATTTCTGATATGATGGCAGGGGATTTCCGCCAACCAAATGAAAGAAAATTCAGTTTTAACGTTAACTGCAAGGAGAGAGGTGGCGTGTTGTAACCTTTGCCATTTATGAAATGCTGTCCTTGGCACAAAGATGATAATGTTTCCCTCCACTCCCCAACAAGCCAGGCTCCTGGCATCCCTGGGCTGGCTGTCAGCTGCCACACACCATCCCACCTGCCCATCCCACCTGGCACTGCCCCCTGATGCTCCTGGAGCAATTCCCTCCTGGACCTTCCTTTCAACAGCTTGGTTGGGAAACATGTTTGTCCCTTGGGGAGTGGCCGGAGCTCCCCTCCTGGCCGGGAGAGCTCTACTAAGGTCTCAAGTTAAAGAAACATTTGGTGGGACCCCAAACCGTGCCCACATCAGACCCACAAAAGCAACTGGCCCCAGAGAGGAGGGAACTGCTCTCTAAACAAAAATGGTTTTTGAAAAACAAGCCAGCCAAAGGGGAATTGCTTCATAAGTTGCACATTCACTTCTCCCTTTAACTCTGCAATTGAAGAAAAACAAGGCAGAGCAGGAACTGACCCCTGCTCCCCCCACGCACACCTCCCATGAACTCCGTGGGCATGCTGGGTGCAAGGGCTCAGTTTGGGGCTGGAAGCCCAGGCAGACGTCGGAGGCTGGTCTCTAACTGCCGACGGTCCATCTCCTGTTAGCCCGGCAGGGGCTGGTACCCTGGCCTTGGCCTGCCTCCTGGCCCAGAGTGGGAGCCCACGGCTTTGCCAAGCACGGTAAAGCGGGAGAAAAGGATGGCACTCGTGGCAAAATAACGCAGTGAGAAATGCAGCTCGTCCTGCCTGAAGGGGAGATCAAGTGGCCAGGAGAGCCTCTGGGGCACTTGCCCTAATTCCCAAAATATCTGTGCTCCCGGCTGGGCAGGCCTCTTTCTCAACGTGGCAGAGATGGGAGGAGGGGGCTCAGAAGGAGGTGAGACTGAGTGACTCTCGAGAAGAGCCTGCCAGCTGGGTTTTAGGAACGCTGCCTCCCAGGGTATGTTCCATCACTTCCTCTGAGGACTCCCAGAAAGCGCCAGAAGAGAATCCACCCCCAGCATTGCTCTGTGGCCTTCCAGAAGCCAGGAAGGATAGGATCCTGATATCAAGAGCTCAAATTACAGCAGGGTGCGGAAATGCTAAGGGGCTGCCCAGTTCTGCTCTAGAGAAAGCAGAAGAGAAAGTGCTATTTCTATCTCCTTGCCTTGGGTCCCAGCCCCCCGTAAATCAGAGGAGTCTTGGCAGTGAAACCCTGTCTGCTGCAGAGAAACGCAGCTGTTGATGTTGATGGCATTTGCTCAGTTATTTAGGGGAAGATCAAGGGCAGGTAAGACAGAGGCTTGGTACAGGAAAGGACACCCGCCACGTCCCCTGACTGGCCCAGGAAAACCTTTAGGAAAAGTTCTCCCTACCCGGCACCTGGAGATGTAACAATTGGGAGCCTGAAAAAGCTGGAATTCAAATCCTGGTTCAGCTTCTTAGAAGTTGGGGTCTTGGGTAAGTTACATTTCCCGAACTCCTACGGTTAACTGACACCTTATGTAAAGACGATCCGTTATTTGGGGACAAAGGTCCCCAGGGTACCATTCAACTGACAAGAACACCAAGGCACGCTCGGCACCCCAGCGGCCTCCAGCTCTCCCGGAAGTGAGCAGCAGGAATGGCCCGCGCTCTAGGAGGCCCGTGGGAGCCGTGAACCTTCCTCCTGGAGAATCCCGAAAGAAGAAGGGCCGCCCCGCCCGGGAGGACACCGCCGCCCCAAACACACGCGCGCCCGCGCACGACCTTCAGCGGCCGCCGCAGCGGGAGCACCCGACGGGGAAGCGGGACACGCGGGTCCCTCCTTGCAGCGCGCGGGCGAGTGGGCCGCTGCCCCCGTCCGCTGGCCGGGCGGGTCCCACGGCGTCGCGCGACGGCCTAGCACGTGGGCCGCCAGTGTTCCCTAGGGGGTCCCCCACCCCGACCCGGGAATCCCATCCCCACCCCTTGGCCCTCCGGGAGCGCGCTCTCCCGGGCCTCTCTGGACCCCCGGCTCCCTGCCCCGCAGAGCCGCGCAGTGCCCCCAACCCGGGTCTCCACGAAAGGTCGTCCCTGTCCCCCTCTCCGCGCTTACAAAGAAGGAGGCGCCGGGGAGGAAGCCTAAATTAAAATCGGACATTCGGTTAAAAAAAAAAAAAAAACCTTCCGGGCTGAATTACCGGCAAGGGTAAAAAAAAAAAAAAAAAAAAAAAAAGACAGAGAGTCCGGAAATGCAAAGCTGGAGGCGGTTTTGTCACCGTAACCCGGGCTCAGCCGCAGCTCCGGGGGCTGCTGTCGCCCGCGCGGCTGCAGCAAACACGCGGAGGGCCGCGGGGACGCCCCGGAGGCGGCCGGGGCGGGGGCCGGGGGAGGGATCCCGGGCCGCAGGGAGCGAGCGCCCCGGACAGCTGGACCCCGGGCCCCCTCCAGCCCCGGCCCCGCCACGTCTGTCCCGCTCGCCAGGGCTCCCGAGGGCGCCAGGGCTCCCGAGGGCGCCAGGACCAGGGCTCAGGGGCGCTGGACGCTCGTCCCTGCCCAGGCCTGGACAGTCGCCGGGCCGGGGCGCCCCCTTGTCCAGTTGTCCCGGCTCCGGGAGGACACGTACGGTCGGGGCGCGCGCGGCTGAGAGCGCCCGTCTCCCCGGGCTTCGGCGGGTGCCCCGGAGATTGTCGCGCCGCCCGAGCGCGGCCCCGACCTCGCAGCGGGGCTGGGGAGACCCTAGTCCCGCGCGGCAGGTCTCGCGGCTCTCCCCGGGACGCGGCGGGGGGATGAGACGGCCCCAGGCCGCCAGCGCAGCTCCGCGCACAGTCCCCGCAGCCCGGCCCCGGGCGCTCGGCTCGCCGCATGCTGGCCGTGGGGAGGGCGCGCAGGGCCAGCAGGGCGCACGCGGCTGTGCGCGCCCCTCTCCCCGCGCCCGGGGCCACGCCCGCGAGCCGCCCCGGGCCCCGAGCGCAGCCCGGCCCTCGCAGGCCCCCCGAAGCCGCCGGCCCCGGGCCCTTTTCCACCTCCCCGGAGGCAAACGCTTACCGGTGCCGGCGCGGCTGGCGGGGCCTGGGCTGCTCCGCCCCGCGGCCGCTTGGAGCCAGGGCGCAGGGCGCGAGTGAGCCTCGAGGGAGGCAGGGGCGGGCTGACAGCCCGCACACTCCACTTCCCACTTTGTTTCCTTTTTACTCGCAACAGGAAAAACAACAGCTTCTCTCGCCGCCTCGCCCTCCCCCCTGCTCCCCCCACCCCCGCCGCACCCCGTCCGTGGCTGGAGGGGCAGCCACCCAGGTGCCTCTGGAAGCTGCACCTTGCCCTTCTTGAAAACAAGTTTTCTTTTTATACAAAGGAAAACAAGCAAAAAAAAAAAAAAAAAGTCCAAAGAGTCCATAAAACCCCCACGCCTTCCACATGCACACACTAGAGAATCTCAAAGGTGGGGCATGGGACATGGGGGTGGGAGAAGTGTAACTGCAACTCAAGGCGCCCGAGGGAGGGCCCCACGGAGTGCCAGGCCCAGGAGTCCAGCCCTGGGTGGAGGCAGAGGGCTCCAGGCTTTGTGGGTCAAGAGCATGGGGGCGGGAGACCGGCCAGCAGGAATTATGATTGCTTCAAATCCTGCTGGGAGAAAGTGGGGGAAGGAGCCAGTCCATTGGTAGGCAAGCAATTGCTTAATCAAACTGCCCTCCCCCACCAGGCCGGGGAGGTAAAACAGCTATTATTGCCCCCTCGGACAGTTGGGGAAACTGAGTCTTTGAGAGGGGCTGTTTCTCTCCAAGAGATGAGCTGTCCCCAACCTCCTGTCAGAGGCTGCAGCAGCTAGAGACGCAGAGTCTCTTCCATTTCTAGCCAGGAAAGAGGGTTTGCACAAGATTCAGTGGTTGCTAAATGGTCCCAGTTTTCTCTGATCTTGGTGACAGGCTCTGGACTCTCAATTGGAGTCGTGTGGAGGGACTGGGGGTGGAGGGCCTCCTCTCCCTTTGGGGATGAATGTTGGCCCTGACCCAGCCCCTCTGGGCAGCACTCTGGCCCAGGAGTGCAAAAGTACTCTTCCCAACAGATCCTCTGAGGTTCACAGCCTCACTCCTACCCCAAGCTTGGAATCTCTGGGCTTGGCAGAGATCTCCAGCTCACTCCGGGGAGATCCTCCAAAAGCTGGGAGAGCAAAGGACATTTCAGGGAGAAAATCTAATGGCAGGCCAAGCAGCCTGCCCACGGTTCCCTAACCCTTGTCTCAAGACCAGCTTCTGCTAAATTGCCATTTAATCACGGCTCCTTCTTCGTTTTCGGAGTTCTTTGTAAGAGACACATGAAGAATGCTTTTGCATATTCGGAAAACTCTTCATTGACTATGTATTTGTCAATACCCTGCTTTTTACTCTGCAAGACAAAGCCAGGGAAATGGAGCCATGCCTGGTAAGCTCTGTGCTGCCCGGGAAACCTTACCATCCCCATTTTATGAATGAGAAATGCTGAGGCTGGGAACAGGAAGGTCAAGTTGTTTTCTCAGCCTACTCCAAAACCACCTTCTACTTACCATGCCTGCCTGCTTCTCCTTCTGCCCTAGTCTCCAGAAGAAGTTTCTCTTTCCTGAAAACTTCTTCTACTTCCTTTTGTGAAACTATAACCATCGGACTCACCATCCTACCCCCCACACACACACCCCGTTTTGCTTGGGGTGCCAGGAAGCTCAAGCTAAATTTAACATTCAAGTACAGTCATCAGTGTCCCTCAAGTTCCTGGTAGAACTTGCCTTCCGTCTTCCTCTACATAGTTTCTGATCTCTTTCACTTTATTTTAAACTGTTGTCCGTGTGATTTTGGAGAAGGCTACCTCAAGTTCCCTTTGAATTGTCAATAAAACAAACCAGAATTTACAGCAATCATGGAAGAAAAATGACACCTCAGCTGCAAGAAAGTCAATATTTACTACTCACGTGAGCCCAGGGCCCTCAACTCCTTTCTCTGGAGATTGGGCCTGAGTGGGAAACACGTTGGCCCCTCCTCATGGATGGAAAGGCAGTGTCAATTCCTAAAGGGTGGGGCCAGTCCATGCAGAACAGGCCAGCTTGGACAGAGGCAGGCGAAAGCCACACTCACTCGGCAGAGCACGCACAGGCTTCCAGGTTCTCGTTCCTTCTGCTCATGCAACCATCTCCTGCCAGAACTTGCCCTCTCCAAAAGTCAACCAACCTCTGCAACTTCTCACGGATGCAGAAAGCATCTTTGCTCACTTCAACCTCAAGCAGCTTCGCCAGCGACACCCACACATGCTCCACAAGCAGGGTTATCGCAGGGCAGCAAGAGCCAAGCGGCGGCGCACTCGGGCGGAGAGGGTGTGAGGGGGAGGAGCCCACTTCCCCAGCCCCTCCACGAGGCGCTCGAGGCGCTCCAGATAGCTATCTTCAGGTATCTTTGCAGCAGGAAGCCCACTTCGCTGGGGGGTCCTTCCCTTTCTGGCAAGGCAGAAATAACCCAGCTCAAGCCTTTGCTGTTTTGCCTTGGTCAAGAAAAATGTGGTGAAACTTAGCGGTCAAGGGAATCCTCCCTGCAGCCAAAGTGCCGAGCACTGCCACTAGGGAGCTGTGTGACCCCAGGCAAGTGACTTAACTTCTCTGCTTCAGTTTCCTCATCTGTAAAAGAAGGGATGCTAATGACAATTCTCAAGTTTAGAATTGTTGTTAGAATTTAATGAGTTAATACACATAAAATGTTTACAATAGTCCCTGATGTAGTGTGAACCCCCAGAAAATGTTAGTTAATATTATCATTCTAGAGTAGGGTTGTTATATAGTTTCCCAGTTGCTAAGACAAATACCATACAATGTGTTGGCTTAACAACAGGGATTTATTGACCTCAAGATTTCAGAGGCTAGAAGGCTTTGCTTCCTCCCAGGGTTGGTACGGTCCCTTCTGGTTGGCAGCGATCTTTGGCGTCCTTGGTTTTTCCATCACATGACAATGTACATGGCGGCGTCTTCTCCTTTCTCTTCCAGGATTCATTGACTTCCTGCTTCTGGGTGCTTTCCAGGCTCCCTCCGTCCGTGTCATAAGGACTTCAGCCACATTGAATGAAGGCCCACCCTCGTTCTGTCTGAGCACCCCTAATTAACAACAGCTTCTCCTCCTGACAAATGGGTTTACACCCCCAGGACCAGGGGCTGGGACCTGAACACGGTTCTTTGGGGGACATGACTCAATCCCCCACAGGGTCTTTGTGCTTTACTGAACTGCATGTTTCCGCTCTGAAACAGTGTTTTTCAACAGCAGGTTGTGACACATTAGTGGGCTAGGAATCAGTTCAGTGGGTCACGTTTTAAAAAGTAGAAAAGAATGGAAAATATCAAGATCGTATTCCACGTGGTAACGGTGAGCATACTACCTGAGCCTTTAATTCCAGGTATGGATGTGGGAGCGTGAGCATGTTTGGGTCAAGACGTAAAATCCATTTCTCACTGTAGGTCCCAGTCAACACAACTCTAAAGCGCTGCCCTGGACAATCCAATGGTGGCTGGTGAGCAAATGGGGCCAAAGTCATAGGGCTGGAAAGTGGGCGGGCCTGTATTCAAATCCTGAAAAGTCTGACTCCTATGAACTCGGCTCGGGGGGAGCTGAGAGGGGCCCAGGTGGGAGGACCTGAGAAAGAGGAGTCCGGATCCTGGGCCTTGCAGCTCCCATCCCCAGGCTGCCCCTGGTGGCTGGGGAATGACTCAGAAGAGTTGGGTTTGGGATTGGAAGTTAGAGGCAACGGTGCCCCTGCACTCTATCTCAGGCCAGAAAGACCCGGACGGACTACAGGACGGCTCAGAGGCCACCTTCCTGGGGACAGGCTGAACCAAAGGAGGCTGCAGGTCTGGGCCCAGTTGAATGGAGGCTCCAAACAAAGATCCAGTTCTCCTTTTTGTAAAGTGCACTCGGAACCTGGGCTACCTGGGTCCAACTCGCAGCCCTGCCGCCTCCCCGCTGGGCAACGCTGGAGGAGTCCCTTGAGCCTCAGTTTCCTGCTCTGGCCCAGGAGGATGATCTAAGAACCCCCTACCCCGGGCTGCAGGGGAGTTAGATGTGTCCATAGTCCTGCTCCTGGTGCCAAGTAATGGCTCAAGCAAGAGCCGCTGGCTTTTCAAAAATCCTCTACCGCTCTTCCTAATCCAGGGCATGGGGGATGGTAGAAGGGGGTGGGGGTGGGGGGAGTTGGGGAGCAGTGGGGTTTGGGGTCAGGAGGCTGGATTCCACTTCACCCCAGTCCTACACTGGGGGTGACCCAGGCTTGGCAACACTGATGCATTCGGCAAGTATGTGCTGTGCACTGTGCTGGGCCAGTTACAGTTCCTGGCTCTGGGGATGCTGCACTGTATGAGCCCAGGCCCCCCTCCCCCCTCAGGAGCTTAGGCTCTAGTGGGGAAGAGAAACTATGAACAATAAAGACGAGATACAATGTCATAAAGTAGTAAGTGCTGCAAAGAAATTGGAAGGCAGGTTGGGAGAGGGAAGACGGGAGGGGGGACGGAGTCAGGGAAGGCCTCTCTGAGGTCAGGACATTTGAGCAGAGCAAAGACCTAGATGAGGTGAGGTGGGAGCCAAGCGGTTAATGAGTGAAGAGCGTTCCAGGCAGAGGGAGCAGCCAGTGCAAGGGCTCTGAGCAGCAGCAGGTTGGAGGACCAGCCTGCAGGCCAGAGAGGATGAGGGTAAGGGCGGGGTGGGCGGAGTTGGGGGGAAGATCTGAGGAGGGGTCTCAGTTTGCCTGAGTCGCTATGACAAATACCTCTCAGAGGGCTGGCTTAACAACAGGAATGTGTTGTCTCAGGTTCTGGAGACTCGAAGTCCAGAGTTGAGGTGCCAGCAGGGCCGCGCTTTCTCCCCAAAGCCTGTAGCATTCAGGTGCTGGTTTGCCGCAATTCTTGGGGTTCCTTGTCGTCTCTGCCTTCATTATGTGGCGGGCCGAGTCCTTGGTCTCTTCCTGTGGCTTTCTCTGACCCTGGTTTCTTTTTATAAGGTCTGCAGTAATATGGATTAGGGCCTACCCTGATTCACTTCCGCCACACGTAAACAGGATCCTGTTCAGATCTGAGCTCATATCTTAATTAACAAAACCTCTGCAAAGGGTCCTCTTTACAAACGAGTTCACACCACAGGAACGTGGCTTAGGATTTAAAACATGCCTTCTGTTGGGGTCCGTGTTTCAACCCACCACGGAGGGGTCAGTCAAGGATTTGGGGTTTGGCTAAGAGTGCTGAGAAGCAGAGGGAAAGGCTCTGAGCCAAGGTGGGGAGTGGCAGGCTATGCTTTATTTACATGTCAAAAAGTAAAAAACAGGGGCGCCCAAACCATGCAGGCCTCCACAAAAAAAAAAAAATAAAAGGGATTTGCATAATTTGGACAATTTACTAATCCAAGCAATTGAGGGAAAGTGACCCAGTGAATGATCCAGGGAAAGGTTTTTCTTAACCTTTTTTCTGAAGAATGAGTGATCCAAAGAATTAGGAGACAAATGATCAGAATGGTTAGAAGAATGGGTTGGAATTATACCTTGCTTTGAAACCTGCCTTTGTCACTGTTTTCTCTGTGATTTAAAAAAAAAAAGATTTATTTTATTTATTTATTTCTCCCTCCCCTCCATTGTTCTGCACTCACTGTCTGCTCGTATTCATTTTTTTTTATTTTTTTATTTTTTTAGGAGGCACGGAACTGAACCCAGGACCTCCCACGTAGGAAAGAGGCGCCCAATCACTTGAGCCACCTCCGCTTCCCGCTTGTTGTGTCTCTCATTGTGTTTCCTTGTTGCGTTGTCATCTTGTTGCATCAGCTCAGGCCTCGCATCAGCTCGCCATCTTGCTCATCTTCTTTAGAAGGCTCTGGGAACTGATCCCGGAACCTCCCATGTGGTAGGATGGCGCCCCAGGGGTTGAGCCACATCCGCTTCCCTGCTCTGTGATTTTTGAAAAGTTACTTAAACAGAACCCAAGTTTCTCATGCATGAAATGGAGATAACAAAACCTCCTGTATCCATTGAGAAAATTAAATAAGAAAAAAATGTAAATGGTTTGACAGTGCCTAGCACCTAAAGCGCTATAAATGAGCGCTGCTAAAACTGGAAAAAAATTGTCTAGAATAGACACACATATATTTCCTTGTTCTGTCAGCTGAAAGGGTCTGAAAGCTACGACACCCCAGGAGCCACAAGCACACTGAGCACCTGGATTGTGGCTTCTATCACTGTTCTCCTCAATAAAAGGACCCAGGGCTTTTGGGAGAAATGACAGATTTTAGGACTGGGGCAGGAATTATACAAGATGAGCCTGGAGCATCTCATAGAGCTAAAAAAGTAAAGAAGTGTTCAGGAAAAAAAAAAAAAAAAAAAAAGACACACAGTCACAATACAATGATGGGGTATATCAAAGGAACATAGTGAACGGAAAAACCTCCCCATTGGCAAAGCTGGAACAATTTGAGAAACAAAATAAAGTAGTATTGGATTATTACTCAAAATATAAAATAAATACTCATGAGTCCATACTGATACAATTAAATGACTGAATAAATAAATAAACAAATGGAGAAAAAACAAATCTTCTGTGCAGAGGAATGCAGAAGAATTTAGTAGATATTTTAGATATTTTTGCATTCAAGAAGGTAGAGCAGGGGAGTGGATATGGCTCATGCAGTTGAGCTCCTGCTTCCCACATAGGAGTTCTTGGGTTTGGTTCCTGGTGCCTCCGAAAAACAAAAACAAACAACAAGCAAACAAATGAAAAAACCAACTCAGGGAAACCACTGTAGCTCAGTGGTTGAGCGCCAGCTTCGCACTTATGAGGTTCAGGATTCAATCCCCGGCCCCCAGTACCTCAAAAAAAAAGAAGGTAGAGCATAACTCCCCATCCTTGCGTGTGGGCCACCTCTAGTGGCATCCTTCCAAAAAGAGTACAGTATGGAAAGGAGAAAACGTGAGTTTACAGTGGACAGACCTGCCAATGACCTCAGCCAGCAATCAAGGTCAACATCCCCAGTGATGTCACGCTGTAGCACATGCCTTTGATGTGATATAATGAGCACTTGACCTGTGATCTTCCTTCCAAGAACTCATAACCCCAGTCAAAGCATGAGAAGACTATGAGAACAACCCAAATTGAGGGACATTCTACCTAGAAAACTGTCAAGGTCTTCAAAAGGAAAGTCTGAGAAACAGTCACAGCCAAGAGGAACCCAAGGAGATGTGATGACTAAATGGGATGTGGCGTCCTGAACGGGATCTTGAGACAGAAAAAGAACATAGGTACAAAGCAAGGAAATCTGAATGAAGTGCGGACTCCAGTTAATAATAATGAATCAATATTGGCTCATTAGTTGTGACAAATGTACCATCTTAATGTGAGATGTTAACAATAGGGTGAATGGAAACCCTCTCTACTATCTCCATAGTTTTTCTGTAAATCTAAAACTATTCTAAAATTAAACGTTTGCTAAGGTGCATGGAAGGTAAGATATCGACATAAAGGGTCAACAATAGAGGAATAGGAGGCGGCATGGGGTTTTCTTTTTGGAGTGGTGGAAATCCTCTAAAGTTGACTGTGACGATGGCGGCACAGTTCTGTGATTGGACTGAGAGCAGCTGAGTGTACACTTTGAATCGACTGCTCAAAACATGGGACTGTATGACACCGTGAACCCTGTGCTGGACGATGGACAAACATATGAGCATTCTTTCGTGAAGTGTGACAAATGTGCAATATGATTACATGGGGTCAATAATAAGGCGGTATGGGGGGAAATACACCTAATGGAAACTGCGGACTATGGTTAGTAGTAATATTTTAATTCTCTTTCATCAGTTGTAAGAAAAGTACCACACTAATGCAAAGTGTCAAGAATGGGGGAGTGTAGGAACAATGAACTTTTTGCATGAATTTTCTGTAAATCTACATCTTTTCTAATAAAGAAAGGAGAAAGAGTTTGTTAAGGGGAAAAAAAAGACTAGAATATAATGGGCAGAAAGCACAGGCATTATGTTAAAAAAGCCTGGAATACAATGGTTTGGGGTAGGGGACAGGCAGAATCATGGGAGTGGGGGTTGGGGGTGCGGAAAGCAAGAAAGCCGCGACCTCATCCTCCCTTCTGCCCTCCCATGGGGTGTGGCCTGCATTTTTGTGCCTCCTCCTCTGAGCAACCCTGGCCCCACACCTTCCTCCTCTGTAAAATGGGTTTGTTACTCCAACTGGGAAGAGGTTAGGAGGCTAAAAAGAGATGTTCTAGAGCAGGGGTTCTTAATCTTTTTTGTCCCACGGACCCCTTTGCCAGTCAGGTGAAAACCACGGACCCCTTCTCCGAATGTAGTGGCAGATAGTTTAATGACACTCAACATTGGCATGTCTTTAAATTAAATTTTAGGATTATTCAAAAATTATGTTTTACAAGTTTCCCATAATTCCAATACCTGATAACCTAACACGGGTCAACATCTATTCAAATGGTCATTTTCAGCAAACATTTCGAAATTCGAGTTTTCCCATGGCGTCATAAAACGATCTTCGCCATCCTTACCAACTGTATTAGTCAGAGAAAAAGGGGTGCTGATGCAAAGTACCAGAAATCTGTTGCCTTTTATAAAGTGTGTTTATTTGGGGTAGAAGCTTACAGTCACAAGGCCCTAAAGAGTCCATCTCAAGGTACCACAAGAAGTATTTTCTCACCCAAAGTCATTGGCCACGTGTTGAAGCAAGATGGCGGGCAAAGCCTGCGAGGGTTCAGCCTTCCTCTTCTTCCTCTTAAGGCCCCATGGTCCCAGCTCATGGGCTCAGCTGCTCAGGTCTCTTCACAAGGTCAGCTGTAGACGATCAGGTCATCTCCCTTCTAGGGGCTTCTGCTGTGTCTAATGAGCTGTCTCTCTTCCTCTACCATGTTCTTTTCTCTGTGTGTCTAATTTTGTGTGAGAGTCTGTTCTATCAGCCCACCAGGGGGGCTGGGACGCCACTGAGTTGCACTCTAATGACCTGGTTGATTTCATAAAGTAAAAGTGAAACCTCTGAATTTAATACAACCAAAGGGGCATCACACCCAGAGGAACAGACCAGTTTACAAACATAATCAATATCTCTTTTTGGAATTCATAAATAATGTCAAACTGCCACATCAACTTTTTGCAGGCAGTCATTCACTCCACTCAGAACACGTTACATCAAAATAAAAATCATACTAAGTCCACACTATTCTGTGTGTTATTTATTTATTTTTTTTTCTTTTTTTCTTTTTTGTTTCTTGTTTTTTTTTTTGTTTTGTTTTGTTTTATATATTTTTTCTTCTTTTATATATATTTTTTATTTTTTTGTTTTTATGTTTTATTTAATAAAATACATCACACCCGCACCAATATGTCCCCACAAGAAAATTGTTTTTAAATGCATAAAATAAAATTACAAAGGAAATCATTACATATATTGAAATATAGTTACTAAAATAAAAAACATATGGTATAGTACTATACCCATGTGCCTCCTTATTAACACATTAAATTAAATCCAGTACTTCAAAATTATAGGAAAGTTAAAGTTAAATTTTATTCTTTAAAGATTTATTTATTTATTTATTCATTTATCCCCCCCCTTGCTGCTTGTGCTCGCCGGGTCAGCCAACCACGCCGTGCGGGCAGGCCCGCCCCCACCAGGAGGCCCCAGGAACCGAACCCGGGGCCTCCCACATGGCAAACGGGAGCCCCACTGATTGAGCCACAGCCGCTTCCCAAATTTTATTCTTTAAAGCCACGTCAATGTGCAGACTGTTGTTTATCTTGAATAAGAACATTACACTGTGGTGTAGTGTTTGACAAGGCAACATGCACGTCCTGTTGGACAGCTAATTGCGTTGGGTTTTTTTAAATTCAAGCTCACGGACCCCCAGAAATCTTTCCACGGACCCCTGGTTAAGAGCCCCTGTTCTACAGCAAGTGCTTTGGAGACAAGCAAACCCTTTGTATACTGGGTGTTCTTATCCCCCCGAGGGGAAAGTGCAGGATGGGGACAGGCCTCCAGGGGACAGCTCTGGGCTGGACCTTACTCCTGCCCTTCCCCCCACCTCAGGCCACACTTGACCCCCTGCTTTAACCCTCCCCCATCAAGAGTGGGCTCTACCTTTTAAAGCCCCGTGCTAAGAGCAGTCCCACGGGAAAACCCAAAAACCTCAGTGACAAGGGATACAGTTACTTTTTCCCCGATAGGAAAATGAGAATGAAGAAGTGTCACTTGGAGAGGGAGAAGGTTTGGGATTAGGAGGAGAGCCACTGTCCACCTGTAGCGGGCTGCATGGTGGCCCCCGTCTGGACCCCTGAACCTGGTATTTTATTTAGAGAAAGGGACTTTGCAGATGTGATGAAGTGGAGGGTTCTGAGGTGAGGAGACTATTTTGGATCATCCAGGTGGACTCCAAACCCAACAACATGTCCTTATACGAGGGAGAAAAAGGGAGACAGGCGCAGAGTGGAGAGGTGGCAAAGTGACAACGGAGAGCGGAGGGTGGAGCGACAAAGCCACACGCCAAGGAGCTCCTGGGGCCTCCAGAGGCTGGAAAGGAAGAGGCAGAATCAAGGACGAGGCAGGGTCCTCCCCGGGAGCCTTCAGGGGGACGGCGCCCCCACCTGACTGCAGCGTCTGACTCCAGAACATGAGAGAATCAAAGCCACCAAGGGGGTGGCAAGTCGGTAGAGGCGCCCTAGGAAAGGAACGCACCCCCTAAGCCACCGGTAAAGTGGCGATTATGCAGCCAGGCCTCACTGGGAGGGTCTGGGCTCCACAATCAAAGGAGGAAAACCAGAAAGGTCGTGGAGCGATTGTCACGTGCCTGACGTGGGTTTAACCCTTCTCGTGCTTTATCCGCTTCCACCCCACGGTAACCGTGTTTCCCCGGCGATGTGGCTGCTGTAATCACATCGTCACTACAAATGGGGAAACCGAGGCAAGGACTCCTGTAACTTGCCGCGGTCACCTACCCGACGGGGGAGGGGGCTGTGCATCCATCGACCTGGGCCCCCACCTCACCACACCTACAGGCCTGAAGCTGGGTGTCAGGCAAGGGTGTGGGCTCGAGGGACAAGCAATGGTATTAGCTTGGTCCCTACCCAATGGGAGGTGCCCAAACTGGGGGGCAGAAACTCAGCGGTTTGGGGGTCAGCCTTGGGCCTGCTCCCTCGGTCAGAACGTGTCGTGCACCTGCGGGCACGTCCTCTCCTGGAGGCTTGTGCAGCCGGTGAAGCTGGTGGCCTGAGGGCGGGGAGCCTCAGGGCAGGGGTTGTCATCCAGCCGGTCCGGTCCCGGCGCCCTAAGCCCCGCGTGCCGGGGCCAGGCACGGGAGAGGGCTTGGGAGGGCGACAGCTCCGCGGGGGGCTGGAGACCTGGAGACGGTTTGCTTCCATTTTGTCCTTTCTGTTTACAATTTGCCAAATGTCTAGTGAAAATGTGAACATTTCACAACTATTTGCTCCCCCGAGTCAGAGCTGGTCCAGGGCCCCTGAGGAGGGGGCCTCAGCCTGGGGGGCTGCAGCCAATGCCCCCCACTCACGGGGTGCCCGTGTGGGAGGGGGTCCCACCCGGCCAGGCCGCAGTGACAAGCACCACGGGCTGCTCGGCGTGATGAGCAACAGGAGTCACTTTCTCGGGGTGGGGGGCTGCAAGTCCCGCATCAGGTGTCGCTGGACCAGCTCCCCTGGAGTCTGTGGCGACCTGACGGGGCCTGTCAGCGACCCACACTCAGCGCTGCCTCCGCCACGCGGCGTCTCTCTCCCCGCCTGTCCCCTCCTGCCGACGGCCCGACTTTCCCTGCTTTTTTAAAGTTTTTGAAGGCAAAAACAAACATTTCAATGTGGTCTCTAAGAAGATGTCTTCATTTTACCTTAACATTTAAAAAACTTTGGACACTAACCCTGTAATTCCAGTAGCTGCTACTTAGTTTATCTCCACAGTCTTTCTCAGTTATGCTGAGCCAAGTGCTGAAATGATTTTGGAGACTCTTCTGGCTTTGAGGCAGGGAGCTTTTCCCCCTGATTTTAAGGGCCGCAGTCATATCGGGCTGAGGCCCACCCCAATTCCACTGCGCCTGTACAGGACAACCTCTCCGAAGGTCCTATTTACAAATGGGTTCTCCCCACCCGTCCGGGCTTTGGGCTTGTAGTGCCTGTGGGGAGCCCGAATCCTCCAGAGCAGGACTCCTCGGGGAATCCAATTGGCACCAGGGAAGTCTGCCAGGGGAGGGCAGGGCCTCAGCCAACGGGCACGGGCAACGGGGTCCCAGGCCAAGGGAAGGACATGGACGTTTATCGGGGTCTATGCCCAGCTCTGGCACTTCAAACTCTCCCCCGTGTGTTCACACAGCTATAGGGACAGTCCCCCACCAGACTCGCTTGTCCATCGTGCCCTTGACCCCTGCCCAAGTTGACTGGACCAAGAGTGGTCACCTCACCCAAACTGACTTCCCAGGAATATGGAGTTAGAAGCAAGAGAGCTGGGTTAGTGGTGCTTCAGGAAACTACAGCTTGGGTGCTGTGACACGTAGGCTGGCAAGCTGTGGGGGCCCCTATGAAACTGGAGAGGCTGATATGCAAGGCGGGGGGAAGAGGGAGAGGGAGAAAGGGAATCATAAAGCAGATGCACAGAGGGGAGAGAAGAGCACAGATGAGAGAAAGAGATTTGGGGCAACTTTCCAACTCCTGGGTCCTGGCCATTTGGAGATCACACTGCATTCTAGTGCTTGGGTTCTGTGAAAGTTCCCTACACTCTTTTTTTTAAATATTTTAAAATTTTATTTTAAATTGTAAATTATATACAACATAGAAATAATTTTAACCACTTTAAGTGGACAGTTCTTTGACATAAAGTGCATTGATAATACTGTGTAACTTTCACCAGGGTCTAATTTCAGACTATTTTCATCATCCCAAACCAAAGCTCACACTCATTTAGCATTAACTTCCCCATTCCCCCTTCCTTTCACCCTTGGTAATCACTATTTTGCTTTCTGTCTCTATGAATTTGCCCATTCCAAGTATTTCATACAAGAGAAATCATACAATATTTGCCCTTTTGTGTCTGGCTTATTTCACTCAATGTGATGTTGTCAAGATCCATTAATTTTGTAGGATTTCTTTATATATTCTGGATATTAAACCCTTACCAGATATATGGTTTCCAAATCTTTTCTCCCATTCTGTAGGTTGTCTTTTCACTTTCTTGATGAACAAAAGTTTTTTATTTTGATGAAGTCTATTTAATCTATTTTTTCTTTTGTTGCTTTTGCTTTTGGTGTAAAATCTAAAAATCCATCACCTACTATAAGGTCCTGAAGACATTTCCCTACGTGTTCTTGTAAGAGTTTTATAGCACCAGCTCTTATATTTAGGTCATTGATCCATTTTGAATTAATTTTTTATATGGTGAGATGTAGGGGTCCATATTCATTTTTTGCATGTCTTCTTCTTGAAGAGATTATTCTTTCCCCCATTGAATGGACTTGGCACCTTTGCTGAAAATCAACTGGCCATAGATGTGTGTTTTTAACTGAATTCTCAATTCCAATCCATTGGTCTATAAATCTATCCTTATGCCAATACCACATTGCTTTAATTACTATAACATAGTAGTAACTTAAAATTAGCACATTGAGTCATCCAACTTTGTTCTTTTACAATATTATTTTGGCTATTTTGAGCCCCTTGCAATTTCATATGAATTTGAGGATCAGCCTTTCCATTTCTGCACAAAATTCTGCTGGAATTTTGATAAGGATTGCATTGAATTTGTAGGTCACTTGAAGCAGTATTGACATCTTAAAAATATTGTCTTCCAATCTATGAACATGGGTACCTTTCCATTTATTTAGGCCTTCTTTAATTTCTTTCAGTAATGTTTTGTTGTTTTCAGTGTAAGAGTTTTTCACCACCTTGGTTAAATTTATTCTTAGGTATTTCTTTATACATTGTATGTCCATTAACATATTTAAAATGTTATTTTACACATTTGCCTCTTAAGTTATAGGTGGGAGGGCGGCAGCAGAGATTAGTTACAAATCCAAAGTACAATAATAAAGGATTTTATATTTACCTATGTAGTTAGCTTTACCAATATTCTTTATATCTTCTTATGGCTTCAAGTCACTGTCTGGCATCCTTTTGTTTCAGCCTGAAGAATCCCCTTTAGCATCTCTTGTAGGGCAGGTCTTCTGGCAATGGACTCTTTCAGCTTTTGTTTATCTGTAA
Organism: Tolypeutes matacus; assembly: GCA_026826555.1. NCBI lineage: Eukaryota > Metazoa > Chordata > Mammalia > Cingulata > Chlamyphoridae > Tolypeutes > Tolypeutes matacus. The sequence goes on along the minus strand of JAKSZT010053883.1, from coordinate 5,373,605 downwards.
ATGTCTTAATTTTTCCTTTATTCCCCCCTCCCCAAGATGGCTCCCTCATCTGTTTGCTCGTTGATGGGGTTTTTTTTGCTTGTTTTTTTTTCTTGTTGTTTGTGCTTGTTGTTTGCTTGCTGTCTGTTTTGTTTTTCTTTAGGAGGCACCAGGAACCAAACCTGGGACCTCCCATGTGGGAGGCGGGCGCTTAACTGCTTGAGCCACATCCACTCCCAGCCTTCATTTTTTAAAGATAATTTTGCCAGATACAAAATTCTTGGTTGACAAGTTTTGTTGTTGTTGTTGTTTTAACTTTAAGGACTTTAAATGTTTTTCCGTTGGCCTCTGTGGTTTCTGATGAGAAATCCACTATTTTCCTTTTATGTGACAAGTTGCTTCTGTCTTGCTGCTTTGAAAATCCTCTTTGTCTTTGAATTTTGACAATTTTGCTATAATGTATCTTGGTGTAGCTCTTTTAGAATCTTTCCTGCTTGGACTTTGTTGAGATTCCTGGATGTGTATTTTCATGTTTTTCATCAGATTGGGGGTGTTTTCTGCCATTATTCTTCAAATACCTTTTCTGCTCCCTTCTCTCTTTCTCTCTTGTTCTTCTGGGACTCCAGAAGTGTTGGTATGCTTGATAGGGTCCACAGGTCTCTCAGGCCTGTTCATTTTTCTTCATTATTTTTTCTTTCTGCTCCTCACACTGGATAATTTCAATTGTCTTGTCTTCGAGTTCACTGGTCCTTTCTTATGTCTGTTCAAATCTGCTGTTGAATCTGTCTAATGAGTTATTCACTTCAATTCCTATACTTTGCAGCTCCAAAATTTTTGTTTGATTCCTTTTTATAATTTCCATCTCTTTATTTTGTACAGACAATATTTTCCTAATTTCTTTTATTTCTTTGTATATTGATTCCTTCAGTTCACTGAACATATTTAAGATGGTTGATTTAAAGTCTTTGATTAATAGTGCCAATGTATGAGCTTCCTCAGGAATGGTTTCTGGTAATTATTTTCTTTCCTTTCCAATGGGCAATTTTTGTTGAGAATTGGACATTCTGAATATTATGTTATTAACTCTGGAAATCAAGTCCCCCCACTTCTCTGGGTTTGTTGTTATTGTTGGCTGGAGCTATCAATCTGTGATTTTTTCATACTATTTTTGCTCCTAATTGGGGAATGGAATGAGATTTAAAAAAAAAAAAAAAAAAAAAAAAGTCACTGCCTCTTTAAGACTCCTCTGTCCCTTTTGTCTGAGGGGAGTTGGATCAATTGCTGCTCTCAGAGCCCCCAATGCCTCACCCCCTTGATCTGAAATAGCTTATCAAAAGCAGTGATTAGGGGAGCAGATGTGGCTCAAGCAGTTATCTCCCACCTCCCACATGGGAGGGTACAGGTTCGGTTCTGGTGCCTCCTGAAAAAACAAACAATAAAAACCATCTCAGGGAAGCCAATGTGGCTCAGTGGTTGAGCACCAGCTTCCCACATACAAGGTCCTGGGTTCAATTCCCGGCCCCCAGTACCTCAAAGACAAAACAAAACAAAACAAAAACAGTGATTAGTGATCAGACTACACCCCCCATCCCCACCCCCAGATTTTGGGGGACTGGGTCCTTACAGCCCACCCTGGCACCAGCAAGCTGCACCAGGAGCTTGGGCTGCAGCCCCTACCGCTGCCTGCCATGCAGCTGTGGGGTGGGGCATGGTAGCTGCTGCAACCAGAGGGTGAAATTCACCTGTATTTACTGCAATTTACCAGCCCCTTCCTTTGCTCTTCCCTGGATACTGCCCACTCTTCTACTAGTCTCCAGAGTTTCAAAATAGTTGATTCAGACAGTTCCTGCCAGGTCAATAGCTGTTTTGGTGGAGGGACTGATTACTGGAGCTTCCTACTCCACCATCTTCACATAATCCTCTCCCCACATTCTTATACCTTATTTCATGTTTTCTACTTAAACTCTCGAGTTGGTTTCTGTTATTTGAACAGAATTAATTCCAATTAATACAGAAATTGAATTGGTATCAGAAGTGGGGTGTTAATAGAAACAGTTTTTCAAAGAAAGTATGAAGCGAGCTGAATTGGGACAGAATAACTGGTGATGAGGACACCTTCCTTCTTGAATACGTCCTTGCTATGCAGTCACAGATCAGTGACCTCGCGGGACTCGGGACAGGTGTCAACCAAGGCTGAAGCTTTAGCAAGCTTTAGCAAGCTTTAGCAAGCTGTCTTGGCTATCAGTGTATGTAAGCCTTCAGAAAGTGCTATGAGACAAGCTTCAGTTCAATTTTGCTCAAGCTTGGAAGAAACAGCAGATATTGAACTCTAGGAGGGAAATCCTTCCTCTAGCTCTGGAAGACCAAGGATCAGGTGATTATGCACTTTGCTGCTAGCGGCAGCCACGTTCTCCACACACCCTGTCTCTAAGACAGAAGTGACAACTGAACAGGGAAGTCTGTGAGCTCAGCAGCTGGAGGGGATCTGGGAAGCCATAAGAGTGAGCAGCCCTTAACCCCTGGTTCCTTTAAAGTGCTCCCTCTTGTCGGACAAACAGGATGGTGTGTCCCACTGTTGAGTGCCATGAGGGCAGGCAGGAACAGCAGTCAAGAGAAGTTAGAGACAAGGCCTTCCTCTCACCCCAGGCCAGACTATGAGTTCCTCTCCCTCTCTTAGGCTGAAAGGATGCTCCAGCCCCCATATTTACTGCTGAAAAACCCAAGCCCTGGGGCAGCCCCAAACTAAGGCTGAATTTTCAATTGGACACGATTTCATGGCATTGGTGATTGGAAGATGACATGCCCCCAGATAAAACAGGCAGCCAACTAGGGTTTTATGGGGGTGAAATTCTAGGATCCCTCAAGCCTGGCAAATAGGAACAGGGGATATCTCACTTTCGTGGACAAGTACTAGTATAGCAAGAGGCAGAGTGCAGGGCAGCTACATCTCACTCCTAGAAACAGCTTTCCCCAGGTCTCTCTCAAGGGCAGACTCAAAAGACTCTAGACAAAGGATCCCCTCCCAGCGGGCAGAACCAGGGTCAGCCACATTTGCCAAGGACATTAACTAGCAAAGCGGACCCCATGCAATTCATTGTTCTGAACGTTTACTTTTCTCTACCCGCCTGGGAGGCCATGGTCTGTGCTTTGGATAGTGTTTCCCTCTTTAGCTCTATAGATCAAGTCTAGTAGGAGAGGTTGCACTGACCGCTCGGTCCATTGATTGACAAGGATTCTGGGAAGCCAAGCAGAAATAAGAGGGGCTGGATATCAGCTGGGGATGGCGGGCTCTGAAATGCAGTCCCCGGACGTGAGAGTGTGGCACGACTTGAGCCGCCTCTCACTTGCCTTCACAATGTGCAGGACTGGGTTAGGCAAGGCAAGATGAGGGGGGATGTCTGGGAAAAACCACAGGAATTGAGCAAGGGTGGGGGCTGGGCAGCCCCCGAATGGAATGAACTGGACTGGGGCTATTAGGCTGTCTGCCTGGTCCCCTTTTCTGGTAGCCCACCCCCACACAGCCATGAGAACAGGCTAGCAGACAACCTTGACAGCTAGCCTTAGCTGATAGGAGAGGAGGGAGGCCCTGACCCGAGCCAGGCCAGGAATGTGGACTTGTGACCAGCAGATAGTTCTTTCTGGTGAATGGGCCCATGGCACATCAGCTTGGCAGCCACGATACAGGTGGGCAAGTGGGGGCAGGCGCGCAGCAGCGGGAGAGGTGTCTGCCTCCAGTCCCGCAAGGCTGGGCTGCCTCTCTGGGTTCGGCAAGATTACCCTGTATCCTTGCTATAAATTTCCCTCTCCTGCTCGAGCTGACGCCGGCTGGTTTCCGATACTCAGAATCACTTTTGTGCTAGGACAGGGACACCGTACTGGAGCATGGGTAAGGCTGCCGCTGGAGAGCAGGATGGAGGTCTAATAACCTGAACAGAGCCAACCCAGCAGCTCCCAGGGTGACTGCTCACCCCTTCTACCCCCCCCTTCCCCCACCCCCCTCTTGGTGCTGCACCACAAGCACTGACTCCTGCTCCTGGCAGCCCAGGCGTGCTCTCTGGCTCTGGGCCTTTGCACATGCTGTTCTCTCTGCTGCGGTGCCCTTCTCCCAGCCTTCCTTCTGCGGCCTCCAGTCCCTTTGTCTGCCCGGCTAAACTCTGCTCGGCAGCCTCAGGGCTAGCACCCACCCGGCCGCCTTTTCTCTGTTCTCTAGCCCGGGCTGCCCCCCGTGGCAGCAGGCCATTGACTCCACTGCGCAGGCCTGTGTACCCCCTTGGGGGCAGGGACTCTGCATGGATGGAGGCTGGCCTGCCCTGGGCTCTGGGCCCGGCCTCCAGAGGGCTGAACAAAAGAATGAATGGGATGCAGTCATGACAAGGTCAGGCTTAGCCCAGGGGCAGGGGCAGGGGGCTGCAGGCAAGGAAAAGGAAGGACAGCGCTCCTGATCCAGCCAGGGCAGGCACAGCTCCTTCCCTCTCTCCAGTCAGGAGGCTGACACCCAGTGACCTCCAGCTGGCTGAGGTCCCTTCGTCGATGCTCAGAGCCCTGACACAGCTTCAGGGAGGCAGGGAGGCTGGACTCACCTATGGGAACCACCCCTTTACCCCTCACATCCCCAGAGAGATGTGGGCTCAGCCTGGATCAGTCCATCTCTAGGGGCCTCCCCAACCTTTGAAAATAAGCTCTTCCAAAGTGAGGCTGGGACCCCTCTGCTCCTCCCATCAGGCAGCTTGCCAGCCTCCCCTCACCCCCAACCTCCACCTCCCAGCATCATGGATCCAGTTTGAGATGGATTCCAAAGCTCCGCAGCCAGCCAGGAGACTCTCAGCACACCTCTCCCCTCTCCCCAGCCTCGTGAAGGCCCCTGTGTACCCCAGGTTTCCTTCCCAGGCCCCGGCCTTCGCCGACCCCCAGCTCACTGTGATGAAAGAGCAATGGTGCAAAATTCGTTGGGGAGAAAAACAGGAAGTGGAGCGGAGAGCAAGCCTGCAGAAGCGGGCTACCAAGGCGAATGTGGGAGCCCCTCCCACCTGCCGCCTTACAGGAAAGCGATGAGGGGGCAGCCCCAGCCAGGGCTGCGGGGGCAGGGCGGGCTGAGGGGAGAGTCCAGCAAGGACCCCCTCGGCCGGGGAGGGTTTTATTTTTAGACCAAACATCCCCTTGGGCCCTGCATTTCACATCTTATTACACCTTCTTACAGCACCTCCGCAAAGTGGGTAAAAATGACCCCCTTTTACAGATGAGCAAACAGACTCAGAGAGGTTAAGTGACTTGGCCAAGGTCACACAGCCTTTCCCACAGCTGGGTCATGGCTCTTTGATTCTTTCTCAGACTTTGATTTCTATTTGTGGGATGTTTTTGTTCTAGGCCCGTGAGCTCACGGTAGGGGGTGGGGAAGGTGGTAGGGGGTGGGGCGGGCAGGGTTGATTCTGGCTCCTTCGTCTCAGCACATCTGACCTGGTGGCAAAAAAGGGGAGTGGAGGCCAGCTGCTGAGGGCCCATCTCCCAAAGTTCTGGTTCCTGCAGTGTCTGAGCTGGGGAGGACCGAGAGCCTCTTTGCTAGACAAGAGAAGACTGAGGGTCAGGGTGGGAAAGTCACCGGCCAGATAGTGGCAGAGGGAGGGCACTGATTGCCCAAAATGCAAAAACAAGGGTTTATACCCTCGACTGGCAGAGGGGCCAAAACATTCAGAGCTTGAAGTAAGTTCAGAGCCCTCTTTGCTCCCAGGGCTGAAACTCTGGGTAACCCCAGTCCTATAGTCTCAGCCCTTAGAGGCAAGTCAGGGGCATTTCCGGCAGCATCAGAGTGAGACCCTCAGGGAAAGAGGTGGGACTCAAGGTGGCTGTCAGGAGTCAGGGGGGTGTCGGGGAGAGAACCCCTGAAAGCCCCTCCCCACTAGCGTGAGCCCCCACCTGGAACCCAGCCCACCCCAGGCTTGCTGACGCCCTCTCCGGGCTGCTGGGGCCCCTCCCCATGGAGACCCCCCCCACGCCTACCCCTGCCCAGGGTCCCAGGAGGTCTGAGGCCTGTGCTTCAGCTCTTCTCCTGACCACCTCTCACTCACTCTCCAGGCAGAACCTGCCTCCAGCGGTCCCTGGGCAGCCCCCCAACATTCCACAGAGGCCTCAAACCCAAGCCATCTCCAGCCCTCCAGGGAAGGCACTGCTGTCCATGCTGCAGCCTTCACGTACCTGCTGCAGGGGCCTTTTCAAGTGAGGGGCCTTTTCCCAGCCGCCTCAGGGGGCTGCTGGGGCCGCAGCACAGGAGGGCCCATGCCGCAGGGGCAGCGCTGTTCTCAGAAGGCAGAGGCTCCCGCCCCTCACTTCCCCTCTCTGCCCACTTCGGGTAGCAGCCGCCCCTCAGCACCCAGGGGCCAGCGGGGAAGGTGGGCGCAGAACGGGAGGCCTTGTGGAGAGGACTCGGATTTGTCCCCAGAGGCTTAACGCATGAAGCCCTCAGAACAGTGCCTGCCCTCGGGAGGAGCCCGGGGCTGGTTGGTAAGAATAATCGTAATCATATTAACCATAGTTGTTGTTATCAAACTTAGTCCTTACAACAACCCTGTGGGGTTAGTATTATGCTCCATTTCACAGATGAGGAAAGGAAGGCGGACAGAGAGAGGGGAAGCCCACGGTCACACAGCGTCAAGTGGCGGAAGAGGGATTTGAACCGGAGTCTGTCTGAAGCGTGTGCTCTCAGCCCCTGAGCTTTGGAGTTTCCAGTCTCCTCTGGGTTGGGGGCTGGCTTAGGATTTGCACACGCATGTGCTCGTGCACGCACACACCGCCGTGTGCAGGAGGACTGGATGGGATGGGAGGCTGCAGCCCCCACAAAGAGGCTGAGATGGGGTCCATGGGGGAAGCACTGCGGGAGAGCCGACCCCGCCTCTACGCCCCCAGCCTCTGCTCCCCAGCCTCTGCTCCCCCAGCCTTTGCTCCCCAGCCTCTGCCCCCCCAGCCTCTGCTCCCCAGCCTCTGCCAACCCTCTGCGCCCCCCGCCTCTGCCCCGGGGCCTCTGCTCCCCAGCTTCTGCTTCCCAGCCTCTGCTCCCCCCACCTCTGCCCCGGGGTCTCTGCCCCTCCAGCCTCTGCGCCCCCCACCTCTGCCCCCCCAGCCTCTGCTCCCCAGCCTCTGCATCCCCCACCTCTGTGCCCCT
>JAKSZT010053883.1:5293453-5366073 GCA_026826555.1 Tolypeutes matacus | reverse complement strand
CCTCTGCCCCGGGGTCTCTGCCCCTCCAGCCTCTGCGCCCCCCGCCTCTGCCCCTCCAGCCTCTGCTCCCCCAGCCTCTGCTCCCCAGTCTCTGCTCCCTCAGCCTCTGCCCCTCCAGCCTCTGCTCCCCCAGCCTCCGGGCCTCCGGTTCGACTCCGGGGACACAGGGCGCCACCTGGTGGCCTGGCGGGGTAAACGCCGCCGCCGTTCGGGCCGCCCACCCCGGGCCCGCCCTGGCCCGCGGCGGGCGGTGGTTTCGGCCAGGCCAGCGGCACGCAGAGCGCCGAGCCCACCCTGCTTCTTGCCGGCTTCCTCCAGGCCTGGGGGAATGAGTGTAAATCCTTGTGTTGCTGTGCTTGGGCCGCTGGTGCTTCGGGGGCAGGTACCGAGGCAGCGAAGCGCGTTTAGCTGACGGGATGCCCCAGAAAACACTTTTTATTTCCCCCCAAACTTCCTTTCTTCAATTCCTGCACTGCAAGTGGCGGGTTATTCCAGAGGCCCTGCCTCTTACCTTGGTCCCCTCCTCACGCTCCACTCTGAGGGGGTCCGGGTTGGCCCGGCCGGCGTCCCCTCCCTGGCTGCCCCCCGGGGCCCCTGGCACCCTCACCCCAGGCCCCTAGCCCGTCCCCTGGGCTCCCGCAGGCCCCTAAACGCAAGTGCCCCGAGCTGAACTCCCCGCCCAGTGAAAGTTGCCCCTCTTCCCCTCTCCCACGCAGAACCCAGAAGCGGTTTCACTTCCCTCTCCCCTCGCAGGCAGGTGTCGAGGTGTCAAGGGGCAGGGGCTACAGGCCTCGTGCATTCATTCAACAAATGCCACTGTGAACGGCGACCTCAGGGCCTGCTCTTGAGGACATTCCAGTGGGGGTGGCAGGGGCAGACCACACAGAAGTAAAGGAGAAACCACCTTGTGCATCCACCATGCGTGCGTGGGGACAGCGCTATAGAAGGACAAGGCGGGGAGGGGCCGGCCACCACCAATGCCGGACCCCAGGTGCCCTCACACCCCACTGGGGCCGGCACCCCACCCCACCCGCTGCCTCCCTTACCTGGCTCCTGTCCAACACTTTGGGCTGCTGCTGCCGAGGACCCCCTGCGAGGGCTCTCCATCACCCCGCTTGGGCCCTGAGGCTCCCTCGAGGTCACCCGGCTGTGTGGGTTCCCTCCTCACCTCACCTGGCACCCAGGGCAGATGCCGGCGTGGTTTGGTACCACCTGATGCCTTTTGGACTGAATTGTAAGGGGAAGGCAGAGCAGGGGAGGAGAAAGCATTCAATTTGACATTTTGAACTTTTTCAAGCCCTCCAAAAAGTTGAAAGAGAAGTGCAGGAACACCGTACACCCTGAAGGAAGGTGTTTTAAGGTGGGAGGAACAACCAGCCTGTTTGAAAGCTGATGGGGGAAGGACCCAGGAGAAAGGACAGTGGTGATGAAGCAGGAGAGAGGCGAGGGCGTGGGGTGTGCTGTGCATTGGTGCCTGGGCACTTGGGCCGTGGTGACAGACGGGTGGCAGGGACGGCTGAGACCAGTCGGTGTGGCGTGTGGTCCACGCAGGTCTGCACCTCCGTCCCCTCCTCCAGGCTCCCGTGAGGACACTGTTCGTCGTTGGTACCCCAGCGGTGGTACCCAGCTGTGGGTTCCCGGATCCCCTGAACCATGGGGCCAGCCTGGCTCCCCCAGTCTCGGGGATCGGGACCTAGATGGGCGCGAAGCCAGACTGCCCGGGGACCTTCCCCCAACGCGGAGAGGCACACGGAGAAGCGTGAGAGGTGGGCACGTGGCCGTGGGCTTCAGGTCCTGGCACAGCCAGCGCAGCCTCCCGGGGCCCTTCTGGGCTGGAGCTGGGGTGAGCAGGCTTCTCTCCTCCTGTCACTTCCACCGTCCCTGAGCCTTCAATCCGGGTTCTTCCCTCTAATCCATCCACTCTCTAGTCCCTGCCAGACCATGTGTCCGTGAGAGTTCACCATTCTATGGGTGTTGGCTAGCCAAAGAAATAGAAAGTGCCAGGCAGTTCCGGGGTCCTGAGCGGGCATGGTCAGAGCTAGCAACAAGGCACAGTCTGAGCACTTTAGACTGGGTTAGCTCATTAATTCTCAGTGAACCGCCAAGAGGGCAGCGTTATTATTTCCATGTCACAGGTGAAAAGCAGAAGGGATCTCCAGATCTCCAGTGAGTGGACAGGCTGGAAATGAAGCCAAAGTACCTGGATCTGATGCCATCAAGAAACGAAAGGGAAGCCTGAGCGGCTGGACAGCAGAGCATGACGGGGCAGAGGCAGGACCGGCTGCATAATTTGTGGAGACCAGTACAAATGAAAATGTGGAGCCCCTTGTTCTAAAATTATTAGGAATTTCAAGATGGCGCCAGCAGGGGATGAAACCCAGTGTGCAGGGCCCTCATGAGCGTGGGGCCTCAAGTGGCTGCACAGGACGGTCGTTGGTGAAGCTGGTCCTGGGTGGTGAAGAGAGACAGGCAGGGAGCTGCTGGCTTAGGGCCTCTTTGGGGAAACCTGATGGGTGGGAGACATTAAGGGGAAAAAAATAGCCTAAAAATAATAAAACCAGCATGCCCAATGAGAGTCCAAGTTCGTTAAACAAATATGGCTTTTTCAATTCATTCACAAAATATTTATTGGCTCTAGGAAAGCCCATCCCCTGCTCTTGAGGCCTCACCCTGCTGACAACTGAAGGAGCCATTCTCCTGGGCTGCCAGGAGCAATACCAGTGTGCTGTGAGAAGGTGCTGTGGAGGAAGAGGCTCCTATACTAAAAATGCAAGGACTGAGAGTTAGCTGGAGATGGGGATCCGGGAGACCCAGAGGCTGCGGAGAGCTCAGCCAGTTTGGGAACTGGAGAGCAGGTACTGGGGCAGTGTCCAGGGCCAAGCTGCCCCTGGGAGCCACAGGGACGCAAGCTCCCCCAGGGCCCGGCTCTCTTTGGCTCACGTGCCTGGCACGCACGACTGCCAAGGAAACAAGACGGGCTGAGCATAGTGGGGTGTCAGGAAGGCCTCTGAGCTGAGACCTAAGGGAAGGGCTAACGGAGAATGTGTGGGCAGGCCTTTCCCAGCAGGGGTATCATGTGTCTGCTGGTACATAGGCCTGGAGGTGGGAAAGTTCGGGCCAGGGGTTCCAGGAATTAGGGAGTAGTCCAGCTCCTAGGGGGTGCAGGCCCCGGGGCCCACTCACACGATACCATAGAGGAAATACCACTGGCCAAAGGGAGCCCCCTTGAGGCATCTGGTCGACCCCATGCGCAGAGCAGATCAGAGAAAGTGCTCTAAGAGGTAGAAGCAGGGACCCAGGCCCACTCCGTGTCCCACCTGAATGGTACTTCTGGCCCCTGTTGGTCCAGGCCTTGAGAAAGACACCTTTTGAGGAAGGAGACCCAAAGTTTGGGGGAGCCCTAAGGTGGGGGCCTGTGGCTCCCCCTCCCCTTTGCCTACTGCTAGGTCCTGGCCTAGAGGGTGGGTGATGAGCCAGGGAGCAAGGGCCCCAGGGAGGAGAGGGAGCAGGGCTGAACTGGGCCAGGCCTGCGGGCCACGGGCAGGGGTCGGGTTTATGCTAAGCCAAGGGAAGCCAGAGGCAACTGAAGCACCAGCTCCCGTTTGGGTCCCAAGCCCAATGGAGCTACGGACAACATGGGGACAGACGACCTCACCCCCTCACCAGGAGCCAGAGGCAAGCTGCTCCTTGCAGGGGCAGTGCAGTGGGGGTTGTGTCAACTCGGTGAGGCTCCGGTGCCCGAACACTAGTCTAGACGTTGCTGTGAAGGTATTTTGTAGACATGGTCACGTCTACGTCAGCTGAAGGAGTGGAGATGGCTCTTGATGATGTGGGCAGGCTGCATCCAATCAGTTGAAGGCCTTAAGAGCAAACACTGAGGTTTCTGGGGGAAGAAGGGATTTTGCCTCAAGACTGTGACGTGGAAACCCTGCCCGAGTTTCCAGCCTGCTGGCCTGTCCTCTGGAGTTCAGACTGCCCAGGCCCCGCAATCACCTGAGCCAATTCCTCACAATAAATCTTTACATGTATGTCCCACTGGTTCTGTTTCCTGGAGAACCCTGATTCAGGCAGGGTCTCAGACCTTGAAAGTCTGCCTTGCCCTGGTGCCCCTATCCTGGGCTCAATATTCTGGGCAACCCCCTGTTTGTGGGGTTTTTGGGTGCTTCCTATGCAGACAACCACGCTGACCCCAGGTTCCCGCTTGGAGCCCCACCCCACCTCTTCCCTCTGTTTGCTCCTGTGAATTAGCTGGCACCTCTCTTTCCTGAATGCGGGCCCCTCGGAAGGCTGAGGGTCTGGGGTGCCCTCTCTGCAGTCCCCCGCTGGCCTGCCTGGCCCTGGAGTGTGCTCAGTACCTGATTAACGAGGAAACAGGTGAGGCTGCCACCAGCCAGCACCTCCCCCTCCTCAGGCCACTGGGCTCTTCATTGTTGCCAAACCTGATAAGAATCCCTGCTGGAAGCATCATCGCCCCCATTTTAAGAGACCCAGAGACCTTGTATATGTTATCCAAACTCACCGAGATGGAAGGTGCAGAGCTGGGGCTTGAACCCAAGATCGTCTGAAGACCAAACAACACCAGCCTTCCCGCATTCATCAGTACCTCAGATTCAGCCCTGTGTGGCTCCTGAAGCACTTTGCTGTACCCAAACCTCACCACCACCCCGGGGGAGGGATCGCAGCTCCACTACCCTTCACCCTAAACCCTTGGGCCCTGATGGGTTTCGGATTTGAGCGTTTGGATTTTAGAAAGCAAACAGCCCCATCCTGTGCACTGTTACATCATGGTCCCAGAGGGGGCCAGAACCAAACTCACGAACAGCTCTGCAGCAAAATGTTTGAGTTTCATGCAAAGTCGGGGAAAAGCCAAGATTTTTTTTTTTTTTTTTAAGATTTTTATTTATTTATCCCCCGCTTGCTGCTTGTGCTCGCTGGGTCAGCTAACCACACCGTGCGGGTGGGCTTGCCTTCACCAGGAGGCCCCGGGAACCGAACCCGGGGCCTCCCATATGGTAAATGGGAGCCCTACTGATTGAGCCACAGCCGCTTCCTACAAGCCAAGATTTTAAATGCAAATAGCTCCACGTCAATTCAGGTCTGAGATTTTGCCAAGTGTGTTTGTGCCAAATCTACAACAAAACTTTCTGTTTGCAGAGCTCCTTGCAGTTTCAGAATTGAAGGTAAGGGACTGTGAGCCTATACTGTTCCCATTTTATAGATGACGAAACAGAGGCACAGTAAATTTAAATAAAGAGTCCAACTTTACAGAGTAAGTGGCTGATCTGGGATTTAAACTCAGGTCTGCCTGTGCTCTCAATTTCTGGTCTCTACCTGGCCTCCTAATAGTTACTATTTAACAAGTGCCTGATATTCCCTGGCACTAGCTGTTTTTCTTTATTTATCTTATACCAGTTTAATCTTATACCAGTCATAGGAGGTAGAAAACAGTTTCCATTTTTCTCCAGGAGGAAACTGAGTCTCAACAAGATGAAGTCCTTTATCCAAGGTGAGGCGGCCAGAACCTGGCTGACGGAGGCAGAATTCCATCTGATTCTGCCCACCCGAAGTCCACATTCCTTCCAGTGGGCAGCTAGATTTCCCTGCATACCTCTCTTATGTTTTGCATACACATATAGAAGTTACAAAAGTATAAGGGCTTGTGAAAATGGATACGGTTCAACAGAGAAAAAGGAAGCCACCATATGGCTCCTGCCATGAGGGAGAGAGAGAGAGGATGCAGGGGAGTAGAGGAGGCCCAAGAGCTGGGCCCAAGGAACCAGCAGAGCCCAGAGGCCCGGAAAGAGGCCCCTGAGGGGCTGGGCCTGACAGCTCACAGCTCAGGAAGAAAGCGGAGCAGCTAACGCTGAGAGAGGAGGCCGGAAGGAGACAAGCCCTATGCCTGGCTGCTCACAGCTGAGCTCCGGGAGCTGGGCTCTGGGACACTGTGATACCGGAGGGGAAGGCGAAGAGCTCGGTGGAGATTGCCCACCATCTTGCTTCACCATGTGGCAGCTGATTTTGAAGTCAAGACAAAATTAATTTGGAAAAGAAAATACAGCCAGGGAGCAGAGCCAGCAGCCTCAGGACATTCAGGGAAATGTAGTGGAGTGAGAATGAGCAAGGCAATCTCAAGGCTAGATGAGAAGCCATGCTTGCCGTCCATGAGGGTCAGGCTGCTGAGAAACTAATTGGGGTTCGGGCTTGTTTAAAAAAGAAAAACACTTTCCTTCTCATGGGCAGCACACATGGTTCTTAGGGAGTGAATGGGCAGGAGGGGCCCACAGCCTGGGCTGGAGGAGCAAGCTGGACCCACTTATTACTTTCCAATGCAAAAGCTTGAATGGAGAGACCTTCCCCAAAGAGGTGAAAGCGTGGGTGCCCTTGATGGCGTCAGAGGCTTGTGGTCAGGTTTCCCTGAGGCCGAACAGGGAAGAAGCAGGTTCATCACACTCGTTAGGGTGAGGGGACTAAACACCACCAAGGCCGCGGAGGAGCATGTGTGTTTTCCAAGCACAGTCTTTTATCTGGGACTGCAAAGAGGCTCCTTGAAAGCCAGCTCACATGTGCCTTGGAGGAGGAAGTGGTGAGGGTCCTTGTTCCAAAGGGGCCCTGCCAGGAGTGTCTTCTAGATCTATCTGGGGCTGGGATAAGATCCCATCTAGAGCCGATTTTCAAAGTGCACCCCATTTGCATAGCCTTGGACTGACATACTGGTCACCATCAATGGTGGGATCACTTGGCAATTGTCCAAGGCCCTCTCACTTCCTTCCCACACTGGGTGCCTTGCTCCTTGCTTGCCTGCCCCTTGGGCTTCTCAAGGAATCACCTCCACTCTTTGTCCAGTCCAGCGGATATTCTTCCATTCAAAAAAGACTTACTGAACCCTAGGGGTCAGACCCACAGCCAGGCCCTGGAGATAAAGTATGAGCAATATACGTCTTTCCAGAAACTCCCTTCCGGGGTATCATGGGGGTAGGCAGACAAGGAAGCAGATCCTTGCAATGCTGTGTAATGTGGGCAGTGGTGGGTCGTGGGGTGGGCTTGGGACCATGGGCACATCTGACCCAGCAGGGGCGATGGACAGTCAGGGATGAAGGAAGTGACTTCCAGGACTAGGAGTCTACAAGAAGAGGAAGGAGGAGGGTGTCCCAGGCAGAGGGAGTGGCACGTGCAAGATCTGCAGGGAAGAAGAACTTGAAACTGCGGTGGCTCAATCTGGCTGGAGCATTCAAGCTGGGGGAGCGGTGAGACATGAGGGAGGAGAGGCAGAGCAGGCTTAATCAGGAGGATGTTGATATGGATTATGGGTTTTATCCTCAGGGAAAGGGGTCTAAACAGTGGCTGCTGGGAGCCTACCCTCCCCACTGTGAAGGGGGTGGGATGCCAAATTTGCAGCCAGGTGATTGTAGCCCAACATTATGCTCTTGCATTTCAAACCCGGGAAATCTGCTGACAGGTGGCTAGAGTTGCAGTAACCTCCCTGGACAGAGACCCAGCAGTCACCTTCCATGGGGAGCCCTCCTTTCCCAGCCTCAATCCATGTGGATCCAGGGGTGGCACATGACTGAGACTTGGCCAATCAGAGCCTTCCACCTTCCTGGCTACAGTGAGGGTTGGTTCTTCTATGGTCTGAGTACCCAAAACAAGCCAATGACATTCAATCCCGGGACTTCTGCTGAAGCTATTAGGAAAGAAAATCTCTTTCAAGTGGGGTTGCTAAGCTGGAAGAATGTCATCCGGAGATCTTCATGGCCATCTTGACCACCATTTTGCTGGCCTGAGAATGAAAGCAATAAGAAGGAAGAGTATCCAAAGAAATCATTTGAACACGTGGATCTAACTGTTCCATAGCTATGTTTACCAATGGACTGTTTCTTTACCAAAGACAATTCCCTCTTTTGTTTAGAGGACTTGAAGTTGGGTTTTCTTTTCCAATGTAAAGGGTCTTGACTCAAGCATTATTTTGTTTGCACATTGCAAATATTTTGTCTAGATGACCCCAAACTATATCCCAGGAGAATTATACGATTTCCCTGTAACTAAACCAAAATCCTTGGGAGGCCATTCATTTTAGAATCATCAGAGATCATCGGAGCGAAAGATTACCAGCACAATCCACCATCACAGGACAGATACGTTGAAAATGGCTGACACGTATTGAGCACTTATTAGTGAGTGCGAGGCACCGTTCCGGGGGTTTTATATGTATTCGTTAAGTTTGCCCTCACAACAAACTTTGTGGAAGAGGACCATTTTTAGCCTGGTTTTACATTTTAAAATATGGAAGGACAGGGAAATTAAGTAAATTTCCAGAGTTACACGATAAAGTAAGTGACAGAAGTAGGGTTCAAATCCAAACTGCAGTGTGCCTCCGAAGTCTGCGTTTCCTGCAGTCCACCAACAGTGAACCAACCCAAGACCCAGAGAGGCTAGGAAGTTTTCCTAAGGCCACACAGCAAGGCAGTGGAAGATTCAGGTGAAGAACACACAGGGCCTTGCTTCTCAGCATGGCACCCAGGGAGTGCAATAACTCAAAGAGCTGGGCGTGAGATTTGGAATCCGACAGGCCTTAGCTTACTGGCCATGGTCTTTGTAGGGTTGACGCTTCCTTGAGTTCCGGTTTCCTTGTGTGTGTGATGGGGGTAATCACGGGACCTGCTTAACAAGCTCTTGACGGAGATTCAGTGAGACTGTGTGTAAAATTCTCAGAACAGAGCCTGGCTTATGGGCGGCCTCTCAATAAGTGCTAGTTGTTAATGTAATTGTTATAATTAATAAGCCGTGCAAAACATAAAAAACAAAAAAAATAAAAAAAAGAGCAAAAAAGAAAAAATAAAGAAAATAAATAATAAACAACAATATATATATATATATATATATATAAAAGAACAAAAAAAAAAAGAAAAAAGAAGAGGAAAAAAGGTTGTCCTGTTAAGGAAGGTGCAGGACACAGCCGGTTTGCCTCGTGGTCGTGTGCTAGTCGCTGACTCACGGTGGCCGTAGGTCCCGTCAGTCATGTAGGGTTATTATTTGCCCTTTGCTCATGACACCAGAGCATTACAAGGACTGATTAGAAGTTTTATAATGTGCTGTGCCCTTTGATGCTCGATAAGCAGAGAAATTTGATGGCTGAATAGGTATATAATCCCCATTATCACAGATCTTGAATTGCTTTACTGATGTTAGAAAAAAATCCAGCCTTCCAAAGGTGTGTAAATCCAAGCAGATCTTCCAGCATCTTAGAAATAATTTTTAAAAAGGATACTGTTCAGAAGTGTACGAGAAATCCTTGCTTGCTTCTACTCTTCTGCAATCCTATTTCTCAGAGATAGTAATTGAAAAGAGTTGTATGTAAATCCTTCCTGGAAGGACTGGCTACATAATTTATAAGGCCTAGTGCAAAATAAAAATAGGAGGCCCCCATGGAGCAGGTGTAGCTCAGTGGTTGAGTGCCTGCCTTGCATGTATGAGGTCCAGGGTTCAATCCCCAGTACCTCTTAAAAAAAAATAGGAGGCCCCTTATTGAAAACTTTATTAAGAATTTAGTGTCCATCAACAGATGAATGGATGAACAAAATGTGGTCTCTCCATGCAATGGAATATTATTCAGCCATAAAAAGGAGTGAATTCACAACCTGGGTGAAACTTGAAAACATTACGCTGAGTGAAATAGATCAGACACAAAGGACAAATATTATATGATTTCACTTATATGACATGCCTACCAAATTCATAGAGAAAGGAAGCAGATCAGAGGTTCCCAGGGGCCAGGAGGAGGGGGAATGGGAAGTTAGTGCTTATTGAGAACAGAGTTTTGGTTTGGGGTGATGAAAACACTTAGTGATGGCTGGTGGTGATGGTAATTAATTAATTGCAAGTGTAATTAATGCCACTGAACTGCACACTTAAAAATGGTTAAAATGGCAAACTTTAGTATATATATTTCCACGATAAAAGTTTTAAAAAATTATTAAGGGAAGCGGCTGTGGCTCAATCAGTAGGGCTCCCGTTTACCATATGGGAGGCCCCTGGGTTCGGTTCCTGGGGCCTCCTGGTGAAGGCAAGCCCGCCCGCACGGCGTGGTTAGCTGACCCAGCGAGCACAAGCAGCAAGGGGGGGATAAATGAATAAATAAATAAAATCTTAAAAAAAAAAAAAAAAATTATTAAGAATTTCACAATGATGACAGCAGGCTGTTAAAGCAAGCGTGGGGCCCTTTGAAGCATGGGTTGCGAGTGAATGCACAGGTCTGACGCCAGTGAGGCCAGCCCTGCTTCCTGGTTTGCTTCTTAAATACACTCAGGTACACACGAGTGTTTAAATCCCTCTCCTTCCTTTTACTAACTATGGGCCACACCACTAAATGGGTATGTGCCTATTAATTTCATCTGTCCCCTGACCATGGGCTGGCTGCAGGTTGCTTCCAATTTCTTTTTATTTATTTATTTATATATTTCTATTAAATAAGTTGTAGGTTTACAGAACGATCACGCCGAAAAAATTTCCATATACATGCTCCAATTTTTTTTTTTTTTTTTTTTTTAAAGATTTTATTTATTTATTCATTTATCCCCCCCGTGCTGCTTGTGCTCGCTGGGTCAGCTAACCACGCCGTGCGGGCGGGCTTGCCTTCACCAGGAGGCCCTGGGAACCGAACCCGGGGCCTCCCATATGGTAAACGGGAGCCCTACTGATTGAGCCACAGCCGCTTCCCTCCAATTTTTAAATTTTTGCATTGGTGTGGTATCTTGGCTACAATTGATGAGAGAATATTATTATAATTGTACTGTTAACTCTAGTCCACAGTTTGCATTCACATTCACTTTTGGTATTGTAGAGTTCTGTGGTTATTGTTGTTTAAGTATTTATTCTAGCAACATATATACCACCTTTTAACCACATTCAGGTATATAATTCAGGGGTGTTAATTATACTCATGTCGTGCTACCATCACCACCATCCATTACCAGAGCTTTTCCATCACCCCAAACAGAAACTCAGGACCAGTTAAGAGTTAACTCCCCATTCCTCAACCCCTCACCAGCCCCTGGTAACCTGAATTCTAGTTCCTGACTCTATGAACTTGCCTTTTTAAATTATTTCATATCAGTGAGCTCATACCATCTTTGTCCTTTTTTTTTTTTTTTTTTTATGTTTCTAAAGCACAGAGTTTATTTGAAAGCATTGCATCATGTTCGAATCTCAGTAACAAAGCCATGTATCCATTATATGATGATTTTGTCAAAAAGCATAGATCTGCTTGCAACAAATGATATGTTAAAGTAATTTCAAGTAAATTACTTTCACTTTAACATTTAGCAATAAAAGTTAAAGTAAAGTAATAAAAGTTAAAGTAAAGAAATAAGAGTTAAAGTTTATTTTAGAATCAAAAGTAAAAGTTACTTTTACTTTTATAATAAAGTCATGTAGAGTTAAAGTAAATTATGTATAAATCCTGGATAAATTATTTAGGCCGTAATGTTTCTGGAAATTGTGCTTACCTTTTGTTGGAAGAGAGGCATAGAAAAGATACATTCTGCTTCGATTAATAGACAAACGTAATATATGTGTAACCTGAAAAAAAGCCATATATCTGGGAGATAGTGAAATTCATGATTCCATGTTGCTATAAGGTGGGGGAGGGGCACCAAAAATTTTGTTAGCAGACAGTTTTAATTCATCCTTAGAGCTCCCCAAGTAAAACCAATCTTACCCAATGAGTGCCAGCCTATTTTATAATAGTTCATTAAGGGTGTGAGCTCTTTGCAAAAGGATGCCATTTTAAACTTACTTGCCATCCACTTCCATGACATACATATTTAACTGGGGCAAGCAACTTAGAAACGATCATAGCTATGTAGTTAAGGAAAGAACTTGTCAATTAAATGCATCTATTGCTTTTTTATGGGAGGCCATCTATTCTTGATCACTGAAATGTGCAATGAAAGACTACATTTAGAAGGTACAAAAGTTGTGGTTCAGTACACAGGCATTGCATCTAGGAAAAAATAGCAATGGTATAGTTATCATAAGAAATTACAGTGATCGACACATCGTAGACATTACTTGAAACTATTTTGAATAATATTAACATAACATCAAAAATGTGCATATTAATGTTCACTAAAATTGATGAGGCAATTTAGGAACAAAAGACAGATTCTTTTTCTTTCTCCTTTTAAAATTCCTCAGTGTTTAATAAGTTGAGCAACAAATACACTTAAGCTGCAGTAATACCAAAAAAGGATGTATGTTTGCTTTTTGAAATCAGTGAAGAACTTAAAATGTCTTGGCTAATAACACTATTCTTGAGCATCTACTTAAAATTTTACGTTCATCTTCCATTCTTTTCACCATAACATTTACATTTTAATCATGTATCCATTTTTTATTGTTTGCATGGACAAACATTAACTAATCTATTATTGCAATATTAAGCCTATATCTTTTGAAGCCAAGATAATTTTGCTATTTTGTAAAAGCAACGGAGAATCCTTCTTCAGGATGGCTAAGGCAGAATGCTTATGGTTCATGCTTGCTGCTTTGCCTGGGCTTCTGCTTCCTTTGAACCAGGAGGTGCTGTCCAGCCTAAAAGGGCATACACTGCAGTATTTTCTCTGGCTTCGAAGAAGGCGTCATAGTCCCCACGGAACTGGCTTTCACTGAAAATCTAAGGTGGCAGGGGGTACCCTGTGGCTGGTCGATGGTTTTCAGGTACATTTTCTCTCATCCACTTCCGATTCTCTTCATTGGCTGCAATATCTTTTTCTTCAAATCTTATTTTGTTGGCTTTCAAGAAACCAAGCACATCTTGCTGTTTCTTCTTAATCGCGGTAGAACCAGAAGAAGATGCAATATACACACGGATCGCCATCCTGGGAACAGCGACTGCTGTTATTTGAGTCCTGAAAACGGCTGTGGAGCAGCTGCAGCAGCAGAAGCTGGAATCGAGCTAGGACTGAACAGAGGTTGGAAGAGAAGGGTGGGGGAAGGTGGAAGGGGACCATATTTGTCCTTTTGTGTCTGGCTTATTTCACTCAATGTGATATCTTCAAGGCTCATCCATGTTGTCGCATGTATCAAAACTTTGTTTCTTTTCATGGCTGAATAATACTTATCTGTTGATGGACACTTGGGTTGCTTCCATATTTTGGTTATTGTGAATAATGCCACTGAACGTTAGGTGCAAATGTCTGTTTGAGTCCCTGTTTTCAATTATTTTGGGTGTATTCCTAGAAGTGGGATTGCCAGATCATATGGTAATTCTATATTTAACATTCTGAGGAACTGCCAAACTGAAAAACCACAGCAGCTGCACTAGTTTACATTCACACCAGCGATGAACAAGTGTTCCTATTTCTCCACATCTTCTCCAATACCTGTTATTTTTCATTTTCTTAAGTAGTAGCCATTCTAGTCAGTGTGAAATGGTATCTCATTATGGTTTGGATTGGCATTTCCCTAATGGCTAATGATGTGGAGCATCTTTTCATGTGCTTTTTGGCCATTTGTATATTTTCTTTGGAGAAATGTCTACTCAAGTCTTTTACCCATTTTTTAAAATTGGGCTGTTTGTCTTTTTGTTGTTGAGTTGAAAGATTTCTATATATATTCTGGATATTAAACCCTTATTGGACATGTAGTTTCCAAATATTTTCTCCCGCTGTGTATGTTGTCATTTTGCTTTCATGATAAAGTCCTTTGATGCACAAAAGTTTTTAATTTTGATGAGGTCCCACTTATCAACTTTTTCTTTTGTTACTTGTGCTTTTGGGTGTAAAATCTAAGAAACTAGTGCTTAATACAAAATTTTGAAGATGCTTCCCTACATTTTCTTCTATAAGCTTTATAGTTCTGGCTCTTATATTTAGGTCTTTCATCCATTTTGAGTTGATTTTTTGTTTATATGGTGTGAGGTAGGGTCCTCCTTCGGCCTTTTGCAAATGAAGATCTAGTTTTCCCAGCACCATTTGTTGAAGAGACTATTCTTTCCCAATGGAATGATCTTTGTACCCTTGTCAAAATCAGTTGGTCATTGTTTTAGTTTGCCAAAGGGTTGCCAATGCAAAATACCCGAAATATATTGGCTTTTATAAAGAGGATTTATTTGGGGGTAAAATCTTACAGTTCCGGGGCCATGAAATGTCTAAATCAAGGCACCATCAGAGATGCTTTTTCACCAAAGTAGGCTACTGTTAGTCCTAGCATCTTGCCATGTGGTGAAGATGGCTGCCGAGGCCTCTGCCTTCCCCTCCAGAATCTACAATCTCCTGGAGTGCAGCTGTGGGCAACCAGGCGTAGCGCTTGTCTCCTCAGCCATGGGCTGCTCTGGGCTCTGCTGGTTCCAGACTCCAGGACCTCTCTCAGCCTCTCGGGGCTCCTCTGTTTCCTGCAATCCTCTCTCTCACATGGCAGGATCAAATGGGGTGCCCTCTTTTCTTCTCTCTCTCTCTCTGAGTTTCTGTTTATATCGGACCCAGCAAGAGGGTGGAGACTTAACCTGAGTCATGCCATGCACAGTCCAACAAAAGGGTCTCCCACCCAAAGGAACAGATTAGTTCAAAATATAATCTTTTTCTTCTTGGGATTCATGAAAGAAATTCAAACTGCAACAGTTGAATGTGAGGGTTGATTTCTGAAATCTCAATTCAATTCCATTGATCTATATGTCTGTCCTTGTGCTAGCTAGTACCATGCTGTTTTTTTTTTTTTTTTTTTTTTAAAGATTTTATTTATTTATTCATTTATCCCCCCCCTTGCTGCTTGTGCTCGCTGGGTCAGCTAACCACGCCGTGCGGGCGGGCTTGCCTTCACCAGGAGGCCCCGGGAACCGAACCTGGGGCCTCCCATATGGTAAACGGGAGCCCTACTGATTGAGCCACAGCCGCTTCCCCATGCTGTTTTGATTAATGTAACTTTGTAATAAGATTTTTAAAAGTATTTTATTATTATTATTTTAAAAGAAGCTTTAGATTATATAAATGTTACAATGAAAATATAGAGGATTCCCATATACCTCACCCCACTCACACACTTTTCACCATTAACAACGTCTTTCATTAGTATGGTACATTTGTTAAAATTGATGAATATGTATTGAATCATTGCTACTAACCATGGTCTATAGCTTATATTATGGTTTATACTTTGCATCACACAATTTTATAGGTTTTGACAAAATGTATAATGGCCTGTATCCATTATTGCAGTGTCATGCAGGACTATTCCCGTGTCCTCAAAATGCCCCATGTTACCCCTATTCTTCCCTTTCCCTCCCTTCAGAACCTCTGGTGGCCACTGCATTTATATCCATGTTACAGGTTCTTCCATTACTGGAATAATAATAAGCATACTTTGGTCCATAGTTGCATTCCCCCCTTATGTTTGTTCATTCCTCAATCTTGAGGATTTGGGGATGGTGATGTCCAATTGAGAGAGTTATAATAAGTTTTAAAATTGGGAAGTGGGAGTCTGCCAACTTCATTTTTCTTTTTCAAAATGGCTTTGATTGGGAAGCGGCTGTGGCTCAATCAGTTGGGCTCCCGTTTACCATATGGGAGGCCCCGGGTTCGGTTCCTGGGGCCTCCTGGTGAAGGCGGGCCTGCCCGCACGGCGTGGTTGGCTGGCCCAGCGAGCACAAGCAGCAAGGGGGGGATAAATGAATAAATAAATAAAATCTTTAAAAAAAACAAAAACAAAAACAAAAACAAAATGGCTTTGACTGTTAAGGGACCCTTATAAATTTGATGATTGGTTCTTCCATTTCTGCCAAGAAGGTTGCTAGAATTTTTATTGGGATTGTGTTGAATCTGCAAATCGCCTTGGGTACAATTGACATTTTTACAGTATTTAGTCTTTCAATCCATGAACACAGAATGTCCTTCCATTTATTTAGGTCTTCTTTGGTTCTTTTAGCAATGTTTTATAGGTTTCGGCATACAAGTCCTTCACATTTGTGGTTAGATTTATACCTCGATATTTTATTCTTTTAGTTGCTATTGTGTAAGAAAAAATTTTTTCTTTATTTCTTCTTTTGATAGTTTGTTACTAGGGTATAGAAACACTACTGATTTTTTAGTGTTAATCTTGTACTCTGCCACTTTGCTGAATTCATTTATGAGCTCAAGATTTGCTGTGGATTTTCTAGGATTTTCTAGATATAGGATCATGTCATCTGCAGAGTAAAAGGGAAAGTTTTACTTCTTCCTTTCCAATTTGGATGTCTTTTACTTTTTTTCTTGCCTAATTGCTTTGGCTAGTACTTCCAGTACAAAGTTGAATGACAGTGGTGACAGTGGGCATCCTTGACTTGTTCCTGATCTTACAGGGAAAGCTTTTACTGTTTCACTATTGAGTATGATGTTAATTGTGGGTTTTTCATAGATGCCTTTTATCATGTTGAGAAAGTATCCTTCTATTTCTAGTTTTCTAAGTGCTTTTATCAAGAAGGGTATTGGATTTTGCCAAATGCCTATTCTGCATCAATAGAGATGATCATGTGGGTTTTTCCCTCTTCATTCTGTTAATGTGGTATTTTGGAACCAGTAACTTAGCACCCCCAACTTTTACTGCCCTTTCCTTAAATTAAACTGCAGGCTAGTTTAGCTGACAAATGCCTGAGAATCAGTAAATCTTAAAGTCAGTAAAACTATAACCATCTGACCTTTCCCTCCTTGTGTAATCAACACGAACATCTGCTTCTTTGTAATCAGAGCATTCTGCAGAAGTCACATGCACCCCCACATGCCCTAATAAACATCTTTCAACCATTGTAAAAAGACTCACCAAGGGAAGCGGCTGTGGCTCAATCAGTAGGGCTCCCGTTTACCATATGGGAGGCCTCGGGTTCGGTTCCCGGGGCCTCCTGGTGAAGGCAAGCCCGCCCGCACGGTGTGGTTGGCTGACCCAGCGAGCACAGGCAGCAAGGGGGGGATAAATGAATAAATAAATAAAATCTTTAAAAAAAAAAAGACTCACCAAGTTCTCGGTAGGTGTGGATGATAGAACTTGGAAAATGCTGTCTCTCCTCCCATTGCCAAGGATGGAAACCCCACTTAAGCCTCCTAAACAAATGCTCATTACTCACCAAGCTGGACTTGTCTGAGTCAGCCTTTGAATCTGGTGTATACCTATTGGTTCTGTGGGAAGCTGTTGTTTTACACAGCTCCTCGCCATGCTCGGGAGAGTTGGCGTAGTCAGCAGGGTTCATCAGACCAAAGTATGACCCATGGTGGGGAATGTGCAGGGGAAATCCTGGGTGACCTTCTACCTCTATATGGGGATGGGTTGCCCGATTGCTTGATTGTTGTGGACCTCCACGTGAGTATGGGGACACCCTGAAAACTCCAGAAGGAGTAGAGCATTGTGGCAGTTTGATATTATTTATGAATTCCAAAAAGAGATATTGATTATGTTTGTAAACTGGTCTGTTCCTCTGGGCATGATCCCCTTTGATTGTATTAGATTCAGCTGAGATGTCTTTGATTAAATTATGTTAAGATTAACATGATTTGACCAAGTCGGTAGAGTGTAACAGTCCCCATCCCCTTTGTGGGCTGTGTAAATGGACACACAATCAAGGAGACGCACAGAAGAAGACACACAGCGGAGTGGAGCTCCATGGACATGGAAGAGGATCCTGCGGCCCCAGTAAGAGAGATGAGCCATTTGCCTGATAGTTGGCAGCTGAAGAGAACAGAGCAGCTGAGCCTTATGCCAGCCTACAACTGAGATCAGAAGCAGCTGGGCCCATGGAGACTTCAGAGAGAAGAGGAAGGCTGAACCCTTGCAGGTGTCACCTGCCATCTTGCTTCAACACATGGCAACAGATTTTGGTGAGGAAGTAACCTTGAGTTGGACTCTTTAGGGCCTTGTAACTGTAAGCTTTTACCCCAAATAAAGACCCTTTATAAAAGCCAACAGATTTCTGGCACTTTGCCTCAGCACCCCTTTGGCTGACTGATACAAGCATGTATTGCAAGAACAAAAGACTGTAAAATTTAGTAAAAATGGCAGGTGCCTCACCGCAGCAGTTGGCCGACTGTTGTTATGGGTGATACAGTTAGCTACAGCAGACTGTCTTGAGAAAGACAGAAATTGCAGATTGAAATAGGAAAATGGCTGGAGTATGAATCTGTAGAGAAGAATCCTGGATCTCAGTTCGGCCAGGACAGCTCTTAAAATCCGCAGCTGAGCCAGCAAAAACTTCTGCTCTGTGAAACACCTCCAGGAATAGACAAAGAACTTGTTTGAAGCCTTACTCCATTCCCCATGTCAGATTTATACGACTGGGAAAACATATAGATCCCTCTCTATAGAGGAGACCCAAAAGAAGATAAAAAACTTAATTGCTCCCACCAGTAATTGAAATTTATAGGGAATAAGTGAAGTCATGTAGGAACAGAGGAGAAGTCCTTCAGCTTTCCTTGAAGGCCAAGTTGAGAAAAGCTGGTGCTTTAAAAGGCAAAGGGAGAGTGGATGTGGCTCAAGCAATTGAGCACCTGCTTCCCACATGGGAGGTCCAGGGTTCAGTCCCCAGTGCCTCCTAAAAACAAAAACAAACAGCAAGCAAACAAACGAAAAAAAAACAACTCAGGGAAGCTGTGGCTCAGTGGTTGAGTGCCGGCTTCCCACATATGAGGTCCCAGGTTCAATCCCCTGCCCTGGTACCTAAAAAAAAAAAAAAAGGCACAGAGCAGCACGGCTAAGCTCAATTAGAGCAGAGTTAGAACAAAAAGGTAAGATCCGTTCACCCATGGGGTTTTCCAGCCAGCTGAGCCTCCTTTCCTTCCCCCCATCTCTCTTCTCGGTGCTGTATTCTTTCCCCCTGTCGTCTTGAGCCCGAGCAGCCCTTCAGACAATCTCGGCCTGTCCTCTAGCTATTTTTCCTGGGAGAGAAGTGATCCCTCTGCCTCAAACCCTCCATTCTTCCCGGAAGTCTCCCTAGAATTTTTAAGTACACCTGGAACTCAGAGCTAAAGCTAACCAACTCTAAAGGTGCTAAAGAAGCAGCATTAATTCTAAAAACCTCCAGAAGCCAAGAGGCAGATGCTTTAGCTCGCGTCGGCCTGCTCTGCCCTGTACCCACTGAAGAAGCAGCCCAATGGCTACACAAAAGGCACAGCCAGAGAGGAGCTGCCACGGGGTGGTGCCTAGTTAGAACACTAGGAATCCCCATCAAATATCCTGACCTGTCATATCACACAAGTCCGTGAGGCCCGTTCTCGGCTTTGGCCATGAACCTTGCCTTACAGCATGGGCGTGTGCACAAAGACCCTTCCCAATCAGTGCCAGTAAACGCTAGGTGTTAACCTGCATGATGAGCTCACCAAAAACCCCAGTGGACCTCAGTGTTGGCAGACTCTCGTGCATTTAAACCAGGCCCTAGCTACCGCACATGGTGTCTCTCCATTTGAGGTATTACATGGTCGGTTAGTCTATGTCCACCTGGCCATGCCCCCAAAGTGGAGGGAGACTCGCTGCTGCTGAGGACTCCTGTGGCTTTACCAGCTGATGAGGGCTCAGTCTCCTTAGCCCTAGAGTGGACACTGCCTCCAGACTGGCTCTGCTGCCTAGTGCCGGAGGGTGCTGTGCCGCAGAAAACACTGGAGCCAACCTTCCTGTTCTCACGAGGACTGACAAGTACTACAGTATGTCACCTGCGTGAAAGACATACCAACAGGGGCAATACTTGCCGAGTGATATGGGTAGAACCTAAAGGAACGCAATTGCATCACGGCCCGCTCCTATGGAGGGTCAACAGGTCTGGTGATGTAAGCCCAGATCCCAGCCACTCTCACAAGTGTCCTGGGGCCTCTGGGAGAAAGTTCCACTGTTATTTTACTACCGGAGACGACGTCCCCACTCTGAGCACCTACAAACCATTTGTGCGTCCGCCCTTAGGCTTCTCTTCCTGATTCATAGGGCTCCGTCTAACATCTTCCCTGACTGGACCACCACTGTGGCAACAACCCACAATTAATCGGACTGTTGGGTGTGGAGATACGTGTCAGCATCTGGCAACTCGTCTCCCCCGGAATATCCTTCCCCGATCTTTGATGAATTGGAGTCATTGGTTAAAGACTGCAGTAAGAGGCACCCTTCCAGGTGGCATGTCCCAGAACCTGCTGATACTTCTAATTACTCTGCCTTTGTTTGTTATTTGTTTATCCTGTTGTCGTTTGTATTGCAGGGGTCTCCTATCCTGATATCACTGACTCTAAGATTTATCCCTCCTCCCACCTCCACGCTCAGGGATCTAGGTGGAACAGGTAGTAGAAAGATTACGAGTTGTGGAATGGGGTGGATTGTGGCATAGGTAATTTGGCATCCTCCAACTCTTACTGCCCTTTCCTTAAATTAAGCCGCAGGCTAGATTCAGCTGACAATGCCTTAAAGTCAGTAAAACCACAGCCACCTGGCCTTTCCCTCCCTGCAGAAACAATACGAACGTCTGCTTCTTAGTTCCTAACCAGAGCATTCTCTGTGCCCTGATAAGGCATTCCATGTGCCTTGATAAACACCTTTCAACCATTATAAAAAGAACCACCAAGTTCTTGGTAGGTGTGGACGATCAAGTTCGGAAAATGCTCTCTCCTCCTGCCGCCAAAGACGAGAGCCCCACATTAGCCCCCTAAATAAATGCTCATTACTCACCAAGCTGGACTCATCCGAGTTGTCCTTTTGTCTGACATATCCCTCTTAGTTTGGCAGGAAGCAGATGCCATACTTGGCATACACAATTCCTTGCCGTACTTGGGACAGGTTTGTTACATTAATTCACTTTCTTATATTGAACCATCCTTGCATACCTGTGTTAAATCTCACTTAATCACGGTGTATAATTATTTTAATGTGCTATTGGGTTCAGTTTGTTAGTACTTTGTTGAAAAATTTTGCATCTATATTCATAAAGGATATTGGGCCATAATTTTCTTATAGCAGCTTTATCTGGCTTTGGTACAAGAGTGATATTAGACTTGCAGAATGAATTAGGGAGTGTTACCTCTTCAAAATTTTTTGGAAGAGTTTGCACGGGATTGGTGTTAATTTTTCTTTGAATGTTTGGTAAAATTTCCCTGGGACGCCATCTGGTCCTGGGCTTTTCTTTCTTGGGAGGTTTTTGATTATTGATTCAGTCTCTTTACTAGTTATTGCTTTGCTGAGATCTTCTATTTTTTCTTGAGTCAGTGTAGATAGTTCATGTGTTTCTAGGAATCTGTCCATTTCACCTGGGTATCTAATTTGTTGTTGTACAGTTGTTCACAGTATCCTCTTATAGTCCTTTTTATTTCAGTGGAGTCAGTAGTGATGTCCCCCTTTTCATTTCATTTTAATTATTTGTATCCTCTCTCTTTTCCCCCTCATCAGACTAGCTAAGTGTTTGTCAATTTTATTGATCTTTTCTAAGAACCAGCTTTTGGCTTGGTTGACTCTCTCCATTGTTTATTGATTGTTATTTCACTTATCTCCACTCTAATATTTGTTATTTCCTTCCTTCTGTCTGCTTTGGATTTAGTTTGCTCTTTTTTTCTAGTTCTTCCAGTCTAAATGTAAGCATTTAGAGCAGGGGTTCTTAACAAGGGGTCCATGAGCTTGAATTGAAAATTTTAAAAACCATTATTCTTGTGGGGACGTGTTGGTGTGGGTGTGATGTATTTATTAAATAACACACTATAGTGTGGACTTAGTAAGGGTTCCCTGGTTTTCACCTGACTGACAAAGGGGTCTGTGGAACAAAAAAGGTTAAGAACCCCTGATTTAGAGCTATAAATTTCCCTTTCAGCACCGTCCTTGCTGCATCCCATAAGTTTTGTTAAGTTGTATTTTCATTTTCATTTGCCTCAAGATATTTCTGAATTTCCCTTGTGATTTCCTCTTTAACTCACTAGTTGTTTAAGAGTATTTTGTTTAAGTTCCACGTATTTGTGAATTCTCCATTTCTCCCTCTTATTGATTTCTAGCGTCATTCCATTGTGGTTGGAGAAGATACAATGTATGAGTTCAGTATTTTTGAATTTCTTAAAACTTGTTTTGTGCCCTAAGATATGATCTATCCTGGAAAATTACCCATGTGCTCTCGAGAAGAATGTGTATTCTTTTGTTGTTGTGTCAAGTGTTCTATATATGTCTGTCAGTCTAGGTGGTTTACAGTATTGTTCAAGTCTTCTATTTCCTTATTGATCATCTGTCTAGAGGGTCTAAACATTATTGAAAATAGTGTATTAAAGTCTCCTACTACTAATGTAGAGCTATTTCCCCCCCTCAAATCTGTCAGTATTTGCCTCATATATTTTGGAGCTCTGCTGCTAGTTGCAAATAGATATTTATAATTGTTATGTCTTTTTGTTGTATTGACCCCTCTATCAGTATACAATGACCATCTTTGTCTCTCATGACAGTTTTTGACTTAAAGTGTATTTTATTTTATTTTATTTTTATTTTATTTTATTTTTTTTAAAGATTTTATTTATTTATTCATTTATCCCCCCCTTGCCGCTTGTGCTTGCTGGGTCAGCCAACCACGCCACGCGGGCAGGCTCTGCCCTCACCAGGAGGCCCCAGGAACCAAACCCGGGGCCTCCCATATGGTAAACGGGAGCCCTACTGATTGAGCCACAGCCGCTTCCTAAAGTGTATTTTATTTGATATTAGTATACTTACCCTAGCTTTCCTTTGGTTACTACTTGCATGGTATATTTATTCCATCCTTTCACTTTCAATCTACTTATGTCTTTGAATTTAATATGAGTCTCTTCTAAACAGTACATAGTTGGGTCATACTTTTTTATCCACTCTGCCAATGTCTGCTTTTTGACTGAAGAGTTTAACCCATTTACATTTAAAGTCACTGTTGAGGGGAGTGGGTGTAGCTCCTTTCAGCAGTGACTTTAAATATAAATGGATGTTAAGTTTGGGAAGTTTTCTGTCATTATTTTTTTGAATATTCCTTCTGCCCAGTAGCTCCTAAAAATAAATAAATAAATTAATTAATAAAAATAATAAAAAAGTAACTGCTGATAATGCAAGATCTTCTGCCATTTTGCTCTCTAATCTTTGTAAGTCGTATACCTTTTATGGCCTTCAATTCTTCCATTAATGCCTAATTTCATTTTCATTTGATTATTTATATTATACCATATTGAGTCCCTTCTCATTTCTATCTGGATATATTTTTCATATATTTTCCTTTTGGTTACCATGGGATGAAAATATAACATCCTGATTATATAATAATCATCTTTGATTTGATATGAACTTGACTTCAATAACATATACATAAACTGTTTCTATATCCCTCCATCCTCCTACCTTATTTTGTACTTGTTACAAATTATATCTTTATACATTATATGTCCAAAACCATAGATTTATCATTACTTCTTATGCATTTGCACTGTAGTACCTGTAGGAAGTAAGAAGTAGAGCTACGTATCAAAAAATACAATATAATAGTACTGGCATGTATAATTTCCCAAATGTTTACCTTTACTGATGGTCTTTATTTCTTTATGCCTTTATTTATTTTTTATTTTTTTAGCTATTTTGATAAAACAGACTTTCTTCTTTGTATACTGATTATTCAGGAGAAAAACTCTTTATAAACTTCTACTAAAATAGGCTGATGACTTAAGAAACTTTGTCACTTTAACAGAGAGAGAACCAAATTTTCGTTTTGCATCAGTATACTATTTGATACCAAGGCTTTTAAAACTTTATAGATAGACCCATTAAATCTTATTCAACTTTGACCACAAAAATTCTTTTTCCATGAACCTTCTGCACTTTCTGTACCCATTCAGCTTTTGTCCCACATTTTACTCTTTCTTAATAACCAGTCATTTTCTTGGGACAAAATTACGTTCTTTTTCCTTAATAATAAAAAGCACATTCTATACACCTTCCATACTTAAGTTACCAAAATGATTCTGGAAACTTTTCTCCAAGCAAACCTCTTACAACACACAATTACCATTAACACTAAACAAACTTGTCAGAATAATGATTCAGTTTGGTGATATGCAAAAGTAACTTCTCTTCATTTCAAATGCCCAGTAGCATGCGATACTAGAAACAGTTTTTTTGGAGGCGAGATGGCAGGGGAGGCTGGTTGCTATCAGGAATAAGCCATGATTTAAGTGCAGGCTTACAAAAGCAGCCGGCATTTTTCTATTTTTTTCTTCTTTACTTTCATTGAGTTGCTCAGTTCAAAAGTTAGTAAACTTTAACAGCACCAATTTTATCAAAGTGGCTCTCTAGTCCCAGTTAGAATTAACATGGAAACAGAACAGAGAACATTAATGTTGTAAGTTTTTCTACTTCTCCAGCAGTTAAACTAATTCTATCAGCCCCCACTAGCCTACAGTTGCTCCAGGCAGCAGGGGCTTTGCAGAGTTGCTGCCGGAATGTTTCCCTTATCTCAGTTAACTCCCCAGCAGAATATTTTCTTACAAGCATGGTTTCACTGACAAGTGCCCTGTTTACCATGTCTGCTTGTGCAGGATGTTGTATCTGTGATTTAGCCTTCCTTTGCACAAGTGGTTTAACATGATTTAAAGATTCTTCTATAGTTTCTACATTTGAATCACTATCTCTTTCTTATCTAATTGTTCAGAGACACCTGTCACTAAGGCAGAGGTGGAAGTCCACAAATTCTTTTCTAGCTTTAACTTTTTTTCTGAGCAGTGGATTTATTTGTTTTCCTTGAGACAATCTGCTATAGCTGCCCCTAGCAACAGCCAGTACCAAATGCTGTGGCAGCAAGCCTGCTAAATTTACTAAGCTTCATAATCTTTTGTTCTTGTAGCATGCTTTCTACTCCTATCAGCATTTTTGGGGTGTCTGTATTCACGTGGAGTTCCACAACAGTCAATCGAGTGGGCAACCCCATATTCTATCGGCAGTCCCCACTCGTCTGGTACCCACTTGTCTAGGAGGGCAGCCACCCCTCCCCACATGGATGCTGAAGGACAACTCGGGATTTCCCCTGCAGATTCTCCCTTCCTGGAGCTCATGCTCACCACTGCTGGTGGTCCTTCGGTCTCCTGGCTGGCTTGCCAATTATTTCAACCCAACTTTGAAGGTCTTTATGCCTTTTTGAACCACTATCTAGTGTTCTTTCCTTTCAGTCTGAAGAACTCCCTTTAGCATTGCTTGTAGGACAGGACTAGTGGTGATGAAGTCCCTCAGCTTTTGTTTATCTGGGAATGTCTTTATCTCTCCCCCATATTTGAAAGAGTCTTGCCAGATACAAAAATCTTGGTCGGCAGTTGTTTTCTTGCAGCACTTTAAGTATTTCAACCCACTGCCTTCTTTCCTCCATTGGTTTCTAATGAGAAATTGGCACTTAATGTCATTGGGACTCCCTTGTACATGTGTTTTGCTTACAGCTTTCAGAACTCTCTCATCCTTTCCATGCAACAATTTGTTCAATATGTGACTGGCTATTTTAGTTTGCCAAAGGGCTGCTGATGCAAAGTGTTGACTTTTATAAAGGGTATTTATTTGGGATAAAAGCTTACAGTTCCAAGGCTGTGAAAAGTCCTACTCAGGGCACCATAAAAGGTGTTTTCTCACCCAAATCAGCTGCCACATGTTGAAACAAGATGGCAGGTGATCCCTGCCTGGTCTCTGCCTTTCCTTCCAGGCTGTACCATCTCCTGGAGCTCAGCTTTACACAACCAGGCCTAGGGATTGTCTTTTACTGGGCTTTCTCTCTCAAGCTTCGCTGCACTTCTTCCTGATTTCAGCTGCAAGTTATCAGGCATATGGCTCATCTCTCCCCAGGGCCTCAGCTCTTTGACCCTCTCCTTTCTCTCACATGGCAGGAGCAAACATGGCAGAGCTCTCTTTTCCTGTGTGTCTCCATTTTTTATCAGACCCAGCAAGAAGGTGGAGATTTAACCTGAATCATGCCTCACTGAGGTAGTCCAATCGAAAAAGGCCTCATACCCACATGAGTAGACCAGCCCACAAACAATCTTTCTTTTTTTGGGATTCATGAAATAATTTGGGAGCATATTTTTCCTCAAGTTCATCCTGTTTGGTGTTCTTTGGGCCTCTTGGATGTGCATGTGTACATCTTTTATTAAGTTTGGGAAGTTTTCTGTCATTATTTCTTTGACTATTCCTTCTGCACCTTTCTCTCCTTTTTCTCCTTCTAGGACTCTATAATGAATTTTTGGTACACTTGATGGTGTCCCCAGGTCTCTTAGGCTATTTTCACGTTTTAGAATTCTTTTTTCTTTCTGTTCCTCATTCTGACTCATTTCAATTGTCTTGTCCTCAAGTTCACTGATTCTTTCTTCTGCTAGTTCCAGTACCTTGTCAAAACCCTCCAGGGAATTTTTTATTTCAGTTGTTGTGGTTTTCAACTCCAGGAGTTCTGTTTGATTCCTTTTTAAAATTTCTCTTCATTGAATCTCTCAGATTGTTCATTTGTTGTTTTCCTAATATCCTTTAGTTCTTTCTCTGCATTTTAGTTCATCTCCTTCAACATACTGAGAGTCATATTTTAAAAAGTCTTTTGTCCATCCGCAGTCTGGTCTTCTTCATTGATGTTTTATAACTTTTCATCCTCTTTCTTTGGATGGGCCATGATTTCCTTTTCTTAGGTCAATCTTTCCCAACTAGAACAAGACAAAGGATCCACAATGGAAGCACAAACTGGCTTCACTCTGCACTGGAGAGGGGGGTAGAGAGGAGTCAGCAATGGCCCCAGTAGCTTCTCCTGTGGTTTTGAAGCTGTGTTTTCTTATTTATTTATTTTATTTTATTATTTTATTTTATTTTTTTATTTTTTATTTTTTTAAAGATTTTCTTTATTTATTCATTTATACCCCCCTTGCTGCTTGTGCTCACTGGGTCAGCTAACCACGCCGTACGGGCGGGCTTGCCTTCACCAGGAAGCCCCGGGAACCGAACCCGGGGCCTCCCATATGGTAAACGGGAGCCCTACTGATTGAGCCACAGCCGCTTCCCCGTGAAGAAATCTGTGTTTTCTTGATTCAGCACTTGTCCAGCTAATGCCACCCTTTAACTGTTTTCCATAGTTTTGAAGAAATATACCGTCTCTAAGAATTTGCTGCTTTTGTCTAAGATGGATTGGAACAATGACTGAGGCAGGTTAGTATAGGGAAAAGAGGAGAAGAAGATGAGTTACATCTGGGACCTGGCAGAGACCATGGCCACAAGATCCTTCCTGGAAACCCCTGTTACCAAGAACAAAGCCGGAAAGACCCCACCAAGACCCTGGTCATGAGGTCCCATTTGGAACTCTTTCCGAGGTCAAGGGGAGGCCCCGGATAACTCCAAACAGGCTTCTCCATTGGTCCCCTGAAAGCTAACAGGTGGGGATCATAAGGCAACCAATCAGAACTGTAAACAGCTGGGGGCCCTCCCCAACATTAGGAAAGGGGAAGAGGGAAGAACAGCCTGAATAAAGGCAGTCCTCCAACCCCAAATCTCTCTTTTTGCCCGGAGGAGCCTGCACCCACATCTTGGGTGTGTACTGTTCTTTTCTCTCGTTTATCAATAAAATCTTTTTACTGGCCTAACTAAACTGGCATGTTCTTAAATTACTGTATGCAACATTGCCAAGAACCTAGAACCTAGAGGAATCCAGCATCTCCCAACTTCATAGCCACCTTCAGAGCTGGGCCCCAGGGATCTAAAGTAGCTAGCCAAAAGCAGTGAGGAAAGCGGATGTGGCTCCTGCCTACCACGTGGGAGTTCGCTAGTTCAGATCCCAGTGCCTCTTAAAGAAGACAGCAGGCTGGCGTGATGGCAGGCGCAGCAAGCTGGTGTGACAAGATGATGCAACAAGAGATGCAGGAAGGAAAAACAATGAGAGACACAGCAAAGCAGGGAGAGAAGGTGGCTCAAGCACTTAGGCAACTCCCTCCTACAGCTGAGGTCCTGGTGCCTCCTCAAAAGGAAGATGAACAGACACAGCAAGTGCAAACAATAAGGGGTGGGGAGAAATAAATAAATAAAATAAATCTTAAAACAAACAAACAAAAAATCCAAAAGCAGTGAGCAGTGATCAGACTATACCCCCCCACACACTCTGGGTCTTGGGGAACTAGGTCTTTATATCCCACTATGGCACTAGCAAGCTGCACCAGGATCCAGGGTTGAGGATTCCACTCCTGCCTGCTGAGTGTCTCAGGGATGGGGAATGCTAACTGCTTGATGCAGAGTGAAAATCACTGGTATTCACCACAGTTTACCAGCCTCTTCCTCCTGCTCTTCCCTGGATTCTGTACAGTTTTCTACTAGACTCTGGAGTTTCAAAATAGTTGATTTAGACACAGTTCCTGCCAGTTCAATAGCTGTTCTGGCAGAGGGACCATTTCCTCGAGCTTCCTATGCCACCACCTTCCCACAGTCCTCCTCTGGAGATTCTCACTTCGAATTTCTTGATATCACAAATAATCCTGCAGTGAGTGACCCTCTCTCAGCTCTACCCATGCCCACCAGCCAACAAATTTCTAGGGAAAGAATGTTCCGCATTATGGACAGGGGGCTGGCAATCTTAGGTGGGTCCCAGTGATAAATGTAACATCGTCAGGGTAGTAAGAAATGTTGAGGGAAAACCTTCAATTGGTACATTTAGGCTGAGGATAAGAGAGTGGTGTGTCTGAGGCCCAATGCCCAGGAGGAGGCTGGCCCTTGGGCTGGGCAGGGTGATGCAGGATGACCAAAAACCAGCAGAAGCATGAGTGTTTCCTGAAGTGGGTTAAGTCCAGCCTCAGTTCTACCTAAATTCACTCTGAGACTGTCCCAGCATCAACTCCCCACAGCTTTCTTCCAGAAGCTGGAGATGCCACCCTGTTTAAAACAAACAAACAAATAAAATCCCACACTCACAACCTGAGAAGCGCTGCCCCAAGAAGTGTTTCTATGCAGTCACAAGGGAACACCTCTGCATTAGTTTCTATTTGTGCTGTAACAAATTGCAAACTACAATTACCACTACAAACACAGTGGCTTCAAACAAAGCAAAGTTGTTGTCTTATAGCCCCGCAGGTCAGAAAATGGGTCTTTGGGCAAAAATCGTGTCTGCAGGGTTGTGTTCTTTCTGGGGGCTTTGTTTCCTTGCCTTTTCTGGTTTCTAGAGGCTGCCCACATTCCTTGGTTCATGGCCCCTTCTTCTATCTGAAAAATCAACAATGTAGCATTGCCAGGTCTCCTTCTAACTCTGATAGATTCGATGTGGACCTCTTTGGGGAAGCCATCTGTGGTGGTCTGAAGCTATATATACCCCAGAAAGACATGTTCTTAAGCCTAACCCATTCCTGTGGGCATGAGCCCCTTGTAAGGAGGACTTTTTTATGAGGTCACTTCATTTAAAGTGTAGCCCACCTCAATCACAGTGGGTTTTAATCCTATTATTAGAGTCCTTTATAAATAGAGTGAAATTCAGACACAGAGAGAAAAAAGCTACAGGGAGCAGCGAGAAGCAGAAATTCAATGAAACCCGAAAGAGAATGGAAAGGCCAGGAGAGGCTGCCATGTGCATTGCCATGTGACAGAGGAGCCAAGGACCAAGGATGACTGTCAGCCAGCTTGAGAATGCCAGTCTTTGGGAAAAAAGCATGGCCTTGATAGTTTTGGTAAATTGTTTGTCAGTGTCCTAAAAAGTTAAGTATACACTTGCTACATGACCTAGACATTCCATTCCATGACTTGATTAAGATAAGTTGTGTAAGACTCATCGTTCCAAGTTAACTTTCGTTTTAGCCTCAAAATCGTGAGCTAATAAATTCCCATAGTTTATGCCAATCTATTGCATGGTATTTGCTTGAGTAGCCAAGGAAACTAAAACATCATTATTCTGCCCATGACAACCTCTCAACAATTAAACTTACCCAAATTAAAAGTTGCAGCCACTCGACTGAGATACTGAAAGAGTTTGTAAAAACCCCTTACTTTTTAAAAATAAACTTTTTTGAGAGATAATTTATGTACTGCTACTGTATCCATGTAGGGTGCCCCATTTGATGAGTTTTGACAGATGTATCCCCCCTTGAAACATTGTCTTAATCAGAATAAAGAACATTCCTGTCATCCCAAAAGATTCCCCATGCCCCTTTGTAGCTAATCCCCAGTCTCAAGCAACCACTGATCTCTTTTTATTCTTAAGTCATTATAGTTTGCATTTTCCAGAATTAAAAAAAAAATGGAATCATACTGTAGCACTCTTTTGTGTCTGGCTTCTTTCCCTTAACATAATGATTTTAAGATTCTTCCATGTCATTGGGTATATAAGTAATTTGTTCCCTTGTTTGCTAAGTAGTATTCCACTTTTTGGACATATCATATTTTGTTTATGCATTCACCTGTTGATGGACATTTGAGTTTTTCCAGTTTTTGGCTATTGTGAAAAACCTGTTACGAATATTCATGTATAGGTCTTTCTGTGCACGTATGTTTTCATTCCTAGGAGGAATGGAATGGCTGGGTCACGTGGCAAGTGTATGCTTAACTTTTTAAGACACTGACAAGCAGTTTACCAAAACTATTGTACAATTTTACATTCCCTCCTGCAGTGTATCAGAGTCCCAGACTCTCCACATCTTGTCAACACTTGGTATGTTATTGCTTTTAATTTTGGCCTTTCTAATAGGAGGGTAGTGATATCTAATTGTAGTTTTAATTAGCATTTCCTTTTTTTTTTTTTCAAGTACCAGGGGCGGGAATTGAACCTAGGATGTTGTATGTGGGAAGCTGGCGCTCAACCATTGAGCCACATCGGCTCCCCTGCATTGGTTTTTTTGTTTGTTTGCATGTTGTTGTTGTTGTTTTTAGGTGGCACCAGGGACCGAACCTGGGACCTCCCATGTGGGAGGCAGGCGCTCAACCACTAGAGCCACATCTGCTCCCCTGGCATTTCTCTTATGACTAATGATGTGGAGCATCTTTTCATGTGCACATTTACAATTTTTTCTCTCTTTTTTGAAGTATCTGTTCAATTATTTTGTCCATTTTTATTGGGTTGTTTGTTTATTATTGAGTTGTAAGAGTCCTCAATTATTCTGAATGCAAGTCCTTTATCAGATATATATCGCAAATATTGTCTCCCAGTCTGTGGCTTGCCTTTTTGTTTTAAGTGTCTTTTAAAGAAAAGAAATTTTAAATTTTGATAAATTTCAAGTTATTCTTTTCTTTTAGGGTTCATTGTGTTTGTAACCTAAGAAGTCTTTGTCTATCCTAAAGTCTCAAAAGTTTTCTCCATTGTTCCATCTTCTAGAAGTTTTATAGTTATGCCTTTTGCATTTAGAGCTATAATGTTTTCAAAGTTAATTTTTTCTGAAAGATGTGAAATGAGGGTCAAGATTCATTTTTTCCCATATGAATGTCCAGTTGTTCCAACACCTTATGAATATCTTTTTTTTTTTTTTTTTTGCATTTTTTCTTTTAATCCTCATAAAAACTTTAAGAAGGGGACTTCCGGGAAGATGGCAGATTAGAAAGACAAGGGACTCTATTCTTTCCCAGAAAAATAGCTAGAGGACAGGCAGAAATGGCCTGGAAAAAAATCTTCTAGGGTTTAGGACATCGGGGGAGGGCTGGACACCACCCAAAAGAGAGAAGGGCAAAGGAAAAGAATCACGATGGCAAAACTTGAGCTAAAAACTGTAGCTGCAACTGCAGCATCCTCCCCTACCCTATAGACACTATTAAATTCTCAGGCCTTGGGGCCAGCAGCTACAGACAAAGGGGCCCCAAGGATTCACACCCCCAGGAAAGGAGAAAAAGAGGGGCACAGCCTAAGGCTGACTCAGCTTTTAACCCACAGATTTGGTCTGCTGTGTCCCAGGAGCACTTCAAGGCCTGGTGAAGCTGCATGATTGTTTGCCTTGGGAGTCAGCAAGGGACTAAAGAGATCCAACCCTCTCAGTCTCCCTTTCTATTGATAGGGACTGGTTGTTGAGAACACGGAGGGGAGTGGAGTTATTTCCTAACCAGGATAGAGGAAGAGGTTGCCAGCAAAGGTTGGAGAACTGCCTCTGAGAAAGTTTGAATTTCAAGGCTGTCTCCAGGCAAGAGCCTCTATCACACTGATCCATTCGGTGTTACAGCAAACATAATCCCACCAGGCTTTGAACCAAGAGGGCTGCCAAAGAGTGCCATCTGCTGGCGGACCAAGGAAGAGCATGTGAGGAAAAAAATTTTTTTTAACTTTATTTTGTACATTTAATAACTGAAAACATAAGCAATAAAAAACCAAAAAGCAAACACAGATGAACAAATATATACATTTCTCAATCAAATGCAATGGATACATGTAAATTTTTTTGTTGTTTTGTTTTTTGTTTGCTTTTTTGTTTTTTTGTGTGTGAATCAAACAATATATTACACAATATATTTGGTTCATAGTAATGCATTCATACAGTATTTGTCCTTTTGTGTCTGGCTTGCTTCACTCAACATAATGTCCGTGTGAGGAAATTAAAAGTAAGTGAGACGGGAAGCGGCTGTGGTTCAATTGGTTGGGCTCCTGTTTACCATATGTGAAGCCCGGGGTTCAATTCCCGGGGCCTCCTGGTGAAGGCAAGCCGGCCTGCGTGGTGTGGTGAGCTAATGCAAAGGGGGGGGGGGTACATAAATATATTTAAAAATAAATAAATAAAAGTAAATGAGAGAAGCTTTTTCTGGCCTTTACTGCCTCCTTCCCCAAGGCCCTTACAATCAAGTCTGCAACCATTTCTGGGTCCAGAGCCCAAATTTGAGCAACTAACAGGAACAATCCTAAGGACCTAGAACAGGTTGAACCAAGAATCAAAGAACAGCTTCCTGCCACTAAATCCCAATGCAAGAGAGAGAAATTGAGCATCTGAGTAAACTCACCATCCTGATCAGCTGTCTAGACATCAGCAAAAAATTACAAGTCATACTAAGAAAATGGAAGAAATGGCCCAAGCAAAGGAATATATATAAGCCCCAGAAGAGACATAGGATTTGAGACAACTAATTAACTAGATGCACACAAATTTCCAAAATCAAATTAATGAATTTAAACACAATATGGCTAAAGAGATAGAGGACATCATGAAGACACTGAGTGAGCACAAAAAAGAATTTGAAAGCCTAAATAGAAAAGTAACTGAACTCATGGGAATGAAAGACATGATAGGTGAGATAAAAAATGCATTAGAGGCATACAACAGCAGACTTGAAATGATAGATGAAAGAATAAGTGGTACAGAAGAAAGAACAGCAGAAATTGAAGAGAGAAAATAGAAAAAATTGAGCAGGGGCTCAGGGAGTTGAATGATAACATGAAGTACAACAACATACATGTCATAATGGGAGCACCAGAAGGAGAAGCAAAGTGTAAAAGGGCAGAAAGAGTATTTGAAGAAAAAATGGCTGAAAATTTCCCACCTTTCAGGAAAGAAATGAACTTACATGTCCAAGAAGCACAGTATACCCCAATCAGAATAAATGTGAATAGACCTACTCCAAGACAAATACTACTCAGAATGTCAAGCATCAAAGATAAAGAGAAAATTCTGAGAGCAGCAAGGGAGAAACAAACCATCAAATACAAGGGATGCCCAGTAAGACTTAGTACAGATTTCTCATCAGAAACCATAGAGGTGAGAAGACAGTGGTATGATACAATTAGGATACTGAAAGAGAAAAAATTGCCAGCCAAGAATTCTTTATCCAGCAAAATTGTCCTTCAGATATGAATGTGAGTGTAAAATATTCACAAACAAAGAGAAACTAGGAGAATTAATAAAAAAGAATCCCCTTTGCAGGAAATATTAAAGGGAGACTTACAGCCAGAAAGAAAAAGACAGGAGAGAGAGGCTTGGAGGAGAGTGTAGAAGGCAAGAATAGTAAAAAAGCAAAAGAATAAAGACAGACAAAAATAAGATATGCCATATGAAAAGCAAACATTAAAATGGTGGAAGTAAATAATGCATTTACAGTAATATCATTGAATGTGAATGGATTAAACTTCCCAATCAGAAGATATAGGCTGGCAAAACGAGCCATTCATATGCTGTCTACAAGACACTCATCTTAGACCCAGGGATACAAACCAGCTGAAAGCAAAAGGTTGGAAAAAGATACTCCATTCAAACAGCAACCAAAAAGATCAGGGGTAGCTATAGTAATATTGGAAAAAACAGACTTTAAATGCAAAAAAAAAAAATGATAAGAGATGCAGAAGGTCATTATATATTAATAAAAGGGACAATCCACCAGGAAGGGGTAGCAGTCATAAATATCGATGTACCCAACCAGGGTGCCCCAAAATACATCAGGCAAATTCTGGCAAAACTGAAAGGAGAAATAGACATCTCTACAATAATAGCTGGAGACTTCAACACCCCACTCACATCATTAGATAGAACAACTAGACAGAAGAGCAACAAGGAAACAGAGAATTTTAACAATATGAAAAATAAGCAGGACCTGACATACATATACAGAACATTGTACACCAAATCAGCAGGTTATACATTCTTCTCAAGTGCTCATGGGTCTTTCTCCGGGATAGACCACAGGTTTAGGCCACAACATAACTCTCAATAAATTTAAGAAGATTGTGCTTATACAAAGCACCTTCTCTGATCATAATGGAATGGCACTGGAAATCAACAAAAGGCAGGAAAGAGGTAAAGTCGCAAATGTGTGGAGACTGAACAACATACTCCTAAATAATCAGTGGGTCAAAGAAGAAAAGTAAGTGAATGTTGAGATAAAAGAAAATGAGAACACAACTTATTGAAACTTATGGGATACAGTGAAGGCAGTGCTGAAAAGAAAATTTATAGTCCTAAATG
Organism: Tolypeutes matacus; assembly: GCA_026826555.1. Lineage (NCBI taxonomy): Eukaryota > Metazoa > Chordata > Mammalia > Cingulata > Chlamyphoridae > Tolypeutes > Tolypeutes matacus. The sequence continues at coordinate 5,331,268 of JAKSZT010053883.1, read as the reverse complement.
CCTATATTAAAAAAGAGGAGCTAAAATCAAAGAACTAACTGAAAAACTGGAGAAACTAGAAAAAGAACAGCAAACCTTTCCCAAAGCAAGCAGAAGGAAATAAATAATAAAGATTAGAGCAGAAATAAATGAAATTGAGAACAAAAAAAAAAAAAAAAAAAAAGAGAAAATCAACAAAACCAAAAGCTGGTTCTTTGAGAAGATAATAAAATCCACAAACACTTAGCTAGACTAACAAAGAAAAAGTGAGAGAACAAGCAAATAAAGAAAATCAGAAATGAAAGGGGGGAAGCTATGACTGACTCCACAGAAATAAAAAGGACCATAGGAGGATATTATGAGAAACTATATGCCAACAAAGTAGACAACCTAGATGAAATGGACAAATTCCTAGAAATGCACAAACAACCTACACTGATGCTACAAGAAATACAAGAACATAAAATAAATTTTAAAAAATCACATTTAAAGAGATTGAATCAGTCATCAAAAATCTCCCAACAAAGAAAAGTCCAGGACCAGATGTCTTCACAGGTGAATTCTACAAGCATTTTGAGAACACTTAATACCAATCCTGTTTAAACTCTTCCAAAAAATTGAAGAGGAAGAAAAATTACCGAGTACATTTTATGAAGTCAAGATCTCCCTAATACCAAAACCAGGTAAAGACATTGCAAGTAAAGAAAATTACAGACCAATCTCTCTAATGAACATAGATGCAAAAATTCTCAAGAAAATACTTGCAAATAGAATCCAACAGAATATCAAAAGACTTATACACCATGACAAAGTGGGATTTATTCCTGGTATTGCATAAAATATCAGGATGGTTCAACATAAAAAAATCGATGAACATAATACACCACATGAACAAACTGAAGGAAAAAAAACAACAACACATGGACATCTTGATTGATGCGGAAAAGGTATTTGACAAAATCCAGCATTTTTTCTTGATAAAAACACTTCGAAAGATAGGAATAGAAGGAACATTCCTCAATATTGATAAAGGGCATATTTAAAAAACCCAGCCAACATCGAACTCAATGGGGAAAGATTGAAAACTTTCCCTCTAAGATTAGGAGCAAGACAAGGATGCCCACTATCTTCATTATTCAACATTGTGCTAGAAGTTCTAGCCAGAGCAACTAGACAAGAAAAAATGAAATAAAATGCATCCAAATAGGGAAAAGAGGAAGTAAAACTCTCACTATTCACGGATGACATCTGTATTAGTCAGCCAAAGGGGTGCTGATGCAAAATATCAGAAATCGATTGGTTTTCATAAAGGGTATTTATTTGGGGTAGAAGCTTTCAGTTACCAGGCCATAAATCATAAGTTTCTTCCTTCACGAAAGTCTGTTACCACGTGTTGGAGCAAGACAGCTGCTGACGTTTGCCAGGGTTCAGGCTTCTTGAGTTCCTCACTTCCCAGGGCTTGCCTCTCTCTGGGCTCAGGCTTGCTTTGCGCCACAAGGCCAGCTGTAGACTATCAGGCAAATGGCTTGCTTGTCTTTTCCCGGGCCTTCTCTCTTTCCTCATGACCAGGCTCCTCTGTATGCTACTTCCCAGGGCTCCATCTCAAGACTCCGCATCACAACTCCAATTCAAAACTGCTCCAACACTGTCCTTTGCCATGTCTTTTATCTTCGAGACCCCACCCACCAAGGGGTGGGGCTCAATGCCCTACTGACCTGGCTCAGTCAGTGCCCTAATCATAACTTAATCATGCCCAGACTAACAGACCAGTTTACAAGCATAATCCAATATCTATTTTTGGAATTCATAACTTCATCAAACTGCCAAACTGCTACAACATCTTATATTTAGAAAATTCTAAAATGTCTATAACAAAGCTACTTGAACTAATAATTTCAGCAAAGTGGCAGGATACAAGATCAACATGCAAAAATCAGTATTGTTTCTGTACACTGGTATTGAATAATCTGAGGGGAAACCAGGGAAAAAATTCCATTTACAATAGCAACAAAAAGTCTCAAATACCTAGGAATCAATTTAACCAAAGAAGTACAGGACCTAGATGCAGAAAACTACAAAACAATGCTAAAAAAAAAAAAAAAATCAATGAAGACCCCCCAAAATGGTAAGACATTCTGTGTTCATGGATTGGAAGACTAAATATCGTGAGGATGTCAATCCTCCCCAAACTGATTCATAGATTCAATGCAATACCAGTCAAAATTCCAACAGCCTACTTTACAGAAATAGAAAAGGCAATTACCAAATTTATTTGGAAAGGAAAGTGCATCCAAATAGCCAAAAAACATTCTAAAAAGGAAGTGCAACATGGGAGGACTTTGACTGTCTGACCTTGAAACATATTACAAGGGTACAGTGGTCAAAAGAGCATGGTATTGACATAAAGATCAGACACATTGATCAGTGGAATAGAATTGAGTGCCCAGAAATATACCCTCACCTCTACAGCCAACTGGTTTTCGACAAACCTACCAAAGCCATGTTAACAAGACAAGAGTCTCTTCAACAAATGGTGTTGGGAGAACGGGATATCTATAGCCAAAAGAATGAAAGAGGACCCCCATCTCACCCCCTATACAAGAATCAACTCAAAATGGATCAAAGATCTGAATATAAAAGCCAGGACCATAAAACTACTAGAAGAAAATGTAGGGAAACATCTTCAAGACCTTGTAGTAGGTGGTGGTTTCTTGGACCCTACACTCAAAGCACGAACAACAAAAGAAAAAAACAGATAAATGGGACCTCCTGAAAATTCAACACGTTTGCACCTCAAAGGACTTTGTCAAAAGGGTGAAAAGGCAGCTGACTCAATGAAAGAAGATATTTGGAAATCACATATCTGATAAGGGTTTAATATCCAGGATATATAAAGAGATGTTACAACTCAACAATAAAAAGACAAACGGCCTGATTTTAAAAAGTGCAAAAACTTGAATAGACATTTGTCCAAAGAAGAAATACAAATGGGAAAAAAAAAAAAAAAACCACATGAAAAAATGTTCAACATCACTAGCGATTAGGGAAATGCAAATCAAAGCTACAAGGAGATATCATTTTATACCATTTAGAACGGCCACTGCTGAAAGGATAGAGAACTACAAGTGTTGGAGAGGATGTGGAGAGAGAGAAACATTTATTCACTGTTGGTGGGAATGCAGAATGGTACAGCCACTGTGGAGGACTGTTTGGCAGTTCCTAAAGAAGTTGAATATAGACTTGCCACGTGACCCTGCAATACCACTACTGGGTAAAAACCCAGAAGAACTGAGAGCAGTGACAGGAACAGACATCTGCACACCGATGTTCATGGCAGCGTTATTCACAATTGCCATAAGATGGAAACAATCTAGGTGTTCATCCACCGATGAATGGATAAACAGATTGTGGTGGATACAAACGATGGAATATTACACAGCTGTAAGAAGAAATGTACTCATGAAGCATATGACAACATGGGTGAACCTGGAGGACATTCTGTTAAGTGAAGGAAGCCAGACAAAATAGGACAAATACTGTATGATTGTGCTACTATGAACTAACATATTGTGTAATCTCAGGAGTTAATAACCTGAATATGGGTCACCAGAAAATAGAATGAGGGTAGAGAATGGAAAGCCGAGGGTTAACTTGTGCAGAATTGGTAAAAAGGATGTGTGTTAATCTTTGGAAATGAGTAGAAAAGGTGAAAGCAAAACAATGTTTGTAACTAGCAGTAGTTACATGGGTATGACAGTGGCTTAAAAGGAAAGACTAAGGTCATGCATATTACTAAAAGGGAAGCTAAAAAATGTAACCTGGGACTGTACAGCAAAGTAAAACTGCATGGGAAATATGAATATGGGTAAAATTGCATATATAAAACCATTTTTCTTTGAAACTGAATATATGTTAATACTACAAGATATTAATATCAGACAAAAAAACATGCTAAGTGAAAGAAACCAGACACAAAGTACTACATATTGTGATTCCATTTATATAAAATGTAAATATAAATCAATTTATAAAGATGAAATTAGATTAGTGGTTATATAGGGCTGGGGAAGGATGGAGGGATTGAGAGGTGAATGCTAAGGGGTGTGGAGTTTTTCTTTATGGAGTAATGAAATTGTTCTGAAGTTTTTGTGGTGATGAATGCACAACACTGTGATTATATTAAAACCCGTTACACACTTTGGATAGATTGTGTGGATGTGAATATATCGCAGTGAAACTGCTTAAGAAAGGAAAGGAAGGAAGGAAGGAAGGAAGGAAGGAAGGAAGGAAGGAAGGAAGGAAGGAAGGAAGGAAGGAAGGAAGGAAGGAAGGAAGGAAGGAAGAAAAATGTGCTAGAATAGCCAGAAATAGCAGCTATTTATGGCAGGGTTAGCATAGAGAGATTGAGAGGTGAAGAATTTTCTTGCTGGTTTGTCTGTTTTTTATTTATTATTATTATTGAAATAATGAAAATGCTCTAATAATGATTGAAGCAATGAATGCACAACTATGTGATTATACTAAATACCATTGATTGTACACTTTGGATACATTATATTCTTTATTAATATGTATCAATAAAATTGATTTGTTTGGGAAAAAAAAAAAAACCTTAAGAAGTACGTTCTGTTTTGTGTGTGTGTGTGTGTTTTTTAGGAGGTATCAGGGATTGAACCCAGGACTTTGTACATGGGAAGTCAACCACTGCTACATCTGCTCCCCAGTGAGAGTTGGTTTTTTCGTTAGTTCGTTTGCTTGTTTTTAGGAGGTACTGGGGATCGAATCAGGGACCTTGTATGTGGGAAGCAGGCGCTCAACCACTGAGCTACAAAGGCTCCCCACTTTACAGAGGAGTAACCTGGAGGTACAATAGTGTAGCTGTTTGGCAGTTTGATATAATTATGAATTCCAAAAATCTGTATTAGATTATGCTTGTAAACGGGTCTGTTAATCTGGGCATGATTAGGTTATGATCAGGGCATTGACTGGGCCACATCAGTAGGGTGTTGAGCCCCACCCCTTGGTGGGTGGGGAATCATATAAAAGGCATGGCAAAGGACAGAGGGAGCAGTTTTGATGTTGGAGTTTTGATGTTGGAGAGAAGGCCCCAGGAGAAGAGAAGCAAACTGTTTGCCTGATAGTCTACAGCTGACCTTGTGGAGGAACCAGAGGAGCTAAGCCCGGAGAGAAACGCAGCCCCGGGAAGAGAGGAACCCCAGAAGCCTGAACCCTGGCAAACGTCGGCAGCTGTCTTGCTCCAACATGTGGCGATGGACTGTGGTGAGAGAAGAAACTTAACGCTTTATGGCCTGGTATCTGTGGACTTCTACCCCAAATAAATACCCTTTATAAAGACCAACCCATTTTTGGTATTTCACATTAGCACCCCTTTGGCTGACTAATATAAATAGTTTTGCAGCATCAGTATTTTATTGTAAGACATTGTCATTCCAAAGCTCACCTTTAACGGAGAAGATAAAATAATGCAAATTGGAAAGTTTCCTCAAAATTTCAAGAGATTTCTTAAAAAACAATTAAAGCTGGAAACATTCAACTTCCTGAGAGGAAACCAAAACGAACACTGAGAAGACTTGTGGTAAAAGAGATATGGCCAGTGCGGGCTTTTTGTGAGAAATTTGACATCTGGCAAGATTTTAAATGCACATCAATTACATCCTAACATCCCACTTCTAGGCGTCCAACAGACATCGCAGCACAAATGTATAAATACATCTGCACAAAGATACTCAGCATGGCGTACTTGCAACAGCAAGAAAACAGAAAAAACTAAATGACCATAAATAAGAGAACAAAGATAAATAAATTGATGTGCTTTGTTCACTGCTGTATCTCCAGATGAAAGAAGAACGTTTGCAGCTGATGAAGGGAAAAACAAGATGTGGTCTATCCAGAAAATGGAAGCTCAAGAGAAGGAACGAAGTGCCGACACCCACTACAGCTGGTGAACCTTGAAAACATTGCACCAAGTGCAGAAGCCAGACACGAAAGGAACGTAGTGTGTGATTCCATTCATAGGAAATGTCCAGAGACAAATCCATAGGGGCGGAAAGTAGGTAGCAGTTGCCAGGGGAGGGGCTGGGGTGGGGCTGGAATGGGGAGCACGTGCAGATGGGTATGGGGCTTCTTTTTGGGGTGATGAAAATATTCTGGAATTAGAGAGTGGTGATGGTGGCACAACTCTGTGAATATACTAAAAACCCTTGAATTGTACATTGTAAAGGGGTGGCTTTCATGTGCGAGTTATATCTCAATGAAGAAGTTATTTTAAAAAAAGTATTGCCCAGCATATCACAGGCACGCATAAACACTTGTGACCTATAATGTTTTTCTAATTCCAAGATTCTAGGAACCACAAATGTCCTTAAAATGAGACGGAGGCGCCCGCTTCCTTTATTCCCTAACTTGTACATATCCTGCTTCTCTGCACCCAGCTGTAAAGGCAGGGTCTTGGCTTGACAGCATTCGTGCTAGTGCAGTGATTCTCAAGCCTGTCTGCATATTAGAACAACCTGGGGAGCTTTGCATTTTTTTTTTTTTTTAACTTTCTATTGGATAATATCATCCATTCAGAAAAGTGCACAAATAGTTAAATGTACAGCTTGATAAGTGTGCAGAAGCTCTCTAAACAGCTCAGATCAGCAAACAGACCAGGAGTCCAGCGCCCCAAGGGTAGCCACAATCCTGACTCTAATGTCATAGAGTACTTTTGTCTGATTTTGAACTTTATTTAAATATCTATGTATTTATTTGTGTCTGTTTCTCCAGTTCAACATTATGTTGTGAGATTCACGTGTTGTCGCATATAACAATAGTCTGTTTGTTTCATCATTGCGTAGAGCAGGCACTTGCCCTAATTTTTAAAATCCATTCCACTGGTGATGGACGTTTAGGTTATTGCCTGGTTTGGGTTCTGCAGTAGTTGCAGGAGAACAAATATGGTTCGTGCTCAGATCAGCCCCTGAGAGTCTGGCGGTTGAGGGAATAGAGTTCCACTGCACACCTTTTAGGTGCGATGGCCTCCTCTGGGTCCCCAGAGGTACTCTGCTTGGACCTGTCACCGCGCACGCCTGTTGGGTGTTGATCTGCTTCCGTAAGCGTCATCCTTACCCCACCCCTAACTGAACTGGCTGTTGGGAAAATAAAGGTGAGAAAGAAAATAGGGCAGGTCAGGATCCCCAGAAATGGCTTCAGGGGACTCTCAAGGGGATTAGATACCTCCACAGGGACTTTCCAACTTCAGCAAGCTGCAGAAGCTTCTGGAGAGGAGACAGATGCAAATGTGTATGCCTTGCCCCATCTCCAGAGGTTCTGAGTCAGGACGGCTGGTGGGGCCTGCAAGTCTGCAGGTTTGATCGTCTCCCCACTCCCCAATGACTCTGATGCAGTCAGGCAGAATGACCACACTTGACCCTTGGAGAGACCTGGGGTGCTGGGCCATTTGGTGCCGAAAGAAACAGCAAAGCAGCTCTGCCCTGTAGGTGGCATCTGAAAAAGCCTGAGAAGCAGGTGCCCTTTTCCGCAGGGAGATTTTCAGCTGTCGGGCATCAGGAGGGAGGCTGGACATGGGCCACCTCTGAAGCCCCGTGGGGGAGCGAGAGGCCAGCAGCAGAGTCTGTGATGCCAGCACTGATGATGTGGCCACTGCGCTGCTCTCCTTGCTCGTCTCCTCACCTGTAAAATGAGGATAATCATACACCTGCACTCACCAGCTGGTTCCAGAGGGAACCTGCACTCAGAGGTGGGCACGGCCCTGGAGCATGAAAGGAGGGTGGTAAACAGGGACGATTTTTGCTATTATCTGCATTCTACAGAGCTACAAGAAGTGAACTTCTCAGGTCCGATCAGCTTCCCCCTCTCCCAGGCAATCCTTCTATTTAACTTAAATCCTGAAGACTGTAACTGAAGCTTCTTTCTCTTGCTTTAGAAACAGGGGCTGAAGGCAGGGGTGTTGGGAGCACACCTCCCTGGCTCTCATTGAGTTAGAGACCCAGGGACAGGCACAGAGAGCTGCTGGGCAGATGGGGGGCAGTGAACTGTCACAGGAACCAGAGTTGACTCCCAGATGGGTTAACTCATCTGACCCATCAGTGGTCCCTGAGCTGCAGAGCCCACAGTCCACATTTGACCCTTGGGGTCAAGGCATCTGTGTGACAAGTGCAGACACTCTAAGGTCCTCAAGGTGTGGTCCCAAGAACAGGCCCGTCAGCATCCCCTGGGAACTTGTCAGAAATGCAAATTCTTGACAGCCCCCAGACCTGCTGAACCAGACATTCCGGGGGTGGGGCCCAGCAATCTGTGTTTTAAAGAAGCCTCTCAGGTGACTTTGATGGGCCCTAAACTTCGAGACCCACTGCTCCAAACTAAAGTGGCAAAGGGGATGCAGTTCGATCTGGACGTCGCCAGCCAGCTCAGCTGGTCTGATATAGGCAGTCTGGGTGGGGCCCAGGAATCTCTGAAAATATATGATGATGATAAAATGCCCAGGAGATTTGGAGGGGCAGCCAGGTTTGGGATCCGCTAGTTAGTGAAGGGCTGTTTCTCAGCAGAATCAACACATGCGGAGATTTTAAAATCCCAGTGCCCCAAGGCCTCAGCTCAGACCCATGAAAGGAGAATCTCTGGGCTGGGACCTGGGTGGTTCCCAGGTGATTTCAATATCCTGCCAAGGTTGAGAACCAGTGACTTAGATTTTAAATTTTAGAGCCATGTACTAAAGTGGCCGGCCAGCTGGTCTGTTGGCTTCACTTGGTGGCCTGGACCGGCCCTCCATCTGGCTGTGGGGTTACAAATGCCACCCCTGATTGGAGGGAAGATGGGGGTGGTGGAGGGCTGACACTGCCTCCTGGAAATGCCCTGGGAGCCCCTTTCCCTGGTAACAGGCTGCTGAAATGCAGCTTGCTGGAGCTTGCTGGAAATGCAGATTCACGGGCCCTTCCTGGACTTCAGGCTCAGACTTATACTGAGCTTCCCAGTAAAAGCTTCCCAGGTGAGACCTGGGCACAGGAAAGTTTGAAAACCACTGATTCAAAACGTATATAGGGAAGCGGATGTGGCTCAGGTGATTGGGCTCCTGTCTACCACATGGGAGGTATAGGATTTGATTCCTGGGGCCTGCTGGTGAAAAGTGAGCTGGCCCGAGTGGAGTGCTGGCCCCTGCGGAAAGCTGGTGCAGCAAGATGACGCGGCAAAAGGAGACACAGAAGAGAGAAAATGAGAGACACAGGCAGACCAGGGAGCTGAGGTGGCACAAGAGATTGGGAGCCTCTCTCCACTCTGGAAGGTCCCGGAATCGGTTCCCAGTGCTGCCTAAAGAGAAGACAAGCAGACACAGAAGAACACACAGAGCAGACGCAAGCACAAAGCAACGGGAGTGAGGGGGATAAATAAATAAATCTTAAAAAAAAAAAAGTATGTAAGTTCACCAGCACTGCAGGGCTTACCCTTTTCTGTTCCACGGACCCCTTTGCCTGTCAGGTGAAAACCACGGACCCCTTCCTAAGTCCACACTATACTGTGTGTTATTTAATAAATACATCACGCCCGCACCAACACGTCCCCACAAGAAGGATGTTTTATTTTTTATTTAAATTCAAGCTCATGGACCCCTGATTAAGAACCCCCACTCTACTGTGACCAAGAAATGACAAACTGCCAGTGTCTATGAATGACAAATGTATCTGTATGTTAGGATTTTTATTTAATAACAGAAAAGAAATTAATATTTTTGGTGTTTTTTCCTTTCTTTTTTTAACATATCAATTTTATTGATACATATTAATAAAGCATAAATTCATCCAAAGTGTACAATCAATGGCATTTGGTATAATTGCATAGTTGTGCATTCACTTCAATCATTAGAGCATTTTCATTATTCCAATAATAATAATAAAACAGACAAACAAAAAAAAAACCCTCACTCTTTTTCAAACAATGTATTATGGACTTCATCTGTAAGGCAATGATTATTTGTATTTTTATGTTTTGAACAGAGCAAAAATAATTGAATGACAAATGGAAATTTTGATATCTAGTATATTATACTTTTTCCTCCTTGGGAAGAAATTGACTCCTGCAATATTTTTTGGTTTTGCCAATTTCTGCAGTTTCAGCGCATAGGGAATTTTGTAGCAATCTAAATAAACTGTCAATATCTGTAAAAAATTCAAGCCATGCTCTAGGCAAAAGCAGACAGCCTGAGAGCTTTGTTTTTGTTATATTCAGCAGTAAGAGAGCTACACATCTAGGTAAATTGCTTTTTTAATGTTTTTAACTATAAAGCAATTTTCCATTTTGCTTAATGGAACTACAGAAATTACAGGAACATTCAAGAAATACATTTTTTTCCTCAATAGGAGCCACATTTGGGGACTATGTAGTATCTTTAAGAACTTGGGGGAACAGACGTAGCTCAGTGGTTGAGCGGCCTGCTTCCTGTGTATGAGGTCCTGGATTCAATTCCCGGTACCTCCTAAAAAAAAAAAAAAAAAAACCTGGATTATTTTCTCTGTTTTATTTGTACAGTGAAAATCATGTTTATTTGTTTTGTTTTGTTCTATATATGCTGTATATAATGGTTTATGCAAACTCTGTAATTTCTTCTGCTATGAAATTATTACACAAAACTGGTAAAAAAAAAAAAAAAAAAAAGGTATATAAGTTTACAATACGGAATCCAGAGCGGGAATGAATAAGATCGTTGCTGGGGTTCTGTGTTAAGACGAGGAGAGGCCGTACCTCAGTTTCCCCAAATGTAAAATGGTCCATCTGGTCGCTAAGGTTGTTTCCACAGGTGATGCTGATGCAGCTTGAACTAAGTTTGAAGTTATAGGTTGAAAGCTTTTAAGTTGCCAAGAAATATTTAGTCAATACCTTAAAAAAGAGACAATAATTTTTTTAGAAAGCTGTAACTGGCTGCTTGTGTGTTTCTAAGGATCAGTTATGAACCGAGTGAAGGAGTGGGACTATTTACTGGGAAATGCATTAGAGAAACAGGGACAGCGAGGGGCCCTGTAAGCAGGGGCACCCTGATGGCTAAGGATTCCCCCGAGTCCTATAAGGTCTTTCCAAATGAACCTTTTATAGAATAGTTTTAGATTTACAGAAAAGATAGTACAGAGCATATGGAGACCCCACAGCCACTTTCCCCTCTGGTTGACCCCTGACATTATTATGGTTCATTTGTCCCAAGTAACGAACCAAGCTTGGTACATTGCTAGTAGTTCAACCCCGCAGTGAGGTTTTGGTTCTACATGGGATAAGATTTAGAAAACACATAGCAGCTGAATGTATTCTTAGTGATGTTGGGGGGGGGGGAATACAAGTACAACAAAATGTGTTTAAAGGCAATTTCAGGCTGCTTACTGCTTGCTCAGCACGGAAGCAGAAAAAAGGGGATCTGCTAATTTGGTCTCTTCCTATGCTACTCTCTTGTGCCAGGGGTCACTTGGGGACATTTACACAAGTCCTTTTGTAAAGTCATCGTTGGATGCAGTTGATATTTGGCAGGTTAGTATGAAGGGGACCAAAAAAAAAAAAAAAAAAAAAACCCCGCTATTGAATCTAATACCCCCTTTACTATTTATAAACTCAAAATCGAGAACCCCTTGTCTCTGGAATCTGACCGCAGTGATTTTGGAAAGACGTTCAAGATAAGCTGTCAGTATCTCTGAGAAAAGTAAACCAAATTCTAGACAAAATCACAGCTCAGCAAACCTCTCAAGGGTCGGGGGGAAGGGGGTCAGGACTCAAGGTCATAAAATGCCCTGGTCCGCCCTCTGCTCTGTACTAGACTTTGCCGTGAAGTCAGCTTAAGAAAACCACATGCTTTATGTTCATCCCCATTATTCTTCTTGCTACAGAAAGTGGAGAGGGGCGGTGGGGGTGGTAATCGTGAATCTCCTAACTGCGGGGTGGGGGGGACACGACACACGACACTTGGGCATTCCTGATTTGTGCTAATGCATGTAGTTTAGGTGGGCTAATTTGGAAATATCTACTACTATTAGAAGGAAGAGCTACATCTGTTTAAAGAGATTATTTCTCCAAAAGGTACCCAGGGGGCCCCAGCGGTGTGAGCCCCCTGCCCCCACCCCGCAGGCCAGCGCCGGATTCTGGCTGAGGTGAGGAAGCCCCCAAGGGCTTATGAATTTATTAATTTCCACACTCATTGAAGCGAAGTAGCAAATATTTCATTCACTAAGTAGAGGGAAAAAACCAAAATGCTGCTATGCACATCAGCCTTGGACTCAGAGCTTTCTTAATTTTTCAGGAATTGAACAACTTTTGGCTTGAAAGACAAAAACAAGACAGCAGCGGAAAAGGCAGAAGGGAAGGGAAGAGTGACCTTTCCACCTGCGAGGCCAGCAACTGGGCCCCTCGGTGCACTGAGCGGGGAGAAAAATCTTCCGAAATTCCCAACAATTCCTCTCTGCAAGCCCAGTAGCCGGTGGGTGGGGGTGGGTGGGGGTGGGTGGGGGAAGGCTCGTCGTTTCCGCCTGAGGGGACGTCCTCCTGGGCACCACATTTGATTGTCCGAGGCAGTGAGGGCAGCGTGGGCAGCGCAGGCCTGGCTCACTTTGCAGTCTTTTTCGCTCCAAACCCGAGTTTTCACCTCCTTGGCTCTGAACTGCAAGTTCACCATCAGTTCCTTGTTGGTGGGGGGAGGCAGAGAAAATATCCCAAGAGTCAGCTGCAGCTTCAGCTCCTGGATTTGTGACTTGGGGCACCCCAGCTCAGTCCAGGTTCAGAGCAGGCAGCTTGGGTACCGCGCCCACCGCCGCCGCCCAAGGTCTGCGCGTGCCCCCTGAGGTCGGAAACTCCACCTCAAGTCCCTCGAGTCAGTCCGCCGCCCCCTTGTCACTTGCATCCCGCAGAGTGGGGGGGTGGCCGGGCGGGACAGGGCAGCGGCCCCGTTGTCCACCCCCCCCTCTAGGGCCAGGCCCCCTCGGCTCTGCCCACCCCCTTCCTGCTGTCCCCAGATCCAGCCTGACCCCCTTGCCTTTGCTTAGGGCCAGACAGGTCATTGGGACCAGACCAGACAAGAAATCAGCAAATGCCCATGGGCCCTATTCTCCCCTCCCTTCCTCCCGTCAGACTGGGCAGGGGTGGGGTGGGGGATGGGGGATGGGGGGTGGCCGGGAGACGACTTACACCCCCCTCCCACCCAGGCTTAAACCACAGACGTCTCTCTGGGAGCTGGGGCAGCACAGACTCCCTCCCCAAAATGGATGCAAGGAAGCAAAACTGTGTAAATCAAACCCAGTTTTCCCAGTGACTTCTGTGATGAGACGGGATGGAGGTGGGTTTCCACTGAGGGACAACCCCACGCGGTGCCTCACAGCCGGTGGAATCTTCTAGCATCCTGGTTCAAAGCCTGAGAATCTAAGCTGGAGTCACGCAAGGCCTGTGCCACCTAAAATGCTCGGAAATCTGCGTGAACCTCTCAGCAACCTCCCCCTTCCGCCTCCCCCACCCCAAGCCCCTCTCTCCCCCAGGGTTGTAGATTTTCTGAGTGGGAGAGGGCTGCAGGCGCCTCCCCACCTGTGGATGTCTTAGGCTTGTGACAGTTGTAATTAATGACTTTTGTGATTGCCCCTTTAATCACACCCCTCCCCCACTGCAAATCTTGGAGGGCAGGAATGAGTCCTTCCAGGAGCTTCCAGGCCACTCCCACTGTCCCTGGCTTCAGGGAGCCCCAAGCGTGGGCCTCTCCCCTGCCTCTCCTCGGAGTCAAGGCCTGGCTGTCCACTGGACGGGCCACACGTCCATTCCATGGTATGGAATGAGCCTCCACTGGGCACCAAGGACCCCCGCTCTAGTGGAAATGACCTTCCAGAGGAGCAAGGAATCACCTGGAACAACCACAGCTTGTTTGGAGGTAACAGGATGCTGCGGACGAGAATAAGAGGGGGCCCCATTCCCCCAAGGCCTCTCACAGGAGGTGGAGGGCCCCACGACTTAGGGCTGGGGGTTCCGGGAGGCGGCACGGCGGGCACAGGGCGGCCATCGGGGGTCTCCAAGGACCTCCGGTGCAAATGCTAAAAACTGGGTTTCCAACCTATGCCGCCCCGCCTGCTCTGCCTCTGGCCCCCCAGACCAGGCAGGGACACCCCCATCCAGCCAACTGTGCAGCTGGGCCAGCCCTCCTTGCCCCACCTCCAGCCACCAACCCGGTAGGTGTCCCTGGAGCCCAAGCACATCCCCCGCCTTCCCGGCCACCACCTCAGGTCCAAGCTGCCTCCTTCTTCCTGAACCCTGCGGCAGCCCCCAGCTGGTTCCAGCTGGCTTTCTTGTGCTTTCCCAACCTAATGCCCAGCTGAGTGAGCTTCAAAAAACCGTTTGATCTTTCCACTTCCTCGCTTAAAGTCCTCATTGGCTCCCCCTTTGTTCTTAGGATGAAATCTAAAGTCCCCCTTCGCAGTGGCCCCTGCCTTCCTCCACGGGCTCACCTTAAGCCACCTACACTGTCCCTGCCAGTCTAACCCCCCACCCCCCACCCCAGGTTCTTGCCACACAGTTCCTTGAAAGCTAGCCCCAGGACCTTTGCTTAAGTGCTTCCTTCCACCTCCACAGATTTCCTCACATCATCCTTAAACTTTCAGCTCCATCCCCCTGACTATTCACGTATGGTACCTTGTACTATTACTTCATAGCACTTTTAAGTACGTAATTATGTAATTACTTGTGTTCTTAGCTAAGACTGCAACGTATAAAAAGCTTTAGACTCCTGTAAACCTCCAGAACAATTCAACCCTCAAGAATTAGCCTAAGTACAGAAGACATGGGTTCTCCATGAAAAGCAGGGAAAACACAACCAGCCGCCTTCTAGCTGCTCAGCCCAGAAGGTAAAGTGAACTTGGGCATGCACCCACTGGAAGGCAGCCCGAGAGGGGTGAGAAGGCAGATTTAATGACACGGAAATATATTCATGATGTTGTTAGGTGAGAAAATAAAGTTACAAGATGTTATGTGTTCAGGGAAGCGGCTGTGGCTCAATCAGTGGGGCTCCCGTTTGCCATATGGGAGGCCCCGGGTTCGGTTCCCAGGGCCTCCTGGTGAAGGCAAGCCCGCCCGCACGGCGTGGTTAGCTGACCCAGCGAGCACAAGCAGCAAGGGGGGGATAAATGAATAAATAAAAAAAAAAAATCTTAAAAAAAAAAAAATGTTATGTGTGGTAAGATCCCATTTTCATGGAAAAAAAAAAATATATATATATATATATACACACACACACACACACAGAAAAGGCGACTACGGGCACACACCAATATTTTAGCTGGGGATTGCGGGACTTCTTTAAAAAAATATTTTTTCTCACTTGTACTTCTAGATTTTCTGCAAAAAAAGTGCTGCTTCCTTTTCTTAGGGGAAAAACTCCTCACAAACCAGCCCGGTGGGGCCGATGGAAGCCTCCCCTGGCTGCCGTCCGGTGGACCCCTGCCAGGAGTTTCTGAGCCTCAGGTTCTTGTGTGTCAAGAGGGGAGAGGGCCCCTGGTTGCCAGAGGGACGGTGTCTGAGAAGCAGGTGGCTGGGCCTCCTGGGAACGTCACAGCCTGCAGTGGGGGAGGTCTGCGGTGGGCTGTGGCTGGGCCAGGATGGCCATGGCCATGGGAGCTGCCCGCGCCGGGCCGCTGGTCTTTGTCGTCAGCCAGGATGGTGCCCTGTTCCTTTGGAGGCCAACTGGACCCCAGCCTTCCCAAAGCACCCCTCTTGGTGCCCCCTCCCCTGCAGGGCCCTGAGCACACCCTGCTCCCCATGGCACACTCGGTGGCCACCCCGCAGCCTCTGAGCGAGAGCCCCTTGCACCCCTCTGTCCCGGTGTCTGTGCCCAGACAGGGCTGGGGCCCACGCCCAGCTGCTGGGGCACCCACAGGGAAAGAAAAGCCTCCCGCTTTGCTCCCGGCAGCCCCTTCCCGACAGTCAGCCTGTGGGCTGCCTGAGCACCTCTCCACCTGCCTCTCTGCTCAGCACCCTCCTGGGACCCTTCTCATGCGGCCTGAGCTGTGGGAGCAAACGAGAATAAAGACAAGACAGGTGGAGGTGCCAGTCCAAGGGTTGGCATCTTTGTTTTCGCTTTTGTAAAGAAAAATAAGATGTGTTTTTTGTTGGAAACAAAACATAGGTGTAGGGACGGGCAGTCCTGGCAGGAGAGGCCAGGCCCTGGGTGCCCTCTGCCCGGGGCTTCCTCAGAGCCCCAGAGGAAGGCGATTTGGGGAGAGTCTGGCTTTGTTAGGCAGAAATAAAAGTAGACAATTCAACACACATGAGGACCGAGTGAGAACCATCGCTGGCAGGTGGAGGGTCCCGATGCCTTGATTCCCCACACCCCGGGGTGGAGGCAGGGCAAGAAATGTTGGGGGGATGGGGAGGAGGGTGAAGTCAGCGCAGTCTCCTTCCCCACACATTAAAAAAACGATTAAAAAAGCACCCAAAGCTTAAAAAAACGAAACCTCCCTGGCAGGGAGCGTTGGGGGCATCGTGCTTATTAGCAAAATGCCTGACCTGGCAAAATGTGTAGAAAAATAAACTTAAGCTTTATCCCTGAATGACAGAGCAAAGACCCTCCCCCGGCCGGCCTCAGAATTCACCGAGGCCAGCCCGACTCCTTCCAGGGCGGCATGGACATGCAGACGCACCCACACGTGTGCACACCCACATATGCATGGACACACACGCACACACACACGACTGCTCACACACTGCCCCACACCCTTGCCACAGGCCCAGGGCTACGAGGAACACGGGGTTCAACACCCACCGGGACACACGAGCTTCCACACGGCGTCACGAGGGTCCTGGTGCCAGGCTGAGGCCCCGCCCTCCCTGGGACAAAGGACGGGACTCTGACCCCAACATGAAAGGAGGGCAGGAGGGTGGGGCAGATCCAAGGGGGGGTGGGGAGGGCAGGGCCAGGCGAGGCTGCCTGGGGGCCACCGGGGGTGCCCGGCAAGGCAGGGAATCTGCTGCCACCCACGGCCACCCATGGCCCGAGGAGGTGCTGAGGGCCAAGCAAGGAGGCAGAGGGCAGTGTCTGAGGAAGGCCTGGGAAACCAGGGCCAGGTGGGCCCGGCTCTGTGCACTTGGGGCTGCCTTCAGGGAAGGTCTCAGAGGTAACAGAAGGGGGCCCCCGGGGCGGGGGGCAGGGGAGGGCACAGGTGCTCCCACGGGTCCCAGGGCCGCTGAGCCCCAGGAGTGCCGAGGAGGCCTGGGCAGGGCACCAGGTGCCTGTCTCCTGCCCCTGGGTGGGGCGAGCCGGAAGCCAGGCCTGGGCCGGGTTGACTGGAAGCCTGGCAGCCGGGTGAAGGGCAGCCGGGGTCAGAGGCCGTGTGTCCTCAAGAGGGCCTGCCCAAGGGAGGGTCTCTCCCGGCTGGCCGGGGAAAGGACAGGGCCACAGCAGGGACTACCCCTCCCTCTCCTCCTGGGTATCTGCGGCTGGTTGGGGCCTGGGGCAGCCCGGGCAGGACGGCATGTACAGTACACAGGGGGGAGTGGAGCCGGGGAGGCCGCCGCGTGCCGGCTCCCCCTCCAGTTACAGTAGTATTGGTGTCCTGCCAGGCAGGGCGGACGGCAGAAGGAGGGGACCCCCGGGGGTCCTGCAGCCCCTCGGGGACACCTGGCCTGGAGTCAGTGTCAGCACCAAACATACACAACAGATGTCAGCCAGGGCAGGGGGGGCAAGGAGGAGCACCGCAGGATGTGTGAGGTCTGGAGAAGGCGTCCTGGGAGCAGGAGGGGGGTCCCAGCCAGCAGGCGGCTGCAGGACTGTTCCCTTCCTTCCCCTTCCCTCCTCCTCGACCTCAACTCACAAGCCGGTGAGGTCGGGGGCCTTGGCAGCAGCCCCTCAGGCAGCTCTCAGAGGCCTTGGCCATCAGGTCGCTCTGGCCCCGGGGCTGGCCGGTGGCAGTGGTGGAAGCAGGATGTACCGGGGGCGTCCCCTGGGACGCAGTCAGCGCAAGTTCTGGTACAGGTACGCCGAGGTGAAGAGGGCGTTGGCAGCCAAGCTCACGGCCAGGAGGCCCCAGACCAGGGAGGGGCTGAAACGACCTGTGAGAGCAGAGAGAGGGGTCAGAGGCGGGAGATCCCGACACGCGGGTGCAGGTGGCCGTCTGCTGACGCCCCTCCCGCCAGTGGACACGGCCCCCGTGGCCCTGCTCGTGCTCGTGACCTGAAGACGCCCCGTCTGCGCCAAGGCCTCCAGGCAGGCCTGGGCTAGGGTTTCGGGGGCAGAAGCGTGACACCACGTTTACAGATGAGGCGGCTGGGGCCTGAGCCCCGCAGCCCGTGGGTGGTGGCCTGGGGTCTGCCGGCCCTGCACCCGCACCCCCAACCCCGGGCCACGAGGCCGCTAGGCCGGGGGCACCACGTGGTCCTTCCCAGCACCCCCGGCCGCCTGTCCATCGCTATCAACACGCACGCACGAGGGGCAGGGGCGCTGGGGCAGGCTCACCCAGCACTCCGCCCCGTCAGCTTGGAGCCACGCCCCGACCCCGGGCGGCCCAGCAGCCCAGCGCCTGCAGCCCTGCACGCCCGTCCCCTCCCGGGCAGCCACCAGCCCCACGCGGCTCCTGAGCACCTGAGGTGTGGCTGGTGCGGCTGAGGAACTGAATTTTTTACAACTTTGATTTTAATCGTGTTAAATCGAAATAGGCCCCGGTGGCCAGAACTGCCCTAACAGGCAGCGCAGACGTGGCCCCAAGCCCGGGCCTGGGCCGCTGCCGTGCAAAGTCGCAGCCTCTGGTGGCCCGAGGACCTGAGGCCCCTGGGAGGTCCCATCAGGGTCCCAGGCGCCACGGCGCAGGATGGGGACTCTGCCCCCGCGGGGAGGCGGCGGTGGTCTCGGACCTCTCCAGGCGGCCTCCTCCGAGCAGCCCCTGGTCGTGGTGTCCACCACGCAGCTGGACTGCGACGAGTCGTCCTCCTTCTTGATGGAGCGGAGGCTGCAGGCGCTGCCTCTTTCCGGCACCGACCTCCTGTCTGTGAAGAGGAGGGACGTCTCACTGGGTGGGCAGAGGGCGGCTGCTCCCTCTCTCCTCCCAGGACGTCGAGCGGCCCTGGAGCCCCGGCCCGCTCTTCCCGGGGCAGCGGGAGGCCGGACCCTGCCTTGGATCCTGGCTGCGTGGGGGGAGCTGGTCTTAGATCGGGGATTGCTCAACGCTGCCAGCCGCCAGCAGGAGCGCCGCCCAGGAGGCTTCTGGCGGGGGCAGGCCAGTGGGGCAGGGAGGGACAAGGGCAAGCCACACACTCTGGAAACTTCTGGATTTTAAATGCTGGGCCTAATTTGAGAACCGCTTTGAAGAGCAAAACAAGTGTCCGTGATGCTGCCATGGACAGGGCTTTCGATTAGCGCCAAAGAACAAGGATCCTGAAAGTCAATTGGAAAAAAAGAAAACACAGCCCGCAAGTAGAGGGCAATGCCCTAGAGGGGTCAAGGTCACGGGAAGCTGGACCGAGGGCTTCTGGCCTTCACGCTGTCACCTCCCCGAGGAGCGCAGGCCCAGCCGGGGACACGGAGACCAGCGAGCATCGCGGCCCTTCGAGGAGCCCCTGCCCCTCCTGGCAGCCCCACCGCGAGGGGGGCGGGCGAGTCGTACCCACGGTGTACTTGGCGTCCCGCGCTGGCAGCCGCGTCGGGGTGAAAAGGCTGCCGTTGAGGGGCGAGCGCTCGTCCGAGCTGCTGGGGGAGCTGGGGGCCTCCTTGGGGGGTGACGGGAAGAGTAGCAGCTTCTGCCCCTTCAGGTTGAGGCGGGCGGGGCTGATGAGGGGTCTGCGGTGGCGCAGGGAGCCGGAGCTGGAGGCCACGGAGCCGGCCACGGAGGGCGCCGGGGAAGGGAGTGGGGAGGGGCGGCCCCCCGCCAGCAGGGAGAGGTAATCTGGGGGAGGGAGGGGGCGGATGAGCTCCGAGCAGGACGCGCAGGGCTGGCGATGCTGCCCAGGACCCGCCCCCACCCAGGGAGGAAGGGGGTGGAGGAGAGACTGGGGGGCTGAGAGCCGCCCCGCTGGGACCCAGAGGGAGAAGGGCCTGCGCCCGGCCTGGCCCTGAGGCCTCGGCCACGCGCCCCCTGCCCTCTGCAGCTGAGCAGGCCCGGCAGGCGTGGCCTGGAAACTCAGAGGCCGCTTAGCCCCAGTCCCGGCCAGCGAGGACGTCGGTGACACGAGGTCCTGCACTGTGCTGGCCTTGGGCTCGGTGCCCCACAGGCGAGGAATCATTTAATCCTGCTCACCACAACCCCGCTTCACAGAAGGGGAAACCGAGGCAGAGGGTGAGTCGCCTGCCCAGGCCGGCCCAGCTGGACGGTGCCGGGGCTGGGGTGGGAACAGAGGCGCCTGGCCCCAAAGCGCGTGCCCGGCCCCGAAGTGCGTGCCCGGCCCCTCTGCCGTCCCTGCTCAGCTCCCGGCTGCCCTTACCTGCAACAGGAAGCTCCCCGGCTGGAGACACCTGAGAGGGTGGGCGGCTCCCACTGAACAGGTACCCTGAGTCTGGAGAGGAAAGAGAAGCAGAAACACGGCAGGCTGCAGGCGTGACCGTCCAGGCCCCCAGGCCACAGGGGCAGGCGGGGAGGTGACCAGGCCCTGCCGGCAAAGGCCGTCTTTGTGCTGAGCCTGCGGCCAAGACAGGACGAAAGTGCGGCTTGGCGCCTGGACCCCAGGGGCCTCTGGGCCACGGAGACCCCCGGAGTGCCGTCATCACCACCCCCACCCCGTAAATAGCACAGCGCTGTCTGCCGAGGGCCCTGCTCCCGACGCTTCACCCCTCCCTCACCCCCATCCCAACTCTGAGGAGCGCTTGTCACTGTGTCCTGGGAACAGTGGAACACGATGCCCCCCGCGAGGCTGCCCTGTCCCCGCCCCCCATTCATCTCCGTCAGACTAGCAGGCTGGGACCGATGGGTCCTGGGGGGTTTGGAGGGAGGGGGCGACTGCGGGGGGCTCAGGTTCCCTTTTCCAACCCTGGCATTCACCTCACAGGAGGCAGGGACCCTGCCGAGGCCGAGGCCGAGCCCCCACCTTGCACGGCGGGATGATTAACCAGAATCGTCCTTTCAAAGGTTGTGCACAACCAGCTGCACTGAATGATGCATTTGAATGAAGCCAAAAGGGGAAGTTTTCGGTTGTGTAGATGTCACAACTGCACAACACAAACAGGGACCCCAAAGTGAGCCACAGACCACAGTTACGAGTACGACTAGGGGAATACTCTCGCCAGCTGTAACGTGGGGGTCTAAGGGAACTTGGTGAATTCACAGCTTCTCGAGAAAACAGACGCTGGCAGTGCCTGCTCCGAGCTGGTCCTGCAGAGAGCTCTGCCCCCACCTGCCCCGAGGGCCTCTAGAACAATCTTTTGGGGAAGGGCCCCAGCTGCTGGGCCTCCCAGATTCCTGTGACGGGGGCGCTCCACGGTCCCCTCGCCCCAGCAGCTGCTTGCGGGGAAGAGCGCAGAGAGGCCCCCCAGGATGCGGGACACGGGCCAAGTAATGGCTCCAGGAGGAGGGCAGGCGGCAGGCCCCTCCACCAGCCCAGCTCACGTCCAGTGACACGGAAGGATCCGGAGTCAGGGGCCCAGTGCAAGGCCACTGTACTCGGACAGGGTCTCCGGGGGCGGGGGCCTCCATCCTGCCCTGGAGGCTTGAACCTTCCCAGCTCAGCCCACCCGGCGTGTCCTTAAGAGGACCCTCAGGGGACCCAGCCTGCCACCTCAGGGGCCCACAGCAAGGCTAGGAGCAGCCGCGGGACCCTGGGCGGGTCAGCTCAGGGTGTGTGTGGCCTGGAGCTGGAGCCTCCTGCCTGCGGAGGGATTGGGGGGCTCAAATAAGACCTGAGTACATGTTGCCAGGGCGAGGGCTGAGACCTCAGTAAGAAGTCAGCTTAACCCCGACCCCGGCACGCGCTGAGGACGGGATCCTGCCTGCGCCTGGCACAGCTCCAAGCAGGCTCCCACCGACTCCCAGGGAGATGCCATCGGGCAAGGTGGGGGCGGGGAGGGGCTCCTCCCTCGGCCGAAGACAACAACGTCCCCAGCTACAGGGAGCAGGTTTTGGTTACCCAGGGCCCTGTGCAGCAAGCGCTCAATAAATGCTGACTGAGCTGAAACCCTGCCTTCTTGACCACATGGAAAGGCTCAGGGGAAATAACCACAGTAAGAATAGTAAGAATAAGTGAAAGACAAAAGCCAGCACTGTCTACACTCACTGAGCACACATGGGTGCTGGTCGCCCCTCTATGCCCCTTCAAAATGTCACCTCGTTTAACCCTCACCCCCCCCACCGGGCGAGCTCTCTACCAGCCCCCTTTGCTTGTGGAGGGGAAACTGAGGATCAGCCAGGTTAAGTCGGCTGGGCAAGGCCCAGGGGTCTCTACAGCAGCTGGGCCCCGCCCCTGCACCGCCTCCCCTTCCCCCTCGCCCGCCCCGAGCACCCCGTACCTGTTCGCGTCAGGGAGGGCGCGGTGCCCAGCGAGAGGGCCCGGCTGAGGCGGCCGGGCAGGGAGGAGGGCGAGGCCCGTCGGGGAGACCGGAACAGCTGCTGGCCGGTGAGCGGCAGGAAGCCAGGCGGCGCGGGGACAAACAGAGATGGCGAAGGGCCCCCGACACTCAGGCATGGGATGGCCAGGCCAGGGCTGGCGGGGAAGAGGCCGGCTGCGTCTCCTGGGAAGTACCTGCGAGAGCCATTGGCGGGAGGAGGGCAAGAGGGTCAGCGCGGGAGGCTCCGGGGGCGGCCTCTCCCCAGCATCTCCCCACCCCCCTCACGGTGCAAGGGGGGACCCGAGTCGGGGTCCCCAGGAGGCGTGCGTTAGTGGAAGCGGGGAAGCGGCCTGACCACGTTCGCGCCATTAGGAGTGCCCAGCAGGGCCACCGCGCCCGCGTGCCCCTCCTGTCCTCCCGGGCTCGTGGCAAACTGCTCCCACTACACGTCTCGGCATTAAAGTGACACTGTCGCCCTCGCCAACCTCACGCCATCCCTTCGCCTTGACATGAAATGCCCGGCCCCGTGCCAGCCACTCAGCGAAGGAAATGGACTTGGACTCCTCTTTGCCGCCTCCTGTCCTGGGCCCAGAGTCTCCCCTGCTGGTGTCCCAGACGAGCTCAGAGGCTCGCGGAGCCAGAGGGCGGCCCCCGCGAGTCCCACTGCCGTGCTGCCCGTGGGAGGCTGCCACCAGCTCTTCTGGTCCCGGATGCCGGAAACTCCCCTCAAGTCCCTTGTAAAGCAGTGGGGGAGGGGGCCGAGCTTTGGAATCCCACCCAGGAAGAGGCGCTCGGGGGACAGGACCGCCAGGCACACACCAAACTCACAGCTTAGCAAAGCTCCGTAAGCGACCTGCCAAAGCCACCCGAGACGGAAGGTGACAGTGTCTCTTTAAGTCGAGAACGGTACACATCACACAGGAGCCGGTGGCCCCGCGCCAGACGCCAACCAAGCTTCTGATTAAGGCGACCGATTACGGGGGGCGAGGGCACGAGAGGCAGTTAATACATTAGTCTGCCGTCTGCTCGGAGCTGCGGGCAGTCCAGCCTTACCTCGGTCCCAGGGGACAAATGAGCCCAGCTGACAGTCTGCCGGCGAACAGGCAGGTGGGCTCAGGCCCCCGGCAGAGCTGGGGGCGCTGGCTAAGGTACCTCGGGCCCCCATCACGACCGTCCAAGCTAGGGTCCCAGTCCCACCAATGTCCCTTAAGTTTTCTAAGGAAGGTGGGGGTTGGCTGATGACTTCCTGGGAAATCCCATGACCTTTTAAATGCCTCCCCAGGCCCCAAGAGGCCACCTGGGCTTCAGAACCAAAGGCGAGGCCCAGTGTCTGGGGCAGACGGGGAAACCAAGGAAGGAGCTCATCAGGTCCATCTGGAAGGGCCTGGCCAACACGGCCCCAGGCTGGACAAGACCACACTACTGGCTGACCTGACGTCCACTTCCTGTCCTCACGCCTTGGGGAACAGCTGGGAGGGGAGATGCTTCTGGGCGTTTGCAGTGGTGGCCAAGGCACCGCTGGAGCCTTGAGGACAACTTGCTGCTCCAAGGCACAAGCCCAGAGGGGGAAAACAGGGGCTGCCTCCACCGGGAGAGCCTGCGCAGCCATCGAGACCCTGGGTCTGCAGACTGGGGGGACGGCCTGCGACCAGCACGACACCTTGGTGCACACCCAGGCCCGCCCAGCAGATGGCAGCAGGTCACCTGGACAGAGAGCAGGACACCTGGGCAGGGAGCAGGTCACCTGGGTGGACACCCAGACACCTGGGTCGGCAGCACGACACCTGGACAGACGCCCAGGCCCTCCCAGCGGATGGCAGCAGGACTCTGGCTGGTTCCCCTATCTGCTCGCCCTCCCCCAAGCCAGTGCATGGGCAAAGCCAGGCGCCTGCCAAGGGCAACAGGCCTAGGAGGCCTTGGTGACAAGCTGAGCCTGTGGATGGAGGCAGCGAGGGGAGAGGGCTCCGGGGTCTCAGGTGAGCAGGGCTCAGAGGCTCTTGGGACCTAAGGGGCAGCTCCGGAGGGAGGCTGGGTCTTGCCAGCCCCTTCCCACTTCTCCAGACCCGGCTTGCGCCTGGGACGCCCCAGTGCTCCACGCCAGATTTCTCGTCCTTTGGGCAAATGCGCTGTTCTCCAAGCGGCCTTGCTGAAAGTGCCGGTGCTGGCGGGAGGAGAGAAGGGTCTTGGAGACCTGCACCCTCTGCCTGTGACAGATGAGTGCCAGTGGGGCAACGGCCGACCTTGGCAAAGCGCAGTTGTCACACACGCGCCTCACGGGCCTCTGCGCTAGAGGGCGCGGGAGCAGGCCAGAAGCGGCGGCCAGTCCCGAGGGCGCCTCCTTCAGGTGAGAGAGCCCGACCTCAGGTCAGGCTCCAGAGAGCTTCCAGGCACCAAGGTTTCCTTTGGTGCGAGGCCCCCGACTGCCCTGTACCCTAAAACCAGGCCTCGGGGACCCAGGGCCCAGAATCCAAAGCCTTGTACACTCCGCAGAATAAAACAGTTCGTGGAGGGCCAGGCAGGCTGGGAGCTGCGCACAGGGCGAGAGTGGACGGAGAGCGAAGGCGCCATCGCAAGCGGCCGCTCGCTGTGATGGGAGAACGCGGGCTGGCGAGCAGGGGAGCGCTGGCCGGAGCCGTTTGGCGCCGGGACACCAAGCTCTCAAAGCCGACTCCCAGCAGGTGCCCGTGGACACGCGGACCCCAAAGGCCCCCCGCCCCTTGCAGCATTTCTGAAGGAACAGGAGAGAAAAAACAAAAAAGACATGGCACCTGATGCCAAACAGGTGGAAAGCAGGGCCCCGGAGGCATTTATTGAAAACACAGCATCGGGGGAGGGCAGGGGTGGGGTGGACGGGAGTCCCCTATATGTTCCATGGGACATTTGCGTAGTCTAAAGCTCTTTTGAAAACAAAGAAAAACAGAACAAAAAAGCACAGCATCAAAACACCACGTCTAAGGCCAGGAGTTGCGTTTACAGTGATCGAGGGTCACCAGACAAGGTCCACAAGTCTACACCGCGAGAGGGTGGGCAGCGGCGGCTCCTTCCCGGGTGGGCTGAGGCCGTGCAGGGCGAGTTGGCGCCGTGTTCCTGGGCAGGTATTACCGGAGGAGCCTTCTCAGGTAACTTGTACTGGGAGGGGCGCCGGCACAGGAGGGGGACAGCCGGCCTGCCCCTGGTGTCACCCACACCTAGGAGGACCCCGCCTCGACCGAGGATGGGCTGACGCGGACCCCAGCGGTGGGGGAGAGAAAGGGGGCGACATACTCCAGCTAATGGGCCACAACCCCCTGGCCGCCAGCACTTCCTGGGCCGCTGCCCACGGCAGAAGGGAGTTAGAATATTCTCCAAGCGAAGAAAACTTAAGGGACAGACAGAAAACTTTACACCTCACACAGAACTCTAAAGAGGCCAGGCCTCCTGATGCTCCTGAGGTCTCTGCATGCCCTGCTAGACGGCAGGGAAGACACCTGCTGAGCGGGGACTCCTGGCCAGCGAGGGCTGGCGATGTCATTATAAATAATTTAAGTTAAACACACACATACACACAGATGACCTGTTCCAGGCAATGCCAAGAGAAGTCGGAACTGGCCTCACACTGTCAGCCTCCTGGAGATACAGGCCGGGGTCGGCACAGCCAGCAGGCTGTGCGTGCGGCCCCTGGCATCTCCCTTCCTTCTCAGGGGCTCTGACCGGGGGGAGGGAGTAAGGGGCCAGCAGGCAGTCCCTTACCCTCTCCAGGAGACCCACCCCCAGGATTCCCGGCTCTTCCTCCCTACTGAACCTGCAGGGAGGGCTGCCACCCGTGTCTTCTCACCTCAGCCCTGCACTGTGACCTGACTTTGACCCTCCAGCTGATCACGGAGGGAGTGGAAGCCCCAGAGGGGCTCCTGACCTTCCCGGGCTCCCCACACGCGAGAGGCGGCAGCTGCTCTCCAATCGCAGGGGCCAACAGGGTGGGGAGGCCACTTAGGTCACCCCAAACTTGGCAGCCTTGTAACAGTAGACTGGGGCATCTGGCTCACATTCTCCTGCCCACCTGGCACTCAGACCCAGCAGGCTGGCGGCCCCTGTCGGTGTCAGCCTTGTGCACGTGCCACCTGCTTTGGTCTTCCTTGAGCCGTACAAGGTGCCATGGTGGGGCTGGCGAGCCCCAGGCCCCTCCTCTGGTAGGGGACAGCAGCCCACCCGGGGTCGTCAGAGGCCACCAGGCAGGGGTCAGCTGGCCCACCTTCCCACCATGGCCTGAGAGGCAGCCCGGGCTGAGGACTCCTCTGCACGTGGACAACATTCCATTTCCAGAATGTACCACCCCAGTTGCCCTTCCCCACAGCTCATGACGGGAGGCACCAGCCTCTTGGCGCCCAAGGACAGAAGATGATACTGAGGCCTGAGGAGGCCACATGATCTAGGTGCCCAGGTCTACGGCACAAGTCTGTACACAGCAGGCGCCAGGATCCAGCTCTCCCAGCAAGCCCGCTGATGTACGCCCTACTCCTCGCCGGCCTCTCCAAGCTCTGGCCCCGGGGACAGGGCCAGGGGACCGAGGCCAGACACCAGCAAGGCTGAATGAATGACAGAGGCAGGGCCAGCCACCAGGGGAGGGAGGAAAGCTGGAGACCCACAGAAGCTAGCACTTCAGGGGCTTCCATAGTTGGTAAACTGAGGCTGGGCACAGCAGGGACCTGGTCAAGACCACAAGCCGGCAAGCGGCAGGTCTGTGCCTGAACAGAGCCTCGGCCACACACAGGCCCCTTCCCTGGGGCAGCTGACGGTGGGAGGCGGCATCCCCGGGTGGCCTTCCCTTCCCACCTGACTCGAGGTGGGGGTCACGTAGGCTTGGTGGCTGCCCCACAGTGCAAGTGGCTGCCAGGGCCTGGGAGACAGGTGACAGCAACAGGCCAGAGAGATGACAAGACCTGGTGTCGTCACAGGCAGGCTGAGCTCCTAAGTCTTGCTCCCAGGCATCACATGGGGGTGAGAGGAAGAAATTGGGGAACCCCTCTCCCACTGATCTGGGGAGGAGCAGCTCAGAGCCCATGCGGAGCTGGTCGTTTAGGGGCGGCTGGACTAGGAAACCTCAGCCGCGGCAGGAGCGGGAAAGCTTCCTGGGGGTGGCAGGGCGTGCGTGGCCAGCCTTTCTGTGCGGCCTACAGCAATGCCCAATAATTGACGAATAAAGGAAAGAAAGTCAATCCTCCCTCAACCCGGGAAGCTCATACCACAGCTTAAAAGGAAACTAGTGACCACAAGCAGGTTTCTTCTGCCCCCCCCCCGGAAGGGTCTCTCCCCACAAGCTCACGGTCAAGGCCGGCTGGGCTCAGGCCCTATGAGCAGCCTAAGAACTGCTCTCAACTGCTAGGGCAGGGGGCGGAGGGATAAGGGCGTCTCAGAGGGTCTCGGAGAGCGGGGAGCAGAGCAGCAGCCGCACGGACAGGCCCACTGGCAACCAGCAGGACCAAGGGGACGGACTAGGGTCCTACACAGGGACCTGCTGAATGGCCACGACCCCCTCCCCGGTGCTGAGATGGGGTGAGGTGAGGGCAGCATGGCCTCCAGCCCTCCCTGATGGCATCAGAGCCAGGAAAAGGGGTGCCTAGAGCTGTCAGCGGGAAGCCACGGGTTAGAGGTGGGCTTGTGAGGAGACCCCCACGGTCTGGTCACCAGGGGGGAAGAGGGGGTGCGGCGAGAGGGTCTTTGGCCAGAGAGGAGGCAGCAGTGGTGAGCAGCTAGAGGGCCTCTGGCGCCACCGGAAAAGGGGTGCAGGGCTGACCTCTCAGGGTGGCGGAGGGGCTGGGCCAGGACCCGGGGCTCGAGGCTGGGCAGGGGTGGGAGCGGGGCAGGCAAGAAAGAAGGAAAGAGAAAGAAGAGGTGCCCTGCTCCGGGCCGGGGGAGCAAGCTCTGGGTCCGTCTGTCTGTCTGTCCATCCTCCCCCCGCAGTCACTGCTGCTTCTCTGACCTTCGGGGCCGGAACCTCCGCGGGCCCATCGCCTTCCTCGTGGCCACGGCGGCAGCGAAGCCCACCAGGCAGCACAGGGACGTGATGCTGAGCTTGAGGTTGTCCAGCCAGCCGGCGGGGGCCGCCTGCAGATGCTGCTCGGCCAGGTGCAGGCCCAGGAGCAGGGCCCACAGGCAGGAGGCGAAGGCGTCGATCCTCCGGAGCCTGCGGGTGGGACGGGCAGCCTGAGCGCCCAGGGCAGCAGGTTGCGGCCCCTCACCCCCATCGCGCCACTTCCTGCCTCGCCCTCCGCACCCACCACAGCCCACCCTGCTCGGAGGATGGAAGGGAATGTGGGCCTCTGAATCCCACCCTCGACACGCAAGGGGCTGCGTGCCCGGGCAGGCCAGCGTCTCCCCCAGGCGTCAGTGCTCCAGGCGGCTAAGTGGAGCCAAGGACACCCGCTCGGAGTCACGAAGGCTGAGGGGACGGGGACGTGGCTGTTGGTGTGGGGCTGCCACTGCTCTGGGACCAAGAATTACACCCCACACCACCCCGCACCATCGCCCCAAATTTACAGACAAGCCCGAGGCAGGGAGGAGCGAGGCCACTGGCCCCAGCACGCAGCAGGCGAGAGGCACCCGCTCTGAGCGCCGCTGCCCTTAGGGCGTGTCACCTGCTTGCCCCACCTGCCCACTGGACTCCCAGCGCCCGGGGATCGGGGGTCTGTGTCTTGCTCCAGCCACACCCGAGCCTAGCCCAGGGCTGCAACCCCACGGGGCCTCCTTGCACAGAATCAGCCAACAAGCCTGGGCCTCGTGGTGCCCCCCGCCCAGCCCCGCGCCCGCGATCCGGGCCCCCGCGGCCCACCACCTACCCGACGCGGCCGGCCAGCAGCATGGCCAGCAGGCAGGTGAGCAGGCCCAGGGCCACGAGGCCCGGCTGGTGGCTCTGCCCAAAGGCCCAGGCCTCCCATAGCCTCTCGGCGGCGCGCTCAGGCAGGAGGCCCAGCAGCTGCCGCCAGCCCTCGAGCCCGGGGCCCGTGCCGTTGTCAGGCACGGCTGAGCCGTTGCTGCCAGGGGGCAGGGCTGGGGGCAGGGCGTCCCCTGGGGTGGTGAGGTCTTGGGCGCCGTGCAGGGCAGCGGTCAGCAGGAAGGCGCAGGCCAGGAAGGCGAGGGCACGGAGCGCGGTGGCCTGCACCGGGGCCTTCAGCGCGGACGCACAGAAGCTCTGGGGGAAGAGGAGGGGGAGGCTCAGCCGGGCGGACACACGCACCAGTGCCCTCCCCGAGCCCCCGCAGCCTGACGGCCAGAGACGCCACCTCCCTGTGCCCTCGACCCTTCTATGCTCACACCTGCCCCCAGATTGGAAGTCTGTCCCCTCGACTGCTCTCGTCCCTAACCCTTCACCCCCAGGGACCATGACCATGGGTGGGCAGGTGGAGGGGTACGGCTCCCACACTCTCCTGTCCAAGGATCTGACGCTGCAGTGGCCTTATTCTTCCAAACGAACCCTCCAATCGTTTAGTCAAGCTCTCACCAAAGAGTCCTCTTGCGACTTTAACTGGAGTTGCCACAAACGGATGGAAAACTCTAGCAAAAACTATAGTGTTTAGTTGTTCAGTCTAGAAATAAGCTGGTCAGGATGAGGGACTCAAGTCAGACAGCCAAGAAAAAAAAAAAAAGGAAACCCCAGAGGCCAGCGCCTGCCTCGCTTTTGGCTTTGTATGTTTGTGCTGAGGTGACGGCCTCGAGGTTGGCGCTGGCTGAGGCCCGGAAACCGGCTGGTTTTCACTTCTAACCCTACCTGCTACTATCTCTTACTTTCTAACCAGAACGTCCCGCTAACTGGGCACTGTAGTTTTTAGGAGTCAGGGAAAGGCTTCAGCCTGTAGACGTCCTGGGCTCCCGTCCTGGTGTCTCTGCCCCGTGAAGCAACCCCGGGTTTGGTTTCGGCAGCTGTCAATGGGGCCGCGGCGCCTTGGAGCGCACCCAGGGCTGTCACGAGGAAGGGACGCGGTGGTATAGGAAGGGGCTGGGTGCTCGGTGCTGGAGGCGTCAGTCACAGATGTGCACCCGCCAGGGCGGATGACGCCAGTGGCCTGGCCCAGGGGAAGGGTTTCCCCCGGGCCAGGGTCTCGGCTCCAGAGCTGACCCCTGGTCCTGCCCTCGGGAGGGGATTCCTGCCCAGGGAGAGCGCCCCCTGCGGCCCGCGCCCGCCCACTGCAGACCTGCGTGCAGTCGGCCTCCCGGCGCCTGAACTGGTGGCTGAGGAGCAGGGCGCGCAGCTGGCGGTTCTGGTGCTTGATGTAGTACTCGACGGCCGCCTGGCATGGCCGGCACAGCTTGTACATCTGCTCCAGGTGGTGCCGGTACACCTCGATCTCCTCGTCGTACCTGCCCTGCAGGACGGGCGAGAGCTGCTTGGAGAAGGTGGACCTGGGGCCACTCTCCATGGACACCCGCTGGGGCTCACGGGTGGGTGACCACAGGGAAGTCACCCTCACCTTGAACCTGTTCCTGCCACACCCAAAAGGAGGGTGGCTGCTGTGCAGGGTGACACGGGGTGATGCCCAGGTCCCACCACGTGGTGCACGGAGCTGCCGGGAAGCAGGGCAGCGGAGTCCAGAGCAGAGCAGGGGCCCAGCAGGCAACGGGAGGCCCTTTTACCCGAGGAGGCACCTGGAGGTGCCCGAGGTCGTGTGCCCTGGACCGGAGGGCCCCAGGAAGGTGAGCGCACCACAAAGAAGGGGGACCCTGCCTGATGCCGCCTGGCCGTGGGCCCACAGCCAAGCCCAGAAGCCTCTGGTCCCACCTCTGCTGCCTCCCCCTCCCCCAAGCCACCAATGCACACCCCACCCTGTTTCGCCGGGAACCAAAAATTTCACTCGGCAGGGGCTGGGACGGTTATCGTTTGATGCCCTCTTGCAGGAGCCCAAAGCCCGCCCAGGAAAGGGGAAAGCCGCCCTTGTCTCTACGGACCTGTCCCCCTGCCCAGGCCCAGCTCCCCTCACTCTCATCCCTCGACCTGGCTAGACCTTGGGGAAGCCAGTGCCTCTGGGCCTCAGGTGCGACCTGGCTCCCGAGGCCACAGGACCCCTGGGCCTGGGGGAGGTCAGGCAGAATTAGGTGGAAAACAAGGCCGTGCGCTCCACAGTGGGCTCGGGGGGGGCGAAGCTCCCAGCCTGGCCAGGCACCTAAGTCCAAGCCTCCCAGCCCTTCCACTAGAAGGCGTCACGAGCATCTGCCCCAACCCCGCAACTAACTGCCCAGCAGCTGACGGCACGAAGGACTCGGAAGGAGCAGGACGGGACGTGCCTGACGGGGCCGGCGGGATGGAGGGGCCCATCCTTCCTGTCTGCGCCGTGGGTTCTGTGGGGTTCCAGGGCTTGGAGCCCAGAGACGCGCACGCACGAGAGCCAGGGAGACAAGAAGCTCGGCTCTGGCTGCGGTGCAAGAAGTCGCACGTCCTGGAAAGTGGGGCCAGCACGGGGAGGAGGGTCCCTGGAGCCCAGGGGTGGCCCCAGCCAGCGTCCCGCGCGCCCCGCCCCGCCTCACCTCCTCGCGGGGCGTGAAGGCGGCCAGCTGCTTGATCTTGGTGGTCTGGTGGTGGCTGCACCTCCGGCACAGCAGCACCTGGCTGCTCACCCACTGCGGGGGCTGGGCGGGCGTGCGGGGGCTGGGCGGGCTCCTCGCCACGTGGTTCAGGTGTTCCACGTACTGCGCGGGGATCGGCTTGTTGTAGTCACCATTCTAGAGGAGGCACCTGTGGTCAGGGGGGGTTCCTTCCCCCAGGGGGGCGGGGGACAGGGACCCAAAGCAGTGGCCCCGTGCCGGAGGCTCTGGGGAGGTGGGGTGGCCCGTGGCCCTTCTTTCTTTTTATGTGACTGTGGACACTTTTCCTCCAAAGTTTTTTTTTTTTTTTTTTTTGAGATACCGGGGCCGGGGATTGAACCCAGAACCTCCTATCTGGGAAGCAGGCACTCAACCACTGAGCCACATCAGCATCCCTGAGATGGTTTTTTTCGTTTGCTTCTTTTTTTAGGAGGCACCAGGGACCAAACCCGGGACCTCCCGTGTGGGAAGCAGGTGCTCAACCACTTGAGCCACATCCACTCCCTCCAAAGAAGTTTTATGTGGGACCCCCATGAACACAATCCTGACAGTCAGGCCACCCAGCCCAGAGCTCAGGGGAAGGCCGGACCCCACCTCCCTCCTGCGAACCGCGGCCTGGAGCGGGTGCCGGCACACTGCAGCGCACTGCCGCATCCACACACGGCCTGGGCCGCTCCAGCTCTCCCACGGGAGAAGCGAGGCGCCATGGCCGAGACCGAGCGGCCACGGAGCCTGAGGGATTTACCACCTGGCCGTTCCAGGCCAGGTGTGCTGAGCCCTGCTCTGGTGCAAAGCAGGGAACGGGCTGCGGAGCTGGAGACACCTGGGGCCACAGCCGACCCCACCCCTCTGGACAAGTCCTCTCCGCTCCCCGTGGCTTCATGCGCAGACGACGGACAGCACCAGGGCTGGGGCGGCGGGGGTGGCACAAGAGGCCGCGTGGGGGAGAGGGGCTGCGCCTGCCGCACGCACCTCCTGGAAGCCGTTGTACTGTTCGCAGTGGGGGCAGTCCCAGCAGTTGCGGTTCCCGTAGGGCACCACCGTGTCCAGGTTACAGAACCAGCAATTGACGGTCGTGTGTGTCGGCTTCTTCCTGTGAACAGAGAAAATGCTGAGTGGAATCAGACGGAAGCCCTATGCTCCTACCTGCCCAGGGGTTCCTGCGCCCGGGCCACCAGGGAAAGGGTGACGGAAGCAGGATCTGGGGCCCCCGAGCTTGAGATGCAGAGTCGAAGGAGCGGATGATAGTTCCAAGGGAAGCCGCCCTGCGGTGGACCCAAGAGGGACACACCTGGGAGGCAGCCTGCTCTCAGCAGATCCCCAGGCTCCGGCGTGTCCACGCGCAGACCCAGGGCCACCAGCCCCCCATGTCCTGGGGCTCGGGCATGGGGGACAGCGGGGGGCTGGCCAGGCCTTGAGCTGACACTGATGAGGCTCCAGGACTGCCCTCCCCCGTAGGCCCCCAGGGGTCACTCCCGGACACCCTTGTTCCCAGACTGTGGCAACGGTGCTCCCCGGAAAAAAGTCCGGGGCGTGTGACCGCTAAGGAGGCCGAGGGGCAGGATTAGCGACAGCTGCTCAGCGGGGGCCGCCCCGCCTGGAGAGGACCGGCAGGCAGGCCCATGTGTGCTGACAGGTGGGGCTTAGGGGTAATCCCGGCCCAGACACTGGGGGTCTGTGCTCTGGGCAATGCCCCCAAACTTGGTCTGCTGGGGAGAAGGGGTGGCAGCAACTGCCCAACAAACACCCCCCGTCCCAGGAATCTAGAAACAATGTGTGCAACGGGCAACAGCTGCTTGAGCCCCAGGGCCCTGAGCCTGCCACTCCAGCCTGTGCAGGGGCCACCTCCAGCCCTGGGGGAGCCACCACACTGCACCCACCCTGGGAGGGAGGCCGGAGCAGAGCTCTACTGACTTCTAGATGTATGACCGCTCAAAGTGCCTCCTCTCCCCGGGTCTTGGCACCTGACGGAAGGACAGAAGCATGGAAAGGCTCTTCACAGGCAAAGGGCCAGCTGCTGTCACTGACCGGTCCCCAGGCTTGCCACGGGTCTGGGAGGAGGGACGGCACCTTGGGAAGGCTCCGCCTCCCGACACCAGCAGCCACCACCTGGCTTGGCCCTCCCACCCTGCACACTGGTCACGGGCAGGTTCCCGGGAATAACCAGAAGATTTCCCTCATGGGGGCTGCCCAGCAGGGCCCAGCCTAGAGAAAGTGCCAGATAAATGGTCATTACATGGGGTGGGGGAAGGCCCCGGGTCCCACAGAGGGCCACCCTGCCACCCCCCTGCAGCCCAGCACTCCCCCCCCCCGCCACGTTGTCCCCAGCGGGCCCAGCAGGCCAAGGAGCAGGACCGGGCAGGATGGCACAGGGATTAGTCACATGCTTCGAGAGACTCCTAGAGGGCACTTGGCCTGCTCCGGGGCCAGCGCCTGGCACCGCCCACCGCTCACACGGCCTTCGACAGCATGTGCAGCGGTGAAGGAGGTTGCCGGGGCCAACCAGGGCTGCGGGTCTGGAACCTTCTATGTCAAGTTGTCGCTTGCCCCAGGACTCGGGATTTGGTGTCTGGGCACGTGAGCCCTAGGCTTTCTCTTGGCACACGGACTCCTCCAGCCGGGCACAGGGCGTTTCCCAGCGGGGAGAGAAGCAGGCCCTGAGGCCTCTCCTTGGACCTGTGCTACCCCAACTCCCACGCCTGGGACGAGGCTCTGCTCCTCCTGCCTCGGGGTGAGGCCCCATCCTCAGGAAGGCCCCCCCCTTCACACTGGCTGGAAGGACTGGTCAGCCGCCCAGCCTGCCCCAGGACTCCTCCCACCTGCAAAGCCAAGCAGGGAAGGCCGCCGCCACTGAGGAATAACGAGGGAGCCGTGGAAGGGGAGAAAGACGCCTCCATGTCCCCTGGCCGCCCCACCCTGGGTGCCCTACCTCTAGAACCAATGACGGTGGACCAGGGACTGCCCCGAAGCTCCCTCCACTCCAGGAAGCTCCGTCACCAGGGAAGTGGCCCTGTACGTCTCAGAACCAGCCTAGGCTGAGGGAGGCAGGAGATTAGCCCTCGGCCCTACGGGCCAGCAGCTCCAGCTCCCGTCACTCGGAGCCCCGGTGATCTCGGCCCAGGGCTGGGGGGGCCCTGTCTCCCAGCCAGAGCAGCCGCCCACCCTGGCTGCGTGGGGGTCTAAACACCAGGGAAGCAGCTCCCAGGCCCCCTGGGGCCAGCCGGGATGCGCGGCGCAGTCTGGAAGAGCCCGCCAGCCCTGCGAGAGGCAGGTGGCGAGGTGGCCGGGGGCTGGAGCACCGGGGTCCAGCCGGCTGGGTCCAAACTTTAGCTCCCCGTGTCCCAGCGCTGCGGCCTCCCTCCCCGAGCGCCACCCGTGAGACCCGAGAGCGGATGCAGACACCACGGAGGCCGCACGTGACCGCCGCCTGTGTCACCCACAAAGCCTCCACTGGCTTCTAGGATGTGCCCACCTGCACCCTGGCCCCAGGATCCTGCTTTTGCTTGGGGAAGCGCCCCCCACCCCCACCCCCCCTGCAATCCCTCACCAGGTTTCTCTCCCTCCCACCCTGACTAGGCTCTGGCACAAAGCAGGCCTGGCCTGACAAGGCTGAGGTGACACGACAGAGAAAGAGCCTTCAACAGAGAGCAAGGACCCTGGGCCCTGAAGCCCACGCCGCCGTCCCTGGCAGGAGAATCTCCAGGGTGGGCCCCGGCGGGCGGCAGCCTGGGAGCCGCTCACACCAGGCTGCGGCCACCTTGGCAGTCTTGGGCTCTGCTGGGTCCGGGGGGCAGAGGAAGCTTCCTGGACGGAGAGAGGAGCAGCTCCGTGCTCAGTCCCTGTCCCTGTTCAAGCCCGAGAACACACCGTGGCCCGAAGCCCCCAACAGCGCTGTGCCCCCCGCCTCGCCCTTCCCTCCAGGCGGGGCAGGGGTGGGGTCTGAGCAAGGAGGAGAGAGCCCACCATGCC
Source organism: Tolypeutes matacus (assembly GCA_026826555.1). NCBI lineage: Eukaryota > Metazoa > Chordata > Mammalia > Cingulata > Chlamyphoridae > Tolypeutes > Tolypeutes matacus. Next base: position 5,295,294 of record JAKSZT010053883.1, on the reverse strand, counting down.
AGGGGGCTCAGTCCCCGTCCTGGGGGCTCGGAGGCCGGGAGGCTGGCGGGCCTGTGGCCGCCCGTTTGGGAAGCACCAGGCTTGGCTGCCTCTGTGGCCTGGGGAGCCGGAGGCCAGCCTCTGGCAGGGCCCCAAGAGGAGACCCTAGGACAGCCTCACAGGTGAGGGGCGTCCTCACTGGACCCCCACGTGGCTCCTCACTTGCTCCTCTGTGTCTTGGGTGCCCCAGACTTACCCACACTGAGTCCCCCCCCACAGCAAAACCAACGCACGCCCCATCCCATCAAACTGGCACCTCCTGGGCCGCACTGACAGCAGCACCAAAAGGCACTGGGCACTGCCGGGACCCAGCGGGCCTCCAGGCCTCCCGCCTGGCCCTCCCACCACCAAGACAACACCCCAAATCCACCCCCAGGGGAACCCCGTGAACCTCTGCCCAAGCAGCGCTCAAAGAGCACCACGCTCGGCTTACAGAGGTGAAAACTGAGCGAGACGCTCTCTACCTGTGAACCGGAGAGGGACGAGAACGACGGCCCTACAGGCAGGTGGTGACAAACACCACAGAAGAGGCTGACAAGCAGGGCATCTGCCGTCCCCTAAAGAAGGGTGCGCTCACCCGCAGGGTCACGCGGAAGGCGGCATTCAGGCAGGTGGGCTGCGTCCACACACTGCGCGTGCAGGGGGCAGCGCTGGCCTGGCTGGGGTGCACAGCCCCGCGTGGTGCTGGAAACGGGGAAGGGGCACACGAAGGCCGACTGGGCATGTCATGATGAGACTGGCACATAATTGAGGGCGAGGGGGAGGGGGTCTGCCTGTCACCTGCATCCCAGCGGACGGCCCTGGAGGCTCCCGAGTGGGATGGTGGGAATCTGCAGTGGGGTCCTGGGCAGCGTGGAGACGGACAAGGCTGCACCAGGGACTGGGGGCCTAAGAAGCCGGAGGCCCTCAGGACTGCCAAGCAAGTGTGCCAGAGGACGGGGGGAGGGGGGCTTCTGCCCTGGGGGCTGGGGCTGCCAGGATCCCCGAGGTGGCTGCGGGCACCCGCAGGGCTCGGCATCTGGTACGCCACCAGCACCAAAATGCCGCTGCCACCATCGCTAACAGTCATCCGGGTGGGGACTCCTTCAGGGAAGTGACCCCTTGCCTGGGCCGGTCTGCAGGCGGCGGGCAGCAGGCTGGCAGGGGTGCCCCCAGACGACTCCCTTCCCCACCGCCCCCGTGCCCTCTCCCGCTTGCCGCCGAGCTCGCAAACACTCTCTAGCCAAGTGGCCTTCTCAAGACAACTCTCCTTCCTGCCCGCCCTCCCGAGGTCATTCAAACCCCACGCCGCCACCAGAGCCCCAGAGCCCACGCTTACCACTGTCACTGTGTTCTCCTTGGGCCCTGCCGCCTGCAGGGAGGAGGGCTCCAACTCCACAGGCCTGAATCGCGCTGGGGGTCCACTTGTGACCACCAGACAAAACCTAGTGCGAGGCAGACGCCCCTGGGCATCCAGGAAGGGGCTTTCCAACCCCATCAACAGCAGCGGTCCCAAGGCCACCTGCAACTCCCTGGCCCCCCAGCGGTCCCCTTGCTGGAGTAGAAAGGACTTCTGGCTGCACTCCTGGCACCCCTTGCACCCCACTCACCCAGCACTTCTCCAAGGCCCCAGATTCCTGTCTCCGAGAGAGGGTAATTGGCTGGAAGGCCCAGGGAGGGAAAGCAGGACCCCTGAGAAAAGTCACATGGTGCAAGCCCCAGTGCGAATCCAGCCACGCTAACCGTGACTGAGAAGTCGGAGGGCTCAGAAACAATGCCAAGCCAGAGCCGCTACCTGCCCCACTGGGCCTGGGACCCCAGGG
>JAKSZT010053883.1:5243132-5288453 GCA_026826555.1 Tolypeutes matacus | reverse complement strand
GAGATTGACTTGATTTGTATTGTGGATTTGTGCTAAATTACTTTTGTAATTAAAAAAAAAAAGAATATTTTGTACTTACACAATACATGTTTCATTGTTTCCACAACTTTTCCAATGTTTCTGAGGCCGACATTCAGTTTTTTTGTGGCTAGGGATGGATCTTAAATTTAGATTGGACACAAGCCATCACCTTGGCTTCTAGTTTTCTGTTACTCTGTCCTACACCCCAGTGACATGCATCCACTAGGCTGGGTGCACAGGCAACCACCAGTGAAGAGGCCTGGGAGCACACCTCAGAAGTTCATCTGCTATCTTGCTGCTTTCCCTAGCCATAAGCAGTCAAATGAATGAACAAACAGAGTAGCTTCCCTCAAACCATGTGGCACTGTGTTTAAGGATCGCTTTCTTTCCAAGAAAGATTGTGTTTGCATAATGTTCCACTCAAAGGAAGGACCCTGTCATCTATGTAGAGGAAGTATCCTCCCAACAGTTCTGTCATGTGCACTGGCTTATGCCACCTTGATCAGAGAAGATGCTTCTGGAACCATAAGCCTTAAGTAAATTGAATGGAAAGAGTTTGAAGACCTTGTCTTTGGAATTAGACCATCCAACAGGCTCAAATGCCACCTCTGCCTTTTTGATTCATTTCTTCAACAAATTTACTTTACTCTGAGTCAGCTTACCACTCAACATCTGTGTGACACACAATGACACTGAGCCTTTCACTTGTAAAACGTGGATAATACCTGCTTTAAAGGTTGTCAACATTAATTTAAATGAGAAACTACATAACACCTTGCACAATGCTTGGCACACACTGGAAATGCAATGACATGTTTTTTAACACACACACACGTAGACACACACACACAAACTTCCAGAGTGATATTTCTAAATATGGTTCTGCAATGAGGATTTTTAAAGCCTTACCTACTATTTCAAAATAACAATATCCCAATGAGAAATAAATCATGGGATTTCTCCATTAACAGCTCAAAGAGTGATATTTCTCATTAAAAAACCAGCAAGCCCCTTTATGGAGGAAGCATTACATATTATTCTGCTTGTCCTCTTCCCATTTTTGGTGCTAAAATTTTGGTAATTTTAATGCCCTGGTGCAGAAGCAAGCAGAAAACTAAATTATACTAAATAAAAATCAAATTTATTAATTCAAGAATGTGTAAATGAATTATTTCTAAATAATCCCCATACCCACTAAGAGAATAGTAAGCAACCTAATTTTGAACCTTCCTTATTAGATAAAAACTTGAGGAAAAGTTAATGTTTAATATGAATATTAAGATAGGAGGATGCTGATAATTGCCATTATCAAAGAGTTAAAACTGAGCTTCTGAAATAGAAATGACTTTACTGTCATGCATTTCTGAAGCACTGAAGCTTGACTAAAGTCACTCACTTTGACTTCTAGATAGTTGCTGAAGCAAATTATGCTAGAGCTCAACAACAGCAACTAACCTCCTTTCTGACTATAAAGGTGAATAAAATTAATAGAATTTGAAAATACTCTCCTCTCATCCCCACCCGGGTATCCTGCAATGGAATCTCTCAAACTATAATGCATCAGGTATTAGAATCTTTCTAGAAATCGGGATTGAAAAATAACCTTGATGAATAATACATTCAAATTCTAGAGAAAGAGCCAATGGAAGATTCCCTACTACCTGCCTCCTGCTTTATTGCTATCTTTTTTTTCTTCCCCCTCATTAAATTTCATTTAAAAAAGGAGGGGGTAAAATTCTGGTAATTTGTCATTTCTAGGCTTAATGTCTGGAAATATATTCAGGAGCTTGACAGCTGATAAGCAGTTCTTTAAAACTCTTGCCTTTGGTTCAAGTGAGGAATAAGAGGAAAACTTCAGGAAAATGTTTCCAGCTTAAAATATTTAGTGCCAGAAAGCTGTACTTATTTTTTCCTCTCAGCAGCCTAAAAGCTTAGATTATAAATCTGTATGAAAAATCTGAAATGCACAAAGGAGAAAAATAGCCGGGATGTCTGTCCTGTTCGGCACAGTACCGCCCAGATGTGGTACTTCTTCCCCATCCAGCAGTGGGGTATCTTAAAGCCATATTGGAAAATAAGCTGTACTTCTACATTGTTTTTTTTTTATTTCTAGGGCATGCTTCACTGAAATACTTAAGTCTTTAGCTATAGTTTACAGTACAGTGAACATAAAAGAGGACACAAACCAAATTTATACTTAAATTAAATAGCATGATTTAATTTAGTTGCTGCTTAAACCTGAATCCTCTTAAAAAAAAAAAAAAAAAAATTATAATTAACTATTAACGTTAATGAATTAAAACCTTCCAGAAAGCGTGAATCCAAAAGGAAATGTCCAAGGAGTGATAAAAGCCAGATATTTTATGGCCTTTCCTGTTTCAGTCTCAAACATTCTAAACATCAATGGAAAAAAAAAATTCTCTAGAGTTTTTCAGTTTTATTCTTCTAGAGCACAAATTTTCTGGCCTGTTACTGAGTATGGTCTTCTAACAGGTACACAATTAACTCATAGGTAGACAACACAATGGCAGTGTTTGGGATCTGCCTGATGAGCTGGGCAAAGAGTCCTCTATAAAAGGCAAGATAACCTTCTTCCCGGAACACCAGGCGAGCAGTCTGGATGAAAGACTTGTACTTGGTGCCTTCCTCACGGAGCCGCGTCCTTATGACTTCTGCAGAGAAAGAAAGACGCATTTTGTGCTACAGATAAACTCCATTTCCAGGCAACATGGGGAAGAAGTCCAACTGGCTAGCACACAGCTTTATAACTGTCAATGTACACCCAAGTCTATCTGCCATCTCAGCTCTATTTGTACAGGGCAGTCACATAGATAGAGGCAGGGAAGTTAAGTTCTTTTTTTTTTTTTTTTTTTTTTTACCAGGAGGTACCGGAGATCGAACCCCGGTCTCTCCATATGGTAGACGGATGCCGAACCTCTTGAGCCACATCCGTTTCCCGGTTAAGTTCTTTTGAGAACATTTTTTCAACTCTGGGAATTGGTGAATTATGGACATTATATATACATGAAAGTACAAAATAATTTTAGGGGATTAAAAATGGTTTAGTTTGAATGGGACTTAATTTAAGACAGTTTATGGTTTTCTACTTCCAATTAAGTAAAACTATAATTTCACTGGAGATGTAATTTGTATTAAATACAGCAGTATCTTCAACAAGACATTCTTCACATGTCACGTACTCCTGATCTTTCTCCTTCTAGAATCCTCCACACTGTCCAGCTTAAAAGCCTTTTTCAAGCCTTCCTGATCTGGCTCTCCCTCACCCAGGTACCCACAGGACAGCACTCAGCAGCCCCTGCCCATGGGGCAGGCCTCGGGCCAGCACGCCTCCACCTCCCTGCCCAGGAGGCATTGCCCGCCTCTCCTCCATAAGTCCTGAGGGCCTACCTCGTGCCAAGACACATAACTGGGACCCATATCTGTTAGGTGAATTGACCATATCCATTTGTCACAGTTAAGAGTACAGCAGGCTTTTGAAAACAAAACCTGTTTTCCATGGCACAATAAATTATGCTATGCTTTATTTTTAAGTAGGCTGGTATGGAATCAGCTCCTTAAAAGAGTCTTTAAAAAATATACTTACTCAAAGTGGCCTAAACTCAGAATCCCATTCAAAGTGGAAGCTCAGAGGGTTTTTAAAAAATGTTTGGCTCCCACGCCTTTTTTTTTTTTTTTTTTTTAATCAAAGAATTTTATATAAAATCCAGATTTTTGGCATTTTTCAAAACATCAGAAGTGCAGTTCAACAACACAGGGCCCACATTTCTGCACAGCAAGAGTTTAGCCAAAATCGGCTGGAGCCAAGCAGGTTTCTGCCACTCATGTAACCTACATCAATGCAGTTAAACCCAGTTTCCCTTGTACTCAGTCACCTTAGCTGCAGGCATCTGTGCTCCCCTGTGAGCTAGAGAGGGTTAGATTTCCTGAGGTGACCCAAACCCCGCAGCTGACTACTGCTCCAGAAGAAAAAGCCGAACATACCGTGTGGATAAGCAATGCAGGAGGCACAGCCCTTAGAGAAGGCAGCAGCTGCCATGAGTCCAAAAAAATTTGTGGAATTTTTCTCAGTCCCATTTGTAGAAGAGGCTAGTGGACCTTCTTTCAGATACTTCTTTAAACTTTCATAAATAGCAAAACAGATGATAGTTTCTGAAATCCCAGCGTACGAGGCAGTCAGTCCTCTATAGAAGCCCCGGATGCCTTCTGTCCGGTAAACATAGCGAGCACACTGCAGTGTATTCATTTGCTTGGAGCCTCTCATTCTGCAGAAAGGACAACCATGAAATCCCCATTAAAACACACACGAAAAAAAAAAAGAAAAAGAAAAAAAAAAAGAAAAAACAACAACAAAAACACACACGAATGCGCCTGCCGAGTGCACCAAGTCACAAATGATGTTTGAGGAATATAAAGAAAAATTAGCCAGCAGGTGAGACGTGTCTTCCATGTGTTGCCATCACACTGTACCTGGGCCCACCGTGAGGTCAGGCTAATTAGGTGAGACACCTGGTGGCCATGGACCATCCTGTGCATCTGTATCAAGAGTCACTGCATATTTTAATGTTATTATTTTCTAATTTATAAAATAAATATCAACTAGGCTATAAATTAGAAAAACCTTAAAATTAAGTGTTCCTACCCAATGACCTAAAGTATTCATAAACTGCCTGGCTGCGGGGCAAAATGAACAGACTCAAGGCCATAACCGTGTTGACAGCGGTCACCGTCAAGCAGCACACCTGCGGGGGTGCAGACCAGCTCACCCGGCACGGCTCCGCAGAAGCCACCTGCTGAGCCCTCGCTGGAACAACCTTTCTAACACAAATCCCACCATTCTGCGCCCCTGCTGAAAACCCTCAAACGCAGGGTTTCTCACCTGTGACCCTACTGACATTTCAGGCTGGATAATTCTGTGTTGCGGTGGTCTGCCCTGAGCATCACAGGACGTTGTGAGCATCCCTGGCCTCCACCGGTTAGATGCCACTAGCACCTCACCCAAGTTGTGGAAACCTGCAAGGTCTCCGGCCAATGCCCAATATGTCCTCTGGGGGCAGAAACTTCCATGCTGAGAACTGCTGCTCTGCTGGCTTCCCACTGTCCTCAACAGAAAGCCAAGTCCCAACTCCAAACGTCTTCCCAGGACCATGAAGGAGCTTCTCCAGCTGTATCTTTCCATAATTCCCTGCTTTTCCAGGGCACGCACGTAGCATTGCTCTAACCACACTCCTTTCTGTCAGTTCCCCAGAATTGGTCGTGCTTGCTTGTCTCAAGCTTGCTTGCTTGCACTCACTTCTCTCTCCCTGAAATACGATTTACTGCTGCCCCACCCCCACCTAGCTATTCTTAAGAAGGCAGCCGTGGGGGCTGCTGCCTCAGGCGGCCCTGTGCCCTCTCCCTTTGCCCCCTGCCTAGTCGCTCCAGGGAACCCTCACAGTCCAGTGGCGCTGTGGGTCCCTCGTCACACCAGACTGTAGTTGCCTCTATTTCCTGTGGTCCTCTAAGTTGTGCTCCTGGAAGGCGGGGCATTGCAGCCTGCCCTGCTGCGCACCTAGTGCACAGGAAACAAAAAAATCCTCATGGCTGAGGAACACAGAGACGACTGAGACAAAGCTTTCAAGTGCCCAGAGCATGATCATTTGTAGGCAGAATGAAAAGGAGCAGCCAAAAGCTCTCAGCTGACTTGTTTACTATGTGTTCACTATGTGAACACCTGAAATTGGGAGTGATTATCAAAGGGTTGCAGGATTTTACCCTGAGAGTAACTATGATCCACTGAAGGCTTCTGAGCCAGGGACCCGTTCCAAATGGCAGTTTAGAAGGCTCTGTCACGTAGAATGGTTTGGGAGAGAGACCAATTCAAGATGCTACTGTAGTAATGAAGGAGAAAAGGAACTAAGGCAGGCTCCTAGCTACCTTTCTGGGGCATTTTATTCTCTCTCCTCTTTCCCTAGAGAAAGCCTAGAGTCAGACTGGACTGGGTAGAACTTTGCAGTACCCTGCTCGCACTTCTATGCAACACAGGAATACGAGCTCTTAGAATCCAAGCAGTTTCTTGAATGTGGATGGGGATGGCACGGTATTGACATCTTTAAGGCCCAAGTGGAGCCTGGATCCCTTTAGTTACGAAAGCATGTGACAGTCCACACTTGGACTGTAGTACATGGGACTTTGCACAACTGGGACTTTTTCTAGTCACATTACAGCTATTGCTGTAGTATCACAAAACAGTGTTTACCATCATCACATCTTTGAAATTATCATAGTTATTGGACCACACCTGAACCCTGTCATTTATTATTAAAGAAGCATATTACTATATCCACAAATTTTCTAATATTGCTAATTGCATTTCAATATAATTGGTTTCCACTGCTTTTAAACAACTTTATTCAAAAAAGGGCCCATTGGGGAGCAGATGTGGCTCAAGCAGTTGGGCGCCCGCCTCCCACACGGGAGGTCCCAGGTTCAGTTCCCAGTGCCTCCTAAAGAAGAGGAGCAAGACAGTGAGCTGACGCGACAGGATGGCACAGCAAGCTTATACAATGAGATGACACAATGAGACACATAACAAGAGACAAAACATGCAGGGAGTGGATGTGGCTCAAGCGATTGGGTACCTCTCTCCCACATGGGAAGTCCTGTGTTCATTCCCGGTGCCTCCCAAAAGACGATGAGCAGACACAGAGAGAACACAACGAACAGACAGAGAGAGCAGACAGTGAGCACAAACAATGGGGGTGGTGGTGAGGATAAATAAATAAATAAATCTTAAAGAAAAAAAATGTGTGGGGGGCCCATAGGCTCACCAGACTGCCAAAGGAATCCACAGCACAAAACATTAACCCCTGGCTAGAGTTTCAGGGCAGAAATATAGTCTATTTGAGGGCCTTGGAAATGAAAATTACCCCTTTGCAGACTGAAGGCATTTACTGTTCTGCCCTTATGGTATCTTCAAGTTTGGAAGAAAGGCCGTCCACAGCGCCCCAAATGCAGGTGAGGTCGGCAAGGCGCCGAAACCCCATGACCAGCTGAGAAGAAGTCAGGAAGTACACAGCAGGGACCACAACCAGAACTGTGCATCCTCCCTTGCTGGTGATTTCTATTGGTCCTTATTTTCCATGATGGGAACATGGGAACAAATATGCACAAGGGTATAAATCTCAAAAGAAAAGGAGTTTCTACAAATGCTTATATTTAGAAAATACAGGGAAGACAATGGCTAAGGACTGTGCATCTCACCCCACTGGAACTGGGGAGAATGAAAAAAAAAAAAAAAAAAAAAAAACACACAAGAATTCGTCCTATATCAACGAAAGCAGGAATAGGAACAATCAGTAGCTTACCTCCATTCTAGCTGCATCCGGGTTTTAACCATCCAAATAGGATTCATTAAGGAATTTGTGACAAAAGCTGGAAGAAAATAACCAGAAAAAATTATCACTGAAGATGGTCAGTGCTTAATAAAGTTGTCTTTACAATAAACTATGGAATCAGAAAGTCAATGGCTAAATGATAAAAATGGAGAGCGGGAAGCTGTTACATTCTACATTGCAGGTGGACACTATATTTCCTCCTAAAATATAACATCTACACAGTCTGTTGGACCTAAAAGAAATCTCGATTTCAACTTTCTAGTGCCGTCTGGTCTTTCCAACCTCTAGGTGGTGCTGTTGATTTCTGTTGATGTGACTCCTAAGGTAAATATGAAACAACCAATCCTAAAATCCAATTTATAAGCTTCAGGTCCAGAAATAATTTGTTTTTAAAAGTTGCTATCTGATCCAAAAGGTGGTTTTTTGTCTAACTTGGAATTGAAGGAATCTCCAAGGATCTGATTCTAAACTTAGAAATGATAACATCTGACGCTTTAAGACTGCTCTGCTTATGGCATTTTTTTTTTTTTTTTTTAACCATTTACCATTGCTAATCATTCAGACCAACAAAGACAAAGCAATGCCCTAGTATGAGACATGGTAACTCTTCTCTCACAGCTCATGGCCTCCAAAGTCCTGAGTAAGGAGGTTATTTAGAGAGGATGGTGGTGGTTTAAAACACTCCCTTCAGGGCCACTTCATTTACCAAGGGTTCTTCTGCGTTATCTTTGCAAAAGTTACAAACCTGATGAATATATGTTTTGGCTTGTGGCTAACTCACTATCAGCCTATAAAGTGAAGATTAACCTGTTTTTGAAACTCCACATTTCCTTCTCAGAGCTCCGTATTAAATAAAAACACCTTTTTTTGTGTAGAGTGGCTTTCCTTAACATTATTTTCTATTTAGGATCCAGAAATTAACAACTGTAAATACTCAATGGGCTGTTAGTACTTTTACTTGGAATAACAAAGGCAGGCAAGATGGAGTGTACACCTTACTGGCTGACAGAAGGCCTAGATTTTTCATAAAATGACAATTCAGGTTCTCTAAAATACCATTCTATTGAAACAAACATAAAACTGTTTAAAAACAAAAACATAGCTTTTGCCTTAGAAATCTATAAGCCCAACATGTTTGCTGCTGTTGTTGTTTTAGGAGGTACCGGGGATCGAACCCAGCACCTCGTACGTGGGAAGCAGGCGCTCAACCACTTGAGCCCATATGCTCCCCCAACATGTTTTGGCCAAGTACTTGGGGGAGGGGGATGGACTTTGCTATGAATTTTCTCTAGTGAGTGAAAGGACTTTCTCAAAGAGAATGGAAGCTACCTGATCCGTCACCCACCCCACTGAAAGAACAACCAGAAGCCCTGAGTCCTCATTCTATAATCCAATTAAGGATTGGATTATATGCTTGACACCACAGGAAGCATGAAAAAGCAGCTCTGAGTTTAGAAAATAACTTAATGAGGAAATAGGGAGACATGAAAAACACATGAATATTCCTTTAAAAAAAACCATAATGCTATAAAGTAGCACACATGAAAATAAGAGTTTTTAGGGAGAATAAAAAGCTTTAGTGGTTGAAGAAATGGAACCAAGTTACCAACTGTTCTCACTCATTCTATCAATTCTAAAGTAAAGCTTTAGAAAAACGATTTTAGGTGCAAAAAGAAGCAGAGAGCTTATTTCTCTAACTCCTGGAAAAAGCTGTATGGCACGATGCATGCTTTGGGAAAACGAGAAACTCTCCACTCACTAGGGTTACATACCTGCAGAGCCAGCTGAGAAAATATGCACAACATTGCTATTAGGCACAAAAATGCCATTAAATTGCTCTTTGGCTTTGGAGTAACATGCAAAGTACACAGCCCTGTTAAAACAAAGAAAGAACACTATAAAGAAATCGTCATGGCATGACATAATATATACCTCCCTCCACAACTTTAGGAAAATGCTTTGGGAAAGAAGTTGATATATGTCCATATCTTGACCTTTTCTCTGCTAAAACCAAAAACTGCTACAAACCTGTCTTCTTCATTCTGGATTAACTCTCCAGATAAATGTTAATCTTTAAGCACCAATACATGCTATATATTTTTAAAAATCGTAATATTTCTAAAATATACCACACTTGTCCTGCCTTACACCAAAAAGTGAGTATGTCAGGTATAATCCTAATTTTTTTTTTTTAAGGAGGTATCGGATTGAACCCAGGACCTTGTACATGGGAAGCAGGCACTCAACCACCAAGCTACATCCACTCCCTGAACTATTTTTGATGATGTAGGAGCACATAGGAATACCACCCTGCAGTGTTCTCATGAAGAGGTCCTGTTTGTCCCTCCAATGAATATGCTCCTCCACCCCCCCAGAAGCTGACTGCTACAGGTGGGGTTCAGCCTTCCCCCCACAGCTTCTTGGTCTTGTCTTCTCTGTCTGCTTTTTTTCTGTCTTCCTTCTTATTGGCGCTGGGGTGTAGGGCTGGTTGGGGTTTCCCTGATCCTTTACTAGCAATGCCAGGGAAAATGCTTCTTTTTTTCCCCTGCTGGCCCATGGATCAATCATAGAACATATTTTTCAACTTAGGGTCTTAACTACTTGTCATTATTGTTTCTAAAACAGTATTCCATTTTTTTGTTTTTTTTTTCTAGGTTCCATATGTTCTAAATGGGTAAGGTAGCCAGGAATTTCCATCAGAAAAGCATTAGCATATTAGTACTTCCCACATGTAGACAACTCTTATTTTCTGTACTTATTTTATATCTGCAGTATGTTTATCATCTATTCATAATACTCTACCCCAAAATACTTCACAGATAGTACTTTCTATTTTTTAACTAGACTGTACACACATATCACAAAATCCCAAAGGAAAAAAGAAGGGTTTAATAAGCCTCTGCATTTTTACATCTCCAGGCAATTCTGTATACAAAATTGTGAGCACTTATCTTGAAGAACTTGAGAAGCTTTTAGTCTTCACCTTGTATAAAACAATATTCTCATTTTATTATAAAGCAAAACTCTCTTTAAAATCTATCTGAATATTCTATGAACTATGAATATGGGTGGACACACATATATGTAAGTGGCCCATGCCAGCCACCCAGCCTCAGAGCTCCCCTCCCAGGAGGCAATTTCATGCCTACCTTTCCAGAGATATTCTATACATACAAACACACACATATACATACTCTTTTCTTACATGTTCACTTTTGTTACCACACATATTTATCCTCTGTACTAGTACTGGCTGGCAGACCTTTCTGTGAAGATGGCAATTTCTCTAGCTATGTTCTCCAGAACAGTAGCTACAAGCTACAGTGGATAACTCAGTACTTAAAATGTTGTGACACTGAGCAACTGAATTTTCTATCAGAATCAATTTAAATTTAAATAGCCCCACGTGGCCAGTGGCTACTGTATTGGGACAGTGCGGCTCCATATTCTAACAGGCTTGAGAATGTTGTTTTATATAAGGTGTGGCAGATTGAGATTATTTTATGAATCCCGAAAAAAGGATCATGCTTGTAAACTAATTTATTCCTCTGGGGGTGATACCCTTCGATTGTTTTAAATTCAGCTGAGGTGTCTGATTAGCTTACCTGTTAAGATTAGGGTTTTCTACTTCCTGGTCTGATATAAATGGACACTCACACAAGAAAACACACAGATCATTTTTTGATCCTGCTATGTGACAGGAAGGAAAAGGCTCAAACAGCTAAAGCCCTGGGGAGAGATGAACCATTTTGCCTGACAGCTTACAGCTGAGACTGGGAAGAGAGCCAAGACTGATATAGGAGGCCCGGAAAGAAACAAGCCTTATGCCAACAGAGAGAGGTCTTCAGTTAAGCACAAAGCCTCAAGAGGCTGGGCCCACGGAGCCTCAAGAGAAAGAGGAAGCCCAGAGGGGGAGGCAGAGACCAGCCAAAGATCGGCGACCATCTTACTTCAACACATGGCAACTGACTTTGGTGAGAAAGCAACCTTGAGTTGGACTTTTTACAGCCTTTTAACTGTAAGCTTTTACCCCAGATAAATACCCATTCAAAAAGCCAACAGACTCCTGGTACTTTGCATTGGCAGCCCTTTGGCACACTAATACATAAGGTAAAGCCTAAAAGTTTTAAAAATTCCCCCACATCAGTGCTTCAATGTGCATAGGGATCATCTGGGGATGTGGTGAAAATGCAGATTCTGATGTGGGCTGAGGTGTGGCCTGAGACTGTGCATTCCAAACCAACCCCCAGATAACATCAATGCTGATGGCACAGCACACTTTGAGAAGCAAAGTTTAGGTTACGGTTGACAAGAGTAGATGAATTTTTGTAAATAAGAATAAAATAACTAGAATCTCTTTCACACACAGACAGTCACTGCTGGCTCTGTATGTCAGATGATGGTCATTGCGTGCTATGACCCTTCGATTATACTGCAGGTCGTAAGGCGGCTGAAGAGTTTAATGCTTACCTTGACGGAGCAACTCCAACCAAATTTGGACCCAAGCCTCTAAAAAGTGACTTTGGTCCCTCCTTCTCCAAGATTGACCTGAAAAATAAGAAAATACGTATCTTTAAAACCTCTTAGGCAAGGCCTATGGCAAATCACGAGGCGTCAACCTTCATATTAGTTCCTTGATAAAATTAACTGCTAGCCCTCAGATTCTTATCTGCTTGTAATACTATAGTCCAGAATCAGATGTCCATAAAACACTTTCATTCATACAGTGAAAAAAAAAAAACACACTGCAAGAGCACCAGCTAGACAAGAAGCCCTTCCCCTTGTTCACGCAAGAGCAAAATATCAGCATTTGCACCACACCCTGAAATCCTATTATGGTAGCAGGAGCACCTGGGCAAGAGTCTGGAACAGAGCCCTCATTATAACAAGTCTCACTGTGCAACAGGTTCAGAGATTTCTTTGCATGGTATTTCTGTTGGATTTATTCCTTATTTATAATTCTATCTTCTAGATCTTTACTAATAGTGGATCCCTAAGCAGGTACATCAGGAATAGATGTCAGATGCTTCTAGAAGTTTTCATGGGCTGTATGGCCAGAGTCTAGTATCTCCAATCCAAAGTTAATACTGCAACTGTTTTTTTTTTTTTTTTTAATGTCAAATATGGTTTCCGGTTAAAAGTAAGTCAGGAAATTTTACAAAGATTTATAGAACATTCCTTAGAGGTATTTTAGTACTCAAAGTGACTCCTCAAGTTGGTAACATTCTTTTCAGTGGCTCAGTTTTTATGGTATCCAATAGAATTTATATTGTTAAACTGTCCTCTCTAATTTACTCTTTTTTTTTTTAAACTGAGGATTGTTCTTTACTTGTAACTAATACCTGATATAGCTCACAAATTACAATCTAGTCCAAGGAGCTTATATACTGTTTTACCTTCACTATGACACTGAAGGTTAAGATAAAGACACCCTCCACTTTATGGAATAAATATCCCTACAACGCTAATAATAAAGTGAATACTGCCAACTTTATTTCTTCTATTTTCCATTTTTCCCGTGGAGAACATTTCCAAAACTAAGTTGAACTTTTTGGTGCAAAAGAAGTTAGCTGATGTTCGGTATGGCCATTTATAGTTTTCCTTCCATTCTTTCCTTCCTCAGACAACTTTTTATGATCTAGATTCCCTGAACGCACAAATTTTGACTCAAGTTCTTTTCTAATTTCTGGATGTTCATAAAATATCTTAATTGTTTAAAATAAAGAATATTTAAAACTTTAAAAGCTTCCCTAAAAAGGCATAGACTAGCAATTAGGCAAAAAGAAGAAATAAAAGGTTAGCTAGACTAGAAAGGAAAAAGTAAAACGATCTCTATTTACTGATGACATGATCTGGTATATAGAAAATACTGAGGAACCCACTAAAAACTAATAAACAAGGGCAACACGTTTGCAGGAGATAGGATCTATATATAAAAATCAAATGCACTAGCAATGACTAATCTGAAAATGAAAATTTTTCATTTACCTACTATGGACTGTAGAGAATAGTAATATATTAATATTCTTTTGGGTCGGATGTAGCTCAACTGGTTGGGCGTCCGTCTCCCATATGGAGGGACCCGGGTTCGATTCCCAGGACCTCCCGGTAAAAAAAAAAAATATATATATATATATATATATATATATTCTTTTATCAATGGTTTTAAAAAAAAAAAGGAAGTATATTGTTTAACTCCATCTATACAAAGTGTAAACAGAAATATATTTAGAGACGGAAATAGATTAGCAGTTATGTAGGGTAGGGGAAGGATAGAAGAATTGAGAGGTAACTACTAAGGGGTAGGGGGTTCTTCTTTTTGGAGTAATGAAAATGCTCTAATATTGACTGCAGTGATGAATGCACAACTCTGTGATTATACCAAAAATGACTGAGTATACACTGTAGATGGATTGTATGGTTTATGATTACATTTCAATAAAACTGATTTTAAAATTAAAATCAATTTTACAATAGCATGGAAAAGAATAAAATACAAAGAATAAACTTAACTAAAAGAAGTGTAAGACTTGGACACTGAGAACTATAAAACAGAAATAGAAGAAGACCTAAATGAATGGAAAGACAAATGGATCAGGCAACTTAATTTATAAAGACGGCAATACCCACCCTCACCCCCCAAATGATCTACAGAATCAGTGCAATCCTTTTTCAAAATCTCAGCTGCCTTCTGTGCTAAAATTGACAAGCCAGTCCTAAAATTCACACGGGAATGCAAGGGACCCAGAATAACTAAAACAATCCTGAAAAAGAAGAAAATTGGGGGATTCATCCTTCCCAAATTCAAAACGTACTACAAAGCTACAGTAAACAAGACCATGAGGCACTGGCATTAACATCTGCACATGGGTCCGTGGAAGAGGACTTAGAGTCAAGAAACAAGCCTTCACATTCATGGTCAACTGATTATCGACAAAGGCACTAAGACGACGCAGCTAGGGAAAGAATAGTCTTTTAAATAAATGATGTGGGACAAATGGATATCCACAAGCAAAAAGAATAAAGGTGGATCCTGACCTCACACCTCACATTTTTGTAACTCACATAGAAAAATTAACTGAAAATGTACCATAGACCTAAATGTAAAAAATCCTATAAAACACTTAGAAGAACATATAAGAGTCATGACCTAGGATTAACAATGGTTTCTTAGACATGACATCAAAAGATAAAAGAAAATATGGTTAAGTTGGACTTCCTCAAAATTAAGAACTTTTGTATTAATACGTCAAAGGTTACCACCAAGAAAGTGAAAAGACAACCTACAGAATGATAGAAAATATTTGCAAATCGGGTATCTGATAAAGGACTTAAATCCAGAATATATAATAAAGTCATTACAATAACTCAACAATAAAAAGACAAACTAATAAAAAGAGGGCAAAGGATTTGAATAGACAGTTCTCCAAAGAAGACATAAATATGGCCAGCAAACACATGAAAAAATACTTAACATCGTTAGTCATTAGGAAAATGCAGAACAAAACCACCAAGGCTTTATTTACAATACTAGAATGGCTATAATAAAAAAGATAGAAAATAATAAATGTTGTTGAGAATCTGGAGAAATTGGAATCCTTGTACATTGTTGGTGGAAAAATAAAATGGTGCTGCTCTGGAATACAGTTTGGCAGTTCCCTCAAAAGTGAATCTAGGGAGATGGATGTGGCTCAGGAGGATCGGCGTCCGTCTGCCATGTGGAGAGACCGGGGTTCGATCCCCGGTACCTCCCAGTTAAAAAAAAAAAAAAAAAGTGAATCTAAAAGGGAAGCAGATGTGGCTCAAATAGAATGAGCTCCTGCCTACCACATGGGAGGTCCTGGGTTTAGTTCCTGGTGCCTCCTGGAGAAGATGAGCAAGACAGCGAGCTGACGCAACAAGATGACGCAACCAGGAGACATAAAGAGGAAACACAAAGAGACACAACAAAGGAGGAAACAGAGGTGGCTCAAGCAATTGAGCGCCTCTCTCCCACATGGGAGGTCCCAGGTTTGGTTCCCAGTGTCTCCTAAAGAGACAATGAGAGAGCACACAGCAAATGGACAGAGAGAGCAGACAGCGAGTGCAAACATTGTGGGGGGTGGCGGGGGAGGGGGTGGGAAATAAATAAATAAAATAAAATCTTAAAAAAAAAAAAAAAAAAAAAAAAAACCTCTAAAGTCACTGTATGACCTAGCAATTCCACTCCACCCAAGAGAACTGAAAACACATGTATGCACAAAAACTTGTACATGAATGTTCCTAGCAGCATTATTCATAACAGCCAAAAAGATAAAACAACCCAAATGCCCATGAACAGACAAATGGATAAACAAAATGTGGTATGTCCATTCAACAGACTATTATTTATCCAAAAAAAAAAAGGCAATGATACATGCTACAACAGGGATGAACCTTGAAAACATCAAAACACATGAAAGAAGCCAGACACAAAAGGCCACATACTGTATGATTCTATTTCTAAGAAATGCCCAGAATAGGCCCATATACAGCAACAGATAGTAGGATTAGTGGTTTTCAGGGCCTGGGCAGGAGGGGAGCAATTGGGAGTGACTGCTAATGGGTATGGGGATTCTTTTTGGGGTAAAGAAATGTTCTGGAATTGGACAGTGGTGACGGCTGCACAACCCTGTGAATATACTAAAAACCACTGAATTGTATACTTTAAAAGGGTAAATTTTGCGGAATGTGAATTAAACTGTTAAAATAAATAAAACCTGGCAAGGAGGAAAGAAAGGGCTTACTGAAAAGAATCTACATAGCAGGAGAGATAGCAGCAGGAACAGTCATAAAACAAAATTTAGTTCTGTGCTAAATCAATCACTTGCAATAAATAATTGATAAAACTGGAATACAGAATGTGGATTGGATAAAAAGCATATCAATATTAAATTTCTTGAAATTGAAAACTGTACTACGGTTTAAGAGAATACCCTTGCTCTTAGGAAATAAACACCGACGTATCAACGGGTACAGGGGCACAATGCCTGTAACCATTCTCAAACAGTTCAGAAAGAACAGGCATGTATACAGAAAGCAAATATAAAAAAGCAAAATGGCAAAATATTAAAAATTGGTGATTCTGGGTAAAGGGTATAAACAATTTATTTGTACCATTCTTGTAACTTTTCTGTAAGTTTGAAATTATTTCAAAATGAAAATTATTTTTTAAAAGCTTGTTGGAAGTCATAAAAATATTGAATTTGTGATTCTAGCCCATGAAGTGATGGAAAACAAGGGTTGGGGTAAACACGGTTCTTATGTTTCTGTAAATACAACACTGCAAAATGAAATTCATGACATTTCAGTGATTCAAACTGGTACAAAAATAAGCCATTTGACCCTTAATAGAGATACGAGAGTTGAACGTTTTCAATTTAAAAATACTTAACTTTTTACTATCTTTCTCCTATCAGTATTGTGTTTTTAAAAAGCTGAGGGAAGCAGATGTGGCTCAAGCGATTGGCCTCCCATCTACCATATAGGAGGTCCAGGGTTCGATTCCCAGGGCCTCCTGGTGAAAAGCAAGCTGGCCTGTGCAGGAGTGCTGGCCCGCACGGAGAGCTGGTGCAGCAAGATGACTCAACAATACGAGACACAGAGGAGAGACAATAAGAGACACAGCAGACCAGGGAGCAGAGGTGGCGCAAGAGATCGAGCAGCCTCTCTCCACTCCAGAAAGTCCCAGGATTGGTTCCCTGTGCTAAAGAGAAGACAAGCAGACACAGAATAACACAGAGAGAGCAGACAGCAAGGGCAAAACAACGGGTGGGGGTGGCGTGGAGGGAAGGGGGAATAAATCAAATAAGTCTTAAAAAAAAAAAAAAAAAGAAATATTTAGGAGCATGGGTTCCTGAAGACACTATGGAATCATATACCAGCTTAAAAAATAAAATAAAAAAACTTAAAAAATTAAAAAGCTGAGCTCTCTAAACAAAACTCTCAAATAAGACCTTGAAGCGACCTAGATTATAATACAGTATGTAATAAAGAGTTCCCAAATGCTAAGTTCTTTAAACAGATTTCAAAGTTCAGATTCTCTCTGTGGTCATCATTAACGTACCCTGAGCAGCCCCAAGCTTCCTTTAAGTACAATTAAGGTAACCTCTGTTCCAAGACCTCAAAGCCTCTCCTCTATAATGCAGTAGGAAACACATGTCCTCGGGTGACTTGGGCCTTTTAAGAAAGACTGTCGCCATAGTTACGCATCTTAACAGTGGGCAAAAAGTCAAGTCTGTTACATAATCCAAATGTCTAACCTAGCTGGATGTTTACAAAACTCGTCTGGAACAATCAAGTTCCTACTATAAATGGTGCACTTCAGTTTCAAAATAAAGCATGTAAGGATATAGACAAATTTTCCCACAGTCATATAAACTTTGATTTAAGAAAGAAATGCAAAAAAGGACTAGGGTCTTGTTTGGAGCATTTCCTTCTGTTCTCTAGTTTTAGATAATAATATGCAAAACACTGACTAATCCAAGACAAATATCTCATCTTAATGTCAAGTTCTAAAAGATTAAGACTACTCACTAATATATTACTTGTCAGATTAAATTTTCAACTACCCACTGACATTGATATATTTCAATCTATTAAGGACTAGTTTAACTGTAGAAATCTTTATACTGGTGAAGAAACAGAAAATCTAATTTTAAAAAGGTACAGTACTGGAAAAACAAACGAAAATAAGGTGCCTGTGAAGTTTAAAGAATAGGAGAGAGTTCTGATGGGAAAAAAAAAAAAAAAGTAAATCAAAAGACTCATGTTAAAGCAGATACATGAAATAAACTGATATTTTATTACCTATTGGTAAAGTTAATAGTCAAGCCTCTGGGAAACGGATGTGGCTCAAGAGGTTCGGCGTCCGTCTACCATATGGAGAGACCGGGGTTCGATCCCCGGTACCTCCCGGTAAAAAAATTAAAAAAAAAAAAAAAAAAAAATAGTCAAGCCTCAATGTGTTAAAATCTTCCCTTTTTCTTTTTAAGTAACTACATTTAAAATATAAGTTACTGGTTCCCCAATGGAGAATTTTTTTTTTCTACTAACATGAGATGTCAGAAAGCACTGATTGGCATTTTGAAGAATAAACTACCTCTAAACAAATTCTGCTGTCTGGTAAAACTTTTAAAGTAGTACTTCCTGAAGGAGTAAAACTAATAACAAGCAGCTTTGTTTTAAAAGAAGGACCATTCTATTCCTTTGGGTCTTTGATAAACCCAATGTCTTCTGAAAATATGAACAGACAAAGGCGGCAGGCTGTGTGGCAGGGAAAGGCCTGGACCTCTGACAAAGGAGTGACTCTCCGCAGACCACCTTCATTGCCTTTAACTTAAGGGTGGTCAACAAGAAACAGAGCTAACCCAATAACCCAGGGGAGAGGATGGTGGCTGAAAAGCAGCCAGCTCTTAAGCCATCCTAAGACAATGCTTCTTATGTTAGTAAACTGCCTCTATGTAAGTGCTAACAGACTTCTTCCAGAACTTACTAATAGGAAAAGACATGCATTTTTTCCTCCTGAGCAAATATCTTTCCTTCAGATGAGAATTATGTAATATATTCCACTTTTTGCCTTGGCCACCAAGAAATTCAGTTATGAATCTTACATTTAAAAAGCACAGAAAGGACATATTATAACGACAGCAGCTAATATTTATTATTTACATGGCAGGGGGGATGTTAAGCCCTTCATATACATTATCTTACTGACACCTCAAAATTCTTTCATTCATTAATACGTATCGAAAGCCTACTCTCAGACAGACAACATTCTAGGAGCTTAGGGATACCTCAGTAATTAAAACAAAAGTTCCTACCTCGGAGGAACTTCCATTCTAGTGGAGGTAGCGGGAGGGGCAGAGAGAGAAAATAAACAATACAAGTAAGTAGATCATATGCTGGATGTAAGTGTTGTGGATAAAAATAAAGCAGGAACAGAGGATAGGGAGTGGAGGCAGGTTCCTGTTTTGAAAAGCAGGAGCTTGGCGTGGCTTTCCTGCCAAGGTGACAAGTGGGAGCCAGCCATGCAGATAATGCTGTGGACAAAGGCTCTGCTGTGGAGTATGTTCCTGGCCTTTTAAAGGAAGAGCACAGAGGTTAGTGCATCTGCAGGGGCATGGGGCAAGGGGTAGGGGTGGGGAGAGTGGGGAGGGGAGGGAGACTAGGAGACGAACTCAGAGAAGTAATGGGAGGGGGCTGCCGCTGTATAGAGCCTGGTAGACCACTGGAATAGCTTTGACTTTGGGAGGGAGATGGTATTTGAGCAGAGGTACCTGGAAGGTCTGAGCAAAGGATTCTCTGGCTGCTCTGTTTAGACCAGACTGAGAATGGAGAGGGGAGGAAGGTCTGAAGCCAGAAGTCCAGTTAGGAAGCTAATGTGATAGTGCAGGTGAGAGAAACAGTTGCTTCGTCCAGGATAGTAGTGGATGAAGTGGTGGAAAGGAGTCCGATTCTACATATATTTTAAAGGTAGAGTTGAGAGAATTTCCTGAGGTTTGAGAAAAATAAGAGCCAAGGATATGTGATTATACTAAATATCACTGATTGTACTCTTTGGATGAATTGTATGCTTTAATATGTACCAATAAAATTGATTTTTTTTTTAAAAAGCACCAAGGATGACTCGGACGCTTTAGATCTGATACCTGGAAGGATGGAGTCACCTTTAACTGAGACAGGGAAGACTCTAGAAGCAGCAGGTTTGAGTGAGTTTGGGTTTGTACGTCACACTTTGGGTGCCCAATAAACATCCAAGCGGAGATGTTAAAAAGGCAGCTGGATGGAGAGTGTGAGGCTCAGAGTAGAAATGCTGTCAGCTCACAGAGTAGCCACAAGAGTAAATGAAATTACCGAAGGAGTGGATATAGCTAAAGAGGAGGTGGTCCTGGGTCTGAGTCCTGGGACCCTCCAACATTGAGAGGATGTGAGGCTGGAGAAGCAGCAAAGGAAACAGAAGCAGCAGCCACTGAGGAAGGAAAGATGGTCCTCGACGCCGTAAGCTATAGAGCGGAAGCACTGTCTCTATGTGAAGGCAGAAGCTTGGCCTATTTCTAGGGTGTTTTTTTTTGTTTTTCACTTTGAGGTGCTCCAAATCTTTCTTAGAAATAGGTGAATATACATAAAATATGACCTTGGATAAGTCATTTAACTTCTAATCTGCATTCCCTCATCTAAAAAATAGGGGTAATATGTCCGTGTGCTAATCTCATACGTTTGTTGTGGAAAGGAATAAATGAATGAAGTATTAGAGAAATTCATATTTTCTTTACTTGAAGGCTCTTAAATATCAGCTGAGGCATGCTGGAGAATCTTAAAAATATAGAAAGGGAAGTGGATGTGGCTCAAGCAGTTGAGAGTCTGCTTCCCACATGGGAGGTCCCAGTTCGGTCCCCAATGCCTCCTAAAAACAAATAAACAAACAACAAGCAAATAAACAAAAAAATCAACTTAGGGTAGCCGATGTGGCTCAGTGGTTGAGCGTCAGCTTCCCCACATACAAGGTCCAGGGTTTACTCCCCAGCCCCGGGACCTTAAAAAATATACATGTGTATATATATAGAGAGAGAGATTTACTGGAGATAGACAAAGACATACTGGAGATACAGAAAACACATCCACAAAAGCTTTAAATATGGAGATATTCTCCTCTACCTTCCAGACTATGACTAAAGCAACTGGGCAGTGGTGCTCCAGGGACCTTTAGAGACATCTGGACACTATAAGGAGGCAGACAACCCCAGAAAATCGACACCCTGTCGGAGGGCCTTACCTTGTTAACCTATCTCCCCAATGTAACAGACTCATTTATAATTTCCCTACACATGGTTCTTATGCCCCTTTTATTTGAACCTATAATTATCACTATACCCGTTAAATACATGTGTCCCAGAGACTTAAATCTTCGGTCTGTTCATATGACAGTTGAGCCTTGAACCTCAACAGAGTTGTAGTCAACACCTAATCTTCAGTTCACTGGACTCGCCCAGGACAACAAACAAAATGATGATGGACAATACCCATCCCAAAAAACAGAGAGTATATACAACTGCAAGCAAGACAGTTCCATCCATCTGCCCCATGGAATCTAAGCCCCCTTCTCAACTGGAAGCAGAGTGGGCATCACCATCCCAAATCCTCAAGATTGAGGAATGAACAAACATAAGGGGGGACTGCAACTATGGACTAAAGTAGATTTATTATTATTCTACTAATGGAAGAACTTGTAACACTGATATAAAGATAATCACCAGAGGTTCTGAGGGAAGGAAGAGGAAAGAATAGGTGTAACATGGGGTATTTTGGGGAACTGGAATTGTTCTGCATGATATTCGAATAACGGATACAGGCCGTTGGACATTTTGTCAAAACCTATAAAATTGTGTGGTACAAACTATATAAACTATAGGCAATGGTGAGTAGCAATGCTTCAATATTTGTCCATCAATTGTAACAAATGTACCACACTAATGAAAGATGTTGTTAATCGGAGAAAGTGGGAGAAGAGGAGGGGGTGGGGGTATATGGAAATCCCCTATTATTTTCAATGTTAACTTCTCTATAATCTAAAACTTCTACAAGCAGCTTGGCCCTGCTGATATCCACAGCCTTTGGGTAAATTTCCCAGTTAAAGGAAATAATCATGAGTTATTTGGCAAGCATGTCAAGAGGAAGTTCATTTTGAATGTTAGTAAAGTTAGCAAATTATCTATCTCTGTGTCAATAAGTCCAAAGCACTTTCTGTTCCTGAGAAGAAAGGTGCCACCTAAGACACCCCATTTGCCTAAGCTGGTAAAAAGGTAAACCTGAGATGTGGGCATTGATCAGCCATGTCTTTCTGAGGACCAGGGGTTTGTACCTCTCCTTTCCGAAATCAAAGGGTGCCTGCACATTTCTATGTTTCGATTTCTCCTGTGCCTATCCCTAACCTCTGCCTTTTGTGTCTCTCCTCCTTCTCAATGTTTAATTAAAAAGAACAAGCCCCTGGAGTCTCAGATACCAGCCTCCCTTTTCTCACTGGGGACCTTGCCCCCAGCAGCTGGTATTGCTGTCCTGCCTTTGCTCAGGACACTCAGATGTGCCCTCGGAGGCCAGAGTGACTCACAGGTAGGTTCTGCAAACAAAACTTAACTAAAAATAAATTAGGCAATTTCCTATTCAGTCCACCTTATCTAAAATGTGACTGAACTCTGCCCAAATTGCTAAGTGTTATGGTTATTAAGACAGGGCATTTTCATTTATTGCACCTTTTTTTAGCGGTCCCTAACTAGATATTACACTGATAAATAGCTATATGTCTTTCTCCCCACCCCCCTTTTTTTAGGAGTTACTGGGGATTGAAGCTAGGACCTCGTACATGGGAGGCAGGCTACAGCCACTTTCTATATGTCTTTCTTGAACACATCTCTTTCTACAATCTGAATATCGTGTTTGGTTAAATTCAACTACTATTTCTTGAGCATCTCTTTTAAAGAACATGGGCCCAAGCTAAACACCAAATCTTACCAAGTGTTCTTCTAAATCTCTGATTTTTGCTTTAAGCACAGAGCCAGAGAAGCCAAATGCAACTTAGAAACATTTAATTACTTTGTCGGCATACAGGATATTTTTAATGGAGTGAAAATAACAAAACAGGCAGGTACCCTATGTATGAAAAAATTTTTAAATGATTTTAGTCAATAATATATATTCCAACTTTTCTATATATTTAAAATGGCTTCTAAATAAAAGCTAAAAAATAAAAACATTTGCTTCCATTCTACTTCCTCTTGAAATATTCACAACCCTTTTCTTGTGTGATTATTCTTAATTTTTAATTTTGTTCTCCTACTCCACATCTTCTTGCGAGCTCTCACAAGATTGTGGACAAGAGTGACAATCTGATGCAAGAGTGCTCTCTTTTTGCTTTCTAGTTTGCTTTGTCGGGCTTGCTTTAACTGTCTCCAGATAAGGGTCACATGAACACCAGGATCCCTGCTGCCAAGGCAAGGTCAGAGTTCAAGGGTGACGGCAAAGAAACCTAATTCTTAGGCTTGGGAAAAGGCCGTGCAAACAGAACATGGCCTTTTCTGTGTGCTTTACAAATAGTCTGTGGTGACAGAGGGGGCGGGGGTGGGGTGGGGTGTGTGCATGCAGGCGGCAGCAGCCCAGCACCCTGAACGGGGACGGGACTTACTTCAGAACCTGTAAGAGCCCAGGTGTCATGGAGGTCGGTCTCACCATCCCAGCTCCACTAATGGTCCCCAGCTGGACCTGTGGATAGTAGACAGTCCGAAGAGCTAACCGTGACGACTGCAACCTGGTCTTAATGACTTCTAGTGGACAAGTGAAAATAGCACCAACTGTGCCCCCACACCTGGAAGAAAAGAAATCACAACAGGATCAGAAAAACGACACTTTTCTCCATACAAACAAAATGTGAAATTTAATTTTTCTCTGTTCTTAAAAATGCATACATGCGGGTCGGATGTGGCTCAACTGGTTGGGCGTCCGTCTCCCATATGGAGAGACCTGGGTTCGATCCCCAGGACCTCCCGGTTAAAAAAAAAAAAAAAAAAAAATGCATACATGGCCATTTAGTAAAAATTAGAACATACAGGGAGGTTTTTTAAAAATTCGTTGAAATCCCATCAACTAACAAGTTATCAACAGTTAATTTAGCACATCCTTCCAGGCGCTCCATTACTGGCTATCTACATAACTGTGAATGTCTCTCCAAGTCACCACATACACACCAAGGGCACCATTTGTCATGGTTACATACTATCCTTCTGTATCAATGTATACTATTTTAACCAATTTCCTGCTGTTGGCTGTTCAGGTCATTTCATGCTGCAATAAATATTCTAAAAAATGCAACTGTGCACAAACAAAAGTCATTCAGATAATGCTACTCTTCTTGGAAATCAATGTTTAATAAAATACAGACTTTTACTAAAATCTGATTAATTTCTTATGGTCAAATGATTTTTGACAAGGCTGTCCAGAACACCCAGCTAGGCCAGAACAGTCTGTTCAACAAATGGTGCTGGAAAACTAGATATCCACATAACAACAGCATATGTGTCATGGGAGTTCCACGGGGAGAAGAGAACGGAAAAGGCGCAGAAAGAGTATTTGAGGAAATAATGGGTGAAAATCTCCCAACATTCATGAAAGAAATGAACTTACATGTACAGGAAGTGCAGCATACCACTATCAGAATAAATACGAATAGACCTACTCCAAAACACCTACTACTGAGAAGGTCAAATGTCAAAGATAAAGAGAAAATTCTGAGCAGCAAGGGAGAAGCAAACAATCATATACAAGGAATGCCCAGTAAGCCTTAGTGTGGATTTCTCATCAGAAACCATGGAGGCGAGAAGACAGTGGTATGATACAACTAGGATACTGAAAGAGAAAAAATTGCCAGTCAAGAATTCTTTATCCGGCAAAATTGTCCTTCAAATATGAAGGTGAGTTTAAAATACTCACAAACAAACAGAAACTAGAAGAGTTCATAAAAAAGAATTCTCCTGGGAAGCAGATGTGGCTCAAGCAGTTGGGCATCTACCTACCACATGGGAGGTCCTGAGTTCGGTTCCCAGTGCCTCCTAAAGAAGACGATCAAGACAGCAAACTGGCGCGACAAGCTGATGCAACAAGATGGTGCAATGAGGAGACACAACAAAGAAACAAAGAGAGACGCAACAAGCAGGGTGCGAAGGTGGCTCAAGCTATTGGGTGCCTCCCTCCCACATGGGAGGTCCTCTGTTTGGTTCCTGGTGCCTCCTGAAAAAAAAAAAAAAAAAAAAAAAAGACAATGAAGAGACACAGAGAGCACACAAATAGCAGACACAGAGAGCTGACAGCAAATGCAAACAATGGGGGAGCAAGGAGAAATAAAGAAAGAAAATAAATCTTTTGAAAAAAATCTTCCTTTGCAGGAAATATTAAGGGAGATTTATAGCCAGAAAGAAAAAGACAGGAGAGAGCGAGCCTTAGAGGAGAGTGTAGAAGGGGAGAATAGCAAAAAAGCATAACCAAAAGAATAAAGACAGACAAAAAAAAGATATGACATAGGAAAAGCAAAGAATAAAATGGTAGAGGTAAATAATACATTTACAGTAATATCACTGAATGTGAATGGATTAAATTCCCAAATCAAAAGATATAGGATGATGTAATGGATTTAAAAAAAACCAAAAAACCACAAGCCACCCATATTCTGCCTACAAGAGACTTACCTTAGACCCAAACCGGCTGAAAGTGAAAGGCTGGAAAAAAAATATTCCACACAAACAGCAACGAAAAAAGAGCAGGGGTAGCTATAGTAACATACAACATTTAAACAGACATTAAATGCAAAAAAGTTCAGGAGATACAGAAGGCCATTATATAGTAATAAAAGGAAAATCAACCAGAAAGAAATAAGAATTATAAATGTCTATGGACCTAACCAGGGTGCCCCAAATACATGAGGTAAACTCTGGCAAAACTGAAGGGAGAAATAGACATCTCTACAATAATAGTTGGAGACTTCAACACACCACTCACATCATTGGACAGAACAACTAGACAGAAGATCAACAAGGAAACAGAGAACTTGAACAATATTATAAACAATCAAGACCCAACAGACATATACAAAGCATTGCATCCCAAATCAGCAGGTTATACATTCTTCTCAAGTGCTCATGGATCTTTCTCCAGGATAGACCACATGTTAGGTCACAAGGGAGGGCTCAATAAATATAAAAAGACTGAAATTGTACAGAGCACCTTCTCAGATCATAGTGGAATGAAATTGGAAATTAATAATAGACGGGAAAGGGGAAAATTCACAAATGTGTGGAGGCTGAACAACACACTCTTGAATAATCAGTGGGTCAAAGAAGAAATTGTAAGTGAAATTAGTAAATATATTGAGATGAATGAAATGAGAAAACAACGTATCAAAACTCATGGAATACAGCAAAGGCAGTGGTGAGAGGGAAATTTATATCAAGAGAGAAGAAAGAGCTAAAAGCAAAGATCTAACTGGACAATTGGAGAAACTAGAAAAAGAACAGCAAACCATCCCCAAAGCAAGCAGAAGGAAAGATATAAGAAAGATTAAAGCAGAAATAAATGAAATTGAGAGGAAAAAAAAAAAAAAGAACAAAACCAAAAGCTGATTATTTGAGAAGATCAACAAAATTGACAAACCCCTAACTGGACTAATAAAAAATAAAAGAGAGAAGATACAAATAAAGACTATCAGTTATGACTGACCCCACAGAAATAAAAAGGATCACAAGAGGATATTATGAGAAACTATATGCCAACAAACTAGACAACTGAGATGAAATGGACAAATTTCTAGAAATGCACAACCTACTCTGACACTATAAGAAATACAAGAATGCAACAAACCAATCACATTTAAAGAGATTGAGTCAGTCATTAAAAATCTCCCAATGGATACGAATATTCTTGCCATCCTGATTTTGTGATAATCAGGGTAGGCTAAACATTCGCTGTATTAGAAACCATGCATGTGTCCCCAGACCTAGTCTTTCTCCCTAGGTCTGGTTTTTAGAATGCTGGTCATAAACCAAGCCTGATTTATTATATGACCATCCTGTATGGGAAATGACTGTAACTCTAGGTATCTTTGGTCAACCTTAAGAGATATAGCAGGGGGACGGATGTGGCTCAAATGGTTGGGTGTCTGTCTCCCATATGGAGGGACCTGGGTTTGATCCCCAGGACCTCTGGTAAAAATTTTTAAAAAAGAAAAATACAGAAGGTGCACGGGCCACCAGGCTCCATGCATGGGTGTGCCACCAGGCCTTATGAGTGGGTGAGCCCCCCAGGCCCCATGCGTGGATGCGCCAGCAGGCCCCATGTGCAGGTGCACCGTCAGGCTCCGCAAGCCATGCAGCAAGATGATGACGAAACAGGAGAGTGACCCAAGGGAGAGCCAATACAAGACGCACCGAAAAACCAGGAACTAAGGTGGCGCAGGCAGTAGGACGCCTCTCTCCCACAGAGGAGGTTCCGAGGATCGAATCCTAGTAAAGACAGGAGAAGGATGAGAAGAGAGGGCAGGAAAGATCCACAGAGACTTGCCCAGAGAATGGACATAAAAACAGCAAAAATGGGGAGTGATAAAAGTAAATAAATTAATTTGATGATGCTCTTTCATAATTTGTTAACAAATGTTTCACAACAATGCAAAGTATTTGTGGTGGGGTAATGTGTGAGAGCCCCATATGATGTTATGTATGTTTGTTTTGTAAGTTCACAATGTTTACTGAACACATACTGTTTATGTATGTTCATGTATGAATGATATACTTCAGTAAATTGTTTAAAAAAAAAAAAATCTCCCAATGAAGAAAAGTTCAGGATCAGATGGGGGGAAGCGGCTGTGGCTCAATCAGTAGGGCTCCCGTTTACCATATGGGAGGCCCCGGGTTCGGTTCCCGGGGCCTCCTGGTGAAGGCAAGCCCGCCCGCACGGCGTGGTTAGCTGACCCAGCGAGCACAGGCAGCAAGGGGGGGATAAATGAATAAATAAATAAAATCTTTAAAAAAAAAAAGGATCAGATGGCTTCACAGGTGAATTTACCAAACATTTCGAGAAGAATTAACACCAATCTGTTTAAACTATTCCAAAAAATTGAAGAGGAGGGAAAATTACTCAACACATTTGATGAAGCCAACATTACCCTAATACCAAAGCCAGGTAGAGACACTACGAGAAAAGAAAATTACAGACCAATCTCTCTAAAGAACATAGAATAAAAAATTCTCAACAAAATACTTGCAAATAGAATTCAACAGCATATCAAAAGACTTATACACCAGAACCAAGTGGGATTTATTTCTCATAAGCAAAGGTGGTTCAACATAAGAAAATCAATTAACATAACACACATTAACAAGTTGAAGGGAAAAAACCACATGATCGTCTCAATCAATGCAGAAAAGGCATTTGACAAAATCCAGCATCCTATCTTGATAAAAATACTTCAAAAGATAGGAATAGAAGCAACATTCCACAATATGATAAAGGCCATATATGACAAACTCACAGCCAACATTGGACTCAATGGGGAACATTGAAAGCTTTTCCTCTAAGATTGGGAACAACAGCCCACTGTCACCACTGTTATGCAACATGGTGCTAGAAGTTCTAGCTAGAGCAATTAGACAAGAAAAAAGTGAAATAAAAGGCATCCAAATAGGAAAAGAGGAAGTAAAACTCTCACTATTCACGGATGACATCTTATATTTAGAAAATTCTGAAATGTCTACAACAAAACTACTTGAACTAATAAACTATTTCAGCAACATGGCAGGATACAAGATCAACATGCAAAAATCAATAATGTTTCTGTACACTAGTACTGAACAATGTGAGGAGGAAATCAGGGAAAAAATTCCATGTACAATAGCAACAAAAAGACTTGAATACCCAGGAATCAATTTAACCAAGGAAGTACAGAATCTATATTCAGAAAACTATAAAACAATGCTAAAAGAAATCAATGACAACCTAAACAAATGGAAAGACATTCCATGTTCATGGATTAGAAGACTAAATATTGTGAAGATGTCAATCCTACCCAAACTGATTTATAGATTCAATGCAATATCAATCAAACTTCCAATAGCCTACACTTTACAGAAATAGAAAAGGCAATTACCAGATTCATTTGGAGGGGAAAGTGCATCTGAATAGTCAAAAGCATTCTAAAAAAGAAGAGCAATGTGGGAATAATTTCACTGTCTGACCTTGAAACATATTACAAAGCTATAGTGGTCAAAACAGCATGGTACTGGCATAAAGATAGACACACAATCGGTGGAATAGAACTGAGAGTCCAGAAATAAACCCTCACCTCTACAGCCAACCGGTTTTCAAGAAACCTACCAAGTCCATGTCAATGGGACAAGAGTCTGTTCAACAAATGGTGCTGGGAAAACTGGATATCCACAAACAAAAGAATGAAAGAGGACCCCTATCTCACCCCCTATACAAGAATCAACTCAAAATGGATCAAAGATCTAAATATAAAAGCCAGGACATAAAACTACTAGAAGAAAATGTAGGGAAACATCTTCAAGACCTTGTAGTAGGTGGTGGTTTCTTAGACCTCACACCCAAAGCACATGCAACAAAAGAAAAAGTAGATAAATGGGACCTCCTCAAAATTAAACACTTTTGCACCTCACAGAACTTTGTCAGAAGGGTGAAAAGGCAGCCGACTCAATGGGAAAAAATATTTGGAAATCACATATCTGATAAGGGTTTAATATCCAGGATATATAAAGAGATGTTACAACTCAACAATAAAAAGACAAATGACCCAATTAAAAAATGGGCCAAAGACTTGAATAGACATTTCTCCGAAGAAGAAATACAAATGGCAAAAAACACATGAAGAAATGCTCAACAT
The DNA here is from genome assembly GCA_026826555.1 of Tolypeutes matacus. Taxonomy (NCBI): domain Eukaryota; kingdom Metazoa; phylum Chordata; class Mammalia; order Cingulata; family Chlamyphoridae; genus Tolypeutes; species Tolypeutes matacus. Next base: position 5,258,588 of record JAKSZT010053883.1, on the reverse strand, counting down.
CACTCATGATTAGGGAAATGCAAATCAAAACTACAAGGAGATATCATTTCACACCTATCAGAATGACCACTATGAAAAAGACAGAGAACTACAAGTGTTGGAGAGGATGTGGAGAGACAGGAACACTTCTTCACTGTTGGTGGGAATGCAGGATGGTACAGCCACTATGGAGGACTGTTTGGCAGTTCCTAAAGAAGTTGAATATAGACTTGCCACGTGACCCTGCAATACCACTACTGGGTATATACCCAGAAGAACTGAGAGCAGTGATACGAACAGACATCTGCACACCGATGTTCATAGCCACATTATTCACCATTGCCAGAAGTTGGAAACAACCCAGGTGTCTATCAACAGACGAATGGATAAACAAACTGTGGTCTATTCACACGATGGAATATTATGCAGCTGTAAGAAGAAATGAAGTCATAAAGCATATGGCAACATGGATGAACCTGGAGGACATTATGTTGAGTGAAGCAAGCCAGACACAAAAGGACAAATACTGTATGAATTCATTACTATGAACCAAATATATTGTGTAATATATTGTTTGATTAAAAAAAAAAAATTTTTTTTACATGTATCCATTACATTTGAGAAATGTATATATTTATTCATCTGTTTACTTTTTAGTTTTTGTTTATGTTTTCAATTATTAAATGTACAAAATAAAGTTAAAAAAAAAAAATGAATCAAAGACCTAAATATAAAAGCCAGGACCATAAAACTACTAGAAGAAAATATAGGGAAGCATCTTCAAGATCTTGTGGTAGGTGGTGGTTTCTTGGCCCTTACGCCCAAAGTATGTGCAACAACAACAAAAATAGATAAATGGAACCTCCTCAAAATTAAAACACTTTTGTACCTCAAAAGACTTTGTCAAAAGGTTGAAAAGGCAGGCGGCTCAATGGGAGAAAATATTTGGAAACCACATATCCAATAAGGGTTTAATATCCATGATATATAAAGAGATTCTACAACTCAACAATAAAAAGACAAACGACCTGATTAAAATACAGATAGGAGCAGATGTGGCTCAGGCAGTTGGGTGCCCACCTCCCACGCGGGAGGTTGCGGGTTTGGTTCCAGTGCCTCCTAAAGAAAACAATCTGACACAACGGGCTGACACAGCAAGCAGAGAGATGAGGGAGACAGCTCAGAGGAGGGAAGAAAAAAAAGAAAGTAGAAAATGGTTTAAAAAAAAAAAAAAGAAAAAGAAAAAATAGAAGACTTGGAATAGACATTTGTCTCTAAAGTAGAAATACAAATGGCAAAAAAACACATGAAAAAATGTTTAATATCACTAGCAATTAGAGAAATGCAAATCAAAACTACAATGAGATATATCATTTCATACCTATTAGAAATGGCCACTACTTAAAAGATAGAGAACTACATGTGCTGGAGAGGATGTGGAGAGATAGGAACACTTAGTCACTGTTGATGGGAATAAACTAAAAATCGTAATGCCCCTGGGGAGACAGCGCCCCAGGGCCAGTTGTTCCTGAGGATATCAGGAAGTCAAGCAGCTGGGTGCCCGCCTACCACATGGGAGGTCCCGGGTTCGGTTCCCAGTGACCCCTAAAGAAAATGAGCAAGACAGCAAGCTGACGTGACAGGCTGGAGCAGCGAGCTGAGGCAACTGGATAATGCAACAAAGAGACAAAACAAAGAAACACAACGAGAAATACAACAAGTTAGAGCGGAGGTGGCTCAAGCCATTGGGTGCCTCCCTCCTACTTGGAAGTCCTGGGTTTGGTTCCCAGTCTCTCCTAAAAAAAAAAAAAAAAAAAAAAAAAGACCATGACAAGCAGACACAGAGAGCACGCAACTAACAGACATAAAGAGCAGACAGTGAGCAAAAACAACGAGCAGGGGGGAGAAAGAAATAAATCTTTAAAAAAAAAAAAAAAGATAGCATCCACAGTACAAATCACCGCTTTTAACAATAAAGAGTTCATGTGTCTCCTTCAGCCAGAAGTACTCAATTCATCCTCTGGGTTTCCGTGACTCATTGTCTGACTTCCATCGTCTGACTACTACCCTTTACAATTTTGTTCACATTGTAATATTACCCAAATTACTATTTAAATATTTTCTTCACAACTCACTTCTATATACTAAAATACCTACACTTTGATCTTTTCTTACGCAATACTATCTGTGAAATCACTTTTGATGGACTAGTTATATTCAACAATGCCACATCATCTAAAATCATCTCTCCCTCACACACACACACACAAACACACACACACATACACACAGTGACAAAGCTCTCACTCTTAGGAGAGCACTGCCCAGCAGTACAGGCTCTTCAAGAGCCATCAAACCCACTTTCTCATCTTTATAACCAAACACTATTTACTAAGCAAAGGGATTATTAAAATCAGATTTAATTTAATTTTCATTAAAACTTCTACTCAGAGCTTCTACTTGGCAAGAATGCTAGCTATTTATTCAAAGTACTTGCTCCATATGCTTGAAATAAAGTTAAATTAACATTCTATAATTCAAACATTTCACAAATACAATCTCTCCCCCCTCACTGAACTGCATCCATGATATCTGACCCGACAGTAGCCCTTTAGTGGAATGACAACCTTCCAGGACATTAACTCAACCTTCGGGCTTGGCATACACCCACCTTCTATCACATGCTGTCTCTCCCACTAGCCTGGGAGCTCCTTGGGGTTGTGTTCCCCTCCTCCAGTACTCAGCTGGAGGAGAGCAGCTGCCAAAGAACAGGTAGTTCAGGACAATTAATATGACACCAGCATCTCTGATGGGGAAAAGTAACAACAGGAAGGAAGGATAGGCCCTGGCACACACGGAATACTTAAGTTAGCTTCCCTGCGCCATTAGGTGCATTGGAAATCTGGAAGCCAACCCAGCCCCTCACAGAGCCTAAAGGAAAATCTCATTGCAGTATTTTAAAATTGGGAGCTTGTAGCTGTATAAAGCAAGTAAAATCCTGATCACTAAGCGCTGGAAGCTGTTGGGTCAAATAATAGACACTACTGCTATTTACTGAATGATTATTTTATGGCAAGCATTTAATTCTCCACCAGTCCTACAAGGTAGCAACTGGTATTTAGTCCCAATTTATAATGAGGAACCTGAACGTCAGAAAGAGACTGAAGTATACAGATGGAATAGTGGGGAGAGGGGAAGAAAATAGCCGTTTGGGACTATTTAGGTAAACCTGGTGTAGCAGTTTGATATTGTTTATTAATTTCAAAAAGATATATTGATTGTGTTTGTAAAGTGGTCTGTTCCTCTGGGCATGGTAACCCTTTGATTGTATTAGATTCAGCTGAGACGTCTGATTAAGTTATGTTAATATCAGGGCTTTGATTCAACCACATCATCAGAGTGAGACTCAGCATAGAGTCCCAGTCTCCTCGGTAGGTTCTTATACGGAAGTAGATACACAGAGAAGAACACCGAGGAAGAGACAGCTTGTTAGACACGGCAGAGGCCCTGGTAAGAGAGATGAGCCTAATAGTCTACAGCCGACCTTGTGAAGAGACCAGAGCAGCTCTTCTTCGAAGAGAGACGAGCCTTATGCCAGCCTTCAGTTGAGACAGGAAAAAGCTGGGACCAGGGAGCCTTGCGAGGAAGAAGGCTGAGCCCTCGCAGACGTCCCCCGCCATCTTACATCAACACGTGGTAACAGGCTTTGGGTGAGAAAGTACCTCTTATGGTGCCCCGAGTTGGACTCTTTAGGGCCTGGTAACTGTAAGCTTCTACCCCAAATAAATACCCTTTATAGAAGCCAAGAGAGTTCTGGTACTTTGTATCAGCACCCCTTTTGGCTGACTAAGACAACTAGTTTAATATTATGATAATCTACCCTAAATTGAGCTTTTTATCTACTACACTGGTTTTTTTTTTTTTTTTTTTAAAGCTATGGGCCAAAGCCCAGCAATCACAAAAGCAAGCAAGGGGTCACCATCCGAACCGGAAGGGAGGCAGAGTGGGTAGGGAGCAATGTAACAAACTACTGCTCAACGCTTGCCATTGGGTTATATACTTTCTCAAAGTCACAAAGTGGCTACATTTTTAAACTGAAATCCAAATCCAGAAGGTCTGTCTCTAAAGCCTATGTTCGTTCCACTAGACTAAGGGATCCTCCACTGGAGTCTTAGGGAAAGACATGTGTACACAGCTTTGTGAGCTACTTTAGACTTTACATTCACACCCAAAAATGGAAAATTACTGACTAGACAACTCTGTCTTCAAAACTCTAATGAATTTTTTGTATTTAGAAAAAACTGGGAACCCAACAATATGGGTCTGTATAATTTGCTCCAAAAACTAGAATATATCTAAAGAAAATGGGGGCAGGGGTATGTGCAGTTGTAGCTCGGTGGTTGAGTGCCTGCCTCCCATGTATGAGGGCCTGGGTTCAATCCCCAGTACAGGAAGGCAGGAAGGAAGGAAAGAAGGAAATGGGATATAATGGGAAATGTTTTTTAAAAAAGACAGGTAAAAAAAACAAAACTTTGTAACCCATGTCTAGTCACAGAAAATGAATCACTCTTATCTATTATAGTAATAACTGTGTGCTAATAAAGTATAGCATTTAAATTCATTTGAAAAAATGCTACAGAGCAAGATGGAGAACTATCTAAAATCGATTTCCATTCAATAACGTTTGACCATAAAGACACACTGTGAACATATGTAAACTCTGTCACTGAAGAAACAGGTTCTGGGTAAATCCTTTCATCAGCAAATCAACAAGCCCAAAGATGGTAAGGACAACCATCTCTTTGCTTTGTTCCAGAGTCAACTGTCTTCTAAACAAATCTGTGCCACTGATCAGAGCTCGACTGGCAGGAGATGGTCTGTCCAACAAAGCCAATGCCATGCTGAGTGTCAGCCTCGGCCTCTTAGGATGGCAGGCTAAGCTCCCAACTAAGACTAGGGTGGGGTGGGTGGGCAGGAGGTGGTGACAAAGCCTTGGCCTTCTATGGCCTCTTCCCAGCTGGAGAAGCTAAGGCACTCTAAGCCACAGAGGCTTCATCCCCCTACTGTTTAAAGCCAGTTTGGAGTGAATTTTCTATTACTTCCAACTGAAAGCCTCCTAAATTATCCTAGTCAATGAAAACCAAAAAACAAAACCCAACTTATACCTAAACATTTCAAGAAAGCACTTAAAGAATTTTACTATTATAATCTTCCAAAAGGCAGTTAGGACTCATGCTTCTATCAGCTGAGGAAAATTCTTGGCTATTAATTTATTTTCACTCCTAAGGTAACACTGTTCTAGTCACTGACGCCCAAGTCCAGAGAAAATGCTCTGTGGGATTTCTCACTCTGAGTAAATTATCTGTGGCAGTTCGAGATCATTTTGTGAATCCCAAAAAGAGAAAGATTATGTTTGTAAACTAATCTATTCCTCTGGGTATGATACCCTTTGACTGCATTAAATTCAGTTGACGGCCTTTGATTAATTACTTGATAAGATCAATTTAGGGCTTTGGATTGGACTACATCAATGAGGAGTGATTCAGGTTGAGTCTCTGCCCCCTTGCTGGATCTGATATAAACCCAGAGGCACAGACAGAGGAAAAGGGAGCCTGCATATTTGATTCTGCAATGAAAGAGGACTGCAGGAAATCAGAAAGCCCCGAGAAGCCTAAAGAGGCTGGGCAGACAGAGCAGCTCAAGAGGAGATGAGCCCTTCTATATGGCTGGGTGCCCTCAGCTGAGCTAGACCTTGGCAGAAATTGGTGGCCTCTTGCTTCAAAACGCGGCAGCTGACTTTGGTTTTCTCACCTCTTTCACACCTCTGATGGTGACAATTTGGATATTTTACAGCCTTGGAACAGTAAGCGTTTACCCCAAATAAATTCCCTTTATAAAAGTCAACCCATTTCTGGTACTTCGCATTAGCAGCCCTTTGGCAAAGTAAAACACCACCCAAAGGATGTGAATGCACAGTGGCAGAAAGGCAAATGCAAAGTGGTTAAATGTCATGTCTAAGAGCAGTCACAGAGACGGTTACTCTCTAGAGTCTATTTGCCTAATTTAGAGAAAAACCTATTAAATGGATTTTTTCCCTTCATCCTTTCCTCTTTTACTACTTGTTCCCTTTTTTATAAAAAACGCACCCCTCCCCCGATTCTCTACCTTCTTTCATTCTTCCTTCCCAGAATTGAAATCCTGTGTTTATTACAGGATAAATATTTAACCTTTCATCTTTTTACACCCACAAAGCTCTTGCTTAATTTTCTCCCTTATGGATTAAGCTGCTCTCCTCCAGCTACAATATTACTATTACAATATTACTATTACAGAACAAAGCTACAATATTACTATTACAGTATTAAACTGGATTGTTCTCCCCATGTGGTCAAACAGAAGTACCTAAAATTTTTAAATTATGCACACAAATTTTTACCTTTAACTCTGAGTTTCAAATAACAAGGGCAATTTTTAAAAACTAGGCGTTTTCAACAAGAACCTGTTTTCTACGCATACACTCACCTATTTTAGGCACTAAAGCCAAGGCCAATGTACTCTCATTTTAATCATCACTATGCAATTAATGGTAAACTGGTTCTGTACTAAGTTTATACAAATGTACAACACAGGTTCAACCAACAAATGATATTGCCCAGATGCTCTGTAATCCTTATCATCTTTGGAACTTTGGGTAATTTTTCCTTTTCATCTGCTACTTCTGTATTCATACAATACTAGTTGCCTCTGATGTTTTATTTGAATACCCAGCATAAGGCTTAAGATTTTGGTTATGCAAATTCTGTATTCACTCAGTTAAACTAAAATACATAATTTTTGATGTAGCTAATTCTCCTTTAGATGCCGTTTCCTGTATCCTACCTCATTTGGAAAGAAAGCTAAAAATAGCATCCTGAATGAATAAAAAACTCCACAGTAGCTTCTGAGCCTGGAGAGAATCAGTATCTCTCTCAACCTCTCATAGATATCCAAACCCAAAATATTATTACCTTATGCAAATGCAGTTTTAACAAATCTTAATATGAAACCAAGTTCATAATTCACAAACAATCGAAGTACTGCTTCTCTTTATTTCAGACAACTTAGGCCACATCAATCTACAACTCCACTTAGCTAATCATTCAACAGGCACTGATTAAGCTCCTATAACATGGTTTATATTATGCTTGTGCTATACCAGTGAAGAAACAGATATGGTCCCTGTGTTAGTCAGCCAAAGGGGTGTTGATGCGATATACCAGAAATCTGTTGGCTTTTATAAAGGGTATTTATTTGGGGTAGAAGCTTACAGTTACCAGGCCATTAAGCGTAAGTTACTTCCCTCACCGAAGTTTGCTGCCATGTGTTGGAGCAAGACAGCGGCCGAAGTCTGTGAGGGTTCAGGCTTCCTGGGTTCCTCTCTTCCCGGGGCTCGTTTCTCTCCGGGCTCAGCTGCTCTGCTCGCTCCACAAGGCCAGCTGTAGACCATCAGGCGACCGGCTCTGTCTCTCTCCTCAGGGCTCGATTCTCTCCAGGCTCAGCTGATCTGCTCCTCTGTGTGCTCTTGGGCTCCAGCTCAAAACTCCAGCATCAAAACTCCAACTCTCTTCTCTGCAGTGTAGTTTTCTCCGTGAGTCCCCGCCCACCAAGGGGGAGAGGACTCAACGTCCTACTGACATGGCCCAATCAAAGCCCTAATCATAAGTTAATTACACCCAGGTACAGACCAGTTTACAAACGCAATCCAAAATCTATTTTTAGAATTCATAAACAATGCCAAACTGCCAGTCTCTATCCTCATAAAGCTTAATTTCTAGTGAAACTCTTCCAACCAAATACTACACAATTAAAAAACATGCTTTTCACATATACAAAATACACTGGATGAAATGGAAGCCAATTTATGTACAAAGTGATATATTTATATAAACTGTATACAAAATATTATGTGTACACTACATTTGTCTTATCAAAATTTCTTTAAGCATTTCAAGAAAGTGCCTGCATCTTCTCAACATGTCCCCCCAGCAAATATATTAACAAGTGCCATCTCTGTACTCCTTAGAAGTAACCATCAACTGAGAAATACTAAATTTGGAGGGACAAGCATAGTCCATGCATACATCTGGTGACAGCTGCCCATTAATAGGGGAAAAAATACTAAATTTCGAAAACATTTGTAGAGTATAGATTTTAAAATCTTGAAGATACACCATATTCCCATTAAAATACATTTTAAAGGCTATTTAAGTATATTTGATAAAAACAAAATTAAGACCTCAAACATGTAATCCAGGCCAAGAGTCTTAAATCTAATTAAAGCTTTGTCCAGTTATTTTAGGTACTGAGCAGATCTAAATAGCTGCCCTTTCAGCAGATGTAGGACATCACCTAACATCACCTGGGCAACCAGAACCCCCACAGTTGATAGGGAAAGTTTTATGGTATTGTTTTTAATAGCAGATAAGGACTAGACACAGAAGGACCACTGATGATGATTTCAGTGTTTTTCTTGGTTGGACCGTTTGAACAGTAGAAAAGGAATGACAGGTTTTATTTTTTATTTAGAAACAATATTCAGGGCATATGGGAATCCCCTATTTTTTAATGTAACAAGTAAACTAAATATATTTTAAAAAATAAAGATAAAATAAAATGGAAAAAAAAAAAGAAACAACAAAATTTGTTTGCACATGTATTTGTTTTGACAACTTTACTACCCAAATTTTGAGGTGGGAAAGTGATAATTTTTGTCCTGACATCTATATTCCAGACTTGGAGGGTAGGAGGGAAGAATGCAGAAAACGGCCGAAACCCTAAAGAATAAAAATCAACAGGGAAGCGGCTGTGGCTCAATCAGTGGGGCTCCCGTTTACCATATGGGAGGCCCCGGGTTCGGTTCCCCGGGCCTCCTGGTGAAGGCGGGCTCGCCCGCGCGGCGTGGTTAGCTGACCCAGCGAGCACAAGCAGCAAGGGGGGGATAAATGAATAAATAAATAAAATCTTAAAAAAAAAAAAAAAAAATCAACAGAGAAACTGATGTGGCTCAAGTGACTGGGCTCCGTCTACCATATGGGAGGTCCAGGGTTCGATACCTGGGGCCTCCTGGTGAAAGGCAAGCTGGCCCACGCAGAGTGCTGGCCCGCGCAGGAGTGCTGGCGCAGCAAGATGACACAACAAAAAGAGACAAAGAGGAGAGACAATGAGAGACGCAGCAGACCAGGGAGCTGAGGTGGCGGAAGAGATTGAGCGCCTCTCTCCCACTCTGGAAGGTTCCAGGATTGGTTCCTGGGGCCATCTAAAGAGAAGACAAGCAGAAATAGAAGAACACACAGAGAGCAGACAGCGAGCGCAAAACCACGAAGGGGTGGTGGTGGTTGTGGTAGTGGTGGTGGTGGAATAAATAAATAAATAAATCTTTAGAAACAAAAACAGCAGCAAATGAATCAAGCTCCCGGATGCAGAAGGAAGTCCCCCTAAGACGGGTTCTTAACCTGTTTTGTTCCACTGACTCCTTTGTCAGTCAGGTGAAAACCCTGGACCCCTTACTAAGTCCACACTATACTGTGCATTATTTAATAAGTATGTCACAGCCGCCCCAACATGTCCCCACAAGAATAATGTTTTCTGAATTTCAGTTCAAGCACACAGACCCCTGGTTAAGAGCCCCTGCCCTAAGAGAAGGCTGATGCCTGTGCTGCTAGGTACCAAAAGCCTGAAAGATGTGCTCTGACTCAGCAATTTCATTTCTAATGGTTTATAGTAAGTAAATAACCAGAGAAGTACACATACACACATAGGGATGCCTGGTTATTTATAATGGCAAAAATGAGCCATGATAAGGAGATTAGAGAAACATTCTGTAGTCAAAATAAATTAGGTAGCCCAGTTGTGCGTCCTCTGACATTCTCACAGAAGTCCACTTGCTGGGCATGGAAGCTGCTTTTGCCTTCCTCGTTGCTATTTCGCCATGACCTAGGCACTGAAGAGTAAATAAATACGGAGCAACTAACAGTGCACTCATGAAAAACACGGCCATGCTGCCACTAAAATTCAATATACTACTAAGGAAAAAGCAATTTACAAGAATGAGCCTATTTTAAAATGAAATATAAAATTACATTTGGTACATATATACACACACACACAAAACTACTATCAAAAGTGCTTTTCTCGGCTTTTTGAGGTGTCGTGCTGTTTCGTGCGGTCTTTGTGAACTACCACCATGGCTTACCGTGGCCAGGGTCAAAAAGTGCAGAAGGTGATGGTGCAGCCCATCAACCTAATCTTCAGATATTTGCAAAATAGATCCCGGATTCAGGTGTGGCTCTATGAGCAAGTAAATATGCGGATAGAGGGGTGTATTATTGGTTTTGATGAGTACATGAACCTGGTATTAGATGATGCAGAAGAGATTCATTCTAAAACAAAGTCAAGAAAACAACTGGGTCGGATCATGCTAAAAGGAGATAATTTTACTCTGCTACAAAGTGTTTCCAACTAGAAATGAAGTGACAAGTTGTTGAGAAGTCAATACAGATTTTTAGGTGTCCTTTGTTGGAAGTATAGTTCTAAAACAATTGTTCATATTGTTTTTGATTACCCTTATATTATTACCAGATCACAATAAATGCTGTGGGGTTGTTTTTATTTAAAAAAAAAAAAAAGTGCTTTTCTCTAGGTGTTGGTTTGAGAGTGGTTTTAATTTTCTTTCTATTCTCTGGATTTTCGCTTTTTTTCCCCTGAAAATATTTTCCTAAGTTGCTGATGAGATGAAGGTAAGAACAATAGGTCAAGCTCCTTGCTTAACAGATCTCTTGAGAATTTCATTTTACTCAAAAGTCAGTTCAGGACTACAAGTGTTGGAGAGGATGTGGAGAGATAGGAACACTTCCTCACTGTTGGTGGGAATGCAGGATGGTACAGCCACTGTGGAGGACTGTTTGGCAGTTCCTAAAGAAGTTGAATAGAGACTTGCCACATGACCCTGCAATACCACTACTGGGTATATACCCAGAAGAACTGAGAGCAGTGACACGAACAGACAGCTGCACGCTGATGTTCATAGTGGCATTATTCACCATTGCCAAAAGTTGGAAACAACCCAGGTGTCCATCAACAGATGAATGGATAAACAGACTGTGGTGTATTCACTTGATGAAATATTATGCAGCTGTAAGAAGAAATAAAGTCATAAAGCATATGACAACATGGATGAACCTGGAGGACATTATGTTGAGCCAAGCAAGCCAGAAACAAAAGGACAAATACTTATGATTGCATTACTATGAACCAAATATATTGTGTAACATATTGTATGATTCAAAAAAAAATTTAGGGAAGCGGATGTGGCTCAAGCAATTGGGCTCTCGTGTACCATATGGAGGGTCCAGGGTTCGATTCCCGGGGCTTCCTGGTGAAAGTCAGCTGGTCCACGCTTCGCAGAGAGCTGGCGTAACAAGATGACGCAACAAAAAAGAGACACAGAGGAGAGAGTGTGAGAGACGCAACCAGCCAGGGAGCTAAGGGGGCTCAAGTGATTGAGCACCTCTATCCCACGTCGGGAGGTCCCAGGATCAGTTCCCAGTGCCTCCTGAAGAGAAGACAAGGAGACACAGAAGAACATGCAGCAAATGGACACAGAGAGCAGGCCCAAGCAGTGGGTCTTTAAAAAAAAAAAAAAAAAAAATTTATATGTATCCAGTACATTTAATTGAGAAATGTATGTTTTTATTCAACTGTGTTTTCTTTTTAGTTTTTGTTTATATTTTCAATTATTAAATGTACAAAAAAAAAAGAGAGAACATTATACCCCCACATCCCCCCAAAAAAAGCCTAAGATAAAAAATTTAAAAGTCAGTTCAGGGAAGCAGATGTGGCTTGAGCAGTTGAGTGACCACCTCCCACATGGGTGGTCCCGGGTTCGGTTCCCATTACCTCCTGAAAAATCAAAAACAAACAACAAGCAAAACAAAGAAAAAACCAACTCAGGGAAGCTGATGTGGCCCAGTAGTTGAGCACCAGCTTCCCCCATATGAGATCCCAGGTTCAATCTCCGGCCCAAAGTACTTCAAAAAAGAAAAAAAAAAAGTTCAACCTTTGTCAAGTTTGCTCAAAAACAACATCACACAAGCATCGATCTTTACCTTGAATCATAAAATTAAAGTAACTTGTTATTGTATCAATTTGGTAACACTGTCAAAATTGTAATTCATGCAATAGGCTTGTTCTTGACAAGTACTAAACTACAATGTTATAGGCAGGGGGTTCTTAACCTTTTTTGTTCCATGACCCCTTTGCCAGTCAGGTGAAAACCACAGACCCCTTACTAAGTCCACACTATACTGTGTATTATTTAATAAATATTTCACACCTGCAACAACACGTCCCCGCAAGCATAATGTTTTTTTTGAATTTCAATTCAAGCTCGCAGACCCCTGGTTAAGAACCCCTGTTATAAGGTAAATATTTTAAAATTAGAGAACACAGAAACTCAATTCTCAATCTCATTGCACACTAATTTGTTATGTAAATTTTTTAAGAGCAACACACTGTATTAAAAATATGACTATTACAAGTAAATGTAGGAGTATTTCCCCCTTTGCAAAGAATCCAAGAAACTGACTTATTAGTCAGCCAAAGGGGTGCTGATGCAAAGTACCAGAAATCTGTTGGGTTTTATAAAGGGTATTTATTTGGGGTAGAAGCTTACAGTCACAAGGCCCTAAACAGTCCAACTCAAGGTACCATAAGAGGTACTTTCTCACCCAAAGTCTACTGCCATGTGTTGACACAAGATGGCGGGGGACATCTGAGAGAGTTTGGCCTTCCTTCTTCCTCTTAAGGCCCCGTGGTCCCAGCTTCTTCTGATCTCAGAAGTAGCCTGGCATAAGGCTTGTCTCTCTCCTTGGGCTCGTTTCTTTCTGGGCTCAGCTGCTCTGGTCTCTTCACAAGGTCAGCTGTAGACTATGAGGCTCATCTCTCTTCCTGAGGCCTCTTCCTCTGTGTTCTTCTCCTGTGTGTCTACTTCAGTGTGAGAGTCTGTTTTATCAGCCCAAGGCAGCTGGGGCTCTATGCTGAGTCTTGCTCTAATGAGGTGGTGGAATCAAAACCCTAATCTTAACATAATTTAATCAGACATCTCTGCTGAATCTAATATAAGCAAAGGATTATCATGCCCAGAGGAACTGACCAGTTTACAAACATAATCAATATCTCTTTTTGGAATTCATAAGTATCATCAAACTGTGAGTTGTTTCCGTACTGTATAGTTCTTATTTTCTAGGATCTAAACCTGATTCAACTATTTGTAAGCCTGTTATACCTGGCAAAAATATTTATTCAGTATCACTGACTGCTGATAGCATTAAACTTTTTTGATATTATGGTTTCCAATGGCTAAGGAGAAATGTGATAGATTTTAAAAGCAGAGCTTCTGGCTTCTTTTAAAGCTTTCAAAGGAAATGAACTTAGTTCTTTGAAAAGAGACCAGCTTAACAACAGTGGAAACTAGTCACTTAGGGCAAAGCAGCAGCACGTATTCCACCCAAACTAGGAGGGACCACTGGGTTAACTACTAGGTAATATACCCTGAAAGAAATCAAGGTAATATATTTTAGGCTGTTGGGACGTGATCAAAATTCATTTAGTTACTCTGAAAACATCCTTACTGAAGATGTATTTTCTTTCTTAAATATCTGCAAATAATCCTGAACTGCTGTAAATGAAATGCCTCAGACACTACCCTAATAAACCAGCCGCAGCTCAATTAATCCCACCAGCTGTACAGGGCAGCTGCAGTTTTCACCCTCCAAGGTAAGAGGCGTGTTCTGGTAGGGGCAACAGCAGCCGGAGGGCATGGGTGAAGGGCGCGCAGGGTAATTCAGCAAGACAGTGCCATCAATTAAGCAGTGAGTTTCAAAAGAGGCTGCTCCGCAGCACAGAACTCTCCAGTTTGAAATAGAAGGTAATTTTCACAAGACTACCTCACTAAAAACAATAAATCAAACTCAAGTGAGCATAAAATAATTTTTAAAAAACTATCCATCTCGGCTTAAAAACGACAAGACTTTAATAATATGGCCAACTGGTTTTAAACCCCAAGAATGATAAACTGACAGAAAGAGTGTCCTAGTTTAAGAACGTTTCCCCCCACTGAGTTACTCCCAAAGGGAATATCAATGGAGAGGCTGAGGGTAGGGCTGAGAGGGAATGAGAGGGAAATGAATGAGAAAGCCTTCCTATGAAGAACAATCAAAGTTCTTTGGTTGGAGGAAAAGTAACTGGGTGCTGAGCTGGAAGAAAAAGTACAAAGAAGCACCAACACTTGCATCATAGTTTTGTTTTTTTTTCTCTGCAGGTGTTTCTCAGCCATCACTAATTTGTAATGAGGAACACATCCAGGGAGCAGTCCCAGCTTCTACTGAAATGCTCAGGTCAAGACTCCATCTGGAAGACTTCAAATGGACCAAAGCCAACGGCTGGGATAAAAGAGCATTTTAATTTGCATTCTCTGAAATCAGCTTCCTTCCTAACCCCCCACTACTCCACCTCCCTGGAAAGGGGTTGCCTCGACGGAAAATAACTTAAGATGCATGATTTTCCAACTCACGCCGCTCTGAAAACAGGGCAGATCTTATTACCATCGTTGCCTCGGCACCCATCATCAGGTGTGACACATAACACATCTTCCTGACAGCCTCATCGCTTCCTCCCTCGTCTCTCAACACCCTTCCCTCCAGCATCGCCGTCCACGGGCAACCCCTGCGGTCCTTCTGACGGCCTGAGTTCGCTCCTAGGGCACCCTGAGGAACTCCTGGGCGAATGGGAGCACCAGCAAGGCTGTGCACGGCTCTGAAAACGATGGCCCGGAGAGGCCACCGAGGAGGTCAGGAGGGGCCAGGGCGGCGGGCTGGGAGGAAGCTGCGGACTGAGTCACGGTGGATGGGCAGAACCACCTCGGGTGACACGCACTCACACCAGCCACTAATTGTTCAAAAAGAGAAAACGCTGGCGACGCGTTGAGGAGGGGCGTCAGGGGCGCGACCCCGCGGGGTAAGATCCCGCTCCGGGAATGCGGCCGCCGGGGTGCGGGGCCGCCCACGGGCCCCTCCCCACCTGCCACCTGACGCCGGGCCTTGCCCTCCTCTGGGGCCGGCGAGTCCCCCGGGAGGGCTGGGGATGCGCGGGAGGTGGCGGGGACCGGGCGGCCCGGGCCGGCGGGGGAGGCCGGCAGGCGGCCGGGTAGACTCACCCGCCGGCGAAGAGGTGAAGCAGCGTGCTCTCCTTCTGCGGAGCGCCCGTCGCCATGGCCGCGCCGGCTCCGCGGCCCGCCGCCGCCGTGGGCTGCGGCCGCGTGGCGGCTGGAGGAGGCGCGAGGTCGCCGGCCCGCTCGCCCGATGGCCCTCAGGCGGCCGTCGGCGCCGCCGCCATGTGCGCGCGGGCTCGGACCACCGGCTCGGCTCGCGCCGCGCCCTCCCG
>JAKSZT010053883.1:5219151-5238132 GCA_026826555.1 Tolypeutes matacus | reverse complement strand
GGTGGCGGAGGCTGCCTGGCGCCCACCCACAGGCAGCGAGTTCGGGCGCCTTTGCCTTCTTTTCCTATTTTCAGTTTGCCTTGTGATAGTCAAGATGCGCCAAAAAGATGTGAAAACCACGTCTCCACTCGTGCTGAGGAAGAAAACGTGACCAAAGCGGCCGAAAACCCCAGCGGGCCCTAGTATCACTTGGTGTGCTTTTGACCTTCCCCCAAACGGCTTTCTGTGCTGCGTGTATTTTGCAATATGCTTTCGACCTATCTTTTCTGATTATCTCCGTCCAAACTTCTGAGGCTTATATATCCAAACAGCTTCTCTACGATTAGGTCCCAAGGTCACTGTCAAACTCAGCCTGGCATCTACTTAACGTCCAGGTCTCCCCCAGATGATACGAGAGGCTGTCCCTAAACACCCTGGTAGCACATGACCCCATTTTAATCTCCTCACCATAGGCTTGTGCAGTTACTTTGTTGATCTATCTTGTGAGCCTCCCGCCCCTGGAATGTAAACTTCAGGAGTCCGGGGACTTTGTGTCTCTTGTTCACGTTGTTCCTAACAGGGTAGCTGCCGCTTTGCAAGGCCCAAGGAACTAATGAGTAAATGTCCTGAACTGAACTCGTCCTTCTTCCCCTCCCCCAAACCTGCTCTACCAGCTGTATTTCCTGTCCTGGTGGTGACACCATCATCTGCACGGCCACCAACGCTACAAACGGGCTCGTTACCTTGGACTGCCCTCTCTTAGCAGCCCATCACTCACCTGGCACTGCTAGCTTCTAGAATTCACCTCAATTCATCCCCTCTTCCATGTTCCCTCCAGCTGCTGCAGGTTTCAAGTCTTAACCATTTCTCACAGGCCCCCTCTTCACTTTCAGCCGATTACCCCTCCCCCACCCTAGCCCTCTCCAGAGGAACCAGATGCTGAAAGGCCCTTCCTCTGCCGTCTCCCACAGCTGCTAAAAGCTGTAACCTTGACCAGATCAGCAATTAGACTCCCTGTGTGTAAACAGAAAAAGAGCTTAAGCAGAAGAGGAATTGTGTGCAAACAGGAGCTAGCAGGCCAATGTGTATTTGATTGCTGGGACTCTTCAAAAACAACTCTTAGGCGCAGTCATCCAAAATACAAATACAGTGATTACTCTATATTAAAGCCATTGCTCCCAGGTCTAGGGAGAGGAGAAGCTATACTAGAGTTCAATAAATGGAGAGAGGGAGGGACGAAGGGAGGGAGCAAAGTGAGTTTCTGCATGTTTCCTGGCTCTCCCAAATCCCTCACGTTTAGTAATTTAGGTTCTCTGAGGCATGAGTGGAGGTGGAGGCACTGCTCCTTCTCCAGAGAGGAGTCTAACCTGTCCTTGCAGCAGAGCCCTCCTTCTTGGCTCCTGCCTCGCAGAGCTGTTGGAGATTAGGCCCCAGGCTCCTAACTCCAGTGCAACCCGTGGCCTCCTGTCTTCTGTCCCCAAGTGGATTGTTAATTTCTTGTCAGCCTAGTACTGTGATAGACATAGAAACAGGCCTCCCCATCTCCTTAATAATAGCGCTGCCTTCGTGTTAGAGTTTCTCTATTTTTGGGTGTGTGTATACTATCTCATTGGATAGTCACAAATCTTTGCCAGCCCTGTTGTTTTAATTCCCTTTTTATGGATAAGCAGGATAGATTTGCCCAAGGTTACACAGCTAGTTAGTGGCTGATGCAATGACCTTTCATTCCTCGATGCTGTTTCTTCTGCCCAGGATGCCCCTGTCAACTGAGAAATAACAAACTAAACTGCAAGGCAACAACCGTATTTATTTGGGCGTCTTAGAATTGCAATGTGGGGAGCACAGGTTCAGTTAGCAACCCAAATTGTATCCTATCTTGGTATTTCCAGGCAAGTGTGTTATTTTTTTGCTTGTTTGAATTTTTAAAATTAATTTGTTGTTAGAGAAATCGTACAGAATATCACACATAAAATACATAAAATACAGAGTGGGCAAGGGTTTTTAAAGAAAAATTAGTTGCTTGGGCTTGGTGGATATTTGGGGTATTCCCAATGTCCTTCGGGTTATAGTTTACTAAATTCTGTTAGAACGCTCTGGGTCCTGGGTTTCTAAGTTCTTGTCTTCATCGTAGGAAAGAATTCTGAGAGGTGCTCGTTTAATTAGGCCAGTAAAAGAGTCTATGAAGAAACAAGAAAAGGGATAGTACACAACCGAGACACGGGTGCAGGTGCACTGTAAGGTGAGACGCAACGCGGGACCCGGGGTAGGTCTTTTTAAGGTCTTTCCCCCTCCCTCTTCACCATATTGAGGAGGGATCTCAGCCACTAACTAGCTGTGTGACCTTGGGCAGATCTATCCTGCTTATCCATAAAAAGGGAACTAAAACAACGGGGGCTGGCAAACATTTGTGAATATCCAACGAGATAGTATACACACACAAAAAAACAGAGAAACTCTAACACGAAGGCAGCGCTATTATTAAGAAGGAGATGGGGAGGCCTGTTTCTATGTCTATCACAGTACTAGGCTGACAAGAAATTAACAATCCACTTGGGGACAGAAGACAGGAGGCCACGGGTTGCACTGGAGTTAGGAGCCTGGAGCCTAATCTCCAACAGCTCTGCGAGGCAGGAGCCAAGAAGGAGGGCTCTGCTCCAAGGACAGGTTAGATTCCTCTGTGGAGAAGGAGCAGTGCCTCCACCTCCACTCATGCCTCAGAGAACCTAAATTACTAAACGTGAGGGATTTCGGAGAGCCGGGAAACATGTAGAAACTCACATTGCTCCCTCCCTCCCTTCCTTCGTCTGCCGACCTGACTGGCTGCCTTCCTACCTTCTGCCAGCTTTCAGGGAACCAATGGGGAGGCCTTTCTGTCTGGAGTTATCCGGGGCTTCTTTTGAGCCCGGGAGTTTCAAACTCCTGGGCCTCCTGACCAGGGTCTTTGTCAGGCTCTTCAGCTCCACTTGTTCTGGCTTTGTTCTCAGTCAGCTGCCTTCCCTCAGAGGGTTTCCAGGCCGGGTCTCGTGGCCATGTTCAGACCAGCAGCCCTCCCTGTTTCCAATGCTAACCTGCCTCGGTGCTTTATCTTGTGGTTTGTCTTATGGTCTGCTGTCCATAGGGTTGAGGAACACTGCTGCTTGAGACTTTGCATTCTTTGGCATTTTGTGAACACTGGCGGAGAGTTGCCTAAAAAGAATCTCCAGAATGCCCTCCTGGCACCATTTTAAATCTCTTTGCCATAGTCATTCTGTTTTGTTTTATTTATTTTTACACTCTCCTCTGCCACCTGAACTCCTGGATCTCTTCTGAGAACAGTTCAAATCTCAAATGTCTGCTCCCCCCACCATCTGCTACACCTCCTCACTCCCACCCCCCAAAGTTGAGAGCTTCATTCCCCCCCCCCACTGCTCATTGGTGGAATAGAGATACTGTGGCTGTGACATGCTGGTGGGAGTGAAGCCTGGGACATTTTCAGTGGGAAGTCTGACAATTTCTGTTAAAATATTGAAATGCACATGTCCTTTGACCCAGCAATCTCACATCAAAGAAGCTATCTAATTCAGTCATTCATGCAACATATATTTATTGAGTATTTACTCTGTTCAAAGTAGTATTGGTTTAATATTTGAAAATCAATCAACATAATTCAGCATATTAACAGAATAAAGGGGAAAAACCAAATGATCATGTCAATAGATGTAGAAAAAACATTTGACAAATATTGAACCTCCGTTCAGGATAAAAGCTCTTCACACACTGGGAATAGGAAAGAACTTCCTTGACCTGATAAAGGGTGTCCACAAGAAACCTA
The DNA here is from genome assembly GCA_026826555.1 of Tolypeutes matacus. Lineage (NCBI taxonomy): Eukaryota > Metazoa > Chordata > Mammalia > Cingulata > Chlamyphoridae > Tolypeutes > Tolypeutes matacus. The sequence continues at coordinate 5,234,342 of JAKSZT010053883.1, read as the reverse complement.
CAGCTAATATTATACTTAATGGTAAAAGACTGGTCACCTGCAATCTAAGATAGGCAGCAAGGCACGGATGTCTGCTCTTACTACTTATTCAGTACTGTACTAGAGTTTTGAGACTGTGCAATAAGGCAAGAAAAAAGAAAAGGCATAAAAATCAGAAAGTTATAAGTAAAACTGTTTTTACAGATGAGATAATTGTTTACATAGAAAATCCTTAGGAATTTATTTAACCAATACTAGAATTATTTAGTGAATTCAGCAAGGTCACAGGACATAAGGTCATCAAGCGAAAAATGTTGATTTTTTGCTAACTGCAAACAATTTGAATATGAAAAAAATTAAATTCTATTTACAGTAGCAGCAAGGAAACAAAGAAAGAAGCCAGACATCAAAGAGTACCTGATTCCATTTACATGACATTCCAGAAAAGGCAAAACTAATCTCTAATGAGGGAGCGCATATCATGATGGAGGCCTGAGGCCAGGGATAAGAAGAGGAAGGGGATTGACTACAATGAGGCCCAAGGGAATTTTTGAGGGTATGAAAATGTTCTATATCCAGATCAGGGTATGTGATGGTTTGAGGTTTTATGGGTCCCAAAGAAGTATGCTCTTAGAATTAATCCATTCCTGTGGGTGTGGACCTATTGTAGGTGGGACATTAGATTAGGTTACTTCAGTTAAGGCATGGCCCAAGGTAGGTCTTAATCCTCTTACTGGATGGAGTCTTTTATAACAGAATGACATTCAGAGGAAAGAGAGAAAACCACTGAAGCAAGAAGCTGGAAGTGACGAAACCTAGAAGAGAAGGGAGAGACCAACAGATGCCGCCATGTGCCTTACCATGTGACAGAGGAGTCCAGGATCGCCAGCAGCTGGTCTTCAGGAAGAAGGTATCGTCCTGATGATGCCTTGATTTGGACATTTCACGGCCTCAGAACTGTAAGCTTGTAAGCTAATACATCCACATTGTAAAAGCCACCCCATTTCTGGTATATTGCTTTTGGCAGCCTAGCAGACTAAAACAGGGTATATATGTTTGTCGAAACTCATTGAACTATACACTTAAAATGGGTGCATCTTCTTGTATGTAAATTATACTTAACAAAGTTGATTTAAAAAGGGAAAAAAGCAAGGCAGACGACATATATAAATATGTGTAAAACTTCAAGTTTAGAGATAAAGAGTTTGTAGACACTGATAACAGAGATCCACTTATATGTCCTTGGGTTCCAGACAGAGACATGCCTTCCTCCCCTACACTGGTGGAGTGAGAGAGGGGATTAGGAAAGGAGATGTTTGTTTGGGCCTTTTGTAACCATTCAAATTTTGAAGTGCCTGATGCTTTCTGGTAACCTGTAGCAGGTTTCATTTTTCTCTCCTCATCTTTTTTTTTTTTCCCTGCTAATTGTTTCTTTAATCCTTGTTTTCTACAAAAGCTGTCAGCTGTCAGAAAACATTCCCCCCAGGTTTGGGGTTTAATTTCTTTGCACGGAATTGTAAGGAGCATTGCAGTTCTGCGGGAGGCTAAGCCCAGACCTCTATTGGAGGTTCACCTAGAATGGGAGAGGGGCTGCAAGGCATGTGTTCTGCCCAGGGGCTGGAGGCCAGGTGTGGCAGGTGGTGTGGTTTGGGGCTAAAGGACAAATTCCCAGCAGGCTGCTGCACTCCCTTTTTTTGTATCTCCTTAACAGATCCAGCCTGAGCCAAGTTTCCGGAGGCGACCCTAATGAGGCTCTGCAAGCCAAGCTTTCTAGTTAATGAAAGGCCTGTGTTGTTCCCGGTTCAGGCAGGGACAAGTCACTGCCAGCAGATCTCACTTTCCCTGTCTACAAGGCTGGAACCTATTTTTCCAAACTCTTTGTGAGCTCTTTGTCCTTGCCCATATGTTTCCCTGGTCACTTCTTAGAAGGAAAGATACTTTGGTAGAATGTCCATTGTAAAAGGCCTAGATTTGCACTTCTTGGATATAGTTTGAATAATAATTTGGTGGATGCTCAATGACGATCACATAATTGGATGGACTGGCTGACAGGCACCACTGGGGTGGACAGTGCCTTCCTCCTGCCTCTTTCTGCCCTCGCTCCCATGGCTCCGGTTCCAGCCTGCTAAGTCCTTAACCTCCTTGTGTTCCAGATCCCTCCCCTGTACAATGACGCAAGTTACAGCGCATACTTCAGAGTGAAGATGACCAACAGCTCTGTTAACACCATGTCCCAGGCAATGTTCTAAGTCCTCCTAGGACACTTGAAGGTAGGTTCTGTGACAGTATCTCTGTTTGCTATGGCACAGAAAGGCTGAACAACAGGTCCTGCTAGTAAGCGGTGGAGCTGGGATTTGAACCTAGTGGATGCCTGGGCAGAGGGTTTAGAGCTCTGCCCGTGGTCAGAACTGAATAACCAGAAGCTATTACCAGAATTATCTCCAGTATCTATTTGCATCCATCAAAATGCCCCCAAGAACTAGAATTTTTGTTTCAAAAGTAGAAGAGCTGGTGGGGAGGGGGGCAGGTGGGGAGTGGAGAGGGAGAGGTTAAGGATATGTATAATCCTCAAAAAACTAACCAAAAAACCCCAAGAACTGTCATTTATTGAGCACCTGCTGTATGCCTGCCTCATAGGAAGGATGCTATAAACAAAATTCTTATCCACAGCCCTGGGATATGTTTCACAAGTCAGAGATGTTCTGACAATTTTTGAGAGGTTCGAGCGTACGTATGCCACACATTTACACGACACCCCAAGGCCTGGGCAGTACCCCATCATCCAGCACATAATACTTCTCAACAATCACACAGCCTGGGATTTAAAAAACACCCCATAAACATCGCACGTTGGTCAGTTAGGGTCAGGGTTTGCTTCCGATTGAGTTCGTGTCAGTGTTAGCGAAAGGATCTGGGTTCTGGGCTTCTAGGTTCCTGGCTAATGTCACATAAAAGAATTTAAGAACACGCCATAGGCAAGGGAGTAAAGAGTTTATAAAGAAACAAGAAATGAGAAAACCACACAGTCTGAGTGCTGCAGAGCGAGACGCACGTGGGGCCCCAGGTCAGACCTTTTTAAAGTCTTTCCCCCTCCCCCTTCATCATGTTGGGGGAGGGGGCCCCAGCTGTCAGTTGTCAGGGGGCCAATGGTGAGGCCTTTTGAGGGTATCCGGGGCTTTCCCTTGACCCCGAACGAGATTCTCATTCCAAATGAGATTCTCGTGGCCGGGTCTAGCAGGATCCCTCAGGTTTCCCAGTGGGGTCTCACAGCCAAGTTGTCTGCCGGCCATGTTGTCTGCCGGGCCTCAGCCCCCTTCTCCCTTTCACTGAACTAACCTGCCTCATCAGGTCAGGTTCTTCTGCCAACTGAGCTAACCTTTTTTTTTTTAAAGAGGTACCGGGAATTGAACCCAGGACCTTGTACATGGGAAGCAGGTGCTCAACCACTGAGCTACATCTGTTCCCATAACCTGTTTTCAGAGCTTTCTGGAGTTTAGAATTGCGCATGAGGGATGGTGGGCCTGTGTTCCATTTCACCCTCCCGACACCCCTAGCGGGTGGGTATTCTCAAGGATGGCCAGGCTGAGTACCAGGCCTGAGGTCACAGACGGTGATAACCCCAAGGCTTCAGTTTATTGACCTTCGACTCAAGGCCAGGTCCAGGACTGAGCACTTCCTGCACCTTATCTCATGAAGCTTGCCAACAAGCTGTGTCCTGTGTTCTTCCCATTTTATAGACAAGTAAACTGAGCTTAGGAGAAATTAAGTAATGTGCTGTGGGGACACTGAATGCCCACTTCCCCCTCCCACTACTTATTTGTGTAGATTGCTGGAAAGGGTGGGGTTGAACTAGCCGGCAACCCGACCCTCTCAGGTGGAAGGACGGTAAGAGATGCAACAAGATGTCTAACCTGTATTTGCACACGTAGACTATAGTCGAGTTTATTATTGACTATACCTGTTCTCATTGTACCCATTACCTATGCCACAAAAATGTGCAGTTCCCTGCTTGTGCATGTACACCCCTCTGCTGTATTCTCTTTATAAACCTGTAACCCCCTGGGGGCTGCGCGGAGCTTCTCCCGGCTGGCGTCACCGGGTTACGTGAGTAATTGTGAGTAATAAAGGTATGACCGACGCTGGGCTCCCATGTGGTTTCTCTGGAATATCGAATTATTTGGTCAGCCTTTCCGGGCTTGACCTCCTGCGTTACAATTGGTACAGTCAGCAAGATATTCCAGGGGGTCCTAATGGTGTAAAAGCCGCGGACAGCATGGCAGTCACAGGGAACTCTACGGAGGAAATCCCGGGGTGGCCCCGTTCCTCTATGTGGTTTGAGCTGGCTCACCTCATAGACACTTGGGGTCTTGTATGTGACTTGGCAGATGCCCTGTATATGCCTGCAGGATTGGTACAGTTAGAGAAGAATGTAGAAGATATCTTCATGAAAAAGAAGAAGCATTGGGCCATGGCTGCAGCCACTGCTTGGCCCTGTTAGCAGCCTTGAGAGATTGCTCAGAGAAAGAGCTGGCTGCTAAATCCCGTATGTGCTGGGTAGAAGACGAGCTTAAATTGGAAAGGAATTTGCAGACTTCCACCTCTGCCTTAGTGACAGGTCTCTCTGAGCAACTAGATAAAAAAGAGATAGTGATTCAGGTATAGAAACTATAAAAGAATCTTTTTAAATCATATTAAACCACTTGTGCAAAGGAAGGCTAAATCACAGATACAACACCCCACACAAGCAGAAGTGCTAAACAGGGCACTTGTCAGTGAAACCATGCTTGTAAGAAAATATTCTGCTAAGAGTTAACTGAGATAAGGGAAACATTCCGGCAGCAACTCTGCAAAGCTCCTGCTGCCTGAATGGCATGACTGGGCGCTAGTGGAGGTTGATAGAATTAAACACTGGAAAAGTAGAAAACCGAGCAACATTGATGTCCTCTGTTTTGTTTCCATGCCAATTCTAATTGGGCCTGGATAGCCACATTGAGAAAATTGGTGCTCTTAAAGTTTAGCGACTTTTGAACTGGACAACTCTATGAAAGAAAAAAATATAGAAAAATGCTAGCAGCTTTGTACACCTGCAATTAAAATATATTACAAAACTAAAAGCTCATAATACTTGTGTAAACTGCAGAAGAATTTAAATAGGATGTTATTTTGACAATGTTTTAAGTTTTAGTCACTCTTTAAAAAATTCTTTTATTTTTATTAAAAAAATTTTTTTTTTGTTTTTTTTAAGATTTCTTTTGTTTCACATTTTATTTTGATCAGAATTTTTATCAAGGTGTTAAAAGGAACTTTCAGTTTTTGAATCAATTGCTTACTCCTAAACTTCAAGCCTAAGTGTACTCTTGAACACTAAGCACTGCTAAATTAGTGCTTAACTGCATTTATACTAGTCAAGTATTCCTAACTGGTTACTGGTTACTAGTGAGAGTGTTTCCAAGGATGAGTTTGCATATCACAGGCATCACTGATTCCAGAGGAGATCTTAAAAGCAGTAAAGATCAGAGATGTAAAATGATGGAGGGCTTGGAGAGAGCCATACAAAAGGAGTAAGAATTATAAGTCAAATTAGTGAGCTTTATGTTTTTGTTGGTGTGTGTAGCAGTTCAATATTATTTATGAATTCCAAAACGAAATATAGATTGTGTTTGTAAAATGGTCGGTTCCTCTGTTGTGATAACCCTTTGATTGTATTGGATACAGCTGAGATATCTGAGTAACTTATGTTAAGATTAGGGCTCTGATCCTCATTAGAGTGTGACTCAGAATAGAGTCCCTGCCCCTTTGGGGATAAAACACACTCACATGAAGTAAACACACAGAGAAGAACATAGAGGAAGATAGATAGCTCATTAGACACGGCAGAGACCTGGGGAAGAGATGAGCCTGATAGTCTACAGCTGACCATGTGAAGAGAAGTGAGCAGCTGAGCCCAGAAAGAAATGAGCCCAGGGGAGAGAGAAGAGCCTTATATCAGCCTACAGCTGAGATCGGAAGAAGCTGGGCCCATGGAGCCTTAAGAGGAAGAAGGAAGGCTGAACCCTCGCAGACTTCACCCGCCATCTTGCATCAATACGTGGCAACAGACTTTGGGTGAGAAGGTACCTCTTATGGTACCTTGAATTGGACTGTTTAGGGCCTTGTGACTGTAAGCGTCTACCCCAAATGAATACCCTTTATAAAAACCAAGAGTTCTGGTACTTTGCATCAGCACCCCTTTGGCTGACTAATACAGTGTGTCTTAACTTTTTTGGGTTTGTCTGTTCGGTCAGTGCATATTTTCATACCTCCAGATGGTAATATTAAATTAACAAATGAAAATTCTTAAAAGAGCTCTATTCAAATGGCCAAAAATTGAATAAGCACTTACATTGATAAATAAATATGGCTACTAATAAAATAAATTAGCATTATATATGTTAAATCTTTTTTTTTTTTTTTTTTTTAAAGATTTTATTTATTTATTCATTTATCCCCCCCCTTGCTGCTTGTGCTCGCTGGGTCAGCTAACCACGCCGTGCGGACGGGCTTGCCTTCACCAGGAGGCCCCAGGAACCGAACCCGGGGCCTCCCATATGGTAAACGGGAGCCCTACTGATTGAGCCACAGCCGCTTACCTGTTAAATCTTTAAGATAATGAAAATTGTGTTTTTGGCTAATGAAATTATTACAAACCTCTTTTTTTATTTTTGCCTAAATTGAAATGAATAGGTTTTTTTTTTTCTTCACAGGACAGAATGAGGGATATAAGACTTAAATGGATATAGAAAGAAGTAAGAGGTTAGTGGAAGCGAATTCATAGTCAATATTGACTAAAATTTGATAAGTTCATTCAAGAGAATGTGTTTTGTCCTAAGGTAAGATGGCTGGTTTTCATAAAATCAGGATGGAAATATGTAGGACAAGACTTGAATGCATATGGCAAGTTGTAGCAAGGTTAGTGGAAGTGAATTTTGCTTATTGCTGACTATAATTCAATAAGCTTATTTATAGTTGGAATTTGTCTTGAGATGAATAACCAGTCTATGTGGTTATGGATAACTATGAGGAGTTTGTAAAAGCATTTTCCAAACTGAAAGATTACAATGTAAATGACTGATTCCAGGAAATCATTATTATTATTATTTTTAATCCATTTTTACCTGCCCCCTCTGTTTTTGCTGTTTTTGTGTCCCATTCACTGGGCAATTCTCTGTGTCTCTTTCCTGCCCTCTCGTCTCATCCTTCTCCACCTGTCTCCACTGGGATTTGATCCTGGGAACCTACGGTGTGGGAGAGAGGCGTCCTAGCACCTATGCCGCCTCAGTTCCTGGTTTTGCGGCACATCTAGTATTGGCTCTCCCTTGTGTCACTATCCTGTTATGTCATCATCCTGCTGTGTGGCTCGGTGGGGCCTGATGGCACATCCGTGCATGGGCCTGGTAGCCTGCATGCCTTCTATATTTTTTTTCTTTATTTTTACCAGAAGGTCCCAAGGATCGAACCCAGGTCGCTCCATATGGGACATGGACGCCCAATCATTTGAGCCACATCTGCCCCCCCCCCCAGGATATCACTATTAAGTAGAAATCTAGGAGTTGATGTTAAGAGCAAAAAGTAACTTTATGGCAAAAAACCTACCCTCAATTTGTTTATAATCTATGCTAACTACAATTTGTTTATCAAATGGTGTTCTGATACAAAACAAAAATTGACTTTCTCTCTGTTAAAGTAACACAGTTTTCTTAAAAGTAATATATTTTTTAAGGTGGAGATATTAATATTCTGACAGACGTGTAATATATTAAGGTGGTAGCAATAAAATAATCTTGATTCCACTGGAAATCTTTGGTTTTCACAAAATAATGGAGAAAGTAGTTTTTACTGTACTGCTAAAATAAACTACCTATTAATTAATGTAATCATGGTAAAGGTGTAAAGTAATAAAATAGCTAAGTTCATTTGATATAAGTTGAATGGAAAATGTTTAAAAGTGTTATAAACTTAAAAGGAATTTTTTTTAACCTTCTGTTAATCAAAGTTGTATGAATAAAATGTTCATACAAATATTAAAGATTATATACAATTTCTAAAAATTTAACAATGTTTTGTGTATAATATTAGATAAAAGTATAATGTTGTCAATCATGGTTTTAATTATTTTAAAGATAGTATATGTCACAGAAACAACCTTGCCCACCTGGGAATCAGTACATGCTTTAGCTCACATTCATCTAATTTGCCCCATCTCTGCTGACAAAGCAGCCCTATGGCTACATAAAGAAAATGGCCAATGGGGGGCTGCCGTGGGGTGGTGCATAACAGTAGATTATCGTAAATTAAAGTAACACCACTGCTGTATGCAGCAGTCCCAAACATTGCTAGCTTATTACTAGAAATTAGTACCCAGCTAAGCTATGTCCCTGTCACTTTGTGTTAGATCTTACTGCTGCTTTCTTTAGTATCTCCTTAGACAAGTCAAGCCAGCCTGCATTCACCTTCATGTGGGGAGGCTGACAGTGGGCTTCGCAGTGCTTCCCCAAGGCGGTGTGCATGGCCCAACATCTCTCCTGTCCTGGTGGCAAAGGACATGACCACATGGAGGAAGCCTGTGGCTGTAATCCTATTTCATTGTATTGATGATATTATGATAATGAGTAATTCTCTTTCAGAATTAAAAGAAGCATCAGAGACAATGGTATCTTATTTTAAGGGCCTGGGATGGGCAAACAATTGCGACAAGCTGCAGGGTCTCTGCTGCTCTGTCAAACTCTTAAGTGTTGTTAAAGTACAATATTTGTTGGGGCACTGAAGACCCTTCATCCCTCATTTAGCTCACATATTAAAACCAGTGTATGTGTTAATCAGGAAAGGTTGTGCATGGGAATGGGAGGACCTCCCCCACCCCCTCCAGCAGGCTGCTTTTAAAGAAGGAAAGGGGGCAATAACACAGGCTCAAGCAGTAAGCGGGGTGACCTTGACTTATCCTGTGAATTGGATGTGGCCAGCACCAATACTGGCTTTGGGTGGGGTTTGTGGCAAAGGCAACACTCTAAACAAATACCCCTTGGGTTTAGTTAAAATTGAGGAAAGGGTCCAAAGTAGGATGTAGCCTCTTAGAAAAGCAACTGTGTGCAGCATACCATGCCTTGTTGCAAGTAAAGGGCTTAACCCAATAGTGTCCGGTCACTCCGAAGACTGCCATCCCTATCCAGGGATGGATAGCAGATACTGAAAACAAGACAGGAACAATGGACTGTCTTGGGCCACCCTCTGTGGGAGACAGATCTGTGGAAGGACATATGGGACACCTGCTAGCAATGACAGGTAACTGTCTATCACATCCCCGCCCACTCCTCTAACACCCTGCTCGGGAATGTTGAGGCAGATGCCTTCACGAAGATCTGGGGCCATACCACTGAGCAGAGAGGCTCCACAGGAAAAGCGGACATCGTGGCTACCAGACCTGTGGTGCCTAGCCCAGCAGTTCCAGCTGCCTGTTACCAGCAGCTCGTGGACATCACCCAGGAGTGTCCATCATGCTCACTCTGACGGCTGCAATGATTACCTCACCGGATGGGACATGTTGGCTGAGCACAGACTCCAGTAGCACGATGGCAAGTGGATTGCATTGGTCCCCTCCTGCTCTCAGAAGGGGCAAAATATGCTTTCACTGTCACAGACTCTGCCACGGGACTTTTGTAACCAGCCAGCTATTTGTTGCCAGGAAAAAGTAAGTGCCCTACACGGGATTCCAGCCCAAATTGACAGTGACCAAGAAACTCCATTTACCAGTCACCTCATGCAGTCTTGGGCTATGGACCAGGATATTGCTCGGACTTTTTATTCAAAGAATGAATGGCCTTTTAAAGGAACAAATAAAAGTTGATAAGGGATCTTTACAACAATGGACTAAGAGGCCTTATCCAGGCTTAAGCTGTTTAAATTCAGCAATGCAGCCTGTGGCCCCAGCTCCAGTGGAAATGCTAACGGCAGGACCAATGCAGGCATTGAGAATACAAGTTAGGGCCAGCCACCCTACAGCCCCAAAGGGGAAGAAATAATCATTTGTTGCTGGCTCTGCCTCAAACCATACAAACCAGGGAAAATGAGGTCATTTGACCATGGTGCTGGCCTATGCAGCCTCGCTGGCTGGAAATCCTAAGCCCATGGGGAATAGCAGTCACCCAAAACATTATGAGACCACAATTTATACAAAAAATGCCAGTAAACTATGTGGACTCTCCTTATGCCTAAACTAAATTTTAATGTCACTAAAGAAAACTCAGAGAATTTAGAAGAGGAAAATGTATGGTATTAGAAACCTCCTCATAAACCCCCCTACCTAGTACTTTGTTATCTACTAATGGAAATGTTGCTTATATGCTGTTAAACCAGCATAATCTGCCCCTGTCTGTATGAAACAACAGGAAAAAATCTGTAGTATGGGATGGTTACCCTCCAAATTGTGTAATTTCACTCTCAGTGTTCAATGTTCAATATTCAATGTTGTATATATGTTACTACTACTATTCTGTTGTCTTTTATATTGTTTTTGTGAAATCTGGATGCACTGTTCCAATGCCCTAACCACTCAGATAGTTATCTCAGAAGATTTATGCGTAGAATGGAAGATGGAAGGGGCATTGGGGTGGAGTGTGGGGCCATGGAATGCCTGCTTCCCCCTCCCACTACTTATTTGTGTAGATTGCTGGAAAGGGTGGGGTTGAACTAGCCGGCAACCCGACCCTCTCAGGTGGAAGGACGGTAAGAGATGCAACAAGATGTCTAACCTGTATTTGCACACGTAGACTATAGTCGAGTTTATTATTGACTATACCTGTTCTCATTGTACCCATTACCTATGCCACAAAAATGTGCAGTTCCCTGCTTGTGCATGGACACCCCTCTGCTGTATTCTCTTTATAAACCTGTAACCCCCTGGGGGCTGCGCGGAGCTTCTCCCGGCCGGCGTCACCGGGTTACGTGAGTAATTGTGAGTAATAAAGGTATGACCGACGCTGGGCTCCCGTGTGGTTTCTCTGGAATATCGAATTATTTGGTCAGCCTTCCGGGCTTGACCTCCTGCGTAACGCTTGCCCAGCGTCAAGATCTGAACCCAGCTACCTCTGCCTGCAGAACATGAGCACTTAACCAGCCAGCCAGGCGGAGGCAACGAGGTGCCGAGGCGAAGCATGAGCACCCCAGAGCCAGGGCGTGTGGGTTCAAATCCCACAGCCCCGAGCAGCTTCCTTAGCCTCTCTGAGCAACTGTTTCCCCAACTGCACAGGGAGGTGGATACTGCTAGTACCTGCCTCGCAGGGTGTGGCCTGGCAGAGCGCGTGCCAGCGAACACAAGCTTCAGTACTCCAGCCCTCGGAATGGGATGAAGCCTCCGTGGTTGGGGGGCTGGGGCTGGCGGTTGGAAAGGTTATTTGAGGACGCTGGGCACAAGAAGTGGGCTCTGGGTTCTTGTCTAGGGAATGTGGCTCTCGCCTAGTACCCAGTGCTGAGCCCTCTGACCCCAAGGGAAGCCGGTCTAGGCCCATCAACCTTGAGGCCACCAGCCCACAGGAGAAACCACGGGGTCTGGAACCACAGCGAATGCTTTAGGCAGCTTCTAGCCAGAGGGGGTGGCACGGACAGGACTGGTTCATCATGCGTGCCTGCACTCACGCCACGAATGCTGACCTCCCTCCTGCTCTGGCACAGGCTGGGGCATGACACGGGCACCCCAGGCACCCCTCGAGAGAGAGATCTGCGTGGTTCTGCCTGCTTCAGTCTTGTGGAGAAGACAATGAAACAGACCCCTAAAAGAGAAGGGGGGCCCCGGTGTGGAGCACAGCACAAGGGGAGCCCTTGTACTTGTCTGGGAAGCTTCCCTGAGCAAGTGAAACCTGAAGATTGACAGGGAATGAGCCAGGCTACAAGATGGGGGTGGGGTGGGGAGGGAGATCAGCAGGGGCAAAGCGCCTGGGGCCTGGAGAGAGAGGGCAGCCTGGGAAGACCCAGGAAGTGCACTTTAATCCCAAGGACAATGGGAAGCCATTGAAGGGTTCTGAAAGGGAAGTATGAAGGGGGCTGGCTTTTTAAGAAATAATTCTGGACAAAGAATGATTGGAGGGGGCGGATGTGGCTCAAATGGTTGGGCGTCCGTCTGCCATATGGAGGGACCTGGGTTCGATTCCCGGGACCTCCCGGTAAAAAAAAAAAAAAAAAAAAGAATGATTGGAAGGAGAGCAGCCTTAGAAAGATTAGGAGGGTCCTGGCATTGGGGTGGCACTGTAATTTAGGAGGAAAAAAACCAAATGCTGAGAATCTGTAAGCGATGGGGCGGGGGGGGTGGGCGGTGAAGCCTGTGGTCCCTGCAGCAGACGGCTGGTTGGGTGGGCAGCTGAGGTGGCACCTGTGTAATGGGGCATGGGGGCACTGGGGAGGTGGATGGCAGAGTCCTGCAGTGAGGAGGCAGGGGCACAGAAGCTCTTCTAAGAGCATTCAGGGGCCACGTGACCTCGTGTTAGGCTCACAGGCTGGCGAGGGGCCTGGCCTGCTCTGCCTCCGTCCCTCCAGGCTCTCTGGCATAGCCTGGACTTGTGATGAGTTAAAGGGGCCAAAGCCGGTTATCTGACTTGGAGCTGAGGTGCTCACCCCAGACCCCAGACTGATGAATACTGGATTTCAGGGTTCACCAGCACCCCCTGAGTCCTTGCCTTCACTCTGCTCCAGGAACTTCCTGTGAAAGTGAGGCAGGTTAGTATAGGGAAAAAAGGAAGGCTGAGTCACAGCTGGGACCCGGCCCAGAACCCCCAAGGGACGACTGCTACTAACAACCAAGCCGGAAAGACCCTTCCGAGACCCCGAAGCCCTGGATAACCCCAAACAAAAGGCTTCACCACCGGTTCCCTGAGAGCTAACAGATGGGGACCGTAAGGCAACCAATCAGAGCAGCAAACAGCTGGGCCCCTCCCCAGCATTAGGAAAGGGGAGGCGGAAAGGCCTTCAAAAGGCCTGACCTGGGGTGTGTCCTTAAATTCCTTTATGTGACATAGGCATGGACCTAGAATCCAGAATCCAGAGCGTTCCACTAACAAAAGCACAGCTCAGCAGGGAGGAGCTGCTGGCAGCTTAGTCTGGGTCGTGCCGGACAGAAGGGTGAGAAACGAGAGCTCCCTTTAGTTTCCCGTAAGACAACACTGTAGTCGGTGGACAAGAACTTGAGGGCAAAGCTGGAAGTCCCAGCGGCCTGATGCAGGCCATGCAGATGGGTCCACGTCCCCGCTGACGTCCTGGCCGTGCCTTCCGCGTCACGGAACCAGGGACACAGCAGCATTAGGCTCTGATAAGTCCCTCTGCAGTGGGCTTTTTCTCTGGGCTTGATGACTCAGGGAGGCAGAACTGGGTGCCCCCCTGCCAGAGTGCTGAAGCTGTAACGGGCCAGCAGGCCACTGCGGTTGAAGAATTCATTAGCTCCTGGAAACTAGTCAAGTTCGCTGGCCTCCTAGGGGAGCTGGCTCCAGTTGCCGGCTTGGAATCGCTACAGGCTAAGTGGGGCAGACCCGCAAATGCTTTAGTACTGGGCCAGGTCGAGGGGAGAGAAGTGACCGGGAATCCTAGCCAACATTTATAGAATGCTCGCTCTGTGCTTTGTGCATATTAACTCACTTCATTGTTCCAACAACCCTATGAGGTGGAGAGCAGTATTACTGTTCCCATTTTACAGATGAGGAGATGGAGGACAGAGAAGTAGAGTTGCTCAAGCTTATCTAGTGAGCTAGCGGCAGAGCTGGGATTTGAACCAGAGTGCTTTGGCTCCAGGGCCTGTGCTCCAAACCCCACCCTGGATTGGACTGGAAGCTCAGCAGGGTGCAGACCCTTTCTCCTTCAGGAATTCAGGTTATCCATCCTTGATCTATAAGCCATCTTCTCTTGACCGCTCTCTGTGGGCTGACATGGATTCTGTTACTAGAGAGGGGGGAGAAAGGATGGGGCAGGAAGCCCTGCTGGGTTCTCCATCACCAACGAAGCCAATGACCGAGTAAAGGCCATACCTGCTCGGCCCCTGCAGGCTGTGTGATTGAGCAGGTTACCTAACAACTCTGAAACGGACCTTCCTCTTTTATTAAATGGTGACTCAAATGCTTACTTTGTCTGGTCGTTGAGAGTCTCCCCAGTGCACACCCTCTCTGAGTTAGAAGCAGCCCCTCCTGGCTTCCCCGGTCTTTCCATGCTCTTTCTGCAGTACCCAGAGGCCCACCATCGAAGGACACGTGCAGCGTGGTTACAAAGTGCCGAATGACGTGGTTCTACAGCTCGAAGCCCGCCAAGTTTCCCAAGGCTGTGACCTGGGTATGTGTCCTTTCTCTAGTCCCGAGACCTTAATATGGCATTCATATTACTCCCAGTTTCTATCTACAACTCTGCCCTTTCCCCCGAGCTATGTTGTGCAACAGCTACCTGCCCGTTCGATACCTCCAGGTGAGTACTGAACCTGCAGGTAGGATTTGACAGCGACAAAACCCATCTACTGCTTTCCAGCCCCCCCCCCATATCTGTTCTCCCCCCGGCCTGCCCCACTTCCTCACAGGATGTCATCATTAGAAGGGTGGCCCGAACTGGGATCAGAGCCAAGAGGCTTGGTTGGCTTCATCTCATCATAGGCAGTCTGACGACATTCTGTCTTTTGCACAACTTCTCCTCCTCCCTGTCTGGGCACTGGTGAAGAAGACATGGTTCCCAGCCCTCACGGAGCTGGCATTCCAACAGGGAGATGGATCATAAACAAGGAAACAAATGGTACATTAAATCCTTACCTTGTGTCTGACGCCTGAGAAGGAGATAAGCAGGGCGCTGTGATGGGTAATGGCTTTAGCCCCCTTGAGAGAGGGTGGGCAGTTGGTGGCCTCTCTGCAGAAGTGACATTCAGCTGAGGCTTGGAGGATGGGAAGGAACTAGACTTGTAAAAGCCTGGGGAGAGGGACCCAGTCAGAGGAAAGAACAGGTGCAAAGGCCCTGTGGTGGGAATGAGCTCAGATTGTTGGAGGAGATGGAAGGAGGAGGCCAGTGTGGAGGAGAGATAGCGGGATGGAGAGGCAGGCTGGCTCCGGGCCGGGCAGGTATGTGTGCATAGACACAGACTTGTACCTTGAGGAGTTTTTATGCCTCAGCCCGGGACCCTCCTACAGCAGCCTACGTTCTGAGTCCATCCCACCTAGTTCATATTC
>JAKSZT010053883.1:5139317-5219141 GCA_026826555.1 Tolypeutes matacus | reverse complement strand
CACAGCTCTGGGAAGGTGGACATTTACAAAGCTGTCTGCCAGCAAAGGCAGGTCAGGTGAGGAAACGTGTCTGCCTGTCTGGACTCAAGGAGGAAGGGGAAAATAAAGCTCTGATAATCTATACCCACAGGCCCTCTTGTAAGTTTGGGGTTCAAATTTAACACTACTGTTGTGATCCAGAAAGCTCCAAAGTGTAAAGTTTTGTCTCCATTTGGTTTCTCCTGTGACAGTGATTTGGGGGCCAGTAGTTTGGGAGGTGGTCCCAGGAAGCACATGAGGGAGCATCTCCCCTCACCACGAGGTGAGGAAGGGAGCGGGACGTAATGGGCATGCTAAGGAGCAACTACCGCTCTGAGGAGCCTGGGGCTCAGTCTCAGGGGAGACCCTGACACTGTGGAACGACGAAGCTCAGAATCGTCCCACTGAGAGGCGAGGAGGCTGGGCGTTTATCCACCAACTCCATTCCTCAGTGGTTAAGGGTTGCTCCCGGGGAGCTAACCCCTGGCTGTCTCCTCAAGAGTGCGCAGTTTCTCGCTGCGGGGAACTGTGTGCGGGTGACTTTTGGGGTGGGCCACGGGGATACAGGTGGGGCCCCGATGACTGATCCGTGAAGCTAAAGAGTCCCAGTAGGCAGTGCCTGGGGAGGCCGGCAGAAGCCTCGCGTCCCCAGTGCTGGCTTTGCAGAACCCCATGGAAAAGCCCAGCTGGATGTGAGCTCAGATCCAACATTTCAAAGCACAATCTGCCCCTCCCCTCCCCCCGGCAGCATTTCCGGATTCTTCTTCATGCCTCCCTGCCTTTGCACACACTGTGCCCTCAGCCTGGCCGCTCTCCTTTTCCTGTTCGTCTTAGAGTTCCTTCAATGTCACCTCCCTATGTACCTCAGTGCTCTCCTTCCCCTACCTCCCCAACCATGCCTCAGCCTGCCCCAAGGGAGAAAGGGTTGTTTACATTTGCCTTCCCTGCTTCAGTTGTCCTCTCCCTGCCTGGTCCAGGAAATGAAGAGATAACAGGATGATGGAAACATGGGCTGCCTGCCCAGCATGCCCTCTAGTACCTTCCTCAAGCAGGGAGGGGCCTTTCTGCAGAAAAGTTGTTGAACTTAGTTTCAATAACTCCGTGTCCTTGAAAGCAATAACATTTGATTTCTTTACAATAGCCTGTGGATTTTAGAAGGGTCTCCCTTCAGAGAGTGAGGATCTCCTGGGTCGATTTGGGGTGGCTTCCTGTCCTTCCTAGATCTGACAGTCCCTCTGGAGGCTGGCTGGTCCTGGCAGCGTTCCAGGGAGCTGGCTGTGCCCTGAGCATGTTGGAAAGGTTCCTTCCTTTGGCTCAGCTCTCTCCCTGCAAGGGCCTTCCCCAGAGGGGCTCAGCCTATCCCAGCGGGTCTGCCATAGGCAACCACCAGGACAAGGCAACCTTTCACCTGAGAAACCGAGCTGGCCTTCAAGCCCATTGTCCAGGCCTCGCTGTGGGGACCCGACAGCTGCGCATCACATTTCCATACCCAGAACTTTAGAAGCGTCTTTTCTTGGATGGGAGATCATTCACAAGTCACAAGTCTGAGAGGGGTAAACTGGACAAGTGTTTTCACAGAAGGATCAAGTCTCTGGGGGAGGGGGGACAGGGATGAGGACATCCATCGGGTGGTAAAAGCCGCATTTTAATTTAAAATAAATTTATAGCTCAGATTTGGCACCAGGAATCATAGCCATCAACAAGGACAGAAACAAAGAACTGACTTAGTGGCAGTGTTTCCTAGGCTGCCATAACACAGTACCAGAAACAGGATGGCTTTTAAAACAGCAGAAATTCATTCTCTCAGTGTCAGCAGGGCCAGGCTCTCTGAAGGTTCTTGGAGATGCTCCGTCCTCGTAGTTAGCGGCAATCGTTGGTGTTCCTTGTTTTGTGACTGAGCAACTCCAATCTCTGCCTCTATCGCCATGGTCGTCTCTCTTCTTCTTATAGGACATCGGTCGTTGGATTTAGACCCACCTTCATCCAGTGTGACTGCATCTTTTTTTTTTTTTTTAAAGATTTATTTATCCACCTCCCCGTTGTTTTGCGCTCACTGTCTGCTCTCTGTGTCCGTTCGCTGTGTGCTCATCTTCTCTTTAGGAGGCACCAGGAACTGAACCCAGGACCTCCCATGTGGGAGAGAGGCACTCAATTGCTTGAGCCACCTCAGCTTCCTGCTTTGTTGTGTCTCTCATTGTCTTTCCTCTTTGTGTCTCCTTGTTGCGTCATCTTGTTGCATCAGCTTGCTGTCTTGCACATGATCTTCAGGAGGCACTGGGAACCAAACCTGGGACCTCCCATGTGGTCGGCAGGAGCTCATTCGCTTGATCCACATTGGCTTCTGTGACTGCATCTTTTTTTTTTTTTTTTAAATTTACTTATTTATTACCCCCTCCCCCATTGTCTTGCTCTGTTTGTTTTTCTGTGTCTGCTTCTCTTCAGGCAGCACCAAGAACCAATCCTGGGACCTTCTGGAGTGGAGAAAGGCTGCTCAAATCTCTTGTGCCACCTCAGCTCCCTGATTTGCTGCATCTTTCATTGTCTCTCTTCTGTGTCTCTTTTTGTTGTGTCATCTTGCTGCGCCAGCTCTCCATGTGGGCCAGCACTCCGTATGGGCCAACACTCCTGCATGAGCCAGCACTCCACGTGGGCCAGCTTGCTTTTCACCAGGAGGCCCCGGGAATCAAACCCTGCACCTCCTATACGGTAGATGCGAGCCCAATCACTTGAACCACATCCGCTTCCCTGTGACTGCATCTTAATGTAACTAATTAAGGGTCTGCAAAGACCCTATTTCCAAATAAATTCCCATTCACAGGTACTGGGGAGTAGGACATGAACATACCTCTTTTTTTTTTGCAGGGGGGAACAACTCAAGCCATATCACCCCAGGACCATTTTATCATCCATCTGAAAGGACGGTTTCTTTGATAGTAGGATTGGCTAACTATAGCCTGCAGGCCTGTTTCTGTATGGCCCTTGAGCTAAGAATGGTTTTTGCAATGTTAAATATTTGGAAACAAAGGCAAAAAAAGAATATTTTTGTGAGACCTGAAGATGATAGAAATTCACATTTCCATGTCCATAATAGAGTTTATTGGGAACACACCCATGCCCATTCATTTACATGTTGCCTTCGACCAGCTTTCTGATACAAAGACAGAGTTAAGTAGTCACAACACAGACAAAATATTTAGTGTTTTGAGGCAGGTTAGTACAGGGAAATGAGGAGGAGACAGGTCACAGCTGAGAGCTGGCAGGCAACATGGCTTTGAGACCCTGCCCAGAAACCCCTACTACTAAAACCAAAGCCGGAGGGCCCCACCAAGACCCTGACCACAAAGTCCCATTTCCTTGGCACCCTTTCTGGGGTCAAGGGGAGGCCCCGGATATTTCCAAACAGGCCTCCCCATTGGTACCAGATAACCCCAAACAAAAGGCCTCATTGCTGGCCCACTGAAAGCTAACAGGGGGGACAACCAGTCAGGACAGCAAACAGTTGATACTTCTCCCCCAACATTAAGAAGGGGGAGGAGTGAAGAATGGCCTTAATAAGGCAGATTCTCAACCCAAAATGCTCTCTTTGCCTAGAGGAGACCGCATCAATATCTTGATGTATAATTCTCTTCTTTTCTCCCAGTTCTCAATAAATTCTTTTTACTGGCCTAACTAAACTGGCATGTTCTTAAATTCTTTTATGTGACATAGCCAAGAACCTAGAGGAATCCAGCAATCCCCCAACTTCATTTGGTGAGCCAGCCAGGAGTTCTAGAAGCAGGTAACTCTCCCCGATACCCAGCAAGGACTGGTGAGTCTAAACTTTTAATTATAGCCTGTCTGTGCCCTCTTTTGGTTCTGCCATTTAAAACAGGTTCCTGGATAGGCTTGCACAGGACATAAACTTCGTCTGTTCAGATTTCTGGCTCCCTCTTCGGAGGTGGTAGGGGTGAGCCCCCGTGCCGTGTAGATCCAAGGAAGCTCTGGATGGTGAGTGAAACTGTCCTTGAGACCTCATTGGGCAGGTGGCCTAAGTCGAGAAGGAGTCCACTGGAAGCCTACAAGGCCTTCTCTGTGAGTTCAGAATGTCTATCACCCATTGTATCATTTCCTTAGGCCACTAGTTAACTCCTTTTCATTAGAAGGGCCTTTTATCTTCCAAGTGCTGCTGTCCTCTTTCTGGGTCTCTGAGATGCTTTAGAATGCCTTAGAAACTGGAAATGCATTTGTTAGTGAGGCATGAGTCCCACCCTTGCTAGCACCCTGAGGCTTCGCTCCTTCTCAGCCTGGGGAGGCCCTGAGCTTGCTTTAGGAGGCCCCTGAGGCTGTTTTCTGGCAAGCTGCAGAACAATTAATGACTAGATTTTTAAAAGTGGGTGTTTAATGTCAGGTTTAACTGTGGAACTCAGTCCCTGGGAGTGGCCATGAGATGAGCTCACTCATAGCTATCTCCTAAGACCTCTGCAAAGTAGGCTAAAGAAAGGTCCCTGGTCACCCCCTTTCCTAGGATTAGCCTGGCTTGCGTGTTTTGGTCTGTGAGCCAGACCCAGACGTCCCCAAGATCTCTAAGGCTCTGGGGATGCCCAGAAAATAGAGACTCCCAATTCCCAGAAAAATGGAGTTGGTAAGTAGGACTCCCAGTCTCCAGGATGCTGGATCAGTGAGCAATTTGTTCAGTCAGGTCTAGTGGTGGGACGCCACCCAGACTGGCGAATGCGTTTCCTCCCCTAGGATAATGGGTGGCTCTTCCAGTATTCTAGCAGATTCTCCATTGGGATGTCTTCTCAGAAACTGGGATGACCTGCCTACCGATGGTCTAAAAGGAAGAAGCTAATCTCTTCTTCAGCAACATGTAGCCACATTACAAGCTAAAGGATGGCCAGGAGTGGCCACTAAACGGGACTCTCAACCTAAACCCTATACTCCAGATAGCCCTACTGTGTAGAAGGGAAGGAAAATGGGTAGACTTTCCCTATATCCAGCTTTTTAGAGAACCCCAAAGTGCAGAGTAAGCCCCCCTCCCAAGAAGGAAGACGATATCTTAGATGACCTGCTTCTTAGAAACCCACCTCACTATGACCCGGCCCTGGACCTGGAAGCCCCTTTAAACTCACATCCAGCAGAGTCTTCGGCACCTCCCCCGTATGCCTTGAGGCCTAGTTTGGCAGGTCATACGCAAAGTGGAGCCTCATCCCACCCAGCTAGGAAGTCTGGAGGCCTCTCTAGCTGATGGGGTCTCAGGAACCATTAGGGTGCATGCCCCCTTCTCTATGGCCAACCTGGAACAGTGCAAAGAGAAGTCAGGTCGGTTCTCTGAGGACCCCATCAAATATTTCTGAGGGGTTCCAGCACCTCACAATGATCTTTGAACTAATATGGGGTGACATGCACATTATTCCTTCGACTTGCTGCACCCTGGAGGAAAATCACAGCATCTGACTGAGGCCCAAGGGCAGGCCGATAGACTGGCTCCCAGCAGCCTAACCAGCATGCAGCAGCTCTTAATACAGATCCCGGGTGGAACGATCAAAGGGGACAGGCAGATCTGGAGGCCACAGGCAGTATGGCCACAGGGGTCCTCCAAGGGATGAGGAAGTGCGTTACCAAAGCAGTCAATTACAGTAAGTGCAGGGAAGTTACTCAGGAGCAGAACGAGAACCCTCCTTATTTCAGGGAAGGCTGGTAGAGGTGATGAAGAAATACACTCTGGTAGACCCTAACTCTAGTGAAGGACAGATCCTCAAAGCAACTTACTTCATCAGCCAGTCTGCTCCGGATATCCGTAGGAAGCTGCAAAAGCTCTCTATGCATCCCCAAACCCCCACCAACACCCTTTTAGAAACAGTCTTCTCTGTCTTCAACAATCGAGACCACACGACCAAGATGGAAAAGGGAAGGAGTAGTGGGCTGAAGGCCCAGGAACAGGCTCACCTTTTTGCAGTCGCCGTTAAAGACACCCCGCCGTCTCAGGGCCACCCGAATCCAGGCTCCACGTCAGCAGGAACCTGCTTCATGCATGAGAGGCTGGCAACTGGAAGCGTGGCTGCCTCAGGTCGCCTTGCCGCAGGCATCTGCCAGGGGCTTGCCCCAGGTGTGGAAAGGACTGGCATTGGGCCTGGGAGTGCACTGCTCCCCAAAGAGGGAATGGAGCTCCCCCACGAGCCCTGCTCACTGCATCCGAGGAGGATTGAGGCCAAGCACGGCTCCTTGGACAACACTGCAAACCATCAACCAGGAGGAGCCTCACGTGACCCTTGTAAGATTGTTAATTTCTTAATTGTTGCATCCTAACCTGCCACTCTGGACCTCTCTCATCTCGGTCATGTCTTGTAATGGGAGTTGATGGAAAATCAAGATCTAGACCACTTACTAAACCTCTCCCCGTGGACAAGGAAACTACCTAATAAGCCATAGTTCCTAGTTATTCCACAATGTCCAGTCCCATTAATGGGACGAGACCTTCTCCACTCCCTAGGAGATAGCATTTGATCAGCCTGAACCCTCAGATGTATAATGCCTCAGAAACAAGAGCGAGCGAGCCTGGGTGTGAAACTTTCCGTCTGGCTGCAGTGTTAGCATCAGACCCAAGACCCAACTAAGTGAAATCTCCCAAGAAATAGTTGACCAAATAAATCTTTTGGTATGGGATATGGGAGTTCCAGGTTGGGCACTCTGGGTTCCCCCATTTTCCATCACTTATAATACCAATCACCCCTAACCTCATAGAAGTATTCCCTTAAGGAAGAAGCTGTTAAAGGCCCATGATTAAAAGTTCTTGGAGAATGGCCTTCTAACCTCCAATCTCCTTGCAACACGTCCATTCTTACTGTAAAAAGTCCCAACGGCATTTACCGGCTTGTTCAAGACTTAAGAGCAGTCAATAGCTGTGTTATACTCATTCATCCAGTCATGCCCAACGCTTAAACTCTGCTAAACCAGGTCCCAGAAACTGTGTCTTGGTTCACTGTTTTTTACTTAAAGGATGCCTTTTTCTGCATTCCTCTCCACCTGGACTCCCAGTTCCTTTTTACCTTTGAATGGCAGGAGTCCAACTCTGAACCTCCAGTCCAGCTTACGTGGACCGTATTGCTACAAGGGTTCCGAGACAGCCCCCATATTTTTGGGAATGCCTTAGCTCAGGACTTAGCTGATCTCCACTTGCCTCAGAGCTCCCTCTTACCATATGTGGATGATGTGTTGCTTTGTAGCCAACAAAGGAAATTTCCTTAATTTCCTAGCCGATAGGGGCTACAGACTGTCAGTATCCAAGGCACAAATCTCTCGGCAGAAAGTCTCCTATTTGGGGTTTCTTCTCACCCCCAGGGAAAGGTCTCTCCCCAGAAAGAGTTCACCAGTATTCCCATCACTAGTATTCTCCAGCCCCAAACAAAGAAACCACTGCAGGCTTTCCCAGCGATGGCTAGTTACTGCCGACTGGGGATACCCAGGTTTGGCAAAATAGCCCGGCTTCTGTGCAGTGCTTTGGCAGGAGCTGATAACCACCCCTTAGAATGGGGAACAGACCAGAAAAGTGCCTTCTGTGCCTTAAAACAGGCCTTAGTTAGCCCTCCAGCCTTAAGAATTCCTAACCTAGACAAACCTTTCTTTCTGTATGTAACTAAGGAGGGAATGCTCTAGGAGTCTCAGTCCATGAAACTGGGCGAGATTTCTTAACCAGTAGCTTATTTCTCTAAACCCCTGGATAACAGCACAGGGATGGCCACTTTGCCTGAGAGCAGTGGCCCTTTTTTTTTTTTTTTTTTTAAGATTTTATTTATTTATTCATTTATCCCCCCCTTGCTGCTTGTGCTCGCTGGGTCAGCTAACCACGCCGTGTGGGTGGGCTTGCCTTCACCAGGAGGCCCCGGGAACTGAACCCGGGGCCTCCCATATGGTAAACGGGAGCCCTACTGATTGAGCCACAGCCGCTTCCCAGCAGTGGCCCTTTTGAGTGAACAAGCTACCAAATTAACCCGGAGGCACCCCTCACAGTCTTCACCCTACACCAGGTGAAAGAAGTACTTAAAGCCAGGGGCCATCAATGAATTATAGGTAGCCGTGATTAAATACCAGGCTCAATTACTAGAGACCCCTGAAGTGCAGCTAAGGATGTATGAAACCCTAAACCCAGGCACCCTGCTACCGGCAGAAGGCCCAAGGTCAGATCCTGAGGGGCCCCGTCTCCACTCCTGCCTTGAAACTCTCAACCAAAACTACTCAAGCAGCCAGATTTCAAGGACGAGCCTCTAGCCAACCCAGACTTTGCGTGGTTCACAGACGGAAGCAGTTTTGTCAGGGAAGGGATTAAAAGGGCAGGCTATGCAGTGGTCTCAGTTTAAAAGTACAGAAGCCCAAGCCCTTCCCCCTGGGACCCCAGCCCAGAGGGCAGAGCTGATTGCCCTAAAGGAGACTTAAAGAGCCAACATTTACACAGGCTCCAAGTACGAGTCCTCGTGCTCCATGCCCACTCTGCTGTGTGGCGAGACCGAGGCTGGCTTACTAACAGCGGGTCACCTACTAAGCACCAGCAAGAAATCCTGGACCTACTGGAGGCTGTTCTGCTGCCCCGAGAGATAGCAGTTATGCGTTGCCCAGGGCCCCAGATAACAGACACTGCTCTAGCTGGGGGAAACGAGCAGATGCAGCAGCTGAAGCCGGGGCAAACCCCAGTCTCCCTCCTAGCCCTCATCCCAGAACCTGTCCCACTCCCTAAGGTCCCACAGAATGCCCAGGATGAGCAGACCAAAGCGGCTAGCCCGGGGTTTACCCCGGAAGCTAGTGAGTGGCTTGTTAGGGAGCAGTGCAGTGGAAGCTCCTTCATGGACTCACCGAGCCACTCTTCCAGGGAGGGACATCCTGACTCAGCCAAACGGGTCTTTGAGGACCAGGGCCTGGCAAAAGCAATCAAGGAGGTCACCAAGAGTTGTTCCTTATGTGCAATTAATGACCCAAGCAACGGGAGGCATAGCAAACCTTCCCCCTTAACCCTTGTCCAGCTGCAGATAGACTTTACCCACATGCCATCTTGCCAGGGCTATAAGTACCTCCTAGGACTGGTAGATACTTTTACTGGATGGGGGGAAGCATTTCCCACTAGAAGGGAAACAGCAAACGAGGTAGCTAAGGCCCCTTAAAGGAAATCATCCCCATATTCAGATTGCCCAAGTCCCTCCAAGGTGGCAATGGGCCCTCCCATATTAGCAAAATAACCCAAGGTCTATTGGCTGCCCTCAGAATTAAATATCATCTTCATAGTTCCTGGAGGCCCCAATCCTCAGGGAAAGTAGAAAGAGCCAATGGAACCCTGGAACAAATTTTGGCCAAACTTTGCCAGGAAACGACATCACCTTAGGCCAAGCTGCCCATTGCTTTGCCGAGGATGCGCGTAGCTCCAAAAGACCCACTTCAGCTTAGCCCTTTCCAGACGGTCTGTGGGTGACCTTTCCTCACCCAGGACCTGGTACTAGATCAGGAGACCCAGGAACTCACCAACTATTTTATCAACCTCGGAAAAACTCAACAAATCATCCAGGAGCTCAGAAACAAAATCCTCCCTTGCCCCAAGCGTGAGATACCTCTACCTAAACTTAAACCTGGAGCCCAGGTTCTGGTCAAAACCTGGCAGGAGAACAGGCCTCACTCCCAAGTAGAGCCAAGTGGAAAGGACCTTACTCTGCGGTTCTGATCACTCCCACACTGTTAAAGGAATTGCCAGTTGGATGCACTTACCCCAAGTGAAGCCAACTGTCCAAGGAAGTGGCAACGCACCGGAAGCACCTGATGAGACATTCGGGTGCCAGCTGTTGGACAGCCTGAGATATTTCTTCAAGAGACAAAGTTAAGTAGTGTCTGCACCAAAGTCAGCACACAAATTGTGTGCTATTCCCTCTAACCCTAGCCCGAATGCAGCTTCATGTAGTCAACTACATCATCCTATGGCTAGGGGGAGGACAAGCCAACACCTCTTATGAAATCTTGTCCAAAAAGCGGCCAACTTAGCCAATACATCCTCATGTTGGCTCTGTGTGTCCTAACCAGAGACATCCATGGCCAGCTGCTCCCAAGCACTGGGCAACCGCCAATCTCACAGTCCAGCCTATTGCCACCAAGTCACCCAGTGCAGGGGCAGAACACGGACAACTAGCTTCTCGCCACACTCTGAGCTGCAGCATCACCTTAGAACCTACCTCTCTCCCTCTACTGGGACCTCTCTACACTTCAGTTCACACACCTAAGAACTACTTTGCCCATCTGTGTCTACTCAACACCTCCCAACACTCCTCCTCTCCTCCGTTCCTGGGCCAACTTAATTTTACCTCCTGTATCAATACCTTCTGGATGGCCCCCAGCTGGTCAAACACTTAGGTATGCTGACCGCTTCCCCTAGAGTGGTCTACCTAACCCAGTACCCCATCAGTACCACAATGTTTACCAGCATCAAAGACCCACTCAAGGCTTGGTGGCCTAGGGGAGGAATTGTAAGGGACTCAAACACTACCCAGTACTGTTGGGGACATTCTGCCAGCTCTTTTTTTTTTTTTTTTAAGATTTATTTTATTTATTTCTCCCCCCTCCTCATTGTTTTGCACTCGCTGTCTGCTCTCCATGTGTTCTTCTGTGTCTGCTTGTCTTCTCTTTAGGAGGCACCAAGAACCAATCATGGGACCTTCTGGAGTGGGAGAGAGGCACTCAATCTCTTGTGCCACCTCAGCTCCCTGGTCTGCTGTGTCTCTTATTGTTTCTCCTGTGTCTCTTTTTGTTGCATCATCTTGCTGTGCCAGCTCTATGCACGGTCCAGCACTCCTGCACGGACCAGCTCCCCTGCATGGGCCAGCACTCTGTGTGGGCCAGCTCTCCGCTCAGGCCAGCTTGCTGCATGGGCCGGCTTGCCATTCACCAGGAGGTCCCGGGAATCGAACCCTGGACCTCCTATATGGTAGATGGGAGCCCAATCACTTGAGCCACACCGTTTTCCCCTTCTAGCTCTTGTAGTTCTATACTTCTAAGTACAACTTACGCCAGGTAAAACATCCCACCAAAGTTGCTGTGGGCAT
This sequence comes from Tolypeutes matacus, assembly GCA_026826555.1. NCBI lineage: Eukaryota > Metazoa > Chordata > Mammalia > Cingulata > Chlamyphoridae > Tolypeutes > Tolypeutes matacus. The sequence continues at coordinate 5,208,072 of JAKSZT010053883.1, read as the reverse complement.
GTTGTAAACTAGACCCCTATGGCCTGGGAGGAGAAGCTAACCTTGTCTGGGACACCCAGAGAAGCATCCTATTTCACAACCCAGGGCCCAATGAGTGTGTGTTGGTACTGTCTGCTTGCAGGCTAACCACTGAGCTGGTAGCTGTAAGCTCTGAAGAGGGCTCCAGCTCTCCAATAACTAATCTCACATTTACTGCTAATTTAAACTATTAAAGATGGAATTTTCTTTCTCTGAGGAGACAAGGCCTATCTCTCCTTGCCTCGCCTTTGGACTGGTTTATGCTCACTAGCATACATCGCCCCATCTACTATGGTCCTGAAAACCTCACCATGACATTTCCTGTATTTTCTCATCATACAGTAACTAAAAGGGCAGTGCCTCTTCTCATCCCCCTCCTGCTGTTCGAGGCATAACCATCGCTGTGGGAACTGGGGTTGTCAGTTTATACCAAACCCAGCAGGTCTACCACCACCTCTCCCTGGAGTTAACCAACAGCAGAGAAGAAACTGGCTGTGCCATCGAAGCCCTAAGACAGCAAACAGACTCTCTTGCTGCTGCAAAACCGTAGGGCACTAAACATGCTAACAGCAGCACAAGAGGGACATGCCTGTTTCTCAAGGAAGAATGCTGTTTCTATGTAAATTGCCCTGGAATACTCCTAGACAGCATTCAAAACCTGCAAGATGAAGCCCACCAACTTCAGAAAGATGCAGCCTGGCCTTTCTCATTCTCGCGGTCCAAATCAATGCCTTCCAGAACAAGATACTAGTCATGAGGGGGTTTCATCCAGTTCCAACCATGGTTCCGGACTCGTCTTTCCTCAACCTCAATAGAATAGCCAGAGAGTTTTACACCCTGTCAGGCAGGGACTACTGCCCTAACCATCAGGAAGCAGCTACAGGAGAATTACCATCGCCCTTCAGTTCACCTAAGAATAAGGGCGTAAACTCTCTGAGGGGGGAGTTGAGGCAGGTTAGTAAAGGGAAATGAGAAGACAGGTCACAGCTGAGAGCTGGCAGACATCAAGGTGTGAGACCCTGCCTGGAAACCCCTACTACTAAAAACAAAGCTGGAGGGCCCTGCCAAGACCCTGCCCGGGGCCAAGGGGAGGCCCCAGATATTTCCAAACAGGCTTCCCCATTGGTCCCAGATAATGCCAAACAAAAGGCCTCATCGTTGGTCCACTGAAAGCTAACAGGTGGGGCAAACAGTTGGGACTTCTCCCCCAACATTAAGAAGGGGGAAGAGTGAAGAATGGCCTTAATAAGGCAGATTCTCGGCCCAAAACGCTCTCTCTGCCTAGAGGAGCCTGCATCAAAATCTTGGTGTGTAATTCTGTTCTTTTCTCCCAGTTCTCAATAAACTCTGTTCTTTTCTCCCAGTTCTCAATAAATTCTTTTTACTGACCTAACTTATCTGGCATGTTCTTAAATTCTTTTATGTGACATAGCCAAGAACCTAGAGGAATCTAGCAATCCCCCAACTTCAATTTGGCTCTTGACAAAAAGTTCCTGGACCCCTGGATTAGAGTATTGATGATAAAGCAGTGATTGGTCCTGCTCTTCCCTAACTTCTGGAACACAATGCCAGGAACACGGGGAGCATTTCATAAATATCTGGCCAGACGGAAGGAAGGGAGGGAGGGAGGGAGGGAGGGAGGATACACAAGACCACTTGGTTTCACACGGGTTAAAATGTCCCCACGTCCTTGGAAGGGCATGAGTGCTTGTGGCCATCTGTAGATCAACGTACTTCTGGAAGTGAAGTTTGTACCAGTGTGGTGGGAGTCAGGGTACAGGAAGTTGCCCCTTGACAGCCCCCAAACCGGTTCTGCTGAGGAACACACATGACCCAGGAATAAATGTCATTCCCTATTCTCGGTGCTAGGAATGTCTAGGAATTTTTCAGGTCTAAAAATTCTTTATTCTGTATCATACTCAATTGATATTTCAGTTGGGTATAGAACTCTAGGTAGGAGAGCATTTTATTTCAGAATTTTGAATACATTGGTCCATTTTCTTTTCCCCTAGAGTAGGGAAACATCCTCCTTATTTCATATTGCAGTAGGTGATGCTGACACAGTCAAGCACCGCCATCAGCTGGTCTCCCTGGCCAGGCTCTGTCACAGAATTGGCATGGGGATGTCAGCATCAAACTTCCAGTGGTACGCCCTCCCAGCTCCATCAATGATCCCCTCTTCTGCATTTTGTTTTTGTCTTTAAATAAACCTTATATTTTTAGAATACTTTTAGATTTACAGAAAAGTTGCAAAGATAGTACAGAGTTCCCATACACCTACCTACCCCACTATATTGTTAACATCTTACAATTAACTAAAGTCCATGCTTTATTCAGATTTCTCTAGTTTCCACTTAACATTCTTTTTCTGTACCAGGATTTTATCCAGAACACCATCTTACATTAAGTTGTCATGTCTTCTTAGGCTCTTCTTGGCCGTGACAGTTTCTTTTAGTTTCCTAGGCTGCTTAAAGAAGATGCCATGAAATGGATTGGACTTTTTTTTTTTTTTTTTTTTAAGCTTTTCAAACTTTTATTTAAGTGCAGTGATCCAGGATGGATTTTAGATCTTGTTGACAGCAGCAAAATCTATGCACTGCATATAGTCCTCAAAAGCAGCTATCTGCTCTGCCAGCATATCTGTTCCAACTTTTTCATCTTCAATGACACACCGTATCTGAAGTTTTTAAATTCTGTATCCAGCTGGAAGTTTGGAAGTGCCCCAGACCAAGCCACCTGCTTGAATGCTTCTGACTCACTCCTCTAATTTTGCCATATATGTTTCATCATTCCAAGGTTTCACATCTAGTAACATGGAAGACTTGGCAATAAGTGCAAGTTTTTGGGCTTTCTTTGACGCATACTGGGCAAGGCATTCTTCTCTTAGCCTCTTTGCTTCTTCACTTTCCTGTAAAGAAGATGCCATGAAATGGGCTGGTTTTAACAATGGGAATTTATTAACTTACAAGCTTACAGTTTTGAGGCTGTGAAAATGCCCAAATCAAGGCATCATTAAGATGATGGTTTCTTCTTGGAGACCATCTGCTGGCAATCCTGTACTCCTCTGTCACATGGCAAGGCACATGGTGGCATTTGCTGGTCTCTCCCTTATGTACCAGGTTTTGTTACTTTCAGCTTCTTGCTTCCGGCTTCCTCTCTCTCTGTGTATTCACCCTGTTGATAAAGGGCTTCAGTAAGAGGATTAAGACCCATCCTGAATGAGGTGGGTTGCACCTTAATTGACGTAGCCTCATCAAAAGATTCTACTTACAATGGGCCCTCACCCACAGGATTGGATTAACTTTAAGAACATGCTTTCTGGGGTACATACAATTTCAAACCACCACACAGTTTCTCAGACTTCTTGTTTATGATGACTGTGGCAGTGTGACATTATTTATGAACCCTGAAAAGAGAAGGATGATGTTTGTAAACTAATCTATTCCTCTGGGTGTGCTACCCTTTGAATGCATTAGATTCAGCTGATATGTCTTGATAAAATTACCTGTTAAGTTTAGGGCTTTGATTCGACCATGTTAGTGTAGTGTGACTCAGGGCTGAGTCCCTGACCTCTTGGTGGGCACTCACTCAAGAAGACACAGGAAGAGAGAGAGCTCCATAGACTCCAGAGGAGAGAACTTTCTCATTTTGATCCTGCCTGCCATGTGACGGAAAGGAGAAGTCTCAAACAGCTAAAGCTTTGGGGAGAGATGGACCATTTGCCTGATAGCTTACAGATGACCTTGGGAAGACAGCTGAGACTGATATAGGAAGCCCTGAAAGACAAGCCCAGAGGGGGAGCCTGAACTCTCGTAGAGACCAGCGACCATCTTGCTTCAACATGTGGCAAGTAACTGGTGAGAAAGCAACCTTGAGTTGGACTCTTTAGGGCCTTGTGACTGTAAGCTTCTACCCCAAATAAATACCCTTTATAAAAGCCAACAGATTTCTGGTACTTAGCATCAGCACCCCCTTGGCTGACTAATACAATGACCTTGACAGTTTTGAGGCAGACAGGTGTCTTGGTTTGCCAAAGGCTTGCCAATGTAAAGTACTGGTAATGGGTTGGCTTTTATAATGGGACTTTTATTTAGGGTAAAAGCTTACAATTCTGAGGCTGTGAAATATCCAAATCAAGGCATCAGCAGAGATTCTCTCTCACCAAAGTTAGCTACTCGTGATCCTGGGGTCCTGCCACATGGTGAAGCAAGATGGCCACCAATCTCTGCCAAGGTCCCTGCCTTTCCCTCCAGAATCTACCATCTCCTGGAGCTTAACTGCGGGCAACTGGGCATAGGGTTTGTCTCTTCAGCCTTGTGCTGCTCTGTGGGCCCAGCCTCTTGGGGGCGTCATACTGAACTTTGGCTGCTAGAGATCCTCGAGTCCTCTCTCACATGGCAGGATCAAAAATGACCGCTTCCTCTTCCTGTGTCTCTCTCTGTGTCTCTGTTTCTATAAAGTTCCAGTAAAAGGGTAGAGACTCAGCCTGAATCATGCCTCACGGGTGGGCGTAGTTCAATCAAAAGGATCCCATACCCACAGGAGTAGATTAGTTCAAGAACATAATCTTATTTTTGGATTCACCAAATTCAAACTGTCATAATCCACACTCTGAATCCCAAAAAGGCATGTTCTTTCCATATGCAAAGTATTTTCATTAATCACAATATTCCAAAAGCTGTAAATCATTCCAGTAACAATGCTAAGTACAAAATCTCAGGGGGGCGAATGTGGCTCAAATGGTTGGGCGTCCGTCTCCCATATGTAGGGACCTGGGTTCGATCCCCGGGACCTCCCAGTAAAAGGAAAAAAAAAAAAAATCTCATAAAAATCAGTCATTGAAACACAGTTTGTCTTGGAGAAACATTCCCTTCTGGCCATAGACCTGTGAAACTTAGAAAACAAGTTATCTAAATCCAATATACAAAGGCGGGTCAGCCACAGGATAAACATTTGCATTACCATAAAGAGAAATTGGAAGGTAAACAAGTGCCAAGTGTCCCAAACAGTTCTGAAAACTTGCAGGACATACTCCATTAGATTTCATCTCTAGAATGATGTTGTCTTCTCCTTGGGGCCTCCTGGTGGCCCACCCTTTCCACAGGCTTGCCCAATGGCCATCTTCTCGGTTCAACCCTCATCAAGCATCTGGGTGGTGGCTGAGCTTCAGATCTAACTCTCCAAGAACATTAGGGTGATGGTCACACTTTCCCCAAACCTCCGGGGTACAGTCTCAACCCCCTTAATACAGTGGGGTGGTGGCAACATTCTCCTTAATCCCTGGCTCACAGGCCCAACTCCCTGGAACAGTAGGTGGTGACCTAATGCTCTCCCTCTCTAATCTTTGTGGAATGTGCTCCATCCTCTCTGTGGCCTGGGGTGGCGGAACTCTCCCTGAACAATGGACTGGAAGGTCCACCCTCTTCAAATACCTGGGCCAACTCACCCTTTCCACACACATGGGTGGGGTCCCTCTCCTGGCCTGAGAAGATGTTCCAAGTCCAGACCTCAGCTTCCATGGTTTTCCTCTTGAAGCCATTTTCCCTTCAATCTTTCCCCTCCCTCTCTCTTTTAGTCCAGGCTGACAGTGGTTTCGTTCATACAGATCTTGCAAAAAACTTGTTGGTTTAGCAAGCAGGAAGCGGGGGGTCCAAACCATCAGACAGTAAGACTTTCCACATGTACTTTCTTGCACTTCCAGTCTTGACTTCCAAGGAAATGGCTGCCTGTTTCCAAGTTCAGTTAAGTCCTCATATAGGGCACTGTCCTCTGGGGGCTTATTTTCTGAAAGCTTGGAATTTCCCAAATCATCAATTTCTGTTTTTTTCGTTTTTTGTTTTTTGTTTTTTGTTTTGTGCCCAGCAGTTTAGTTCTCAGTTTATCTCTTCTCTCATTTTGCTATAAGCTGCAAGGAGAAGCCAGGCTACATTATCCATATTTAATTTGGAATCTCCTCAGTTCATCATTTTCAAATTCTGCCTTTCATCTAACATCAGGAGTCAGTTTTGCCAAGTTCTCTGCAACTTTAAAACAGGGATCACCTTTCCTCCAGTTTCCAAAAGCACATTCATTATTTTCATTTAAGCCCTTATCAGAAGCATCTTTAGAGTCCATATTTTTACCAACAGTCTCTTCAAAGTAATCTAGGCCTTTTCTATCAAGCATCTCACAGTTCCATTTATAAAACCATTCCAACATTTTGGCAGGACACACCCCATTCTCCTGGTACCAATTTCTGCCAATGCAAAGTACCAGGAATGGGTGGCTTTTAAAGTGGGAATTTTATTTAGGGTAAAAGATTACAATTATGAGGCCGTGAAATGTCCAAATCAAGGTGTCAGCACAGATGCTTTCTCACCAGACAGCTCCTAGTGATCCAGGGGTCTTCCATGTGGCAAAGCAAGATGGCTGCTGGTCTCTGCCAAGGTCCCTGCCTTCCCCTCCAGAATCTACCATCTCCTGGAACTTAGCTGTGGGTAACCAGCACAGGGCTTGTCTCTTCAGTGTTGAGCTGCTTTGTGGGCCCAGCCTCTTGGGGGCTTCATGCTGAAGCTTTGGCTGCTGGCGGTCCTTGAATCCACTCTCACATGGCAGGACCAAAAATGGCAGGGCTCCCTTTTCCCGTGTGTCTATCTTTGTGTCTCCATTTTTTATAAAGCTCCAGTAAGAAGGTAGACACCCAACTTGAGTCATGCTCCACTGATGTGGTCCAATCAGAAGGACCCCTTCTTTTTTTTTTGGAATTAACCAAATTCAAGCTGTCACAATAGGTTAGGTATTTTTGTAGAATGTCTCTCATTTTGGGTTTGTCTGGTGTTTTACTTAGGATAAGACTGGGGTTATGGATTCTTAGGAGAAGACCTAAGGAGAAGACAAGGTAAAGCATCATTATTATCACATTGTATCAAGGGTATGTGCTGTCAACTTGACTTATTGCTATAGAAATTGATCTTGATCACTTAGCTGAGGTGGTGTTTGCCAGATCATTCACTATAAAGTGACTCCTCTCTCCTCCTCTCCATATTTTACTCTTTGGATGGAAGTCACCATGTGTAGCCCACCTTTAAATGTTGGGGAGTTATGCTCTTCCTCCTCGAGGGGTTAATAGTAACATAAATTATTTGGAATTCTTCTGGATGGGAGACTTATCTCTCCCATTTCTGTGTTCATTCAATCATTTATTTATATCAGTATGAACTCTTGGATATTTATTTTATACTTTGGGTTATGATCCAATACTATGTTATTTATTTTGCTGCTCAAATGTTTCTATCTGTGGCCACTGGGAGCTTTCAATCGGCTCCTGTGTCCCTTTGACATGTCTTCATGGTTTTGATTTTTGAGCACTTCACTTCTGGTTCTACAAGATGCTTCAGACTCATCTTATATATTTCCTGCCCCAGATCTAGGATCAGCTACTTCTCCATGAATTCCTGGTTCCTTTTTATCAGTGAATGATATTAGAGGCCAAAATTTGGACACTGTATGTGCTTGTTGATATTCAGGTGTCATTGCTTCTAACCTTCTCAGTGGACAGAGCTTGGAAATATATGTATGTAAACTATCAAAATATATACATGTCTATAATTTCTATATTTATCCATCTATAATAATATTTGTATTAAAGTAAACATGAATTCATACTGATATCTCCAGTTCTGATCCAGTATCTCATGGTTCATTCTAGCCTTTCCTCCTTGCTTATCTACAACATCCCACTCCAACAGTGGGAAACGTGGCTCTTACCAGTCATCATTCATTTACTTGTTTATATGATCCCAGTATACATGTGTAGTGGCTCAGAATTGTCAGGCAGCAAACCCATAGGAATCAACTTTAACAACTAGCACACAGTGCTTATGCATTGTTCCTTTTGTCTGTAGTCTTACAGTCTTCACTCATTTCCATAGTTACTTAGGTCAGCATCTTTTCTCTCCACCTCTTCAATGAGGTTATGTTATACATTTGTAACACAGTTAAATTCTTTCATGACAGTCTGCATTCTACCCTGGGATCCTCAACCTCCTAGCTGATTTTTTAAAAGAAATTGCGCACAGTAAGGTTTCACTCTGTTCTGTAGAGTTCTATTGGTTTTGACAAATGCACTCCACCACCCCAAAATCCCCTGTGCTTCACCTATTTAACCTTCCTCTTGTGTTTCCCATCTGTTTCTCATCTCTGTTTTCCCTCCCCCTCTTCTGCATTTTAATTGAGCTGAACTTTCTCTGTGGGCTCCTTCCACCAAAATTTAGCATAATTTGACACACCTTCTCTCACGGGCCTGTGTGCCTCCAGCTATGACATTATAGTCTCCTCCCCTTCATGTCCTCACACTGATTTCTGTCCTTCCAGGGCCACTAAAACTATATGGATTCTCTTTTTTTTTTATTATTTCATTTTATTTATTTATGCCCCCCTCCTCACTGATTGCACCCACTGTCTGCTCTCTGTGTCCATTTGCTGTGTGCTCTCTGTGTCTGCTCAGCTTCTCTTTAGGAGGCACTGGGAACCAAACCTGGGACCTCCCATGTGGGAGAGAGGTGCTCAATCACTTGAGCCACCTCAGCTCCCTGCTTTGTTGTGTCTCTCATTGTCTTTCCTCTCTGTGTCATCTTGTTTCGTCAGCTCGTTGTACCTGCCTGTTGCACCAGCTTGCTGTCTTGCTCGTTTTCTCCAGGAGGCACCAGGAACTGAACCTGGGACCTCCCATGTGGTAGGCAGAAGCTCAATCACCTGAGCCACATCTGCTTCCCACCAATAGATCCTTGTTGTGAAACCAGGGGGCCTTCATTTCCCCAAGGCCATCTCCTGGTGTCAGAAGCCCTCTTTTCCCTCACACTACCTTCTGCTGGGTTCCCTCCTCCCTCTTTGCTTGGCTTGTTCCATCTCCTCTGGGGGCTCCTCCTCCCCTGCTCACCTGGGCAAGGTTACAGTCCTCAGGGCTCAGTCCCAGTCCTACTAGTCTTGCTCCGTAATGCCTCTCCCCAGTGACTCATTCTCTCACAGGGCTTCAATAAGCATCCACCTGCTGGAAGGAGGCTTCCACTTTGACACCTCTGGTCCAGACTTCTCTCCTGAGTGTCACATCCATCTGACCTCCACTGGACTTCCCACTAGGATGTTCTTTTGGTTACCTCGAATGCAATGGGACCCATACCTCGTACTCTTTCCTGCCCTACATTAGACCAGAAAAATTCACCTCAAAGTAGTGAACATAAAAAATTAAAAATCCAGGAAAAAAATACCATTTAAGAAATTAACTCCCTGAGAGTCTTCTATCATTCTTCCTCCTGATATTTTCCTGCACACTTTTTGTCTTGGACCATCCCATCACCATCCAGGATGAGCTGCAGTGAGCGGCAGAAGCATTTCTGGAAGCCTTTCCTATGGTAACGTAACATACCTGAACTTGACTGTGAACCACATAAATATACTCACCAAACCTAATTATCTTCCCCTTGGCACATCCAGAAAGTGCCTGCAGGCAGGTTAATGCCATCTTACAGGACAGGAAATGAGTTGGAGTGGAAGTCACAGTGGAAAAAAGAAAGATTTAACTGATTGCAGGTAAATAACCTCATGTTTGCAAAGTTTGCAAAGAATTTTTGATCAGGAGAACCTCACTGTTAGGTCCCTGAAGCTTTAGCTGCATCTGCCTCTGCATAGAGCACCTGGAGGCATTTATAGCCGAAGTTCTTCTGGTGTTGTAGATGAGATGAAGTTCTCCTGGTGTTGTAGACGAGATGAAGTTCTCCTGGTGTTGTAGACGAGATGATGCACTCAGTTCTCTTAAGGACAGTTTTACAATTTTCAGCTGTTGATTCCAAAAGAAAAGCAATGATTTAAAAACTTGCTTATGTGAATACTCACAGCAGTATTATTCCCGATAGCCAAAAGGTGGAAACAATCCAAATGTCCATTAACAGATGAATGGATGCACCATGGAATATTATTCAGCCGTTAAAAGAATGAAGTTCTGGGGAATGGATGTACCTCAAGTGATTGAGCACCTGTTTCCCAGGTCCCAGGTTCTATCCCCAGTGCCTTCTTAAAAAAAAAAAGAGTTCTGACAAATGCTACAATATAAATGAACCTCAAAAATATGCTAAGTGAAAGAAGCCAATCACAAAAGACCACATACTATGATTCCATTTATATCAAATATCCAGAATAGGTAAATTCTTAGAGATAGAAAATAGATTAGTGGTTGACAGGAGCTGGAGGTTGGGGAGTTGGGGGGTGACAGCTAACGGGCATAGGATTTCTTTTTGGGGCGATGCAAAAGTTCTAAAATTGATTTTGGTGATGGTTGCACAGCTCTGTGAATATACTAAAAACCTATTGAATTGTACCCTTTAAATGGATGGACTGTAGAATATGTGAATTATACCAAAAACAAATAAACTCCTTACTGACTGCTTTACTGCAATATTCATTTAAATTAGAAATACTCACAATCGGGAGGTGTCACTGTAAATTCTCAGGCCGATTCAGGGTTACAAAGTCACTTTAACGAAAACCCTAATTCAGGCCGAGCAGCTTTGGGCCAATGCAGGATCAGCCTCTGTCATCTCCCTCTGCTGTAAAACAGTGAGAAGCGGGACTGGGACCTGGGGTTTTTTGTAAGTGACAGAATTTTCGCCCTGTCTGCAGGACTGTTGCCCAGCCTTGGAGGGGGCCCCTTCCTGACGCCAGATCAAATGTAGACATGGCTGCAGTAGCTGAGCTGGGAACTAGCAGCAGAGTGCCCAAAGGCATCCGTTCCACAGCTAATCTGCCAGGGTATGTCGTCCACCATGGTTCACAGCCACTGGGGCTCCTCACGGGGTTGCCCGGGGACTCCAGGTGAGTTTCCAAAAGAACTCCCTCTCCCTCGCCTTCCAGCTCCACCTGCAGACTCTCACGGCCTCGTTTGTAACCTCCGGGCCTGTCAGTGGAGACAGGGCACCCAGCATATCCTCTGGCGCCCTGTCCTCTCTGGCACCCTGTCCTCCCTGGCGCTGAAGGAGCCGGGGTTTAGCTTCCCGTTTACATTCACTCACCTAAACTTTTGGCCCTACAGGGGGTTGACTGGTGGCCTCCAAAATATATGTCCCCCAGAACCTGTGGATGTGGCCTTATTTGGAAAAACGGTCTCTGGAGCTGTAATTAAGTGAAGGATCTTGAGATGAGATCAACTTGAATTTATCCGGTTGGCCCCAAATGCAATGACAAGTGTCCTTGTACAACAGACCCTGAGACCCGAGGAGAAGGCCGTATGGAGACGAGACTGGAGGGACCACAAGCAAGGAACACCTGGAGCCACCGGAAGCTGGGCGAGGCCGGGAAGGAGCCTCCCCAGCACCTCTGAGGGAGCCCGGCCCCGCCAACACCTGGATTTCAGACGTCTGGCTCTACACACTGTGAGCGAAGGAAGTTCTGTGGTTTAAGAGACCAAGTTCGAGGTCATTTATTTTTGTAGCCCTGGGAAACTGATGTGGTCCCCCTGGGTCTCAGTACCCCAACTGTGATATATTTAAAAAGTAACAGCGTTTATCCTATGCTGGGAGCTACGCAGGTCAAGCATTTTACCTGCTTATACCACATCTCATGCTCGGAGTTACCTGCGCGATGGATGCTGCCAGATTCCCTTTTGCCCACATGTGCAGGGAGGCTCAGGGAGGTATGGGACCTGCCGTGTGATGGGGTCCCTCCAGGGCTCCTGCTCTCCACCACCTGCCGCGCACGGGGACCTCGGGGCCCCTGGCCAGTCCTCCTCTGGCATCCTGTGGACCCAGCTGGGGCCATCGGAGGATGAAAGGATTAAATCCCAGCCTTTGGTGACCAGGCGCAGAATTGGCGCTGCTACCCAGCCCAGAAGGCGCTCTCCTGCCACACCTGCTCTCCCTGCCCCTGCTAAGCCCAAAAGCGCCCTAGATAGGAGAAGGATGCTCCTAGGCAGTTTGGGTGAGAGGTCAGAGCTGGAAGTGACCCCAGAGAGGCACCGCCTTCCCTCCAGACGGGGATACCGAGACAGGATCAAAAGGCGAGAAGGTGCCCTGGCTTTGGCACGTGTGAGCAGGAGCGAAGGTCAAGATGCCTGGTTGGAAGGGACGGTGGTCATCCCTGGGGCCCAGGACTCACCCCCTCTCTGGGCTGCTCGGCGCGGTTGAGTTACCCAGGGCCCCCCGCCCAGCACCCACCCAGCCCTGCACACAGCCACAGCTTCTGAGGCCCGGGGGTGCCCTCATCCCTGATCCTCGCACCCCAGCACCAAGCAGCGGGGGCTTGTTCAGAAACTTAGGATAAGGAAATAAACCGCGTGCGGGTCCCGAGCTGCGGGGCTCCAGGGCACTCCCGTGGAAGGCAAGTAACATTAGCCGGGTCCCCTTTCCCAGGGCAACGAACAACGGCTCCCTGGAAGGTCATCTGAGCCACCTCCCTCTGCCCAGGAGCAGGCGGGCCCTCACGGGACACGGGGCGCACTTGGCCTCCGCGGGGTGGCTCTGGCTGTCACGAGCGGCTCCTGGCTCAGACCGGTTTGTGTGAGTCTCGGGCCAAGCCCTTTTTTTTTTTTTCTCCCTCAGATGTGAATCTGAATCTGAGCAAAGCCAGGCGACCCAGAATCAAATCACTGGATCGATTCTCGATCTCTTGACTCACCCACTGTCAAGACCTCAAAGGTCCAAACGAGCAGTTTTCCTTCCACTTTCCCTCTGGACAAAAATACCTGGACTGTGGGAGGAAGGATGCAGAGGGGATGGGAGGGGGTTTGGGCCCCCCAAGAGCAACTGCCCAGAGTTTGTGCCTGATCTTGACCCTTCACTTTTACTTTTTTTTTCTTTCTTTCTTCCCCCCCCCATCCCGAGATGACTTCCGTATCTGTTTGCTTATTTTTATGCTCATTTTCTGCTCGTTGTCTGCTCACTCTTTTCTCATTGTCTGCTGGTTGTTCTTTTGCTCGTTGTCTGCTCATTGTTTTGCTCTATGTTGGTTTGTCTGTCTTCTTTAGGGGGCACTGGGAACCCAACCCAAGACTTCGCACGTGGCTTGAGCCACATCTGCTCTTTCAATCCTTCACTTTCATTTAAAGTAGACTGACATCCCTGGAGAAAGGGCCTCAGGGATGCAGGGGGTAGGCTCAGGGCCACACCACGGCATCCATGGGTCCTTTACTCCATAAAAAATATTTAAAAGGACACTTTATAACCGTGTTGCTGTAAAGACAAATACAATCCCGGCTGGATTCCTTACTGTGTATTTGTTATTGTTCTGCTCACATTTCTCCTTTGATTTTACAAATCGTTTTCCTGGGTAGCTGCTGGCTCTTCCTCTGGCCCCTCCAGCCTCGTTTGACTCTGTAATGGCTTCCGGTACTGAGATTCACTGTGCTAGGTGCAAACAGTGTTTCTCCACAGAAGGCCCTGCCGTGGGTACCTTGCTACCCCCAACCCACAGGTGAGGAAACTGAGAAGCAGAGAATGTGCCCAAGGCCACGCCGCTGGACCCAGGCCACTGCTCGCCACCCCCGCGACCTCTCCTCTGTGCCGGCTGCCTCTTCACCCACTCTCGGGGGCCCGCCCGCCCCCAGGTCGTGGGGAAAGCCGCACACGGGCCCCGAGGCCTCGGTAATCAGTAACTGGCCGCGCCGGGCCGCGGGCCAAGCCGGGGGCGGAAAGTAAAGTCCGGAGAGACCCCGCAGCTCGTGCAGGCCCTCGGGGTGCGCTCTGCCCTCCCGCTCCTTCCGGCCGCGGCGGGCCGGGGACCTCAGCACTGTCACCAGGCCACCAGGTGACCCCAGAATTAGAAAAAAAAGCGTCCCTTCCTCAAAACCCAGGAAACCGTGGTGACACACACACACTCACGACGTGTCGAGGCAGTGCCTGTGCAAAGGCACACGCGTGGGTGAACGCGGGCTGCGGCCTAAGGGCGCTGGGCTGGGGCGGTGGGAGAGGCCAGGAGGGGATGTGGCAGCCGAGGGGTCACCCAGACCCCGTGGCCCTGCCCCCCTGAGCAAGGCAGCGGGAGTGGCAGAGCCTGAGGGCAGGACCCCGGGACGGGCTGAGGAGAGAGGAGGGTCTTGGGATCCTGGTTCCTGGCTCGAAATTCCGGAAATGGCCCCACGGAGGGACGGAGAGGGGGTCGTCGGGGTGCGGGGCGGCGGGTGTGGCCTGGGGCCAGCAGGGGGCGGTGTTTAAAGTGACTCGCTCGCTAACCCTGCCCGAGCGCCCTCTCCCCACCCTGCCCGGGGCTGGGAGAGGAGAGGAAGGGGCGCCCCAGAGGAGATGGGCTCCCGGGCGGCGGCCCAAGGCTGCCCCGACGACGCCAAGGCCGGCCGGCGGCGGTTCTCCGAGGCGCCCTCAAGTCCCCAGGCCTCACCAGCCCGCGAGGGCTGATTGAAAAGCTCCGCCCTTTCCACTGCAGTCCTGGACAAGGCCGTGCCCTCTGGACAGCGGGGGCCGTCAGGGTGCCTCCGTGGGGGGTGGGGTGGGGGAAGACCGGTGGCGCTAACACGGGCGGCGCGTAGCACCGACGGTCACTGGCAGGTCCCTGCGCTGCCCCCTGGCGGCCGAGGGAGGCAGAGTCGGCTCGGGCCAGTTGCTTTGCCAGGGGTGCGCACGGGGATTTAGCCACCCAGTTCCCCCAGAGGCGGCCATGCTGTTTTCTTCCAGTCTCTTCTCGAGGGTCCTGGGCCGCCATCCCAAGGGCTGGATTGGGGGATGCTTGGGGGCTCTATGCAGGGTTGTGCCCCCAATGCCTTCACCCTGCTACAACCCACAGTGCCCAGGGTGGAGCTCCTGCCCGGTGTCCCCAGACCATGCCTCCAGGAGACACTCGTGTCACTGGTGTCACCTCCTGGGAAGCCTGTGCTAGCTTAGGACAGCCCACCCCCTAGGCCAGAGCTGCCAGGCTGGGACTAGGAAGACGGCCAAGCGAAGCCCTGGAACAGAGAGGCCAAGAGAAGCTGGCAGAGCTTTAGCCCCCTCTGATCTCCAGCAACTCAAATGAGGATGAGAAAAATCAGTAAAGTTCGCGTTTCAAATTCTCAGGTTGGTGGAACTGGAGTTTAATTGGGGAAAGAAGAAATGAAGAGAAGGAGATAATCTACTTAGGAGAGAACTGACCATTAGGAGGGATTTCCATATTCCTTTTTTAAAAAGTTTACATTTTCTGATGTATTTTTTAAATAATTTTTTTTGTGTGTGTGGTGAAAGCGAACAATTCAGTTGTGTCTAGTACATTGGCACTCTCGTGCCACCACCACCTCTATCTCGTTCTGACACATTTCCGTCACTCCAAAACCAAAACCCTGAACCCATTAAGCACTTTCTCCCTCCTCCCCCCAGCCCCTGGCAATCACCAGTCTGCCTCTGTCTCTGTGGATTGACCGATTCTGGACATTTCGTGTAAATGGAGCCCCACACGATGTGACCCTGTGTGTCTGGCTTCTTCCACTTAGAGGATGTTTAGATAATCCGTGAGGTAGCGCCCAGCAGTCCTGCATTCCTTTCTATGCTGCACAGGATCCCGTCTGTGGATCGTAGATTCCACTTAGAAGCCCCTTAGGTGACCCACCTGAGAGGATGGAGTAGGGAGTATGCATGTTCATTAATAATATCGCTACGGTTTACTTTCTGGTACCCAGCCTCAGATGGCTGATGACAGCTCTCAAGTAAACGTGTCCCCAGCTCTAGCCCCGCTGGATGGCCACCCTGAAGCCTTCCCTGCGAATCCTGGGAACCTCCCACCCCCCTTAGTAAAGGTACCAATCCCGGGACATCCTGGGTGTGATTGGATTCTGGAGGAAACTGGTAAGGGGCTGACCTGCAGTGGATGGAGCATTTGAGCCAAGTTTGTCTAAATCTCAAAGGGCCAAATTGGCCCCAAGTGACATCTGCGTCATAATATTCACACTTAGTGTCTTTTATTTTATTTATTTTATTTATTCATTCATCCCCCCCTTGCTGCTTGTGCTCGCTGGGTCAGCTAACCATGCCGTGCGGGCGGGCCTGCCTTCACCAGGAGGCCCCGGGAACCGAACCCGGGGCCTCCCATATGGTAAACGGGAGCCCTACTGATTGAGCCACAGCCGCTTCCCATTACACTTAGTGCCTTTATGTCTCCTGGAGGCCGAGGTGCTGCCAGCAAACCGGCTCTGTGATAGGGCTCGCAGACGGCAGATGGTTCCAGAAGGAGCAGAGTAGGGCAACTGAGTCCAGGGAAGAGGGTGTCAGAGAGGGGACAAAGATTCCCAGGAGAGCCTGACTGGGCCTGAAAGCCAGTGGGCTCAGAGGCCAAGGAGGGGGCCTCTCCTGCCCAAGCCTGGACCCAGTGGTGTAGTCACATCACTTGCTTTTCACAGGCAGAATCATCGTTTTTATTTTTTAAGGAGGTACTGGGAATTGAACCCTGGACCTCGTACGTGTGAAGCAGGGCCCTCAGCCACTGAGCTACACCCACTCCCCTAGAATCATTCTTTTTAATGGGCTTAGACATCTCAGGGGGGATTTAGACAAATTTTAGGTTCTGGGCATTTGAAAGAGGCTAGGGTCAATTGCGCAGTATTTTTTCACTCTTCTTTGACAGGGCCCCAGGTGCATTTTCTGCTTAAAAATTTCATTTTTTTTCATGATAAAAGTAATAGAACCACATTACAGAGAGCTGGGGAAACTGTGACAGAGAGAGAAAACCTCTGTAGCACCAACACACACCACCTTGCACACAGCTGCAGCGTGCTTCCTTCTATTCATTAAGAAAGCTGCAATTTCAAACCAGGGGTTAAAATAGAAAAGCCAGTTCCTTCAACAAATGAATGGGGGGGGGGGAGGATGAAGAGAGAAGCTATAGATTGGAGGAGATTTATTATTATTTTATTTATTTATTTTTTTATTTTTTAGATTTTATTTATTTATTTATTTATTCATTTATCCCCCCTTTGCTGCTTGTGCTCGCTGGGTCAGCTAACCACGCCGTGCGGGCGGGCTTGCCTTCACCAGGAGGCCCCGGGAACCGAACCCGGGGCCTCCCATATGGTAAACGGCAGCCCCACTGATTGAGCCACAGCCGCTTCCCTGGAGGAGATTTAAATGACAAATCAACTAATTTCAATGGATCCTGGTTCAGACAGTCTCTTTTTTAAAAAAACACACCCCTTAGCCCTTTATGAGCTGGCTGATAATAAAAGAACACTGATTGGATAACTGATTGATGCTGAAGAAGTATTTTTTTAGTTGCAATAATAGTACTGTGGTGATGTTAAATGATTCCTCATCTTTTAGAGAAGCAGGCAGGAATATGTACGGGATGGACTAGTATGCTATCTGGGATTTGCTTTATAAAATAATGCAGACCGTGGGCATGAAGAGGGGTGAAGACTTAACGAGATTGGCCCCAGGTTGGAAACTGATGAAATGAAGCTGGCGATGGGTATGCGGGGGTCATTAGATAATTCTAGTTGAAGGCACCGGGTAAGTCTGACTGGTCAGTCTCTGGGTGTTGGCTGGGAGTTCCCAGTGACCACCAGGGGGCGGCCAAGACCACACTAACCAACCCAGGACCGGGAGGGGGTCTGCCTGGCCCCCTCGGCTGCTCTTTTGACCATCTCCGAGATCCGCTGAGATTTCAAGCTCCTCCTCGATGGGATCAACAGGAAGGTGCTCCCGTGGGCGAGGTGAGGCCTGATGTGGCAGGAACGTGGCTGAAAACTCGCAGGTGAGGAGAGCTGGGTTTTCCTCGCACCTTCGCAGAGGCCACACCTCTTTTCTTATTTGGATGCCATCCCAGAGAACGTCGTGTCTTGGGTGTCCGTACCAGAGTTTCTCAGTGTCTCTTGCAGTTTCAGGAGAGCAGGCTTCTCTCTCTCCCACCCTGGAACCGAGGGCATGGGGGGCTCGGGGGCTCCTGCCCCTTCCCGCGGAGGGCCCGGTCCAGGGCACGGAGTTAGCCTCCAGACTGTGCGATGAGACTGGCCTCTCCGAGACAAGGGTCTAAAGAGTTGGGGTGCACTGCGGTGGATCACGCCGGTCACCCCCACAGTCACGCGCGCGTGTCCACGTGTGCACGCTCAGCATCAGGCCAGACTCGTGAGCACCTGCCGTTCAAAGAGGGCCCAACCCCCCCTCGCATGCTGCTGGTGGGATTGTGAAAAGGTGCAGCAGCTGCGGAATACCATTCGGCAGTTCCTCAAAAAGTTACCCGTAGAATTACACGTGACCTGGCAATACCGTTCCTAGGTATATCCCCCAGAGAACTGAAAACATACATCGATAGAGGTTGTACACGATGTCCATAGCAGCATTATTCATCCCAGCCAAAAAGTGGAAACTACCCAAATGGCTCAACAGATGCATGGGTAAAGAAAAGGTGGTCTGTCCACACGGCGGAATGCAGTTCTAGTAGCTGCTGCAACGTGGATGGGCCTTGAAAACACGATGCTGAGTGAGAGAAGCCGGGCACAAAAGGCCACGTATTGTGTGGCTCTATTGATAGGACATGTCCACAATAGGTTAAACCATAGAGAAATAAATAGATGAATGGTTGTCAAGGGCTGGGGGCCGGGGATGGGAGAGATTGAGGGTGACTGCTAGCAGGTACTGGGTTTCTTTTGGGGGGTGATGAAAATGTTCTAGAATTAAATAGTGGCGATGGTTGCACAACCTTGTGAATATATTAAAAACCAACCATTCAATTGTATGCTTTAAAGTGGTTAAAATTGTGGGGGAAGGAAGAGACCCAAACTTAGAGCCATCTTTTTGTCAGGTAGGTGGGCAGAGCCTCTGAGGACCTGTTCTAGAACTACGATGAAGAGCCAGATCTGAAGCCTGCTGCAGGCAGTCCCTCGCCCTCACCTCCACGCCACTGAGAATGCTCGTCAAGGTCACCCCTGCCCCACCCCAGCCCTCGTCTCCCTTGATGCACCCACACGTGCTCCCTCCTCCTTGATGCTTTCTTTCCTTGTTTTCCAGGACCTCACACGCTCCTTGTTTCCTCCCTCCTCCCTGCTTGCTCCCCTGTCTCCTCTGCTGGTTCCTCCTCTTCTTCCAACCTGCCCATGATGAAGCACCCAAGAGCCCAGTCCTTGGACCTGTTTCTGGCCATGCTCCCTCCCAGGAGTTCTCAGCCAGCCTCAAGGTTTTAAGTGCCCCCCCAGTCATCAACTCAGCCCCGACCATCGCCGTACTCCAGAGTCCCACGTCCAGCTCTCTACTTGACCTTGCCGTGGGATGCCTAAAGGAAGCTCAAACCAGAGTTCTGCAAAACCAACTCCACCCTCCCCATCCAAACCCTCTACCTCACAGACTTCCTGAGCCTTGTAAGCAGCAGCTCCGTCCTTCCAGCTGCTGGCGTCATCCCTGGCTCTTTCCCTCATGCTCAACATCCAGTCTGCTGGGAAGTCCTGCTGCCTGTGCATCCAAAGGTGTTCAGAAGCTGACTGCTTGTCACCACCTCCCTGCTGCATCTCTCACCTGGATTACATCATTACCTTCCTAACTGGTCTCCCTGCTTTTGCCTTTGCCCTTCTGGAATCTTCTCAACATAGCCTCCAGCTTGATCCTTTTATTTATTTAAAATTTTTTTTTAAGTTTTACTTTTTTTTTTTTTTTTTTTTAAAGATTTTATTTATTTATTCATTTATCTCCCCCCTTGCTGCTTGTGCTCGCTGGGTCAGCTAACCACGCCGTGCGGGCGGGCCTGCCCCCACCAGGAGGCCTCGGGAACCGAACCCGGGGCCTTCCATATGGTAAACGGGAGCCCTACTGATTGAGCCACAGCCGCTTCCCAAGTTTTACATTTTTTTGAGGTACGCTCAAAAATCCCTGGGGATTGAGCCTGGGACCTCATATGTGGGGAGCTGGCCCTCTACCACAGGATCGGCTCCTGATCCTTTTAAATCACGTCAGATCACATCCCTCCTTCACTCAAAACCAATAGTGGCTCTCATTTCTCTCAGAGAAAAAGTGGAAGTCCGTTCAAGTTCCGCGAGATCTGACCCCCTGTGGTTGCCTGAATAACGGCCCCCAAAGATGTGCACGTCCTGGAACCTGCGAATGTGCTGCCTTACCTGGTGAAAGGGACTTTGCAGATGTGGTGACGTTAGAGACCTTGAGATGAGGAGTTGAGCCTGGATTACCTGGGAGGGCCTAACTGTAATCACGTGTCCTTTAGGAGGGAGGTGGAGGGGGATTTGACTACAGAAGAGGAGAAGGTGACATGGCCAAGGAGGCAGAGGTTGGAGGGATGCAGGACCATGGGCCAAGGAAGGTGGCCACCTGCTGGAAGCCAGAAGAGGCAAGGAGTGGACTCCACCCCACCCACCCCCAAACTCCAGAAGGAATCAGCCACCCTGAAACCTTGATTTAAGGCTCATCTTGGACTTTGACCTGCAGAACTGTAAGAGAATAAATGTGCTGTTTTAAGCCACTAAGTCTATGGTCACTTTGTTCCAGCAGCCACAGGAATTAACGTACCCTCCTTTCTCTCTGACCTCATGGCCCAGGCCCCTGTCTTAGTTTGCCCGTGCTATGACAGATCCACACAATGGGTTGGCTTAACAACAAGAATTCATCATCTCCTGGTTTTGAAGGCCATGCTCTCTCCCGGAGCTGGGAGCGTTCTGGTGCCGGCTCGCTCCACACCTTGGGGCTCCTTGACTCGCCTCTCTGCCTCCAGCATGTGGCTCTCTCTCTGTGGCTTTCTCTGGCTTCTGGCTTCTGCTAACTGACTGCGTCTGGATTTCCTGTCTCTCCAAGGTCTCTGGGTGGATGGATTAAGGCCCAAGCTCATTCAACTGGTCCACACCTTAACTAATAATACATCTGCAAAGGTCCTCTTTATACACAGGTCCACACCCACGGGAATGTGGGTTGACACTGGAACGGATCCTCTGTGGGGGACGTGATTCAGTCCCTGACAGCCCCTCTGGCTTGCTCACTCCCAAGAGTCAGGCTGGCCTTCCTGCGGTGCCTCCGACGTGTCAGCCTTGGGGCGTCCACCTTGGCAGCCACCTCCCTCTGGAACACTCGTCCTCCAGGCAAACACCTGGCCAGCTCGCTCACCTCCTCGGGTCTTGGCCAGGCCCACCCTGAGTGCCCCACTGAAAATCGTGGCCCAGCCTCCTCCTCTTGAATTCCTGTCCTTGCTCTACTCTTCCAGTTTAGTTATTTTTATGCATACAATTCATTAATTCATTTTACATTAACTACTTTTTTTTTTTTTTAAGATTTTATTTATTTATTCATTTATCCCCCCCCGCTGCCCGTGCTCACCGGGTCAGCCAACCACACCGTGCGGGCGGGCCCGCCCCCACCAGGAGGCCCCGGGAACCGAACCCGGGGCCTCCCACATGGTAAACGGGAGCCCCACCGACCGAGCCACAGCCGCTTCCCTAACTACTTTTATTTATTTATTTATTTATTTATTTATTTATTTTTTTTTAAAGATTTTATTTATTTATTCATTTATCCCCCCCTTGCTGCTTGTGCTCACTGGGTCAGCTAACCACGCCGTGCGGGCAGGCTTGCCTTCACCAGGAGGCCCCAGGAACCGAACCCGGGGCCTCCCATATGGTAAACGGGAGCCCTACTGATTGAGCCACAGCCGCTTCCCATAACTACTTTTAATTTACAATGTTGTGCTACCATCACCACCATCCATTACCCAATCTTTTCCATCATCCCGAATAGAAACTCTGTCCTCATTAAGCAATAACTCCCCGTTCTCCCTCCCCCCAGCCTCTGGAAACCTCTAATCTACTTTTTGTCTCTATGAATTGCTTATTCTAGATGTTTCATGGAAGTGGAATCATATAATAGCTGTCCTTTTGTGTCTGGCTTCTTTGACTCAGCACAATGTCTTCAAGGTTCATCCATGTGGTAGCAGGTATCAGAACTTCATTCCTTTTTGTGGCTGAATAAGATTCCACTGTATGGGTACACCTGGAACTCTGTTGAATTTTAAAGGAATAAATGTAAAGTCCCACATGGAAGAACAACATACATCTCGCTCAAGTACAGGATGGGAAAGCTCTGTGACCAGAATCTGATGGTTTTCTTGATTCTCATCTCAATAAGTACCAGGTGTGTGATAAATGAACGCGGTGCCAGAGCGCAGTAGTTGGCGTAGAATTTCCTCTGTACCAGAAGTACTGGCCCCATTGTGGCTGATCACTGAGGAGCACTGAGAGATGGCAGGGTTTGGGGGAGAGGTGAGGGCTTGTGTTCAAATCCCCATCCCGCTACTTCCTGACCATGCTGTGTTAGTTTCTCAGCCTGCCCCGACCCTAATGCCAATTCCATTTAATGGGGATCGGGGAGCCTTCTTGGCTGGGTGTTTTAATGAAATGAGATCACATGGGAAAGCCCTCTGGCCAGTCCCTGGTGCGTGGAAGATGCTCCATTGACGTTTTCCCTGGGACTCTGGGGTGCTGGGATGCCCAGAGGAGGTGGGCGGCCTGGACCGGGGCTCTGTGGAAAACCTCCATGGCTTTGCTCTGCAGATTGACTGCTCTTGAGGCAAAAACCAAGAGAGCATAACATGAAGCGGTTTCCTCTTGCGGCTTGAAGAAGAGGATCCAGAAAGGGTGGAAAAGGAGGAGGAGAGAAAACCCATGCCAGGTTCAAGCTCAGACAGGGCGGAAATCCGCCAGCTCCCCAAATGCTCTCCATCCAGCCAAAACCAGGTCTTCAGTCAAGCCGATGAGAAGTGCTTGCACAGAAAAGGACCCTTGGAAAGAAGAGGATGTTTCTTATCTGGGGAATTTTCTTTTGAGTCTTTACATGTAGAGTTCACTGACAACTTTGGAGGGAATTTTGAGGAGAAAAAGCAATAAAAGTGCCAAAGAGGCTGCAAGGCCTAATTTATGAGGGAAGATGAAATGACAGCTTAGCCTTAGCGTAGATTTAGGGAAGGCTTGGCCTCAATCTGGCTGATTTTAAGGGTCCCAGATGGAAAGAGAAGCTTGGGAGAGTCTGGGAGGATGTAAGAAGGAATGATGTGCTATTATGAAAAGGAAGCGATAGGCTGAGGACCAAGACGACTTCTGGGCAAAAAGCCTCTTTAGGAGAATAATAGCGTCCCCAGGGCCATGGAAATGCTCCACGGCTTGATATAGTTAACATTTCACACGATCGAAGTCTGAGGGACCCTGTTGGGAGGGATGACCTCCTTCCCAAGTTGGAAATTTCATTTCTAGGCTCTTTGACTCTTTTCACCAGGGTGTTTGGAAATGCCACGGGTTTGCCGCCGAGGTCTTGGGGGCTGTGGACACACAGGCTCGGGGGAGAGCTTAGCGATGACAGCCAGAAGAGTCCCGGGTAGCAAGTGGACAGGGTAGCTGGAGAGCAGCTTTATCCACAGGAGTGTGAAGGAGGGAGCAGGAACTAAAGGCAGGGAGAGGCGCTCGGAATCCAAGTGTAAACAAGCAGGGGGCTTGAGCTGAACAGAGCAAGCATTTGGCAGTTCCTTTTGGACTTCTGTGGTTCCTCTGCCCCTTGCCTCACCATTTCTGACTAATGCCTCGTGTTTACAAGGCATTTTCATGTCCCCTGCCTCCTTTATCCAGTCCATCTTTTTTTTTTTAGGAGGTACCAGGGATTGAACCCAGGAACTTGTCCATGGAAGCAGGCACTCAACCCCTTGAGCTACATCTGCTTCCCAATAATCCAGTCCATCTTGACCAGTTGGCTCAGACCTTAAAAGCAGGCAGAAACATTCAGATCATTTGCCCCGGTCCCCTAATTTTACTAGTAAGGAAATCGAAGCCTTTACTGAAAGGCTTAGTAACTTCATCCTCGTGTTTGGGATGCTGGGATCACGATGTGATGACTTTATGCCCCGAACATGGACCGTACATCAGCGCTTCTCAAATCTGCAGGGGGATAGGGATAAATGCAGATTCTGATGGGGCCCAGGATTCTGCATTTCCAGACAGCTTCCTGGACGCCGATGCTGCTGGCCTGTGGACCCCACCGTGGGTGGCGAGGGCGTAGGCTGTTTGAGCCCCCTCTTCAGAAGACACACCTGGCGGGCAATCTCAAAGCTAAGCCAAGCCCACGTGCTTGCTGCGCAGGCACCACCCGAAGCACCCGCGCATTTGCGTGCTGCTGCTTTCGTGCAGCAACAGCAAAGCTGGGGAGCTGCGATAGAGACTGTATGGCCCGCAGAGCAGAAACATTTATTACCTGGAATGAGTCTGCTGACCCCCACACTAGATGGTTTTAAACAGGGAACTCCTACAATCAGATGTGCATTTCAGGCCAATCTTTCAGGCAGACATTTTTGGGAGGACTAAGTGAAGTGGGGTGAGGGAGGCTAGAGGTATGGGTTGGAGACCCCTGCAGAAGTCTGGCCAGAGGAGGGGGTGCCTGAGGAGCCTGGGGAGTGGCTGTGGTGGGGTGGGGGCAGGAGGAGGCTGAGACGGCTGGCCTGAGTCACTGGGGGACAGGGACGCCGTTCCCAGGACAAGGAACAAAGGAGGAAAAAGGGCTGGGCATTGGCGGACAGGTGCTTGGCTTTGGACAGGAGGCTTTGGCAGCTCTTGGTGGCACAGAGAAGAGCCTGGACATGGGAGGCGAATCTGAGCAAGCTGAATAGAAGGTTCATTTATCCTTTGACACATATTCATCGAGCACCTCCTATGAGCCAGGCCCTGTTCTAGACACTAGGGATATAGCGGCCAGAAGGACAGACGGAAAGCCAGGCCCTTCTGGAGCTTCCATTCTGGAGAGGATGCTGCTCTCCAGAAGTTGCCTCTTTCTGAGGGCAGGGACCATTTGGAACCATGACCCAGTCCTGCTTCTAGACTCTTCCCAGGAGCACAATCGGATGCCGCGAGGGCCTGCCCAGCTGCTGACATTGCCAGAGCACGTGGCTTCCAAGGCCCCCCCCACCCGTGTGCCTCACACATGGTCACTCCGTGACAAGTCCTTGGGGAGGGGTGATGCGGGCTACAAGGGGCCAGCCTGGAACCTTCTCTCTGGCATGGTCTTTATGATGCTGCCTGTGCTCCAGGCCAGGAAAGAACAGTACTACCCTCCCTCCAAAAGTGCGGCCTTCTTGGGAGCTCATCTCTCTCTTGCCTTTACAGGGAGAACGAGGTCATCCTTCTTTGTGCTGTTTTCCCTTCTGGAACAAAGCGTTCATTCAAGCCAGGCGTGAAACCTTGCTTTCTGGGGAGGGTAGGCCACCTCCCATTCCTTCCCCACAGGCACCCACGAAGCAGAGCCCAGGCCCAGCTGCGGTTTCCCTGGTAGAGCCTGGAAAAGGTGGTGGTGGGTGGATTTGGTCCCAGCATAGACCCGGCTGTTAGAATTCCGGGGCTGGGGGTGGAGTTGGTCCAGGGCAGGTAAACATGGTAACTGGCTTGGAAGCCCACGGGCCGCAGGGGGCCTGGAGCATCCCAGACAGACAACTTTCTGTCCCTGGCAAGTGGGTGGTGGGGCCAGCAGGGGAAGGAGGCCATCCCGGGGAAGGGAAACGAAACTTGCCTACACTTCAAGGCACCTGCGGACTCCATCTTGCGCCCTGGGCCCTCTTGGTAGCCCGTTCCCAAGCAGGCTGGGCACGGGTGAGGGGTGATGGGTGATGGGCACATTCTGGGAAGAAGAGGCCAGCTCAGCCCTGCCCCACCTGCCCTCACCTCACCTGGTGCCCAGAGGGAGCCCCAGGAACAGGAGGGGGCTTTGAGGGCCTGCCCGCGTTCACCGACCTGGGGGTCGGGACTCATCCGTATCGTTTTGGGGGGACACAAGTCACCCCTCACCCCCCCCCCGCCCTCTGTCAACATCGCTGTTCTGGGTTCCTCTCTGCTCACCGAGGCCCTGGACGGATGCTGAACCAGGTGCCTGGAACCGCATGAGCTGGCGTGACGTCACTGGCTTGGCCGGCTTCCAGCTCGGAATCATCCAGGTAATGACCCTGTCTGACAGGCTCACACTCCCACATTTTAAAAACATGAATGTGTCGCTACAAGACGTATCAGACAGACTTTGGGTGACATTGAAAGGCCCGATCAGGATCACCCTGGGCTGGAGGGGTGCGGTGAGACCCTGGCCTCGCAATCAACAGCGGATGTCAGAAGCCTCCCCATCTCTCCCTGTTACCCCCACATGGGCATGTGAGTGGGGGCTCCAGGGAGGGGAGGGCCCGAGAGTCCAAGCTCAGCCAACGCAAAGACAGATCGCCAGACTATTAGAAATTGCATCCTTAAATATGGGACAGAATGGGAGCTGGCTGCTTGCCTGGATGAACGCTGCTGGCATCAGTTTAAACTCTGTGCTTCTTTGGGAAAAACGGGGGAAATCAGCTCTCTTTGAAAGCAGTGTTCCAAGGCATTTCACTCACTCATTCAACAAACGTGTATTGAGTCCACGCCTTGCGCCGGTCAACAGTGACCCAGGCCCAGACGTTGCCCTGAAAGATCCTAGTTTTGAGGGTGGGGTCGGAAGGAAGCAGAGACAGATAATTAAAAATGCCATGTAGGTACGTGCTGCGAGGGTGGTGGGGAGCCGTCCCCCTGCTGGAGGGGAGGTGGGGCACTGAGTAGGGGAGGCTTTCTG
Organism: Tolypeutes matacus; assembly: GCA_026826555.1. NCBI lineage: Eukaryota > Metazoa > Chordata > Mammalia > Cingulata > Chlamyphoridae > Tolypeutes > Tolypeutes matacus. Next base: position 5,181,520 of record JAKSZT010053883.1, on the reverse strand, counting down.
GAAGAGCTCATGCCCAGGTTGAGTCTTAAAGGATGAGTAAGGGTTTGGGGGTCGGGGTGGGGGTCGTGAGGCAAAAGCAAAGGCCCAAAGGCAGGGAAAACACCTGGGGGGTGTGCGTGTGTGCATGTGAGTGCATGTGAGTGCATGTGTGTGCATGTGAAGACCCGTGTGGCTGGAGCATTAAGTGAAGGAAAGGGCTGCAAGGGGTGAAGAGGGAGGGAGGCAAGGGCTGGATCAGGAAGGCCGAGTGCTTCTTGCCAAGGAGGTTATATTTTACCCCAGAAAGGATGGGGAGTTGAGACGGCAGGAGAGGGAGCTGGAGTGCCTTTGCTATGTGGATTGAAAGGGTCTCTTACTTGCCAGTGGCAGAAACCCAATTCCAAACAGCCTACCCACAAATGGTTGTTACTGACTTTCAAATCGGAAATGTCCAAGGATGGTTCTACCTTCAGGCTGAGCTGGATCCAGGTGCTCACTGTGGCAAGACTCTTCTTCCACCTTCGTCTCTGTATAGGCTTTCTTCAGTGGGCACTTGTTGTGTGGTGGTAAGGATGATGGCCAGCATCTCCAGCCTCTCCTTCCGCCCGAGTGGAGAGGGCGGCCTGCTCAGTGGGTCCAGCGCAAGTCCCAAGGCTGCCCTCATTGGCTCAGGTGGAGCCAGGAGCCCATTCCTGGACCAATCCTGGTGACTTGAATTTGCAAGGCCCAGGTCTTGCACCAGCCTTGGAAGCAGGGGATGGGGGGGGCACATGACACGAGGAAGGGGAGGGAGGTGTGGCCTCCCCAGAGGAAAATAAGAGCTCTGTGGTCAGAAGGGCAAGTGGGGTCCAAAGGTGTCGGCCCTCCAGGTGACCTGAGACGCGCTCCCATTCCCGGTTCTAAAGCTCCCTCTTTCCATAAGAGCTGCTGGGGGTGGGGCGCCTGCTTTCCCTCTCTTCCTGTTCTCTCCCTTTTTAAACCTCAGAGGGTTTGAGACCGCAAGAGAGCGCCATGCAGGGCAAGGCTGGGTGTGGCCGTTGGCAGTGTCCTGCCTGCTGCAGGGGCCGTGGAGGTGCCCAGGTGATTTGCACTGAGGCCAATTCATGCATTTTAATGAGACCTGGTAGAGGGAGCTCCAGAGAGATGCTGAGGGCATCTTGTTCACAGGGGCCAGCTTGAATGAGCTTTGCTGGGTGGGTGCTCCAAGCAGCTGCATCTGATCCCATGCTGCACCCCCTGCTTGGGCCGTGGAGAGGACGCTGCGTAATGACAAGGCTGCAGCTGCTGGGAGGCCTTGGAGTGCCTCAGTTGCCATCATCGCTTGGCACTGGGGATGCTCGGGTGACGCCAACGTGGGAAAGCGCTGGTCTGGGGGTGGGGTGGGAAGCTATTCACCCTGGGGCAGTGAAAGGGAAAGTGGGCTTTGGCTCACTCTCTGGGTCTTTCCAAATCTTCCATGCTAGGGTTTGGGCAGAGCCCAGAGCTGACTTGCAGGTCTCCCAGAATGAGCTGGGTTGGCTCCTTCTGGAACAGGAGCTGGAGTCCAAACCCTCTTCCTCAGGGTGGCCCGCACCAGCCGGTCGTGGCAGGAGGAGGACTTCTGGTCCCACAGGCCCAGCACTGCGCCGGCCTGGTGTGGACATGGGGACTGTCCTCTGGCGGGCAGGGCTCTCTCCTGCCTGGGCCTGGGTCAGCATATGCCTCAGGGCTACACAGGACGCGGCCCTGCACCACCTGCACCTGAGTCACCTGCACTCCCCCCGGGCCCATGACTGGGGGTGGGTCCTCTTTTGTCCCAGTTGCCACCGGTTTGCACCCCTTCCTGGATTCCCTCGAGTGTTGGGTTCTGGCAGAGGCCTGAGCATGTCCACTGGGACCCAGTTGGCCTGGGTTCAAGAGATGCTGGACAAACCACTCCACTGATCCCCAGTTTCCTTGTCCCCCTTGGAGGACAGTTATCACCTGAAGCATTTGCCGACAGCACGGAGCAGGTGCTCCATAAACACGGATATCACCACACCACTTTCCCTGGAAACCGTGAGCCATGTGACGAGAGGACATCAGGAGAGCTCTCAAACTGGAGGGGACCAGTGTGTCAGAAGGAGCAAATCCTGGGGAGCCCAGGGGACAGCCCGGCTCTTGCTAATGCACCTCCTCGCTGCCCGTTGCTGGAGCCCCGGGAGGACCTACCTCGAGGGAGCAAACAGGGAGTCAGGGGGAAGGGCAGAGCCGGGCCCAGTTGAGGCTGCGGGAGGAAGACCCCTGGCTGTGAATCACCATGCAGGCCCCTCGCTGCCGCTGACACCTCCGCCCAGTGGGGAGGACAGCAGTGACCTAATGCTGCTGGTCCAACACGCAGGGCCCCTCCCAGCAGCGCCCGTGCCGCCACTCTGCCTGGAGGGAGCTGTCCCCACCCCAGCCCTGCCCCACGTCATGTGCCCCCGCCCTGCACACACAGCAGGACCAGCGGCTGCCTGAGCCAGGACTTCAGTGGCCGTTTACTCTTTGGAATGCCTCTGGAATGGGCGAGGCAACCCCACGTCCCCCAGGGCAGCCGGCTCGTAAACCCTGGAATACGCAGTGTACATCTGCCCCAGCTGCATGGGGAGAGCCGAGTTGGGGCTAGAATTCAGAGAATTCCCAGGGCTGGGGATCCTTCTGTCTACAAAAATGGTGGCTTACAGATGGGGAAATCGAGGCCCAGAGGAATTAAGGACTTGCTCGATACCTCCAAGTCAAAGAACATCTTGGAGAGAGAACCAGGGTTGGAATTGGGAATTTTTCTTGGGCAAAGTTCTGTTCTATATCCTGGACCAGGGTCCAACTTCCCAGGCAGTGTTGGGAATCTCAGCTCTCCTGCTCCTGGTTCCCGGATGTAGCTCCGGGTCAGGGCACTACGGCTCTTGCCTTCTAGCAACAACTCTGTTTTCTTTGTTCTCACCTTCTGAAAGCAACCACACCCATTGTCAGCAGTTATTTCTGCACTCCCGATTCTCTCCGAGCCCACCCTGCCTTTAGATGTAGAGACAGCTCTGGTGCTTGGCCACTCTCTGGCCAGCCTCCCGTGAGCAAGAATTTTAGGAGAAAGCCGACTGAGGCAGGCTACCCTCCAGCCTAGCACCCAGCATCAGAGTGGATCCTGGAACGTGGGGCCAGTCCAGCCCAAGCCTGTCCTCCATGCCCCCTGGAGGTTGTTGCAGGCTCTGCTAGACTTGAGCCAACTTGGTTGCATGAAATTTTACTGGGGATCTGGGGACGACGGGCAGGGCCAGTGTGAGCTCCCCAAGGCTCCTGCTTATTATTTTACCATAATAACTTGAAGTCAATGTTTAAGCGTCACCAAGGCAACAGCCCAACTCTCCCTGGCCCTCGGCCTCCCTCCAGCCTCACACGGTGGGGCTAAGGGCAGGAGGGGGTGCGAGGAAAATGAGTCAACCATTTCCCCACCACCACCTGGGAAAACAGTGACCCAAAAAGCCAACGCCGGCTGCTCTTGCAGGGTGATTGTTCTTTCTCACCATCCTGAGGATCAGTGTTTTCAACACAAGAGCAACGAACTCGCTGGGAGCTCTGCTCTGCTATTTGATTTAACTTTGGCTGTTGTGGTTAGGGCCAATTGGTTTTTCAAACTTTCTCTTGATGTTTAACATACAGGAAGAAAGTGCACATGTCGTAAGTGTACAACTCGATGCATTTGCACAAACCAGACACACCCTGGAAAGCAGTGCCCAGATCCAGAAACAGCTCATGATCAGGTCCCTCGAGTTCTCGCCGTGCCCCTCCCTGTCTCTATACTCTCTAGAGTAACCAGCATCCCAACTTCTTGCAGCCTAGATGAGTTTTGCCTGTTTTTGTAATTTTTATAAATGGGATCCAACACTGTCAGATAGAGCTGAGAGCTTTTTTAGACACTCAGAGGCTTTCTCACCTCCAGCTCCAGGAGGAAAGCACGAGGAGGAGTAGAAGGGACCTTCCCTGCACCCACAGGCCGTGTGGGGGTCAAGCAGAGGAACCAGAAGACGTGACCTCAGTGGATGTATAGAATGAGGGGTTCTGCAAGGGGAAAAATTCTTCCCTGTGGCGTGGAACTCGGGCTTCCTGGGTGTGCATCCACCTGGTGGAGCAAGGAGGGAAGCAGTGTAGTCAGTAGCTAGCCCACCCATGGGGTCTCTGGAACCCCCCAGAATCCCTCGCTCATCCCAGCAGGGTGCCGGAGGGACCCCAAATCGCCCTCGCTGGCCAGCGAGACTCTCCACTGCAGTTTTCTGGCTGGCATGCCTGGTTGGAGCCTGCGGCTCTGGGCGGCACCCCCCAGGGTGCAGGCTTCTGCTGCTGCACCGAGTTCATGCCTCCGTCCCAGGACGGGTGGGTGGGGTGGGGGTCCTTGAGGCCTCACATCGCCTGGGCGAGAGATTCTCCAATGCGCTGCATGAAGAGCCAGCATCCAAGGCCCCCCACCCATTGTGGGCTGCTGCTTTCGTAAATGACAAGGACAAGGAGACGCTCGAGAGAGCGAAATGGCAAAAGGCCACAGCCATACGGAAAACAAGCTCCAACGTTTAAGTTATTGTTAGACTCGACAGCCACGAAACTACATTTCAAAAACACGATCAGGACCAACATCCCCAGGGAAAAGGCATGCAGGAAAGTTTCCAAATGCTTACACTTGGTTTCTAGTGCCCTGCAGGGAGCGCCGCCTCTGCCCGCCGCTGGCAGACACCACCCTCGTGGGCCTCCTTCCAGCCCCTCGCCTTCCCCAGCTTCTCTCCTGTTTCTGTAGAGGTAGCTTTAGCTGTGGTACTCTTACTGCAGAAACCTCTGCCCTGCCCCACTTTGGGGTCCTTTTATAAGACCCCAGCACATCAACCTCACACCCTTAACATTTCTTAGAGACCGTGGCAGGTAAAAGCTTCCCTTCTTTGTTGTGTCTCAGATTGGGCCCAGGTCCCTCGGAAGCCAGGTAGGAATATGACACAGGTGACACGTAGACGGTGCCCCACTCGGGTTCTCTCTTCCCCACGCCCTGCGTGGAATCCTGCCCCCCCCCGGTCTCTCCCACTTTGGGGAGAGGCTGAGGGCAAGGGAAGGGGGGACCCCAGGCTGTTGAGGAAGCCTTTTTGCCCCCTGCTTACTCCAGAGTCTCGGTTCCTTTCGCGTGTACGAGGGGTGTGCAAATTCACAGAGACAGAAAGTAGTCATGAGCAGGAGTGGTGGAGGGGGGAGCGAGCGTCAGTGCCTAATGGGTGCAGTTTCTGTTTGGGGCGATGGAAAGTTTTGCTCGTGGATGGTGGTGATGGTCGCACAACACTGTGAATATAACTAATGCCACTGAATTGTATACATGCAAGTGGTGACAGCGGGAGTTTTAATGTTGTGTATACATGACTACGATGAAAAAAATTTTTTTTAGTTAAAAATTAAGAGAGTCTTAGCCCTGGGGCCCGATGCCGATCCCACAAGTCCAGGGAGTATTACTTGCCGGAAGCCTCTCAGGACCCCGGGGGGCCCTGGCAGCTCTGTTCAGGTCCAGGTCCCCACCAGGTGGTCCTCCAAGGGCCCCAACTCTCTTGATTCCTACGGGAAACTCATGGTCTTAGCTCCTCTGGCCCAGAGAGGCCACCAGGGCTGCTGCCCCTCCTTTCCCGGCAGCCAGGACACCTCCTCCAGGGCCGCACAGTGTCAGCCTCCCCAGGGGACATGTGACTCCTTTGGCCCCAACGACCCCAAAGTCATCTCACCAGAGTGTCATGAGCCCGTGTGGGGTAAAATATCAGGAAGGGGATGGTATGGAGGGCGGAGGGTGCTTTCTACAAGAGATGGTTTCTATTTGTGCTTGTTGAGGGCAGATGGGGCTGGGTGGGGATGACACGACCCCAATCACAGATACGCAGAGAACCCACTGGATTTACGAGCTCTTACTGCTCCTGAGCTTATTCAAGCCTGCTTGCTTCCCCCTTTCCTCTCCTCATTCTTCTGCTTTCTTTCTTTTTTTTTCCCCTTTTTAATAACCCTGGCTGCATATTTTCTCTAAACCAAACCATCTGTTTACTAGCTTTTCTAAGCAGTAATAAAGTCAGTGAAGACCCAAGGGCTCGTTGTCTCCAGGCGGCCCGAGGAAGTCCAGGGCTGCAGACCAGGGGCTGAGGACAGCGTGTCCGGTGGGGGCCTTTCCTTCCACCGAAAGCTGCCCGTTCAAAGCAGCGTCTCTTTGGAGAGTCTTGGCAAGTCGCTGCAGCAAGAGGTCACCTGCCTGTGGCGAGCTGCCTGCTGGACGAGCGTGCAGCACGGAGGAGCAGGGCAGCCAGGTGGCTGCGTGGATTCAGGCGGCTCAGGTGCCAAGAGCCCGTTCCCAGAGAACGGACTGAGCCCTGAGAACGGCCGAGCCCAAGAAAACAATTCGACAACAATGCCGAGTGCCTAGGTGACAGCGAAAAAAAAGAGGAGTCTGTTTGGGAACAGATTCCGGCCTCTGGATTCCAAGGCATTAGTAATTCAAGCAGCAGTGAGTGTGATATTTAGTTGGGAAACTATGAAAAATCCTATAACAATGTTCTTTTAACAGCTTTCATCATCAGCTTCCTTGGTTCCGAGCGCAGCCTGCCACCTAATCATAAACAGAGTCGCGCTGGGCCATCTGGCAGCGAGGCGTCAGCGCTTCAGTGTCAGCTGGGATTTACGGCACCGGCGTGTGTGAGGTGGCCTCTGTCCCCGGGCCCCGGTGTCAGACCCTGGGCCCCAGGAAGCTGCGGTGGAGGAAACCAGAGATGGTGGTGCCCTCAGTGACAAACAGGCCAGAGACAAGATGGAATCCTGCTTTTATTTTATTATTATTATTTTTTGGTGGGGGGGGGAAGGGCAGGAAGTGAGGGCCAGGGTGAACAGCCATCCGGGTTTGCCTGGGACTCAGAGAGTTCTGGGAACACGGGATTTTCAGTGCTAAAACCGGAAAAGTCTAGAGCAAACCAGAAAGAGTTGGTCGTTCTAGTGTGAGGATGTTCAGGGAGTAGGAAAAAAGCACAGAATTCACTGTCAGCATTCTTGTTAGCAGTTGCCCCCAGCTTACTGTTTATCTCTAAGAAAATCAAGCGACCTTCCAGGACTTGTGTATAAAGAGGGCAGATGGGATATCGGGGGGTGGGAGGCATTCAGGGCAAAGGGAGCCAGTCTAGGTTGCAGGCGTCCTGGGTGGGTGGCAGGGACCCAGGAAAAAGAGGCTCTTCTCTTCCGCTCAGCCTGTCACTGCTGGGCAGAACATGGGCCCTGGGCTGCCAGATGTCTGATTTTCTAAAGAATTTTTTATGGGAAAGCTCCCCAAATGTTAGCTCCAATATTAAGGATGCCCTGTGTAGGTCACACTAACACATCTGCTCGCCACGTGGACCCCCTGAAGGCACGATTTCGAAGTTTCCTGTCGCTTCTCAAGTTCAGCGATTGTACTCTGGGCAGCCACACCCTCAGTTAACTAGACATTTGTCACGTGGTTTCCTTGGAGGAAGAGCAACCGCACAGATGTATGTTAAAAGCTGATTTTATGGATTTAATTCTAAGAAGCAGTTCCTGAAAAGTGCCCCAGGCTGCTGTATTTCTCCATTTATTTTGCTGTCCGTGGGCCAGAAGAATCGAGATTGCCGAGACGTTAAAATGTTCTGCTGCAGTACAGATGGACCTTGAAAACGTGATGCTGAGTGAGAGAAACCAGACCCAAAGGCCACATTTTGTGTCGTTTCAATTGTATTAAATGTTTAGACTAGGCAAATGCATAGCGACAGCAAGTGGATTAGCAGTTGTCAGGGCCATGGAGTGGGGAAAACGGGACTGACGGCTTAATGGGTCCAAAGTTTCTTTTTGGGGTGATGAAATTGTTTTGGAATTTGATGGTGGTGGTTATAGAAGCTTGTGACTATATTATGGAATTGGGCACTTTAAATGGTGAATTTTGTGGTATATGAACTATATCTTTTTTTTTTTTTTAAAGATTTTATTTATTTATTCATTTATCCCCCCCTTGCTGCTTGTGCTCGCTGGGTCAGCTAACCACGCCGTGCGGGCGGGCTTGCCTTCACCAGGAGGCCCCGGAACCGAACCCGGGGCCTCCCATATGGTAAACGGGAGCCCCACTGATTGAGCCACAGCCGCTTCCCTGAACTATATCTTGATTAAAAACAATACTGTTAAGATGTCTGTGGGGGTTTGGAGCTATGTACCCCAGAAAAACATGTTCTTAAATGTAATCCATTCCTGTGGGTATGGACCCACTGCAAAGGAGATCTTCAAGATGTACTTCAGTACTTCCATAAGGTGTGGCCCAAATGGATCAGGCTGGGCTTTTAATCTGGATTCCTGGAGTCCTTTATAATTCAGACAGACAAAAAGCCATGCAGAGGGAGCATCCAGAAGTGGAAGGTCAACGGAATTTGGAAGAGAAGAGAGAGAGGCCGCAGTGTGCATTGCCGGTGGCAAAGGAGCCAAGGACCACAGATGGCAGGCAGCCGGCCCCAGGTTGCCATTCTTCCCAGAGAGAGCATGATGCCTCAATTTGCACTTTCTTTTAGCTTCAAAACCATGAGCCAATAGCTTTCCATTGTTTAAGCTGACTCATTGCAGGTATTTTCTCTGGCAGCCAGGAAACTAAAACGATGTCAGTTCTTCACAAATTTATCTACAGATTTAATGCAATCCCAATCCAAATTCCAGCAGACTTTTTTTTTTTTTGGGGGGGGGTGGGTAGAAATTAACAATCTGCTTCTAAAATTTATATGGAAATGAAAAGGACCTAGAATAGAACAATTTTGGAGGACTCACACCACCTAATTTCAAGAATTATTATAAAGCTACAGTAAGGAAGACAGGATGGTATTAGTATCAAAAGAGACAAATAGATCAATGGACCAGAATACAGAGTCCAGAAAGAGACCCACACATATTTGGACAACTCATTTTCAACAAAAGTTCAAAGGAAATTCAATGGAAAAAGGACAGGCATTTCAACACTTGCTTTGAAACTATTGAATATCCATATGCAAAAATATGAACCTTGATCTGTAAATTGCACCATAGAAAAATAGTAACTCAGAACAGACCTGAATGTAAAACCTAAGACTACAGAACTTCTAGAAGAAAATTTAGGAGAAAACCTTTGTGACCTTGGGTTCAGCAAACATTTCTTAGACATGACTCTAAGCATGATCCATTAAAAAAAAATTGATAAATTGGATTTCATTAAAATTTAAAGCTTCTGTTTTGGGGAGGGAGTGTAGCTCAGGGGCTGAGCACCTGCTTCCCATGTACACGGTCCCTTCTAAAAAAACAAAACAAAACAAAACAAAACAAAAAACTGTTCTTTGAAAGACTGTTAAGAGACTGGAAAGACAAACCACAGACTGGTAGAAAATATTAATAAATCATATATCTGATAAAAGACTTATATTCAAAATAAATAAAAGTTAATAATAAGGAAAATAACCCATTAAAAGTGGGCAAAAGACTTCAACAAACACTTCATCAAAGAAGTGTTGGGTGTGGATGTGGCTCAAGGAGTTGGGCATCTGCCTCCCACATGGGCAATCCCGGGTTCGGTTCCCAGTGTCTCCTGAAGAAGATGAGCAGGCAACAAGGGGACACCATGAACAGACAATGAGTGGACACAACGAGCAGAAAAAGAGCAGACAGATGAGGGAGCCCTCTGGGAGGGGGATACTTCTAGATTAAAAAAAAAAAAAAAAGACATATGGGGTAGATGATGGTATATATAGGAATCCCCCGTACTTTCTTTCTTTCCTTTTGTTTTTTTGAGGTACCCGGGCATTGAACCAGGGACCTCATATGTGGGAAGCTGGCACTCAACCACTGAGCCACATCAGCTCCCCTAAGTTGTTAATTTTTTTTTTTTTTTTTTAAGAGGCACTGAGAACCGAACCCGGGACCTCCCATGTGGGAAGCAGGTGCTCAACCGCTTGAGCCACATCCTCTCCCATTCCTATACTTTTGATGTAACTTTTATGCAGTCTAAAAGTTCTCTATAATAAAATTTATTGTATGGGAATAAAGAGAAGACATATGGATGGGCAATAAGCATTTTCTCAAATGCTCGATATCATTAGTCATAAGGGAAATGCAAATTAAAATCACAAGATCCCCCTATTAGAATGGCTAAAATTAAAAAGATTGACCATATCAAGGGTTGGTGACAATGTGGGAGAACTGGAATTCTCACATACTGCTGGTGGGAATATAAAGTTGTACAACCACTTAAGAAAATAGTTTAACTGTTTCTTAAAAAGTTAAATACACACCTACCATATAGCCCAGTCATTCTAATCTGAGGTATTTACTCAAAAGAAAAGGAAATACATGTCCATACAGCTTTTTTTTGGGGGGGGGGCGGGGATTGAACCTGGGGCCTCATATGTGGGAAGCCGGAGCTCAAGCACTGAGCCACATCGGCTTCCCTGAGTTGGTTTTTTCACTTGTTTTGCTTGTAGCTTGTTTTTTGTTTTTTTCAGGAGGCACTGGGAGCCTAACCTGGGACATCCTATGTGGGAGGCAGGTGCTCAACTGCTTGAGCCGAATTCGCTCCCTTTAGCAGCTTTATTTGTGATAGGCAAAAACTGGAAACAAATGTCCCTCAACAGGTGAATGGATAAAGAAGTTCTGGTCTATTTGTACAATGGAATCTGACTCAGCCATAAAAAGGAATGAACTATTGACACATACAACCACATGGATGAATCTCATAGACATTATATGGGAGGAAGGAAGTCAGACGAAAAAAAAAAAAGAGTACATACTATGAGATTCCCTTTACATAAAACTCTAGAAAATACAAACTAATCTCTAGTGACCAAGAGCAGATCAGCCGTTGCCGGGGGAGCAGAGTGATGGAGGGGCGGGGAGCGGAAGGGGCAGGAGGAAACTTCAGAGGCTGACAGATGGTGGTGATGGTTTCACGGGTGCATATATATTTCAAGCCGTATCAAATGGTACCTTTTAAATACGCGCAGCTGACTGTGTGCGTCAATTATTCATGACATCTCAATAAAGCTGATTTAGGGGTTCAATTCTAAAAAGGTGTTTCCTCAGTGTCCTGGGCTGGTCCACGTCTAGCTCTTCCCAGCCCACCATCACCTGCAAGGACCCCGGTGGCTGAAAGGGTCTCTCTGCCCCCCTCACCTGCTTTCCTGAGGCTCACAAAGGCCTTTCAGTGTCTGACATGGATTGAGCTTCTTCCCACCCCAGGGAGTTGCTGCTCCTTCTGTCTGGGACGCCCCCCCCCCCGCCCATCTTTATCTCCTCAGGCTCCCGGGTCTCAGTTAAGTGTTGCTTCCTGTGGTTGACAGAATTCTAAAAATGCCCCTCACCCCCCGTTCTACATCCTAAACCCCAGAATCTGTGAAGAGGATGAGATCCGGCCCCTGAAACTGTTATGCCTACGACAGGGAGAGAGGCAGGTGACAGGGTGACCTGATGGAGTCACTCATGCCCTTGAAAGCATCATCGTCCCTGCCTGGGGGGCAGAAAAGGAAGTCAGGGAGGTTCCAAGCCTGAGGAGGGCGCGATGCCCCTCTGCTGCTTCGAAGAGGGAAGGGGCCACGCGAGAAGGCACGTGCGCGGCCTCAAGTGGCTCAGGCAGTGCCCGCCGACCGCCAGGAAGGAGACAGGACCTCAGTGTGACAGCCGCAGGAAGCTGGGCTCTGCCAACAGCCAGAACGACCGTGGGAGCGGATTCCTCCCCAGGCTCCAGAGCAGAGCCAGCCCGGCCCACGCCTTGGTTTTGGCTCAGGTGTGTCTCACCTCGCGTCTTTGCTCAGAAGCCAGCCCACTCGGACTTCTGACCTAAACGTGGGTTGTTTCAATCCACCGAGCTTGCGATGCCTTGTTATGGCAGCACCTGCTCAGAGAGGGATTCCCTGGTCACCCTTTATGAAGCAGCCCCCCACCCCCTACCCTCAAATGAACGATCCTTGAAGACGGGGCATCCAAACTGCCAAGAAAAGTCAAATCATCTTTGCTGCCGCTTTTTCCTAAGGGATGAAACAGTATTGTGCTCATTTGAATGAGAAAACATCTCAACAAAAGTCAAAACAATAGGAGGGTTTTTTTTTTTTAAAGATTTATTTATTTACTTTATCCATTTTAACCTCCCCCCCTTCCCCATTTGCTGTTTTGTGTCCATTCGCTGGGCAATTCTCTGTGTCTGTTTCCTGCCATCTCTTCTCATCCTCCTCCTTCAGTCTTCACCAGGATTCGATCCTGGAGACCTCCAATGTAGGAAAGAGGTGTTCTGCCACCTGCGCCACTTTGGTTCCTGATTTTCGGAGTTTTTGGAGCATCTCGTCTTGACTCTCCCCTACGTCTCTCTCCTGTTACATCACCATCTTGCTGCATGGCTCCCGGGGCCTGGAAGCTCACCGGCACACAGAGCCTGGCAGTCCATACGCCTTCTATATGTATATATATATATTTTATTTTACCGGGAGGTCCCGGGGATCGAACCCAGGTCTCTCCATATGGCAGATGGACGCCCAACCATTTGAGCCACATCCATCCCCCAATAGGAGGGTTTTTAAAATTATTACCTTCATCTCACCAAGCAGTGGGTTAACCAACTCTCCCAGCTAAAATTGGGATTTTACTCTCGAAATTGTTTAGACTCTTTCTGGAAAGATCCAGGGATATGCTATTGTTCTATCAAACAGGACTGACCGATGCTTAGAACTCCTGAGAAGTGAGTGGAGTAGAACTACATGCATTTCAAAGATGAAGAACTGAGTCACTGGTGGAAGGAAGGGAGCTGGAAACAGAAATGTCAAACCCCCCCTTGCCCTGACTTGGACAGCAGACACCTGCCCGCCCCCCCCATAATAGCACCAAGACTGAATCTAAGAAAAAATGCAACCCTCCAATCTTCTCTAGTGCAATGAATGATGCTGTGAAGGAATCTTCTGCATTTGCTCCTTGGGGTCCCTGCTGGGCCTTCCAAGAGCTGGCCTTGAGGACCCCCCCAACCCATCTGCAGGAAAGGGATGGGCTGGCCTCCACCCAGCCTGAGTGTCAGGGTGTCTAAGGACCCTTCCTGCCTAATCCCAACAGAGACCAGGCTGATCCCCCCAAGGAATCTGGGACTGCTTGGAAGGAGACTGTTTTAGTTTCCTAGGCTGCTTAAAGCAAATACCATGAAATGGCTTGGCTTGAACAATGGGAATTTGTTAGCTTACAGTTTGAGGCTGAGCAACTGTCCAAATTAAGGTATTGTCAGGCGATGCTTCCTTCCTGAAGACCAGCTGCTGGCGATCCTGGAGTTCTCTGCCACATGGCAAGGAACATGGTGGCATCTGCTGGGCTCGCCTTTCTCTTCCTGGTTTCATTGCTTCCAGCTTCTTGCTTCCCTGGTTTTCCTCATCCCCTCCCCCAGCTCTCTCTGTATTCATCCTGTTTATAAAGGACTCCAGAAGAGGACCTCATTCAGGATGGGTCACACCTTAACTGAAGTAGCCCCATCAAAAGATCCTACTTACAATGGACTTACACCCACAGGAACGGATCAGATCTAAGAATGTGTCTTTCTGGGGGTACCTCTTCAAACCACCACCGAACCTGTTACCTGAATAACACGCCTGGTGGAGAGAGAAATTCCTCCTGGGTGCATGGCAACTCTTGCCGACCCCACTGTTCATGCCCAGGGCACCTCTTAGCAAAGGTGTGCTGCCACAGGTGTTATTTACAGGCCTCAGAGCACCCGGTCCTGAATGGGGACCTCCGCCCAGGACCTGGAAACGCTAGGCATGTGTATCTGAGCCTGGAAAAATCCAGAACTTCCTGTAACTTCCTCTGGGCTTCAGCTGGGGCCCGGGAAGAACAGAATCCACCTCTAGCCTTTCATGCACATATTTGCACATGGCCCAGAAGGCCAGTCCAGGTGCTGGGTGGTCTCAAGACCACCCCCTCTCACAAACACTTAGAAATGGCTTTTAATCTTCCCTGGGACTTTCTACAATCACATCTGACAAGCACTTTTATGCCAGATGTACAGAGATGCTTGGTTCAACCGAGAGGCTCCCTGACTCAGCCCTTAACCCATCTCCAGGCACAAACCCTGCCCCCGTGCCAGCCAGAGCTGGTGAAGAGGGCATTTCAGGCTCTTTCCCCAGGGAGCGTGGACAGCATCTGGGGCCCGGAGGCCAGGGCCCTGTTGGCTGGCCATCTGCCTTTCCGAGGAGCTGAGTTACCAGCCCTCCTCTGGTCTGTGCATCTCCTGCTGGGATAAACGTGCCCCCACTTGGCCAAACCCTAAACGAGGTCTTCCTACATTGAGCCACATCAGTTCCACATGCCGGAAGGAGCGGACTCTGAAGGGCCACATGCAAAGTTACGAATCGTGGGTTTTGCACGAAGATGGGGAAGGTGTTACGGACTGGAAAGAGAGGGCCCAGGCCCCCAACGGATGGAAACCCACGCTGGGTGCCCGGGGGGACTTTGCTCGGCTCTCGCCAGAGGGCGCCACACTCCTCGCTTAGCACTGCCCTGGTCTCCCACCTTCTCAAAGCTCAGGGAAGGGGGCGGCCGCCGCGGCACTGCAGAACACACCACGGTTCCCTATTTGGTAGCCCGATGACTTTATCCTTTCTACGAGGGAAAGCACACTTGGCCTGACAATGGTTCTTTGAGAAAACAATTTTTGTATTTAGCAACAGCCACAACAGACTACAAACCGAAACGGTTTCCTCCTCGGTTTCCATTCTGGTCCACGCTGTTTTGGCACTTTACGGTTCAAAAATAACTCTCTGCTTTTCCAAGTACGGGTCGATCCCCTTTGGAATCTGTAGTGGTCATGGGATCCAGAGGAAGGGGATCTGATAAAACAGACCATGGTCTAGATTTCCTTTCTTAAAAAAAACAACAGAGTCAGTCTAGCTAAACAGATGCTGGTCACCTTGGTGCGGCTTCTATTTCAAGGGACGGCACCAGGACGCTTCTCTTTCTTGGTGACTGTCAGTCATTACGAAGACAGGGACCGAAGTCCTCAGCCAGACACGAACAGGGCTGCACCCCCTCCCACCCCCGTGTGGCAGGGGCCGGGTGGGACCGTGTAGAGTTCCGGGCATCACTGCTCTCACTGCCCACGGGCTTCCTGGGTGAAAGCCACTCGGAAGATGGGCTGGGGGCTCCCCTGGGGGAGTCCAGGGGTGGGGTAGGGTGGGCAGAGAGGTGAAGCCAGGCAAGGCGTGACCAGGAGGCCGGGATCCTGCCTCCCCACTGGGAGGCTGTGCCACAAGATGGTGTGAGTGTGAGCATGCGTGAATGTGTGTGAGGGCTTGTGCGAGTGTGCATGCACCTGTGTGAGTGTATGCGTGTAATGCGTGAGCGTGTGCATACACATGAGTGTGTGGGTGCATGAGTGTGAGCAAGAGTGTGTACACGTGTGTGAGTGTGAGAGCATGTGCACATGGCTGTGAGGGCAAGTGCAAACACAGGCATGCACGTGTGGTGTGTGTGAGATGTGTAAGTGTGCATGCATGCATGTGCATGTGCATTTAAAACTCACAGGGATACACAATGAAATTTTTAAAGAACCAAGCAACAGCCGTCTATGAAATAGCAGGTCAGTGGATGAGACTCAAGTCAGAAGATCTGGTTCAAATTAGACCTCTGTACCTTATTTGCCGAGTGTCCTTGGGCAAGACAGTCAATCTCTCTGGGCCTCCGTTTCCTCATCAGTAAAATGGGGCTGTGGCAGCAGTTGCTAAAACCCACCCCCCGTCCATAGTACAGACGGGGAAGGGCCCGCCCAGCCCCCTGCAGCTAAGGAGGCCACGTGACTTGCTTGCAGCAATGCTTCCCCAGCATTCCCTTCCTCCTGCCTCCTCACCTCCATCTCTGAAGTCCAGCTAGGTGCCCAGTGGTTGCTTCTTCCCTTAGAAGGCTGTCTGGAGAACACCTTTCTTGTCCAGTGGGCTCCAGCCACACCGACTTGTCTCCTCTCTGCCCTTCTCTTTTTACATAAGTTGTAGCCACCTGTCGTGGGTTGAAATGTGTCCTTCCCAAAAGCCATGTCTGGGCCGCCGCAGGGGTGGGCAGCCATGGAGGGAGCCGGCTGGGGGCGCACAGCCTCAGGAGTCTGCCTGGAGCATTGATGCCCCCCGAGCGCAGCGAAGCGGCCGGAGCGCGGGGTCCTGGCTCTGCAACAACTTGGCCCTGGAAACTCAGAAATTATGCCTTCCAGAACAAGGTATTAGTCTCAAAGAGTTTCATCCAGTTCCAACCATGGTGCTGGACCTGCCTTCTCTCATCCTCATTGGAATATCCAGAGAGTTTCACACCCCATCAGTCAGAGGCAGGAAAGCAGCTACCAAAAAAGCAGCTAATCAGCAGGAAGCAGCTACCAAAGACTGATCATCAGCGTTCAGCTTCCCCTAGCACAGCTAGGAACCAGCAGACAACACGACCATGAGACCCCTCCTGGAGACCCCGTGAGAAAAGGCTGCTACTAAGAACAAAGCTTGAAAGACCCCATCGAGGCCATGAAGTCCTATTTGGAACTACCTTGGGGTCAAGAGGAAGCCCCAGATAACTCTAAACAAGCCTCCGCTTTGATCCCAGATAACTCCAAATGAAAGGCCTGATACTTGGTCCCCTGAGAGCTAACAGATGAGGAATCATAAGGCAGCCAATCAGAACAAGAGCTAGGGCCCCTCCCCAACATGAGGAAAGGGGAGGAGGAAAGTTCTTATAAAAGACAACCGGAGGGCCCCCGGCACACATTCACCCTGTAGCACGCCCGCATCCATGTCTGGGGTGGTTTTTTTTCTTTTCTTGTTTCCTAAAAAAACCATTACTCCCTTACCTACTCGAGGGAAAAAAAAAAAGAAGCTAGAAATATAGGCAAAATTGTTACATATTTGTAGAGTAGAAAATGTAACATATATACCGTGCGTAACATGGCACATTCTCTGTGACAAATTAATTTCTGTGACAATCAGCAGATCATTTCTCATAAACGTAAATGTCTGCACAATGTGATATAATTTTCTGTATTGTTAATACTCATTTTTATATTAGTGTCTTCCAGTAGACACCAAGAACCCTAAGACTAGATATCCTGCTTCTTCTTCACTGATTTCCACGTTCTGAATCTTTTCTTGTTATATTCTTTATGTACAAATATATGTTTGATCACAAGAGATTTACAAAGTATTGTCATCTTTATTCCCATCCTAAGTCCTGATACAACATGTATTGTTTGGATAAAGAGTAATATTTTCATGAAAAATAAATTATTCTTGAAAAAAAAAAAAAAAAAAAAAGCCATGTCTGAGCCCAAACCCCGGTACCTGTGAACGTGACCTTATTTGGAAATAGGGTCTTTGCAGATGGGATTGAGTTAAGACGAGGCCCTACCAGACAAGGGTGGACCCCAGACCCGATGCCAGGGGTTTTTGTAACAGGAAGGGGTGGGTGACTGAGGCACGGAGCAGACGCGCAGGGAGAGAGCCACGGAACTTGCCACAAGCCAAGGAGCGACGGCCACAGCAGAGGCTGGGAGGCCGGGAGGCCCCTCTCCCAGAGCCTTTGCTGGGGGCACGGCCTTGCTCACTGGCCTGCGGAACGGTGAGAGGATGCATTCCTGCTGCTCTACGCCCCTCCGTTCGTGGGACGTCGTTTGGGCCGCCCTGGGCGCCCTCTAACTTAGCAATCGATTAGATACCGCCTTGCACGGCTCTAGGCTGAGGCTCTGCTGCCAGCCAGGGCCTCCTCCTTGCTCGTCCTCGTGCCCCGTGGCGCCCAGGACAGCCCTGGGCACCAGCGAAGCCACCAGCTGCTCCCTGATGCTGTGCCGTGGACAAGATGACTTTCTTTCCTGACAGAACCAGTGTTCCGCTTAGAGAACAGAACGTCTTTGTTTAGGAAAATACCCAGCAAAGGGGGGAAAGGTGAAGCCCTCAGGGTTAGGTCAAAGGAGACCAGAAAACAAAAACAAAACCCAAACTCCACGTAAACTGTGCTGCAAAATAGAAGAATAGGCATTCGAGGGGAGAGAGGAGAACAAGGGAGAGGAGGCAGCAGGGAGAGAAAGAAGGCCCAGCCGATTTGGCAGAAATGGCTTAGGGATGTTGAAGGACAAGGAAAAGGCTAAAACTCACTTTTATGTTGTTTGCGCCTAACTCACTCCAGCTCCCCAAACCTTCAGCAAAGTCTGCTGTACACACTCGTGTCTTCTGTGAATAAGGGCTTTGATGTCATTCAGAGAGAAAGAAGTGACACCCATGTCTGGGTTGACACTGAGGTGGAGATAAAATGACAGCCGCAAAATCAGGTCAGAGGGGAAAGCTGAGGCCAGGTGGATTGTGTCCCCCCAAAACACATGTTGAAATCCTAATCTCGAGGGCCTCAGAATGAGCCTTTATTTGGAAATAGGATCTTTGAAGGTGTGATGAGTTCAGAGGAGGCCAAACTGGATTGGGGTGGGCCCTCATCCTCTATGACCGCTGTCCTTCGAAGAGGGAAACTTGGACCCAGGTGGAGAGGCCATGTGGACGCAGAGATGGGCGTGATGCACCTGCAGGCCAAGGAACAGCCAGGATTGCTGGCAACACCCGAAGCTGGAAGAGGCAGGGAGCTCAGATTCCCCCACACCCTGATTTTAGACCTCCGGCCTCCAGAACTGTGAGCCAATCAATCCTGTGGTTTTCAGCCCCCTGGTTTAGTAAGACAAGCAGTGACCAGGAGAAGCGTGATGTGAAGAAGTCTTGGGGAGGGCTTGGATCTGCCAAAGGGTCCTGGGTGGGGACTCGAACCCTCTGAGATGGTGTCTGCAGTTGCCCCTGGGGTTCGACAAGGTTTGTCCTGGATCAGGTGCCTGAGGAAGACTGTTGATCTGAGTGCTGGTCTCACCCCATGGACAGGCTGCCAGCTGCCTCGAGACAGGATGGCATGTGGTGAGTATGCTCCTTTGACGAGCATTTATGGAGCGCCGATTGTGTGCCAGGCATGGCACCGCCACCCACAGGGGATGCGAGGAGGGATCGGTTCCTGATGCCCGCTTCCTTCCTTAGAAACTTTGCCGGCTCCTCCCACCTGACTGCCAAGTCCACGTAAGTCCACATTCCCAAGCATGGACAAGGAGCCTTCCTGGCCGGGCCCCAGCTCTCCTCCTCCTCAATCCCTCAGAAACCCCCTTCCTTTGTCTGGCCCCATGTCTGATTCCTTGATGTTCCCAGAATGCATCAGCAGGCTGGAAAATCTCCATACCTCGTGTTCTGTTCCCTCTGCCTTGATGCCCTTCTCCCCTGGAACATTCTGGTCCATCCTTTAAAGCCAGGGGAGAGGACACTGGTCTCTGACCACTCCTTCCTGTCTTCTCATGCCCCGTTCCCCTAGCCCAGCAGCCTCGACCCTCTTAGCTGGCAGAGATGGACGGTATCAGAATTGCTTGTTTTCATGCTGTCTTCCCTTCTGTAACAAGGAGAGGGCCATGTCTTATTCACCTCGGCACCGCCAGTGCCCACCCAGCACCTGGCACTCAACCAGTGTCGGCTGAACGGAACCGTCTGGGCAGTGAGGACGAGAAATATTTTTACCTAAGGATTTGGAGTGCTTTCCCGAGCGTGGGGAGGACAGGATCAGCTACGGTGGCAGCCTCCCCTCTGGCTAATCTTCATCCAACTCCCAGTATAAATAGCTCCCTTTCCCCATATCAGAAAACATCTGCTCCACTAGCTGCCCTGTCATGTACCAGCGCTATAAATACCCTGGCTGTGTCTAGCTGCCTTGGCACAGTGGCCAAGAGAACTTGGAAAGAGTGAGCACCCAGCGAGCTGAGGCAGTGGGAGTCAAGAAGCAGAAACTGCCCAGCTTCCCTCCTCCTGCTCCTCCAGGCACAGGCCCACAATGCTTCCCACGCGGGCTCGGAAACCCCCGCAGGATTCCTGGGAATTCAGCAGAGACAGATAAACGTCAGCTACCCCTAGTCTGGCGATTTTCAACACATCGTCTGGTGCAAAGACCCAGCTCATCTCTCCCTGAGCTGCAGCACGGAGCTGAGCTGCCTTTGAGCCAAGCCGCCCAGCAGGATGCTTGCGGGGTGGGACTGCCCGGGGAAAGGAGGTGCTTTTTGCGCACGTTAAAAAAGGAGCTGTGTTTGTGTGTGCCTTGGAGCTGCTTTTTTATTACTTAATAAGCCAAAGGCCTACAGTCCACATTCTCACTGGGCTCTAGACTCTGCGCACGTTTGCTAGCAGGGAAAAGGATTTTAGGGTTTAGGAGAAGAGATTTGGGACGAAGACCTCTGAGCCTGTCGAGTCTGCGGCGGTTTCCATGCAGCAGGGATTCACAGAAGTCAAGCTTCTCCCGGCCTGCTCGGGCTGCTCCCAGCCAGAGCCTTTGGGGGGGGGGTTAGGGGAAGGGCCCTTCTCAAAGCCTCCTCTATTTCATGGCGGGAGGTGGCGGCAGCCCCTCGTCGTGGGGCACTGCTTCCTTTGGCCACGTAAGGTGGCCTTCTCTCCTGGTGTGTGGTGGGGATCGTGGGGTGCTTTGGAGACTCCTGCAGCTCCCTTGAGTAGGGTGAGGACATCTTGGTCAGCCGGTGCCTTGGCACTTTGCTCAGCCCCTGCAGCCCCTTTCTCGGGGTGGCCCTCTTGGACCAGCTCTTTCTCATGGCTCAGATGTGGTCCATGGGAAAACACTCGCACGTCCTTTGCCCCCCGAAGACTGCGTAGTCCGTGCAGCTGCCTCTCCTTGTTCTGACATCGGGGCTCCTTGCCTTTGAGATTTCTCGGGCATGTGGCAGACATCAGTTGTTGGCAGCCCCAAGCTCAGGTGTGACTGTCAGCTCTCTGAGTGGGCTCCTTGACGTCCTACTCACCAGGCTTCCGTGAGGGGAAGAAAGCCCCTCCCCTCGTCCATGGACGGGTGGGGTGAGGAGGGAATGCCACAGCATCCGACGACTCTGGCTAAAGCAATCACGTCTCTGATTTCCAACCTCTCACTCCTGGCCTTGCCACCTTCCAACCTGTGGGTGACTGTGGGGGTCACAGGTACTCAGAACCCTTCTGAGCTAGTCTAGCACCTCACTTTGGAACATGGGAATAATTTGCATCTACTGGTTTATTCTCAGTCTTCACTAGAACTGAAACCAACAGAAATATATATATTTTTGACATCCTGTTCCATTTGTATTCCACTTATTTGTTTTAGCCTAGGGTAGTAGGCCAGCAGTCAGTTTTAATAGCACAGCTTGTCTTCTTTGGCTTAACAATGTTCCAGGAATTTCCAGCGTCCCTTCAATCATCACAGTCCACCCCAGAGGAGAGAAGGTTGGCAGATAGTGTAGCCTTTGCGCATTAGGCTACCCATGGCTTTGGAGTGCTGGTTGGCCACCTCATGGTCACAAATGGCTGCTGCAGCTCCAGGAATCAAGTCCACAGTCAAGGAAGGAAGAAGGGGAAGAAGCCCTGTCTCTTATGATAGAAAGAGAAAACCGCTTCCTGAGGCCTCCAGAAAATGGCCATGTACGTGTCCTTTGGGAAATCAGGCCACACGGATTTTGTTTACCCGGCTTCCCTAGCAGAGGTGGGCAAGAGAGGAGTGGGTTGGGAACGGCGAGGTGTTAGACAAGCAGCAGCATCCATCTCTTCGAGCAGCTCACCTCAACCAAGGTGGTGACCGTACTTCGGCAAGCCTTTCCTGTCCTCCTCCTCCTCCTCCTCCTCCTCCAACAATACTAAAGGTCACTCGTGAATGAGACTGTATAGGTGCTGCATGGACAGAGCAGCTCGCGTTCTGCTCTCAGGGCGCGCATAGCCTGCTTCTTTTGGGTCTCTGCACAGTTGGATGAGTAAACATTACACTATGTACTGCAGCTGTTTAGGCTTCTGAGGTGACATTTCAGATGTTACAAAGTGATCTGCACGTACTGGGATTGACTAAAGACAAGAAAATAGGTACCAAACCATTTGCACAGAAAGAGGGACATTCTTCACAAAAACCAACAGAAAAATTGAATAGAGCCTTAATATTTGCTTTCCATTTATGGAAATTTAATTTAGTTTGCAGTTGGTTCTATGTAGACCTTTCTAGATAGAATTCTTGCATAGACTTCGGGTAGCTGAATTCCGGTCTAAAATTAGTTTTTGAATCAGATTTTTCTAAGGCATCGACGGATTCCATGAAAGTAGGCTGGCTACACTTTCAGGCTAGCTCAGTGCTTTAATGGAAGTTACCATTTCAGTTGGCCAACTCTTGTCCTACTGGCCTAAAATAGCTTCAGAATTATCAGACTCACTGATGGCACATTCCTTGGCACTAGAAAGAAGCGGAATATAGGAAAGCGTTTTAGAGGTATTTATGATGACGTTATTAGGTTTGGGATAGCCTCCTCCCTACTGAAAGGGGGATAATCAGTCAGACGCAGGAGTCGGGCAGAACGGAGCTGGGTATGTGAACGTGAGTATTTCTATAAAGCTGTTTGTAGGATGTGGCTCAGGTCCTTGGGTGAGTGGGCTCATCAGCGTAGCTCTCCTGCTTTAAACGCATTGGTTTCCACCGTCACTGAGCGTGAAACATCCTGGGGCTGCGTGGTGGAGAGCAAAGCAGCCAGGGAGAGGAATGGGTGAAAGGAGGAACGCGTGAGGGCAAGAGGAGAGGCAAAGAGAGATACTCTAAGGAATCCTCTTTACATGGCAACCCACGGAATGAGGAAAGATCTCTGCCCCCCTCATATTTAAACTTAAAACCTATAAATGTAAACCAGTGCACTATGCTCCGATCTGAAATAGAGCAAACTCTGGGATTCTAAGATTCTTCTTTTTATGGATGTCCCACCACTGGCCTATTATCTGCTGTGGGCAAGTCAGATTCTCTCTGTGCCTCAGTTTACTTATTTCAGCTAGGAGGAGAATAATAGAGATTAAGAGAAGTTGTTCTATTTATGCCAAATAATGCTTCTATTTATTGTAGGTTTTATAATAATGCTCGTGATTAAAAAATTACGTCACCCCATTTTATTCTCCAGGTCTGGCAACCAATTCTTCCTCCATCTTTGTAATGGGTGTTATGTCAGGCACAGGGAGAAAATCACCGATATTCTTCCAGGAAAGACATTTGTTCAGGCGACTTCGCCTTCCTCCCCTTACATCTCCCTCCGGGCAGCCACAGGGGCCCCTGTGCTCACCCTGGAGGCAGAGAACGTGGCCAGGTCAGCATGCAGCGTCCCCTCAGACACAAGGGTATTATTTAGTCTAGAAACTCCCAAAGGAAATATCCGCTTGCACGTGAAACATCTCTGGAATTCCTCTGTTCCTCTCTGCTCCATGCCCCAGTGTCTGCTTTGAAAAGCTTCTGCACATGCGGCTGCCTTATTCTGCGCTCCCGGACTGGGAGGCACGCCTGCCCCAGCCAGTGTCGTTTGGGGGCTCTCCTGCCCCTCTGAGACTGGCTGTCCTCGGGGCGAAGAAGGGAGGGGGCGGAGGTCGTGCTGATGGTCAGAAGTGAGAAGTTTTACACAATCGGGGGAATACAGGAACAAAATCCCCCGTCCCTGACACTCTCACCCTCACCGTCTCTCCCTCCGAAGCCCCGGGGACCAGGATCACTTTGGACCTGTGGGCTCCTTTCCCGACAGCCGCCCCATCCTGTCTCGTCCTTAGATTGCTTCTGCCCCGTGCCTCTCTCTTCCCCGTTTCTAGCCTACTCTTCTTCCTCTCTTGAGTGCCGCCCATTGCCCAGAGGCAACTGATATTGACAGACCCAGAATTCATTCAGCTCAGACTCCCTGGGACCCTGTATACCAAGGGCCTAACGAGCAGTCTATGAAGCCTTGGGAAGGTAGCCAATGTCTGCTTTCTCCTCTTTGCCATCAAGACAGGGGAACATGCCTTTCGACCCAGGCCCCACCCCGGCCTCCTCCTCCCCCTGTGCTGTTTCCAGGGCTGTCTTGTCTCCATCGGAGCCTGGTTTCAGAGGCCAAGGAGAAGGACCACAACTCCCCAGCTCCTTTTATAAATATCTTTCTCTGCATGCCAGCAGGTTGGGTTAAACCAGACTAACATGGAAAGGGTGGGGGGAGGCGGAGAAGAATCCGAGGGAAGGAGGGTACCCTTTGGAAAAGCAGAGCTATTCAAGTACCAGGTGTGAACGTTTTAAATAGAAACCTGCTTCCACTGCACTTAAAATAATAACAGTTGGCACTTTTAGGTTCCAGTCCCTTTTCAGAAGGCTAACATTTAACTTCCAGACATATCCTGGGCAGTCTGAGCATCAAATGAATCCATCGTAGCAAATGTTGAAGGTTTGAGCAAGCCACTGCAATGTGGTCCGTCCTGCCTGTGTGTCTCAAATTCCTGGTTTAGGAGTTTATTTTCTAAGTTATATGCTAAATCTCTCACATTCCAAAATACACACAGCGACTCTGTTTTTCAAAATGCAGTCATACATGGGAATTTCATGACATCAAACCCTTAAAAATGTGGAAACTTTGGTTTCAAAATACTTAATAGGGGAAAATAATAAAGCTCTTGATTCGCTGCTTCTTTGTCCTGCTTACGGACCACTTCTGAAATGGTGACGGGCCCGCGGTGCTGGGTTTAGAAGCATAATCGTGTATTCATATACGCCAAGTCCTGGCACTGCAGGCTACTCTCTGATCTGGAAATATTTTCCTTTCAAACAGGAATAGAGAGGTTACTCGAGGGTCACAACCCATCTCACAAAAGACTTTTCAAATGAGACGAAAGGAAAACAGTTCCGATTTCTTGGTAGATCACCAGCGAGCTTTCGAATTAAAAAGATTGTAATGATGAATTATAAAGGTTTTCTGAGATAGGAAGTTGGCGTGCACACATGGCCAACTGAGTGGGTACCAAAGGCTTACAGTTGGGTGGAGAAGGTGCTGGAGGCCCTCGGCCCCCTCTGGGTGTCCATCATAGTTACCAGGAAGGCTGAAGGCGGCCATCCTTGTTCCCGTGGCTTGAGTGTCAGCTTTCCAGCTCCTTCTGGAAAGCCAGTGTCATGACCACTTGCCTGCACGTGGCTGCCTCACTGACAATTCTACCCGCTGAACAGCTCCGTCAACAACCAGGGCGGGCGACTGCACTTCATGTGTATTTCTTCTTTGGGTGCTCAAAGAGCCAGGACCCATTGGCCCTGCTGGAGCAAACACCTGTGTTCCTAAAGCATAGAAGCCACTGCCTTTCCTCTCAGGTGACCCCACTCTGTTCCTTCTGTTGGAAGAGCAGAGAGTAGGGAATCAAAGGGATACAATATTTGCCCAACTCTCAAATCTCTCCGAGGAATCAGAAGACACAGCGGTTTCCTTGAGCTTAAAGAACTTACTTCCTCAAAGTGAGTGAATTCACTGGAGAAGCTTTTGCAGAAGCCTCTGCGCCTAGACTAGCTCCTGGCTTGTAGTAGGTGCTTAGTGCGTACTGTGGAGTGACTGTTCTAGGTACTGGGGCCTGGCAGTGGACAAAACAGTCAAAGATCCCTGAATGCATGGAGCTGGCGATCTAATGGGGTCGACAGATAATGAGATGTGTAACGGGTGCTATTTTAGATGGAGATAAAGGCCAGGGGGAGATTCCATGTGGAAGGGGACATGTGTGGAAGGGTCTGGGGAAGAGGCTGGGTGGGAAAGGCCCAGAGCAGGGGGACATTTTGAGTAAAGACCTAAAGGAGGTGAGGGAGTGAGCCGGGAGGATGGCCGGGGAGAGAGGATTCCAGGCAGAGAGTATGGCACGTGCCAAGGTCCTGAGGTGGAGGCCTGGTGTGTCCAAGCATCAGCTGGGTAAACAGTGTGGCCAGAACCAAGTGGGTGAGGCGACAGAGGGAATGGCACGTGCCAAGGCCCTGAGGTCGGGGCCTGGTGTGTTCGAGCATCAGCCAGGCAAACAGTGTGGCCGGAGCCAAGTGGGTGAGGCAATGAGGTCAGAGAGGGTGAAGAAATGGACTTTGTTTAGAGTCCCATCTTCAAAAGCTTCCAGAAGCATATTCAAGGGAAAAGGTTATTTTAAAAGATATAAGATGATATGACTGTGACAATGTTGGATGAAACAGGCTACAGAAGTGATGGCAAAAAAAGTGAGGAATTAACTGGAGTGAGCAGATGGGAATCTTGGGTCTGAGGCAGGTTGTTTGAGCTCTCGAGGAAGCATGTCAGAGGTGTGGTCTGCAGTGGCATTCGCGGTGGCTCTTTGGACCTTGCAGGGAGGCCAACTCTGAAGCTGGGAGAGATATTCAGAAGCCTCCTATGGAGCCGATTTGGCCCTTTAAGAGAGAGTGGAGCCTTCACCCTAAAATGGCAACTTTCTTCCTCCACTGACATTGACTCAGAAACCAGTAAATAAGGAATCAGATACCAGCAGGCCAAACCCAGGTCGTGTGGAAATAACATGGATGTTTCCATAAGTATGAAGCTGCCAGTTTGGTTCGTCACCTCTTTACAGCTGGGACAGTATCTTCTCCACACGGTTCTATTCTTGTGTCCTCCTCAACAGCCACTGGGCTCACTGTTCTCCTGGTAGGAGACCAGAACGTGGGGCTTGGCAATACACCCTGACTTGTCAATGTGGACAAGAGAAAACCTTTCTATTGAAACTGCATTTGCCTCCAGTTTCTAAACCATCTCTCACTCTGGATTTTTTTTTTTTTCCCATGGCACTTTTCAGCTTTTGTTAGGCAAAACTGTCACAGCATATCATGTCCATAATTATCTGGGGATCCAAACCAAATTGCTGTCACTTAGCTTCCTACTACCTTGTCAAGCTAAGATAAAGAAGTTGCTGCCAGAGCCAAGATAAAAGGCTGCTTCCATCATTGACCACAAATGTTGACCATCACTGTCCCGCTGAAGCAGCCCAGGACCCAACAGGTCAACCAGCTACTGAACAGGTCAATGACAGTTAACCCTTTGCTGCTTCTGAAGGCCTTTGGCGCTAAGCTCCTATCCCTGCCTTAGAGCACAGCTTCTCCCTTCTGCCCGTAACAGTTTTCCCCATAACCCTCTTGAGCTTAGAGTATGTCACTCCATAAATGTGTTTTTAAAAATGAGTGTTTTGAATCCTTGTTGTGTGCTTGTATTTGTTTTGAACAGTGTGGTGACACTGCGGCCTGTGGGACATGGTTACCTTTGGAGGTGGCTTCCAAGGTGCCCTGAGTCACTCTCCTACCACTAAAAGGAGACATTCTGGGATAAATAATTTCAAAGCAAAACAAAAAAAACAACGATCCTGTTTCCTGGCAGTTCTGAAGCTCATAAGCAGGTGGCTCCAACACGAGATGCTGCAATACCCAGAGGGCAGGTGGAAGGAATGAATGGCTGTGCTGTGGGAACTCAGAAATGACCACATCGTGCCAAGGCCACAGCCCAGGCTGGGTTGGCGTCCACCGGGAAGCCAATTAGAGCAGCAAGGAGAACCAGGCCCCAGAAAATGCCAGAGAGGTGGCTAACCTGCGCGAGCGGCGAGAACGTTGCTCTGGAAGTCAGATTTGAGTGGGAACAGTATCTGCTGACCGGCAGCTCCAATTCCTTTGCTAAGATCCCAGCTGTGCTGGGAACTGACCTCATTCATGAAGTAAACATTGAATCAGATAACCAGCAGGTCTAATCCTCGGTGAGTGGAAATAACACCAACGTTCCCACAATTATGAAGCTGCCAATTGTTTTGGCCAGAGCATCTCTAAATATGTCAATCGGAATGAGTTCATTACCTTTTCTTGCCAATTTAATCAGAAGCCAGTTGTCTTGTTAAGGTTGAAATTATTTGTATTAAAATGCTTTGCTTACGTTTTAATTTTTGTATTCCAAAGAGTGTATTGGAAAGAAGTGTAGTCTAGCAACTGGAAGATAATATTGGGAATCTGTCGACTGGAGCCCAGCCCCAGCTGAGGCTGGAGCGCTTTGTACCTGCCAGGCACTGACTGTGCTTGGCCTCAGGAGGCGCCGTCACGTGACACAGCCCTAGTGGCTCTAGGATGCCTCGGAGTCACAGATGCTCACGCGGTTGACTCGGGATCACTCGGAGGTAGTCCACACTCCAGGTCATTCATGCCCTGACTCCTCTTTTCGATGCCCCCTCCCTTTTCACACAGTTCATTCAGGGGCTGGAAGGAGCTGGTTTGTTACTCCACGGTCCTTGAGGCCAGCGGGGGCAAGGCAGTCCCACAGTTTGTGGGGAGCCCCTCTCCGAGGCCACTGGCACCCGCCGCTCCTTGCCTGCCCTCGTTCACCCACGGAGGCGGCTGGCCATCGCCATGTTGAACCTGAACCGTGAAGCCAGAGCGCCTGAGTTCAACGCCCAGCTCTACCCCTGACGAGGTCAGTGACTGAGGGCGGGCGGGGGGGTTTGAAGCTGTATGTATGGCAGAAGAACCTGTTCTTGAGCTTAGTCCATCGCTGTGGGTGTGCACCCATTGTAAGGAGGACCTTTACATGAGGCTGCTTCAGGGAAGGTCTGGCCCACCTCAGGGAGGAGGGGTCTCAATCCTCTTAATGGAGTCCTTTGTAAGAGAATGAAATGCAGATAGAGAGAAGGCCATGAAAGCGAGCAACTGAAACCAACGAAACCAGAACCGGGACGAAAGGGAGAGATCGGCAGACACAGCCATGCGCCTCGTCACGAGACAGGAACCAAGGATCGCCGGCAGCCAGTCTTTGAGAAAAAAGAAAATCTTGTTGGATTTTGATGTTGAAGCAGCTCAGAGAAAGATCCCATAACATGCTCTTTTCCCTTGAAGATGGACCTGTTGCTTGCTTGCTTTATTATGCCTGGACGCATGATGAGGAGAAGGACGCGTAAGTAGAGCTTGCTCTATGCTGGGATAGAGACTTGAACGGTCGGTGTTTGTCATTCTCACAAAGACCTTTTCCCTTTAAACCCATGCCATTCCACCTGTTTCCTTTCAATGCTGCTCCAGCTACTTATTACCCCTTCTCCCAGCACCCTGGACCGCCTCTCCAGGCTGTGAGGAGAGGAGGCATTCCCAGGGACCTTCTCCTCCAGGATTCGAAGGAGCCCTGAGTCTGGGCTACTGAACCAGGGAACCTCAGCAGCAAACGCCGAGCACTGCCCACGCGCCAGGGGACTTTGGGGAATCGTGGAGAATCGAGGCAAATGTCCTCATTTTGAAAAATTATGAACTGGGCAAATGGGAGGCCCAAGAGCTTTGCACTGACCCTGGGCGAAATTCTGAAGTAGATAATCAAATAAATGGTTGACAAGCATTTAGAAAGGGTAGTCAAAAGGGTCAGTCTTAATTCACCAAGGAATGAACTAGATTGGTAAAGCAGGTGAACACCTCACTATAGTGCAATGACAATAATTTGATGGTTTTTCATGAAATCCTTACAGACAAAACAGTGACAAAAAGGCTGCTAGAGGAGTGGCTGTAGCTCAGTGGAATGCCTGCTTCACATGTACAAGGTCCCAGGTTCAATCCCCGTTACCTCCTTAAAAAAAAAAAAAGTCTGCTAAAGCAGGAAGGGACATTAGATAATTCTGTGGTCTGTCACTCTGGAAAGTTACACCATTTGCACAAGGGCACACAGCTAATTAGTTCCAAGGCTGGAATCCATGCCCAGGTCCTGTGTCCCAGGTAAAGGACTATTGGACCCTACCTGGCACCAGAGCTTGGAAAGGTGGGATTGTAACTAGCAGATGGAAGAGTGACATCCCCAAGGCATTCTCTAGTGGCATGCCAAACAGCTCTGTCCTTGGCCCCAAACTCTTTAACATTCTATCAACAACTTGGATGAAGCCAAAGATAACCGCTTATCAACTGTGCAAATAACACAAGACTGGGAGGGAAGGCCAGTATGTTGGAATTACAGAATCGGAATCCAAAATTATCTCAACAGGAAGGAATGATTGCTTGAATCCAACAAGATAAAATTTAACTGGAATACACGTAAGGTCCTGCATTTGGCTCCAAAACTCGATTGCAAAAGTATAGGATGTGGTTGAAAAACATGTCCAACCTCACCCATAATCAAAGAAACCCAATTAAAACAACCATGAGATAATCATTTTCCCCTATCAGACTGGCAGAGATTAAAAGAATGAAAATTCCCCACATCAGTGGCTAGGGTGTGGGGAAATTCAGGCTTACTTGTAAACTGCTTGTGGGCGTATCAACAAAATCACCATTTCTGGAAGGTAATCTGGAAATAGACAGCTAAAGCTATAAAATGCACCATTTGTCCCAACGGTTTTATCTGCAGAAATGCATCTGAAGACAAGTATGCAAATATTTATATACAAGGAAATTCATCAAAGCACTGTTAAGAAAAGAAAACTTTTTTTTGGGGGGGTGGCATAGGTGTTCAGTTTGGAGATCAGAAGACTTGGAGGCCTCAGGAGGGTAGCACACAGCTGCTGTTAAATACTTGACACTATGGAGGAGGAATCAAAGGCTGTGAAGCTCCTGAGGGCCAGACCAGGACCAGGTGGGAGGCCACATCAAGCTCCACTTCCTGCCACCGAACTCCAGGGATGGCACGAGAAACACTCCTGCCGCCGATACCCCTCTTCCTGAAAGTCTGGGGAAGAGACCCCCTTCTCCCCAAATCGTTTAGGAGTACCTGCTGTGTATCAGTTCCTAAAAGTAAACTGAAGAGAAGCTTTTCTGAAGAAAAGAAATTGGAGTGTTCCTTCTCATGGAACCCTCTCCGCTTTGTTTTGGCTTGCAGGAGGCAGGGGCACGTGCTCCACATCTGCTCAGTCCACACCATTTCTCTTCGGCATTAGCCTTGTTGAAAACTTTAAGTTTTAAGCAGCAATCACATCTTTCTAAACTACTTTATACCCAGCACCCCTCCACTATGGAGAATTCAATACTTTTGGACGCTTATCCTTAGCGTTCTCTTATGCTTATCACTTCAGTTTCCCAAGCCCTTTCCTAGCTCCATTTCATTCAGTCCTCACAACGACCACGTCAGGCGGGATTATTAAAATACGGAGTCAACTCTTTACCAAGAGTGCCCTATCCATTAGAGCATGCCATCCTCACTGGCACATGAACTCTGGGGCCAGGGCTAGCCTCTCCCTGACCCACTTGCGGCTGAGTAATCTTTTCATAAAACAACTCTTATCGGATCACCCTCCTCCCCCAACAGTAGCCTAGATGGCATCCAAGGCCCTCCAGGGTATCTCCTACCTCGACCCCCTCATTCTCAGAGCCCCAGTTACTTGTCCCTCTCATTTCCTCTAACATACGGCACCCCTTCCAGCCACAGTATTTTTGCACATAACTTCCTTCCATCTGGAAGTTTCCCCTTCTCCGCTGTCTTCTTTCTACATATTCTTTGGATCTTAATTACAGCTCCTCTCCCCATTCCCCTTAAGCCCTCTGCTTTTCAAAACTTCATCACACTCACCACAGTTTATGAATAATCATGTATTGGGGTGACTGTGTGGCTATTGTCTGTACCCCCTCCCACAATGTATGGACTCCACGGGGCAAAGGAAACATGCATTAAGGGTTCCCATTTTGTCTCCAGCAACTAGAAGAGCGCTGGTCTTAGTAGAAAGTGATCTATCACAGAATGAAAGACTGAGTTACTGTTTTGACCACATTACAAATGAACAAATTGAGGCTCAGACAGGTTAAATAAACTTCCTAAAGGTCACAAAGCAGGTAGGTAGCAAAGGGGGACCGAACCCCAAATGCCTAAAGCTTGGGCTCCACTTTTTTTTTTTTTTTTTTTTTTTTTTTTAAGATTTTATTTATTTATTCATTTATCCCCCCCCCCGCCCGCTGCCCATGCTCGCCGGGTCAGCTAACCACGCCGTGCGGGCGGGCCCGCCCCCACCAGGAGGCCCCGGGAACCGAACCCGGGGCCTCCCATACGGTAAACGGGAGCCCCACCGATTGAGCCACAGCCGCCTCCCAGGGCTCCACTTCTAAATCCTCCTATTTTGAAATGCATCCACTCCCTCAACAGATACTTACAGAGCACCTATCATGTGCCACACACTGTTTAGGCCCTGAGGATATAGCAAAGACAGAACAGACAAAGATCCCTGCCCTCGAGGTGCACAGAGAAGGACATCAAATAAGATAAAGAAGTGAATTTATGGTACATTTGAAGGTGCTGGATGCAATGGAGCAAAAGGGAAGGGCATGGGCATGTGGGGCTGGGGGAGCCAGAATTGCAATTTTAAAATAGGGAGATTAACTAGACACAGCCTCGTTGAGTAGGAGCATTCAAGCCAAGCCTCAGAGGAGGTGAGGGTGGGAGTCTTGTGGATATTTGCGGACAGTTTCCATGTAGAGGTAAAAGCAAGTTCAGTGGTCCAAAGGCAATAATGAGCCTGTGGCTGAAGTGAAGTGAGCAAGGGAGTCAAGAATAGGAGAGGGCGGGAAGCGGCTGTGGCTCAATCAGTAGGGCTCCCGTTTATCATATGGGAGGCCCCGGGTTTGGTTCCCGGGGCCTCCTGGTGAAGGCAAGCTCGCCCGCACGGCGTGGTTAGCTGACCCAGCGAGCACGAGCAGCAAGGGGGGGATAAATGAATAAATAAATAAGAAAAAAAAAAAAAAAAAAAATAGGAGAGGGCGCCACAAGGCTCCCGGGAAACGCCAATTAAAACAACCAAGAGATAATCATTTTCCCCTGTCAGACTGGCAGAGATTAAAAGAATGAAAATTCCCCACATCAGTGGCTAGGGTGTGGGGAAATTCAGGCTTACTTGTAAACTGCTTGTGGGCGTATCAACAAAATCACCATTTCTGGAAGGTAATCTGGAAATAGACAGCTAAAGCTGTCTGGCCATGGTAACACTTTGACTTTTACTCCAGTGAGAAGGCAGCCTTTGGGAGGTTTGGCCCAGAGTAGCTACATGAAGGGACTTTTGTTTTAAAAGAATCACTCAGGCCGTTATGTGAGCATAGACTGAGGGGGAGAGGGGTAAGGGTAGAAGCAGAGAGACCCCTAGGAGGCAATTACAACAATCTAGGTGAGGGATGATGGGGCCATGGTCCAAGATGGTATGGATGGAGGTTGGATTCTGGCTATATTTGAAAGAAAAAGCCAATAGGACTTGCTGACAGATTGGATGTGGGATGAAGACACGGGGCTGAGCAGCTGGAAGAACCGGGGTTGCGATCGATCGTCTGCAAAGGGGAGAAGCTCAGGAGTTCAATTTTGGATGGGTGGGATTGGGGTGCCTACTGGGCGTCCAAACGTTGATGCCAAATAAATAGCTGCATATTCAAGAACGGACATTTGGTGGAGAGGTCCAGAGAGATCATCAGCATATAGCTGGTCTTCAAAATCAGGAGGCTGGATGAGGTCAGAGGATTAAGTGGAAAGAGAGTGAAGTCCAAGGAGCCAGTCTCGGGGCACCTCTACATTTCGACGTCAGGGGAATGAGGAGGAACCAGCACATGAGACCGAGGAGGAAGAGCCCGGGACGTGGGAAGAAAACCGAGGGAAGGTGCTCTTTGGCAAGCCAAGTGAAGAAAGGGTTTCAGGGAGGAGCAGGTGATCAACCGCGTCAAACATTGCTGACAGATCAAGAGGACGACTGAGAAGAGCCTTCGAGTACGCCTGGAGAAGGTTCAACAAAGAGTGGGAGGAGAGAGCTGGAGACAGACACCCTTTCAAGGAGTGTCAGCGTTCAGGAAAAGAGGGATAAGGTGGGATCTGGAGGAAGAAATGAAGTCACGAAAGGGGTTTCTTAAGAAGGGAGAAATAATTTATTTATATGCTGATGGGAAAGATCCCACAGGGAGGAAAATGAGGCCCCAAAAGCTTAGGTGATTTGCGCAAGCTTATCCCTGGTATTAGGTCTCCTGGCTCAGGACTCTTATACCTACTCCGACGCAGCTTAAGCGATCGATTCAAGCTTTTGTGGGGCCTCCTGCGCTATGCCGAACCCTATCTAGGACGGCGCGAACGTTTACTTTGCTTAGACCACAGGCGCATCCGATGTTTACTACCTGAAGACTTGAAGCCCCTCAAATTGATTTGGGGCACAAATCCTGGCTCTGGGAGTTCCCTGGAACAGCCCATCCCGGCAGCCCGAGGGCGTCCCGGTTGCCAGGGGAACCGGCGCCTGGCGAGAGCTCCCCGGGCCTCCCGCGAGCCGTCGAGACCTCACCGAGTCAGCTGACGAGCTCTTCTCCAATCCCGTCCCGGGGGCGGGGCTCGGCGCACCGTCTCCCCAGCAACGCCTCTGCCATTCGGGGCCCAGGGCTTCGCGACCGCGCGAGGCGCTTTCGGATGACGCTAACGGCCCGGCGGCGCTTACTGCGTGACGTAATTCTGCCTGGGCCGGGCGGGCTCCGCAGTCCCGCAGGTGTCAAAGGAGCGCGACCTCGGGCACTGCGCATGTGTCAGCTCAGGTTAGCGCATGGGCGGTTCTCAAACTCCGGGTCGGGAGCAAGCACGTTTGCTGCCTGGCTTAGGTCCTGAGGTCTGCCAGCCCTGGCTGCTGTGCCCCTGCACTAAGCCAGGGAAGCCATCGGAGATGCTGCAGTTTCGATCTGGCTGTCTCGGACCTGTGCTGAGGACAGAGATCCGGGAGTCAGACAGTTCATTCGTCCCTTTCCTCCGCTCTTAGCGCTCCTGGCGCATGCATCATTGCATCCACGAGGCCATCCACAAGTCTGACAGTGCTAGTTGAACTCCCAAATTGCTGTTGTCGGCAATCTTCCTTTTTAGCAGATCATCTCCTTTCTAAACTGATGCTTCTAACTGTGGCCTGGAAAGACCACCAACTATACCTTTTAGAGCTGCCTGTAAAGTTAGGGTGGTCAGACTTCTGCTGCAGGTCTTGGAAGTTCTGTTATGGTCAAGTACATGAACTTTTAAGTGCTGGGACTTTGAACTTCTGTTGATTGTGGTTCTTTCTCCCTCTTTTCAGATTTTTAGCCAGGATCCAAATAGTTGACCTTGCTAAAGAGAAATGAAGTGTAACTGTTCCAAAACTTTGAATCCATTTGCTCAATTAAAAAAAATTTTTTTTTTTATTCATACCCAGACGTTTATTAAGGCCCCACTCCTTGCTGAGCACGGGTCTGAGCCCTGGGGGTACAGTGATGATGACATAGTCCCTGCTGTCAAAGATGACACATTTTATTGATTAATTCAAGAAACATTCATTGAATGCCAGCTATGTATTAGGCACAGTTTAAACTATTACTATTCATTGAAAGAATGAAGAGTCATCTTCCAGGATTTACCATGTGGCTAGGATTCAAGATTTGAATTTGAACTTGGCCCTCCTTCTGTACGATCTTAGGTGAGGCCTCATCACAGGGCTTGTGTGCACCTCAATTTCATGATTGGAGAAAGTAAGCCTTCATAAGGGCGAAATGAGAATTACACTTCATGCTATGGTTTTGGGAGCTGATGTTTCTTTCCACTTCCTTGTATTTCTTCCCTTCAAAAAAAAAAAAAAGAATGAAACCCAAACATCCTAGCTCTCTAACCCCCTACACAGAGGACAATGTACTAGTGGGAAAACAGCCCCTCTGGCCAGCACATGGCCTCAGCGGTTATCCACAGATCCTCTCAAATTGTTTTAAAAACAACTTTTATCCAGACACTGCTTTTTGTGGGTCTGTGTTGAGGCCAAGTTATAGTTAAGTAAAACTACCGCCTCCCTCACCCCCATCTCCAAACAAGCTCCACTAAAACCACCCAAATCCGGAAGGAAAAGAAATCCCTTCATTACTTGTATGGTGATTTGAAGCAAAACATGGGCAGAGTATCAGAGGGTGGCCTGTGGGGTTGAGTCAGATGCTGGATAACTGTGTGAGGAGGAACGAGCCGCTGTTAGGGTTGGGGAGACCGTGTCTGGCTCCCCTGTCACCACAAGGCCTGTGGTTTCCAACCATGTCTGCATCCACATCCCACAAACAACAATGGGAGAGAAAACAGACATGCATGCCGGAGGACACACACCCGGACTCGCACAGTCTTCAGAGGAAGTGCAGCACCAGATGTTCTGGGTTTCCTGTTCGATGCTTCCACAGCTGGTTGAGTCTGTGGTTGTGGTTTGTCTGTCTCAGGCTCATGTGAGAGACAAAAGCTGGGCTGACGGGAAGGCTCCCCTCTGCGGCACCCCCACACCCTCAGCTCTGACTGATTGGCTACACAGAAATCTGGCAGGTCAGAAATTTCCTGAAACCCCAAGTGTTTGGATTCTCCCAGAAGGACACTGAATTCCCCTATTCCCAGGGGGCGGCCCCCGTGTGATGTCTGGCCCTCACAGAACTTGGGGACAATGGATACCTCACTAAATATACAATTAAGAACAACCTCTGTCCCTGCTGCAGAGAGAAGCTGAGACCTGCCTGCTACAGCCACTAATCTGGTGTCTGATAGAGCACGTCAGAAACATTTGCCACATGGAGAAATGGATGAGGATTGGGGCACTTCATCTTTGGGGGTGGCACTAAGATCCCCAGCTGAGCACCTCTTCTCATAAGTGGCTTTGGGGTCACACAGACAAGGGATTGCAGCTGCACTGTGCTGCTGAGTTGCTGTGTGATTTTGAGCAAGCACTGTCACCTCTCTGGGCCTTGTTTCCTCATCTGTAAAATGGAGACTATAAAATCCACTTCTTAGGGTTGTGAGGACTTAGTGAGACACCATACCTGGATTTGCTTGACTCAGAGTCTTTCCATAGTAACTGCTCAATAAATTCTGGCTTCCTTTTCTCCTTGTAACTCTGCAGTTTACTTAAGGACAAGCACTAAAAAGCAAATAAAATAGGACAAATAACCAGACTGATGATTCCAGGATAACTGCCAGAAAGGCAGTAAAATAAGAATGCTGGTGTTTGTGGGGGTTCCCAATGGTGGGGGTATGCAGGGTGAGGGGTGTTGGGAGAAGGGGCTGGGGCCTCTTTACTCTGGGTGTGGAATAGGGTTAGTGTCTTGGTGGTGGAGGGAGAACAGTGCTCCCTCACCACTTAGCTCAGTCATAATTATTATGGCGACTGTTCAGTTTACATTTGGACTTGGGCCAAAGCCCTGTGATGAGACGAGGCCTCCATTACAGCTGATGGCTCTGGAGTCAGACTGCCTGGGTTCAAATGTTAGCTCTGATACTTATTAACTGTGCAACTCTGGACAAGTTACTTCACCTCTCTGTGCTTCATTTCCTCATTTATAAAATGGATAAAATAATAACCACATCACAGGGTAGTTGGGAAGATTAAATGAGTTAATATACGTACCTAGAACAACAGTGACACATGGTAAGGATCAATACATGCTGACTGTTATATGCACAAATGCATTTGACTCTTACATCACTTCTATAGGGTGGGCTGTTAGTCCAATTTTACAGATGAGACACTGAGGCACAGAGAGACAAAATAAATTTTGCAGGGCCCTGCAGGTAGTAAGTAGCACAGGAGACTTTTTACTCCTGTGTGTCTGTTTCCAGCTCAGGAGGTTTTTAACCACCTCCCCCTGCGGCGTTTCTCTCTGCAACCTCACCCCCTCCCTTCACCCCATGCTGCCCAGCCCCTTCTGCCTCTGGGATTTTACCCTGTGCAGTCCCCAGCTGGATTCCCTCTTTCAGATCAAGGTCTTGACTCTTAGCTGATGTTTCCCTGTAAGAACTTACCTTGCAGAGAGACTTCTTAAAGGAGTTGTTCCTAGCTGGGACAACCTGAGTTAATTCACGAGAAAGGCTCAGTATTTGTAGGACTGTGTACATTCTTAATCCAAAGAAATTTTTGCTCCTTGGGGAGAATTTCAGGCCCAAATAGCAGCCTTGTAGGGAAGGCTTTGTTCCATTTGTTGTTTTTGTTGGGGAGTGGTCCTTTGCCGCACCCCTTCGAATTCCTTGGCCCTGGTGATGGCTTCATCTCCTCCCCACCGTACAACATTGAGCTGATGGGAAGAGGCAGCGGCGGGGTGGGGGTGGCACTAGAGTTCTTAGTGAGCATAATGATCACCAGAGGAGCTTTAAAAATGTAGATTCCGAGGCCCTATCCCAGAGTCCGTGGACTATATTTTGAGAAATATTGGTGTTGTAGCAAGAGAGACAAGACCTAGGTCCAAGTCCTTTACTTTGTCGTGTGACCTTGGACAGGACAATCCTTCCTAGCTTCAATGTTCTCACCTTTAAAATAGAAACTGAGCCTGTCCCAGCCTCCTCTTGGGGGACCATAAGTGAAAGTGCTTCGTGCCCCAGTAAACATCTTGGACTGTGAGAGATCACCATTTTTTACACTAGTGCTCCACCACGTTCTGTAAGAGATATACAAAAGAAGGCAGAGACCAAAGCCCAAGCCTCAGAGAGGCTCCTTAAATCTTTGACGAGGTAGGGTAGACTATGGTTGAGCAAGAGAAAGATGTCTTTGGAGCCCCTGAATGCAAGCAAGCTCATAAGCACTCCTTTAGGGAAAGGCTGCTGGCCATAAGGGGAGGAAGTATTGTTCTCCACCACTGGATGCTGGTCTCAGCAAAAAACAAGGCAAAGTATACCAGAGCGTGCCAGGGACTTGAATCAGTCAGGGTATACCAGGCAATGCTGCAGTGAAAAACAGCCCCCAGAACTCAGTGGTTGAACACAACAAAAGTTTATTTCTTGCTCACGCCATACGTCCCAGCAGATCAGCAGGCAGTTCCACTCCACAGTCACTCGGGGACCCAGGCTGACAGAAACTCCACCATTTTATAGCTGCACCCTTGGGAACACACAGCCCCCATGGTCTCAGAGGCCAGGAAAAAGAGACGAGAAGATGGGGTGTGGGCCTTTCCCTGTCTCAGCCTGGAAGTGATTCACATCACTTCTGTTCAATATCATTGGAAAGAACTAGTCACACGGTACAACTGGGAAATGTAGGGGAGCAAAGAGTGTATTTGGTTGTATTGTTTCTGCCACAGGATATTTCCAAATGTAGGGAGACCTGAAAACTCTTGGTTCGGCCTTGCACTTGAACACGAAGGCTGATGACCCTTAGAGGCCCCTCTGTTGAGTTGCTTCTGCATCCTACATTCTAAGAGTCTCAGGACAGACCTAGATGGCTTTCCAGCCAGGTGGAATGGACTTTT
Organism: Tolypeutes matacus; assembly: GCA_026826555.1. Classification (NCBI taxonomy): domain Eukaryota; kingdom Metazoa; phylum Chordata; class Mammalia; order Cingulata; family Chlamyphoridae; genus Tolypeutes; species Tolypeutes matacus. The sequence goes on along the minus strand of JAKSZT010053883.1, from coordinate 5,142,538 downwards.
GTTTTTTTGTTTGTTTGAGAATGTTTCCCCCTTATGCTCGTCTCTCAAACCAGGATGAAAAGCAGTCTGCCTCCCAAAGCCAGCAGTCTGGCCCAGGGCTCCTAGAATGGAGTGGAGCCGTTTCCCAGCAGGCCCAAAAATGCCCCAGGAGCTCCCAGGGTTCTGTGGGCCCTAGGATAGGAGGCTGGCACAGCCCAGAAAACCCAGCGGTGTGCCTGAGGGCCTCTCCACCCACACCCTCGTCAGTGCTAGTGTTCAGTGCGGAGAGCTGCCGAAAACATCCCCAGTGTCTTCCGAGATGCAGAACACTGCACTGGAACCCAGTAATTTGGAGCAGCAATTTTTCTGGAGCACACAGCTTGGGAATTTGCCTTTGAAAAACTTTCATTCCAAGAGAGCTGGCGGATGAATGGCACTTATTTATTTAACCTCAAATCAAGCCGCAGCCCCCATTTCTGGGCTGCTCTGAGAGGGTTGTTTTAAAATAGCTGAACAAGCTGAAAAGCATGGGTCTAGGTTGCTGGAATGGCTTTGCAGAAAGCGCTGGGCTCAGGAAGTTCTTTAGTCTTCCATAGACTGCGATCAGCAGTGGCAGAGGGGAGGTGGGTGGTGTGGGAGGAGCAAAGCCTAGGGCCCTTCTCCTGGAAGACATTATATGGGTTCTACCCTGGCCTGTCAGTGTCCCCGTGCAAAAATAACTCAAAACCCACATGGAGAACAAAAACCATAAAGGGAACCCCAACATAACCCCCACCTGGAAACATCCACCAACCTTGAACATTTTGCCACATTTGCTGTAAGATTCTATCTATCCATCTATAGATCTGTCCATCTGTCCATCCATCTATCTGTATCTATCTTTATCTATATCTATATCACTTATATCTATACCTATCTATCTATCCATCCATCCATCCATCCATCTATCTTCATCTTCTGAACATTTGAGAGCAGGTTTTATACATCATGCTCCTTAAACAGGAAGGTTCCTTTCTGAGATCCACTCTGGGCAGCTGTGCATTCAACAGAGTGGGGTTCCTCTGTTTGGCCAGTTTCCCACCCCCCTCTTTTTCTGGTAACAAAAAATCTCTTCCCACAGGAGAACCTATGTCCGCTGACTCAGTGGTGGGCATAAGTGTTTAACAACAGCTGTGGGGGGTGGAGTGGGGAAGCCCTGATTTGTAGCATTTCCATGGTATAAATACTCTCACCATGGCCAATTTCGAGCTCTAGAGATTATTTCACTGAGACATCACTGAAAATGGAGTTGGGAACATGGAGCTCTCAGGCCCATCACTGGTGCTGATCTCACCCCATCTGGGGATGGACACAGACAGGACCCAAAGAGGGACTACCAGATTTCTTTGGGGCTATCAGAGAAGACTGTTTTTCCAACCCTTTAGTGATGCTGAATAGATGGGATATTAGTCTTGGGCTGCCAGCAACTATCTTGCCAGCTACAGAAAGAGGACTTTTTGAAATGGGGAGAAAGAGCTCCCATGATCTTAGTTGAGCCCCTGGATCCAGGCCTACCTGAAACCTGTATATTCTGACACTTTCCAGTTACACAAATAAATATTCCCTCTTCTTTGCGTAGGTGGTATGAGTTGAATTCCTGCCACTTGCCAATAAAAATGTCATGAATAATACAAATGGGTGACCCTTCTGAAAACCAATGAAATAACACCTTGAATATGTCATCCCACTGCCTTCTCGGTTCCATGGTTTATGATGTGAAATCAACATTTAATCTTATTGAGGCTCCCTTGTACATGATGTGTTGCTTCTTGTAACTTTTGTGATTCCCTTTTTGTCTTTAGCATTTGACAATTTGATTACAATGTGTGTGGGTGTAGATCTCTTTGAGTTTATCCTGTTTGGTGTTCACTGAAGCTCTGGGTTATGTATATTCATATATTTTGTAAATCTGGGACGCTTTCAGCCATTATTTCTTCAAATATTCTTTCTGGCCCTTTCTCTCTTCTCATTCTGGAACTTGGTATTAGTCAGGCTTCTCCAGGGAAACAAAACCAACAACACACACACACCTAATGCAAATATTATGAGATTTATTATGGAAATTGGCCTATGTGACTGTGGGGATGGGCAAATCCAAATTCCACAGGGCAGGCCACAAGCTGGGAAGTCTGATGAAGATTTTCAGTGAATTCCCAAGTAGAAGTTGGCTGGTTGGAGTAGATAGAAATTCTTCCTTCTGACTGCTGAAATCATCACTTCTCCTTTTAAGACCTTCAACTGATTAGATGAGACTTCTCTCATTGTTGAAGGCAATATCCTCAGTTGATTGAAGATGTAATCAGTTATAGATGCAATCAACTTACAGATGATTTAAATCCATGAATATCCTCACAGTAACAATCAGACCAGTGCTTGCTTGGCCAAACAACTGGACATTGTAACTTAGCCAAGTTGGCACATGAACTTAACCATCACTGTTCACCCCTTGTCAACTTGGCACCCATCACCATACTTAATCTCTGAACAAAACCTGCAACAGTCACATTTTCACCATTGTCCTTCGTACAACTGGAAGTGCACTAACTCTTTCCCCAGAAGAGGATGCAAGTTCTTGGGTAATATTCACTCTTAAACTTGATATCCTATAATTTAAATACTATAACATAAAGTTAATACAATTTATGTTATATGATAAGGGGAGAAGAGGAAGAAAACAAAGATATTTGCTTTATGTATTGTGATATTTAGAAGCTGTATGTACCCTAGAAAAGTATGTTCTTAAAGTTAATCTATTCCTGTGGGTGTGGACCCATTTATAAGAAGGATCTTTTGGTGAGTAGGATCTTAAGATGTGACCCACCTCATTCAAGGTGGGTCTTTTTTATTTATTTTTTTATTTTTTTTATTTTACAAGTTCATCTTTAGGTATTGATCTTTATTTTTATTATTTTTTTTTTATTATGGGTAAAAATCAAAATTCTCACAATACATACAAACATTTGCAAAATGATATATAAATATATATGCATATATGTGTATTTGCTTACAAAAATGTTATTTATATATATATATATACATATATTTTAAGAGGTGCTTAGATTACCCAAAATATTACACGGAACCCACTGGGATTCCCATGTTGCCCACCTCCCACACCCCCCACCACATCCCACACAAACATCTCCCACAGTGTGACCCACCACCCTCAATGAACTTACACATCCTGGAGCCTTGCCACCAAC
>JAKSZT010053883.1:5122016-5134317 GCA_026826555.1 Tolypeutes matacus | reverse complement strand
AACATTTGCAAAATGATATATAAATATATATGCATATATGTGTATTTGCTTACAAAAATGTTATTTATATATATATATATATATATACATATATTTTAAGAGGTGCTTAGATTACCTAAAATATTACACGGAACCCACTGGGATTCCCATGTTGCCCACCTCCCACACCTCCCACCACATCCCACACAAACATCTCCCACAGTGTGGCCCACCAACCTCAATGAACTTACACATCCTGGAGCCTTGCCACCAACCATAGACCACAGTTCACACTGTAGACCACACTCTCTCCCACTCAGTTCTGAGTGGTGTGTGCTGATTTAAAATGGCCTACATCCGTTGCCACAACAGTACTCAGGACAACCTCCAACTCCCAAAGAAGCCCCTGTATTTCAACTGCTCATCCCCTCCCTACCCAAAAAGTGTCAAGTGGCCACTGGCTCCACCTCATTGTTATAATTTCTTGCATTGCTAGAATCACCATATGTGAGCAAGAGAATACCATCAAGGTGGGTCTTAATCCTCTTACTGGAGTCCTTGATAAGAGAATGAAATTCAGACAAAAAGAAAGCCACAGGAGCAAGAAGCTGAAAACAAGCAAACCTGGAAGAGAAGGGAGAGACCAGCAGATACCACCATGTGCCTTCCCATGTGACAGAGGAGCCCAGGATTGTTGGCAAGTGGTCTTCAGGAGGAAAGCATCGTCTTGATGATGCCTTGATTTGGACATTTTCATGGCTTCAAAACTGTAAGCTTGTAAGCTAATAAATTCCCATAATTAAAGCCATTGCATTTTATTGTATCTACTTTCAACAGCTTAGCAAACTAGAACATATATCTAAATCTATCTATCTATCTATCTATCCACAGACATATTTATACCAAAAAAAGGAATAAATATTCATAACCATACAGTCCTTTTGTTTCAATAACTGGTCACGTGGCTGTAGCTTGTATTTAAAAGTACCTTCTTCCACTACCCATTCCATACCCCCTTTACCCTCAGGAAGCACCTCAGCTGTCTAGGCTCTTTGCCTGGTGGGGTGACCCAAACCTTCATTCCTGAAGGTTCTGGGCCATTAGTCATCTTGCCTGGATTGGGTTATTGCAGTTTTCCATTGATTTTAATCACAGGGCATGATAGTACTAAGAGATGGCCAAAGGGATCTCCTATATACCAGGCTTCCAGGCAAACTTTTCTTTACCTCCCTTGTGTCATTGCAGTCCTATTTCCCCGTGATAGTCAGGATCAATCACCCCAGTCAGTACAGTAGTTCCCTTCTTTGCCTGTTGATTCAGAGGCATGAGATGCCCAAAGTGGCCAGGTGGCAGTCTTAACTTCTATTTCAAAGGAATCATTGTTGTGTGTCCTGGTGAAAGCACTCCTCCTTTTGGAAATGAGACCTGTAGACCAGCAGAGCTTAAGGTTGCAGGGACAGGAAGCAAAAATTTCTCTAGTGAATCAGTAGGGATAATAGTGAGTGGTACCACTCCCATTTCCACCCCTTGATTCCTAGACCTATGAATCCTGGCTATGGGAGAAACAGCACCCTAGAGTGACTGCTGATTTAGTGCCCCAGCCCTACAAGATATTGCTACTCAGCTGGCACCGTGATTGAGTCTTCAAAATACCATTCCACCATTCTATCAATCCAGCTGCTTCAGAATGATGGGGAACATTGTATGACCAGTGAATTCCATGGGCATGTAGCTATTCCCATGCTTCATTTGCTGTGAAGTGGGTTCCTTGATCAGAAGCAGTGCTGTGTGGAATACAGTAAAACAGTAATGATAACAATAATGTAATACTGTAAGTCTGCGGATAGGAGTTTTGGCAGAAGCATTGTGTACAGAGAAGGCAAACCCACATTCAGAGTATGTATCCATTCCAGTTACAACAAATGCTGCCCCTTCCATGATGGAAGTGGTCCAACGTAGGCAACCTGTCACCAGGGAATGGTGCCATATCAGGGGCTGAGTGCGGGTCTCTGCTGCTGGCAGATTGGGCACTACAATCTGCAGTGGCTGTAGCCAATCAGCCTTGGTGAGGAGAAGTCCATGTTGCTGAGCCCATGCATAACCTCCATCCCTACCACCATGGCCACTTTGTTCATGAGCCCATTGGGCAATGACAGGAGTGGCTGGGGAAAGGCTGAGCGTTAGACACAGAGCAGGTCATCTTAGCCACTTGAATATTAAAATCTTCTTCTGCTGAAGTCACCCTCTGGTGAACATTCACACAGGACACAAATATCTTCATGTGTTTTGCCCGCTCAGAAAGGTCTATCCACATACCTCTTCCCTAGACCTCTTTGTTACCAATTTTCCAGTCATGTTCCTCCCAACTCCCTGTCATCTGGCCAAACCATTAGCAACAGCCCATGCATCAGTGAATAAATATATGTCCAGCAATTTATCCTTCCAAGCAAAATGAACAACCAGTTGCACTGCTTGAAGTTCTGCCCACTGGGAGGATTTCCCTTCACCGCTGTCCTTCAGGGATATCCCAGAAAGGGGCTGTAGTACTGCAGCTGTCCAATTCCAGGTGGTACCTGCATATTGTGCAAAACCATGTGTAAACCAGGCCCCTGTTTTCTCTTCCTCAGTCAGCTGATAGGAGGTAACTCCCCCAAGAGGCCATATCTGTGGGCTGGGAAAGAGAAGGTAATGTGGCAGGAGTAGAGTCTATAGGCATTTGGGCTACTTTGTCATGTAACTTACTTGTGTCGTTAGCCCTAACTAGTATATTTCATTTCCATTTTATGATGGACTGCTGTGTGCATGCCCAAATTTATTGTTCGGCAGGTCAGACAACACTCAGTTCATGATAGGCAACTCAGGTCTCACAGTAAAGCATGCCAGATCAAAGCTGCAATAGCTGCCCATTGTTAAGCATTCGGTCTCTACTAAGGCCCAGTAGCAGGCCAAAAGGTTTTTCTCAAAAGGAGAGTAATTATCTGCAGAGGATGGCAAGGCTTTGCTCCTAAATCTTAAGGGTCTGTGCTGTGATTCTCCTATAGGGGTCTGCCAAAGGCTCTAGAGAGCATCTCTATTTGCCATTGACACTCCCACCACCATTGGACTTGCTGGATCATATCGCCCAAGTGGCAGAGAAGCTTGCACAGCGGCCTGGACTTGTTGCAGAGCCTCCTCTTGTTCCAGTCCCAATCAAAGCTAACTGCTTTTCAGGTCACTCAGTAAATGAGACAGAGCAGCACACCCAAATGAGGAATATGTTATCTCCAAAATCCAAAGAGGCCAACTAGGTGTTGTGCCTCTTTTTTGGTTATAGGAGGGACCAGATGCAACAGCTTATCCTTCACTTTAGAAGGGATGTCTTGACATGCCCCACATCACTGGACAGTCAGAAATTTTACTGAGGTGGAAGGTCCCTGCATTTTTGTGGGACTTCTCTCTCACCCTGTAACACACAAATGCTTTACCAATAAGCCTAGAGTAGTTGCTACTTCTTGCTCACTAGGTCCTATCAACATTATATCATCAATATAATGGACCAGTGTGATGTCTTGTGGGAGGGAGAGATTATCAAGGTCCCTGCAGACTAAATTATAACATAGGACTGGAGATATATAAACCTGAGGTAAGACAGTGAAGGTATATTGCTGCCCTTGCCAGCTGAAAGCAAACTGTTTCTGGCAGCCTATACTAACAGGAATTGAGAAAAAAACATTTGTGAGATCAGTAACTGCATACTACTACCAGGGGAAGTGTTGATTTCCTCAAGAACAATACCACATCTGGAACAGCAGCTGCAATTGGAGTCACCACCTGGTCAAGTTTACAATAATCCACTATCATCCTCCACGATCCATCTGTTTTCTGCACAGGTCAAATTGGGGAGTTGAATGGGGATGTGGTGGGAATCACCACTCCTAAATCCTTCAAGTCCTTGATGGTGGCACTAATCTCTACAATCCCTCCAGGAATGTGATACCATTTTTGATTTACTATCTTGCTAGGTAGAGGCAGTTCTAGTGGCTTCCACTTGGCCTTTCCTACCATAATAGCTTTTATTCCACAAGTCAGTTGCCATGTATATCTATTCAATTATGCATTCTGGAACTTGAGAAATAACCACTGTGAGTTGGACCTTAGCTAAAAATCCATTGATCGCCTGCCTTCCATATGTACCTACTCTGACTGGTGGGCCACAGTGACATTTTGGTCTCCTGGAATTAGTGTGACTTCCAAGCAGGTATCTAATAACCCCCCAAAATATCTCCAAATTGCAATTATCCTGGTAAAGGGCCATAGGTCCTTTTAGGAAGGCTGGTAGGAAGATTAACAATATAAATTTTTGGCAGTGTAGCAGGGTCTTTCTCCAAAAGGACCTGGCCTTCCCTTTATTCAAGGGGTTCTGAGTCTATAAACTGTCTCATGCCTGGAAATTATTGAGGAGCCGTAACTCTCTGTTTCTGTGATTCAAGTTAGACTTTCATTCACTTGACCTAGATCTCTTCTGCTTATACAGATCAAGTACGAATTTAGTAGACTGCCCATTTATTTTACTTCTAGGTGCCCTACTCTTGGTACCAAATCTGTATTAGTCAAGGTTCTCCAGGGAAACAGAACTGACATATATACATATGACATGTGTGTGTGTGTGTGTATGTGTATAAAATATAATGCAAATAAATTATAAGACTTATTATAATTAACTTATTAACTCTGGGGCTGGGTGAGTTCAAATTCCATAGGGCAGGCTATAAGCTGGGAACACCAATGAAGGTTTTCTGTAGATTCCCAAGGAGAAACTGGCTGGGCTGAAGCAGAAATGGAAATTCTTCCTTCTGCCTGCTGAAAATCATCACTTCTCCTTTTAAGGGCTTCAGCTGATTGGGTGAGACTTCTCTCATTGTTGAAAGCAATCTCCTCAGATGATTGAAGATGTAATCAGCCACAGATGCAATCAACTTACTGATGATTTAAATCCATGAATATCCTCACAGTAACAATAGGCCAGTGCTCGCTTGACCAAACAACTGGACACCATAACCTAGCCAAGTTAACCATCACAGACACCTATAATGCATGAATGGTATGAAGTTAACCATCACAGACTCTTATAATGCATATAATGGTATGTTTGATGGTGTCCCATAGGTCTCTTAGGCTTTGTTCACTTTTCTTCATTCATTTTTCTTTCTGGTCCTCACACTGAATAATTTCAATTGTCTTATCTTCTAGTTCACTGATTCTTTCTTCTGCTAGTTCCAATTAGCTGTTGAACTCCTCTAGGGCATTTTTAATTTCAGATATTGTGGTCTTCTGCTCCAGAATTTCTGTTTTGTTCCTTTTTGTAATTTCTATCTCTTTATTGAAAATATCAGTTTGTTCATATATTGTTTTCCTGATATCCCTTAGTTCTTTGTCTATGTTTTCCTTTAGCTCTTTGAGCATACTTAAGACCATTTTTTAAAATGCCTTTGTCTGGTATAACTAAAGCATTGATGGTTTCTGATGTTTTATCTTGCTCCTCTGGATGGGCCATCATTTTCTATATCTCTGTATGCTTGTAATGTGTACATTGTACACATTTTAATATTTTAATGTGTTAACACTGGAATTTAGTTGCTGAGGTGTCTGTTCTTAAGGTTTATATCTAGCTTGTGACATGACAGAGATTTCCTTGAATGCCAGGAGCTAACAAAAACAAATAAACCAAATCATCTTTCAAAGTATTTGCAGATTGGCTGTGTTTTGGGTGGTGCTGTCCTTTAGAACAGTCCAAGGCAAAAGCATAGAGTTCTCTTCTGTCTTTTCTGAGCATGTATGTTGTCATGGCCTTAGGAATTACCCAATTTACATGGATCTGAATGCCTCCCTTTTCTCTCTATGAAATAGTCTTTCTTCCTGGTCCTGGGTAATCTATTGTGTGTCTTAAAACTGGTAATCCTTTGCCCTAGCCTGCTACAGTTTGATTGTTCTTATACTGATTTAGCTGTCTGTAAGCTGTTTCTGTATGCAGGGCAAGTTATGGGACAGTAAGCTAGAGAAGAGTGTCCTTGTTCAATCTTTTAAGCTGCCATCGATAGATCGGCACAGGTATACATGTACCCCACTATACACATGAGGGTTACTTTGCTCCCTTTAGAATGAGGACAGGAGCCTGCACTGAGAGCACAAGCTGGCTCCATACTGAACCAGGGAGAGGGTGGGGGAAGGACAGCAAGGGTGCCACAAGATTTCCCTAAGTTTTTTTTTTTTTTTTTTCAGGGGAGAGCGCGAATGCAGTCCCCGACCACCACAAATTATGCAGTCGAGTTTCCCGCATTTGGGGAAATCGCAGGGGTCAGCACATCCGGAGTGCAATGGATAAGCCTCGCCCTGGGAAAACCACCTTCGTGATCATGGTATCTCCCCTGCCAGGTAAGTATTCCCTAAGTTTTTTGTTTGTTTGTTTGTTTATAGGAGGTACTGGGGATTGAACCTGGGACCTCATACATGACAAGCAGTTGCTCAACCTCTGAGCTACACCTGCTCCCCTTCCTACAGTTTTTAAGTTGTCTTTTTCTTTTGTTCCCCTTTGAAATCTTTTCTATTTAACATAGGTTTAATCAAGAAATGAAACATACAAATGCAAGAAATATGTAAAGGTAGAAATAGTGTGCATTCACCAATACAAAACACAACGTTAATTGAAGTGAAAACTACAACAATGCTTTGTAGTTGCCTAGATTTCCCTAGGGGACAGCAAGTCAATGCTTATCAGCCGTCCTCAGAAGAGACAATTTTGATTAATATCAAACCCTTCTGACTCAGTCTATTAAACCCCAAAGGAAGGATATTCTTCAGATATAAAAGACAAATCTTTGATGAATAATTCTACCATATTGCCATCCCAAGCATTAATATCTATGTGGCACCTCTAAAAAGAGAGAGTGTCTGAATTTTAGGAAGATAACTTACTAAAATACCTCGGTTCCATTTTCGCAAGCACTTCTCAGCTTTCCCTCTCCCCAGGAAGGAACCCAAGATGCAAAGGTGTCCCCACTGGAGAAGCAAAACACTAGTTAAATAATTCATTACACTGTCTATAGATACAGGGTCAATTACTTGTGACATAATTCCTGCTTAAAGATGATGAGATATTTTTAAAATTGACAAAAGCCTGAAGATAGAAAGAGCCATTGGCACTACACCACCTGCTGGTTGACCCTCTAGGGCTGACACACTCCTATGAAGACCACAGGAATCTGAGCATATTTCCCCTTTGTCTACTGATTGGTTCCAAGATGCACATAAGAGGAAATGGCTTAGTCCACCACAGAGAGTCTCTATAGACTGTGGAGCTGATGTGGAATTGTCACTTCAGCTCTTTATTTTCAAACTCCCGCCCAGTGGGCACTGGTTTTCTCACATTACTGCATGGCATTCTTCCTGCCATGTTCTCTGTAGTCCACTGGTTTCATGTCCAGCACAGAGGCCTTAATTCAAGACTCATCATTGTAGGCTTCCAGTTTGACCCTGATCCTGAACGTGGAAGATCGAAAGTTGGCATTCTGGGAAATTTCCTCAAATGCCTGCTCATTCTTCTCTTTTAATTCCCCAAGATAAAGCAGTGTTTTGTCTGAGGATGGTCTCTGCAGACTCCTGGAAAGAAGTCACCCACGGATTCCCTTGAAAATCTGCAATATTTACTGACAGTATCATGCGTACTTGAAATTGGGAAATCCACAGTCACACTCCTCACAGTAGTATAAACCATTCTGTTGATGGATCACTTTCTCATTGCAGTCTTGAGCTGGGAAGGCCTGGTGCATACAGCTCTCCTTGAGAAGACACACCACTGTCTCCACACAGCTGAAATAGTCTGCTTTGTCACCCTGGCCCAGATTCTCCAATTTAACCTCATATAAAGTTTTCCAGTTGGTGTTGCCCCTCCTACTCCTCCACTCTTTAGATCAGAGAACAAAACAACATTAACAGCTCATCCTTCAGAGGCAAACCATCCACAAAGCTTCTAGGCCTCTGGCATATCAGGATTCACAATGACAGAGTGTGAAAACAGTACAGTGAAAAGCACTGTCTACCAAAATCAGAAACTCTGGCTCCTTTGATAGCCATCACAGGCTATCTGAAACCATCAAATCTATCAGCATCTTCTCCCCACAGAGTAGCAGTCACCACCTTCCCCGACATGTCCATCAAGTAGCTATTTCTCTTAGAAACGGCTCTGTTGTTAAATTTCATCATGATTTTAGTGGCATCTTCATAATTCTTGCGGATTGCAATTATGTCTACAAGGAGTCTTTAGACTTGTTCTCCAGGTCACCAATCCCAGGGAAATCAAAGTGAACTGTAGGTACATGATGACCATCTTCACAGGGCAAGACAGACGTCTCATCATTGAAGGTCATCTTATGGTCATTTTTAACAGCTGTGAATTCTTTGTTAGCAATCTTTAGGGTGCCTTTTGAGAAATAATAGACCTTGTTCACTTCAGTAAGGGGAAAGAACTTGTCCACTTGCTCGGTGAAAGCAGTGACTCTAATTTCACCACTTTCATCAACCAGTTCTAAGGAGAAAAGCTTTCCTTCTCCCCAGGAATTGCTCCAGGTACGGACCTGACTTTAATTGGTAACACAAGCACAAATAGTCTACTTGGAGTGGTAAGGAGTAAGGCTGGCAATGGTTACCACTCTGGACTGTTTTCCCCTGGGAGAGCTCACCAGGCCAGTATTTCCAGCTTTTCCAAATGTCTTTGAGACACCAAAAGAATTAGACACAGTGGAACCCATTCCTGAACTGCCGTTCTGCTGCTGGGGCTGACTGGCTGGTGGGCTGGTTGCTGGGCCTGGGGAAGGAACAACTTGCTGCTGCCCTCGTCCTTCATTATAGGGACTGGATTGCCAATCTTTAATCCAACTGCTTCTGCTGACTTCAAAACTTCTAGCTCCATCAAAATAACAGCTCTCCTTCCATCTTTCAGTGTTAACAACTAATCGGTTAATCTGGCAAATACAGTTGTTCTTCGCCAACCAGAGGGTTCAACTATGCTGCCAACATGAAAGAGGATACAGCGCTTAATCCATCACTCGTAAGCAATCGATAACGGGGTGTAACGGGACTACGTTAGTGACTCGGAGGGTGGGTTTTATGGATGCATGTCCCTGTTGCAGTACAGGTGCCACGGCTCCTTCACTCAGCTGGCCCACCCTGGTTCCGCCGGGCTGCCTTTTTCTTGATTCTGCATTCTCCCAGTTACTGTAACCCTTTAACTGTTTCTGGAGCTCTGAGAGATGTGCTTCTGAACATTTTTGCTAGTTATTTGTAGATTCCGTGGGGGAACGGAACCCTGGAGCATCAACATTCACCATCTTGGGGACGTAATTCCCTGAAAGCCAATAAAATAGATTTGATGTCATGTGTCTTGATTGTGGAGGTGGCTCACAGGTGTACACATCTGTTAAAACTCATTGAATTGTACAATTTAAGTGGGTGTAGCTTATTGTAAGTAAATCATACCTCAAGTAAAACGTTAAAAATAAAAAACAATAAAAAGATCAGGGCGGTGGGTATTGGAGGGGGGAGCAGCTTTTTCCGTAACTAATTCTGCCAAGCAAAGGCTCAGGTAGGAGAGTAAAATGAAAATAGGATTGTTTTACCACCAACGTCAACCAGCACCTGCTTCAACCCCTACCAAGATTTTTATCCACCCACCCTCTTAACCACCTGAGACTTCTTGGAGAAGAAAAGAAGGGAGGGAGGGAGGGAGGAAACACCTCTCTTGGAAGTGGGAGAAGCAGAATTCTCCAAAGCTGCAGGTGGGTGTGATCTCCCCTCGAAGACCCTGGAAACCTGTGTTTGTTACCATTACGGAGACAGCCTTGTAGAGTAGCAGTCCTGAAGAAAGCCTGGTGCCCCTTGGAGAAGGGAGTGAAACCCACCCGCTATAACCTCTTCTCCCTTCCTGTCTTTGGGATCTGGGCACAGGGCAGGCTCCAGGTTGCAAAGGAGGGGAAAGGCTTCCTCAGACCTGGCCATCAGTGCCCATCACTCATGCTAGCATAGGGCTCTGAGGCCTCTGGCCTACTCCCTCTCCCACCTCCCAACTTATTTAGGGGGCACACCTGGGTGCTTGGGAAAACACTTCATTTCCTGAGCTGTTGACTTAGTCCCAAAGGAAGTCATGACTATCGACAACAGCAGCTACTGCTACTTCTCTTCCTGTGAGAACTTCTGAGTGTTCACCTTGTGCCCAGCTGTACAAGCGTGAGCGCATTTAGTTTTCCCAATCCTAGAGGTAAACTCTCTGAAAACAGATGAGGAAACTGAGGCTCAGAGAGGGTAAGTAACCTACCCAGGGTCACACAGCTAAGACAAGGCAGAGCTGGACCTCAAGCTCAGGTCTATCAGGCCCCAAACTTGGCTCTCATACATGGCGTAGAGCAGAGGAAAATGCATTTCTCTGCCTCACCTGGTGGCACTGAATTCATAGTAATGAGCCCCACGTGAGTGACCCACCCTTGGTAAGTTGAATTTCAAATGCCTGCTGCTGGTATAGGAGTGCCCTGAGCATGCTCCCACCTCCACCCTACCCAAAGGCCCCGGGGAGAGGGCAGAGCTGGACAGCCCAGCAACCGTGGACCAGTCCAGGTGGGTCCTGCATGCAGCTCTGCAGGAGAGGCATGTGCCCTCCACACACTTCTCAAATGACCACCTGCTCCCAAAGAGAGGGGCTTCAGAGCCATCAGGGGTCACACAGCGCCTAACTCTGCCGACAGATGGATGCAAAGGTGTGGGTTCCTGGCATCCAGTTCAGCCTGATGGTGGCCAGTTCTGGCCTCCTGAAGCTCTGGCCTTCCTCTGAAACCACGGCAGCCCCTCCCCTCCAAAGCCCTTGTCTGCCGAGACAGCTCTGAGGAAAGGGCCCTCTTTGGCTGACATTTCAGCTGGATTCCAGAGAGGCCGATTTTGTCTGACTGGGTGACATGGATGGATGGACTGGAGGACGGTAATAGGAAGAGGCTGCGGAGACACCAGGTGCCAGTGAGGGGAGGGCTGGCGGCCCCTTGCAGATGTGGTGGGGGGGGGGCGGAGGAGAGGGTGAACAGGAGGAGGAGACGGATGTGAGGGCGGAGGTGGTCAAGGGGTTGGGAAGTGGCTGGAGAGAATGGCGAAAGCCAGTGAGCTGAGAGTGGAAGATAGAGCAGAAAGGGGCTCTGAGGCTGGAAAGAGGAGAGGCCAGCCTTGGAGGGCTGGACTGCAGGATGTTGTAGGGGAAGATCCTGAAGGAGGGAGAAAACACCAGGGTAATTAGAGCAAAGGAGAAGCAAGGCAGAGGAGAGCGAAAACATTAGTAGCTTCATCCGGTTAGAAAACAACCCTGGGCTAGGAATGCACCAAGGCTATTTGGGTGCGGAATGGGGCAGGGAGGTAGGAGGGGCCCAGGTGCCCCAGGATGGGGAGGAGGCTGCCCGGGTCGGGGACTCATGTCTGCTGTCTGGGTGTGTCCGTGTCTGGCAGGAAGTGTGCGCAGGGCCTTGGCTGGGTTTTGGCAGCCGTGTCTGCACGGCACAGAGAGCAGCCGCAGGTGACCTGGAGTCCCCGAGTGCCCGAGGCTGTCCTGGTCGGTGGTGGGGTTGAGGAGGGCAGGAGCAGGGGTGACAGCTGGTTCTGTAAGGGACTTTATCTTGGGAAATGGAACTGTACTGCTGGGGATATTCCGGAACAAGAATAAACTCTGGGAGGCTTAGTTTAGGCCCATGGACACTTCAGCTAGGCGCCCGAGGCTCTCTGATAATAATGGTATTAAGCTCTTCCGATCAAGCATTGGCAATTGCTGTGGCCTGTGCTCGGCACTTAGCATGCATCGGCTTGCTTTGTCACCCTGAAACTCCCGGGATGGGGGCCCTCCTCTTGCAGACGAGGCAGCTGGGGCTCAGAGGCCCATCTAGTATGAGCTAGCAAAAGCCAGCGCTGAAATCTGGACCGCGCCACCTTCACAGCCTGGGTCCCGAGGCAGCCCTCTCTCCAGGAGGCAGGGTCTGCAGCCGCCCGGGGAGGGGCTTGCCTTGGACCCTGGGCTGCAGCCACCCCTCCAGCGAGGCCCTGCGGCCTCTGTCCACCGGGAGACTCTCCTTCCACTCCCCTCTGTGTGGGTCACTAAGGGAGGGGCAGTGCTGACCAGCTGTGTGTGTGAGTGAATCAGGGAGCGAGTGTGGGTGTGTGAATGTGAGCGTGGGCATGTGACTGTGCTAGTGTGAGTGTGCGTGGGTGTGTATGTGAGTGAGCGTCTGTGGGCATGTGAGTGTGTGAATGGGTGACCGTGTGTAAG
>JAKSZT010053883.1:5080868-5122006 GCA_026826555.1 Tolypeutes matacus | reverse complement strand
GTGAGTGTGTGAATGGGTGACCGTGTGTAAGTGTGTGAGTGTGTAAGGGTGTGAGCATGTGTGTGAGCGTGTGAGCGTGGGCCCCCTCCCTCAGAGCCAGCTGCTCTCTGTCCTGGGGTCGCGCCAGCCGGGAGACCCTGGGAGACCCTGGCCCCCGTGGTGTCTGGCTGTCCTGACAGGAAGTCGCTCAGCCTTCAGCGTCCAGGCAGCCTCGCTGGGCCGGGACAGGATGCTGTGGTCTCCACAGAAAAACGAGAACCGGAGAGGGCGGGAAGGGCGGGGAGGGAGAGAGGAGCCTGGGGGGCTGGCATGTGAGACCACGTCTCCTCGAAAGGGGAGGAAGCTTTGGCAATGCTCCAAGACCCTACAAATAAGGGGGTGGGTTTACCTCACGCCCCCAGGGATGTACCAGCCTGGGCTTCTTGCTTCTCTTTGACCTCCTGGGTTCCTCTGGATGGAACTGCCACCCCCCCCATACCTGCTGGGCCCACAGGAACCCTGCCCGTCTTGGCGGGCGCAGCTCACGCTCTGCTTCCCACCCCTGGGGACAAGGCGTCCCCACTGCGCCCCTGAGTCCCTTACTGGGCGCTGAGCCAGCCAGGGCTTCCGCTGCAGGGATTTTCCCCGCCGAGGGCACAGCCCTCGCTCCCCAACTAGATGGGGAGTCCTTCAGTTCTCTTCACCCTCCACAGCTCCCCGTCCTGTCCCCAGTGAAGCCTCAGTCTCATTTTCCTTTTCCTAATGCTTGGTAGGATTAAATACAGGACTCAGGAATTTCTAACTGGGATTCACAGTCAAGCTGTGGCTTATGACGAGGCAGACTTTCATGTCATAATCTCACCCCTGGAAATCGGAGAATTTGATTTAAGATGATAATCTCCAAAAAAGAAAGAATTTTACATAGGCAGATGTTTGCAACGGTGTCATTTAAAATGATGAGAAATTGGCAACTACCTACAGGTCTTAAAGGAGAATGGCCAAATGAATAACTGTGTATCTCCCGGAAAAATACTAGATAGACATTTTTAAAAGGCGATTACTCGGTATTAACAGAAATGTTTCGTAATAATGTAAAATCCGGCATGTTAAAAAACCACACACACACACAACAAACTTGTATCCAAAATGTCTGCGTAGGGAATACAGCAAAATGTTAATGGTTTATGTTACCTTGAGTGACTTCTAATTTCTTCTTTCCACTTTTCTAAAACAAGCATGAATAACTTATATTAAGATTAGTTATACTTTAAAAATATCTTTTTCCTTATAAGTCATATTTACTTTTTGTAAAACAACACGAATAAAGACTAGAAGAAAATAAAAATGTTAACATTTTATGTATTTCCTTCTAGTCCTTTTTCCACGCATATTTCCACATCTATCTATAGATACTCTTTTGACTAGGGTAGAAAAATCCCAAGGAATTTGGGAGGCATGCTCTCTGGCCCACTGCAGCCCCTGGCAGGCACAGCTTCCTGCTGGGGTCTTGGCCCAGGGTGAGCCCACCACCCTCAGACCAGGAAGCTGCCCACCGGGGCCCCACTACCCCCATTGCAGCCTCCAAGCTCTGGTCCTGCCTCTTCTAGGCCTTTCCAGGGACCTCTAGGCAACTAATTTGCTAGTTAATCCTGACATTTCCAAACTCTAAAGTCTCTTTAACCAGGGGGAAACTTTCCCCTTTCAAGTGGTTTTGGCAGTTTTGGGCCACGCTTGGGGGATTTTCCATCTCGGTTCTGCAGGTTAGCCAAACAACCTGCAGATTTGGCCCCTGAGGTTTGGAGGGGGCCTCCATGCCTCGCCATGCAGTGGGGGGCACACTTGCTGTGGGGCTCTGCCAAGGCCGGGCCACCCCAGGCCCCCTGGGAAACTGCTGGCAGGATTCCAATGGCCAGCAGAACTGTCACACCCTCGGCCTGGGGGCTGTCTCCACGCCCCTAGGGCAGGGGGGTCCTGTCACTCTTCCTAGGAAATGCTATGCACTCGTGGGGGGCAGGAGGTGGGCTACGAGGAACCCTGGTGGGCACAGCCTGTTCTCAGCCTGGGACTCCCTCACCCCACCCCCACCCCATCCCATCCTGTGGCCACATCTGCCCCCATGAATAAGATCCTGTGATTCAGAACTTCTCTATTCCCCCTCAACACCCCCCCCACCGCTCCCAAACCCACCCTCCTTCTCCCGGCTCCCTCCACCAGCCCCAACGGCTTAGCAGCTTTCTGATAACCACAGCTGTGTTTCTTTCTTGGTCAGAGGTGAACGTGAATAAATAGTCACCAGGTTCTGCCCGGAGCAGACTTTCCTTTGTAACAGCCTTGTTTCCACTTAGAGGGCAAAACAGGTCAGGCTGGCCAAGCCCTCCTTGCCTGGCCAGGGTGCAGATGAGGCTGGGGTGGGGAGGCACTGGGCTCAGGACCTGTGCTGGAGTGTGGGGGGGGACCAGGGCTCCCAGAAACTGCAGCCTTCTGCCTGCTCCAGGGCCCAGCATAGAGCGAGGCACGCAGGGGGCACTTCGCTGCAGCTGTGGAATGCTATTCCCAAGCCCCAAGGGGCTGCAGCAGAGGGATGTGGGCATGCTTGCTTTCTTGAGGGTGGGAAAAACCACTTTGGTTCCCTCCTCTGAAGCCCAAATCAATGCAAAAAGCATTGGTGAGCGCCTGCTGTGCGCAGAATACGCGCTTCTTAAAATAAACCACACGAAAACCAGCCTTGTCATCCTATCCCTCACCGCACACCCCAGACTTCCAGAGTTCCCCTCCTGTCTCCCGGCAAACCAAGGCCCTCAGGCCCCCACGCAAAGAGGGGGATGCTTTGCAGACCTGGCCTGGCGTGTTGGACTTTAAAGAGAACCTTTTAAAGTGACACTTCCTTTAATCCAGTAAACATTTATCTGAGGTTGCGACTGTATTTTTAAAATCGTTGCTAATGGCATAAGGGGACCTCAGACACGAAGGTGCCCCCAAATCGACCGTTGCTTGCCAAGGAGGCGGCAGGGCCTGGGGGAGGCAGAGGAGGCGGGAACCACCCTATTTGTGTAATAGTCTGACTCTGCTGGTTTCAGGGACAGAGAGGCCGGCTCAGGGTGCCTCAGAGAGCGGGGCTCCCCTGGAAGGATGAATGTGGAGCTAAAGGCGGGAGGAGCCTCAGCCAGGCCACACGGAGGCCTCCTGGCCCCTGCCCCCGAGGCTGGCAGCACCTGGGGCTGCCCCTGAGGCATCCAGGGTGCCCCTCCCCAGCGGCTCTGCCCTTCACATGCCTCAGCAAACCCCTTCCATCCAGGCACATCTTCCGCAGCCTCTTCCCCTTCTGCTCCCAGGAGCCTGGCCCTTGCCAGGTCCTGCACCTCCAAACTCTGCTCGTGGCGGCTCAGAGCCTTCACTTTGGGGCACTTGCTAGGCCACTGGTCGGCCCAGCTCCTAGTGGGTCCTTTGCTGGGGGGGGTAGTTCCATTTGAAGAGGCCCTTCTCCTTCTGCCACCCCCTGTGGGGGACCTTGCTGATTCTGTGTGTCTGGCATCCCTTCCCCCCTCTCTCTCTTATGAGAAATTGTTCTGAGTGTTTCCAAGAGCCTGCCTCCCTCTCCTCAGGGGTGGGCCTGTGACCTGGACAGAGTTTGGCAATCTTGGTACCTATCTCCCCCCCACCCCCTGACTGCCGTGATTGGCTTAGGAATAGGCACATGACCCAAGCTGGCCAATCAGAAACCAGAATACTCCCAGGTACTTTTCAGGCAGACCTGGTGGGCAGCAGCTCTCTCTGGGGGGCTGCTGAGCTGGAAGGAAGTAAACCTTGGGTTTCAGGTGACTCTCATACCCCTTTTGTAGAGAATACCTTACTTTACACATGTGGAGAAAGAGAGACCCGACGATGTCCTTTGAACTCCTGGATCTTGCTGTACCTGAAGCTGGCCCATCTGTGAAGTTCAGAATCTTGAGATGGGAGATTATTCCGGATTATCCAGATGGGCCTTTGAGAGTGAGGGAGGAGGGCTAGAGTTCAGATGAGAAGATGTGAGGATAGAGGCAGAGGCCACAGTGATGCGGGGCCACTGGCCAAGGAAGGGACACTCTCTAGAAGGTGGAAAATGCAACGACACGGATTCTCCCATAGAGCTTCCGGAGGGAGCATGGCCCTCCCAACACCTTGAATCTTGCACTCCTGATCTCCAGAATTGGAGGGTAATACATGGATCTGTTTTAAGCCACTAAGTAGTTTGTTATAGGAGCAAGAGGAAACGAATATGCTCGGCCAGCCGCACGCCCTCTCTGTCACCTTAACGTCTGCACCTGTGCTGTACCTTCTGCCTAACGTGCCCTTTAGCACACTCTGAGCTTTCTCACGCCTTCCAGTCCTTCAGGATTCAGCCCAGGTGTCCACGAAGCCCTCCTCCGCTCAGGCGACCATCTGTCCATGTGTCCGCCCCCATTCCCACCCCCAGCTAGGCCGTAACCCCCCACCTCCCACTCCTGCTTATTGTGCACCTACTGTAGGCTGGACACAAGCAACATGCTTGTCCTCTTGCAGCTTTTGTTCTGGAGGGGAGATAGACACAGGGGTCCGAGGGCAGGACCTCTCCTCTCTCACCAGGGTATCTGCAGACCTGGTGGTGTCAGGCACACGGCAGAGCGAGGGCGGGGATGGGTTTCCTGTCTGAAAGAGGCCTATAGCTCCAGGCCTCGTCCTCACACATATCCCAGCGCTGCCCCATCCCCAGGGGCCACTCCATTCTGGGAAGGCCCAGACGCCGAGTCAGGAGGCTGCGAGTCAGGCTGAGGGGGCTTTGCTGCATCTAAGCATTCCCCAGACCCTCCCACACTTGCCGAGTCTTCTCGTTGCTTCTCCAGAGCCCAAGGCCCTCTCAGGGACCAGAGGCGCATGGGGCCCATTCATCAGTCTGCGTCCTCAGTGTGTCTCTTCCCATCTGCACTGCTGCTGCTTGCTCCTTTTCCCAGGAAGAGCACCCAGCCCCCTGCCCTGAGCACAGTGGTTCTCCACCAGGAGCGATTTTGCACCCCAGGAGAGAACAAAGACACAAGAAAGCGATGGAGAAAATGGCAATGTCTGGAGATATTTGTGGTTGTCACAGTTCAGGGCATCTAGGGGGAGGGGCCAGGGATGCTGCTGAGCCCCTCACAGGGCACACACACAACGAAGAAGTACCCGGGCCCAAGTGGCCATAGTGCCGAGGCGGGGAACCCTGAGGCCTGGCCTCACATCTTTTAACTATTTTTTGGCTGGTGAGTTCCAGTGTTTGTGTTATGGACTTTTGGCCCCCAGTTTCAGAGCTCTCCTGTCTTATGTTATGGGGGCGTCCTGGTCAAGAGGCTCTCTGCCAATGCGATATCTTCTTTTGCAGCCTCGCCCCGCACCCCCCGTGCCTTCATTCTAGCAGATTGTACCTGTTAGGGCTGTGATATTCGGAGGCCAGGCCAGGCTGGAAGAGAACGGTGCTAACCGTTTGCTGACACGACAATAAAATCCCCAAACATGCTCCCTGTGCAGCCCCTGCTCACTCAAGCAACGTGAGACGGACTAGAATCCTCTTGGCCTCAGCCATCCTGCGCCCAAGCCCCTGTCCTGTGGCCACTAAGCCTCAGCTTCCTGCCCTGCACAACAGCGATCATAAAATCCATGCTGTAGATTTGTGGGGGAATGAAGTGTGAGTTCACACATGTGCTGGGATTGCCTTGGGTCCTCTCACAAGGGGGGGGGTGCCTAGATACTCAGGAACTTTGTGTGCCTGTTGTTAAACACAGCCATCGGCAAAAATGTATCTAAACTCACAATTAAATAAATTATATTAAAACAATCTCATAAATACTCAAAGCTCATCACTTCCTAATTATTCACAACATTTTACTGTTGTCTTTGTTTGCCACAGGGCTGCCGATGCAAAGTACCAGAAATGGGTTGGCTTTTGTAATGAGTATTTTATTTAGGGTAAAATCTTCCAGTTCCGAGGCCGTAAAATGTCCAAATCCAGGCATCATCAGCACAGATGCTTCCTCAGGGTCCTGCCACGTGGTGAAGCAAGATGGCTGCCGGCCTCTGCCAAGGCCCCTGCCTTCCCCTCCAGAATCTGCCGTCTCCCAGAGCTCTGCTGTGGGCACCCAGGCACAAGGCTAGTCTCTTTCGTGGCCTCCTCTCTCAGTCTCGGCTGCTCTGCTTTCTTCCTGGGTCCTCTCTCACATGGCAGGAAAAAAATGGCAGCTTCCTTTTTCTCTGTCTGCCTCTCGGTGTCTCTGTTTATATCAGTCCAGCAAGGGGGCAGAGACTCCACCTGAATCACTCCTCATTGATGTAGTCCAGTCCAAAGCCCTAAATCGATCTTATCAAGTAATCTAATCAAAGGCCCCTCAGCTAAATTTAATGGAATCCACAGGAATGGATTAGTTCAAGAACATAACCTTTTCCTTTTGGGGACTCATAAAAGAACTTCATACTGTCACAACTATTACACAGGCTTTTGAAGTTCTTTATGGCTATTACATCATTTTATGATGGTGTGCCACTCCACGTTTGGTGATGTCATCATGGTAGCTTGAAATCAGCCAAGGCAGAAGTATTTACACCATGGAAATTGGCAAGTGCTACAAGTCAGGCCTTGATTTATTGTTTTGTTTATCTTCTAGACTTAGGAAAATGTTGGAGAAAATGTTCCTACTGCAGATTAAATGTGAAAGTGGGCTGTGTCTATAGCAGTTACAGTGTGAATAGCACAAAAATTTAAGGAAATATTCTTCCAGTATTCAAAAACTGTTACCCAATCCAGCAGAGAAGTGAAGTTCCAATGCACATATTTGTTGCTTCACTTCTTCTCACTCTTTAATGTAAATGTCAATCAGCCTTCGTGTCGGAAATGTACTTGCACATCGCTGATGTGAGATCTTTGCTGAATCGAACGATAGTCAAGTATTTATTTGTAGTAAGATTTATACTAAACCGACGTATGTGTGCTTATGGTTCCATTTTTCTCCAGAGAGCCAGTGGTTTAACACTCACCCACATAGCCCGGATGTGACCATGCAGGTGAGAATCCTTAACAAAGAGGCAGTGTTCACAGGTCAGCTCAGCTGGTGGGCCTGCAACTGGACCCCTGTGGGATGGTGGCGCTTGTCTGTGCTGAGGAGGGGCCAGTTCTGGTAATGAGGGCCTGGGGGGACCACCTTCCTGCCCATCCTGACACCTTGGATGGGCATCCTTTGGCCCACATGGTTTGCACAGACCGTGTCCTGGGCACAGGGGAGCCACCTGAGAACCCCAGGTAGGAGCCTCTGGGTTTGGGAAGGTCCAGTGCCCACCTATCTTGGAATATGGTCCAGAAACACCAGGTCGGGAGGTCAGGGTCAGGGTGTCAGCAGCCTCTTGGGGGCAGAGGTGGGGTGGCCTTGCGGGATACTCTCAGAGTCCAGTCTAGTAGGCAAAATACTGGGCAGCAGGCCATTTGCACTGAGTCATTCATTCATTCAAACAGCCTCGAGGAAGCACCCAGTCTATGTCTGACGCTGGGCTGGGTGTGAGTCATACATCCCATTCATCTTTATTGAGCACCTACTTTGTTCCAGGTACTGTCCAGTGGTGAACGAGGCCCTCGTGGACTTATATTCTAGTGGGGGAGAGTGAAGTAACCAGGAAATTAGGGCATCAACATGGGGCTCTGTAAGCCCCCTGAAGTGGGGATTATGTGTCTGTTTCAGGAGAGAGGGCTGTCAGGCTAGGCCCACCCCCCACCCCCCAGAACCCAAGCACAGACCTTGTACACTAATGTTCATTGTTCATAAATGCCAAAAGGTAAAAAAAAAAAAAAAAAAAAAAAAGGGAAGTGGCTGTGGCTCAATCAGTAGGGCTCCCGTTTATCATATGGGAGGCCCCGGGTTCGGTTCCCGGGGCCTCCTGGTGGGGGCGGGCCCGCCCGCACGGCGTGGTTGGCTGACCCAGCGAGCACAAGCAGCAAGGGGGGGATAAATGAATAAATAAATAAAAAAATCTTAAAAAAAAAAAAGCCAAAAGGTGGAAACCACCCAAGTGTCCATTAACACATGAGTGGGTATGATGGTTAATTAAAAAAACATATTAGAGAAGTTGCAGGTTTCCAGAAAATTTAGGCAGAAAGTGGAGTTCCCATATATACCCACCTCACCCACAGTTTTCCCTATTATTAACATCTTGGATTAGTGTGGTCCCTTTGTGACGTTTAATGAAACAATATTATTATAACTATACTACTAACTGCAGTCCAGAGTTTGCAATAGGGTTTATTCCTTGTGCTGTACAGTTGTACATACAGTTCTATGGTCTTTTAAAATTTTTATTCTGGTAACATATATACAACCTAAAATTTCCTATTTTAACCACTTTCAAGTACACAATCCAGTGGTGTTAATTACAGTCACAACACAATGTCCACTACCATCACCACCATCCATTACCAAAACTTCTCCACCACCCCAAACAGAAACTCTACCAACTAAGCATCCACTCCCCATGTGATGGCTAATTTTACGTGCCAAACTGGCCAGGCTGTGGTGCCCAGGTGTGTGGTTAATCACTGGCCTAGCTGTTACTGTGGAGATGGCCCGTAGATGGGGTTAGCAGTACAGTCGGTTGACTTTAAGAAGGAAATGGCCCTGCATGACATGGGTGGGCTCCACCCAATCAGTCCGACGTCTTGAAAGCAAGAACGGAGGCTTCCAGGGATCAGAAGAAATTCTGCTCAAGACCACACCCTTCACCCCTTCCTGAGTTTCAAGCCCAAGGAATTCGGGATCAAGAAGTCAACATCACTCTTACCAGAGTTTCTGGCTTCCGGCCTGCTGACAAATTCAGACTTGCTAGCCACAAAACTGTGTGAGCTAATACCTTGTAATAAATCACTCACTCACACATATCTCCTATTGATCCTGCGTCTCTGGAGAACCCTGATCAACAAAAGGGTTAAACAAAATATGGTACATCCACGCAGTGGAACACGACTCCATGAAAAGGAACGAAGTTCTAACACATGCCACAAGGTGAACAAGCCTTGCAAACATTGAGTGAAATCAGCCCGACACAAAAGGACAAATGCTGTGTGATTCCACTTGTATAAAATGTCTAGAGCCAGCAAATTCATGGGCAGAAAGTAGATGAGAGGCTAGCAGGAGCTGAGCCACAGGGGAAACGGAGAATTAGTGCTTATTGGAGGGGGCTTCTGTGTGGGTTTGGGGTGATGACAAAGTGTTAGTAATGGGTGGTGGTGATGGTGGCTCAACAATTGTGAATGTAATTAATGCCGTTGAAATGTACACTCGAAAATGTTTAAAGTGGCAAATTTTATATTACATATAAAAGAACCATGAGACTTTTTTTTTCTAAAAAGTGTGTTTCAGATATGATGACACTTCACCCCTAAATATTTAAGCACATTAAGATCTAGGACAGTTTCCTTCATGACCAAAATTCTATTTTCATACCTAGGAATCTAAGTTAGATTCAGGAATATCATATAATATTCAACTCATATTTAAATTCTCTAATAGTCCCGAAAATTAGCTGCTGCCCCTATTTTGTCTCAATACAAGGTGCACCCAAGAATCGTCCCTTGCCTTTGGTTACAGGCCCCTTCAGTCTTCAATCCCTCCAGCAGGGTTCGAACTTCCCCTCCAAAGCCCTGATCCTGCTCCGGTGGCTGCTCTTCCACTGTCCCATCTCCATCTCCACTAGCATCGCTTTCAGGGCAGGATAGAGCCTGGCATACAGAAAGCATGCAGTAAATAAATAATTTTTGGAAGTTGAATTGAAGAGATGACACAAATCCCATGTGTTCGTAACTACCCTCGCCCCTCACGATAAAAAGCCATCGTTCCATGAAGGGGGTGTAATTGAGGAAATCCTTTCCGCTCAGACTCCTACTCAGCCTAAATGTGGAAAGTGTGAACCACGGGGAGGGAAAGGGCAGCTTTGTCGGGCATGTTGTGTCTGCCTGAGACACGAGACCGCCCACTTCCAGCCTGGAGGGGAGGAAAAGGGACATCCAGTTGGGATGGGGAGGGCAGGGCAGGGTCAAAGCTGGACCCCTCCCTGGCCCGTGGTGAGCCGGGGTCTCCCAGTGTCATCCGTTGCTCTGCGTGCCGGGTCACCAGGCCCCGGGAGGGTGGGGTGTCCTGGTTAACGCCAGAAGGCCACGCTACATGCAGCAAATGCTTGCTGGGTGACCAGCTCCCCGCCATGGCCCTCTGACCGGCACAGAGCGCTGTGAGCTGGCTAGAGCCACGGCCGGGACGGGGTCTTTGGAGGGGCAGGAAGGCCCGGCCAGCCCCGTGAGACAAGGGGTCATTCGGTGTCACCACTATTTATTGACACAGCCACGACTGTTCCCGCGACAGCGTGAATCAGAGGAACTGCCGGGAACAGTCGGCAAAGGCCAGACTCACCCGTCTGAGCAGTTGCCTGCCGGCCCCCTCACCCTTCTGCTCCCAGCCCGTGGCACAAGCCCACCCGCGGCAGGGGCTGCGTCGGGCACTGCAGACCCGGGGGCGGGAGCAGCACAGGGTGCCCGCGTTCACAGACCCGCTGCAGACAAACCTCATTCCCTCGTTTGTTCAAGAAATAAATGCTTTGCGCCTACTGTTGCCAGACGTGGTTCCTGGCACGGGTTTTGGTTACTTGTTCTGCCATTTCTGAGCACCTACTGTGTGCTAGCCAGTGTTCTACTGCTCCCATTATTTGCCCTTTGTTTTTCAAGCACCTACTATGTGCAGGCATGGCATGAGAATGCTCACCCAGGGCAAAGGCAAAGTAAGGTGCAGAACCAGACCCTGGACTTCACTCCCTTTGGGTTCCTGCCACCCAGAGACCGTCAGCCAGGCCGGCTACACCTGCACCGGGGCACGTCTCTCCCTCCACTTAAGCGGCCTCTGTCGCTGGGAGACGCTTGCAAAACACTGCCTGCTGCTCTGCAAACCTGGCCTCACCCCCAGCCCTGCGGGCTGCTGCAAGGAGCCCAATCCCCTAATTAGAACCGGCCGGCTTGGCCCGCGCCCTCCCCAGGCCGGAGCCCGACTTCAGTGGCCGTAAAACTTGCAAACTCTTTCCTGCAAGCTCCCCGGGGATGCAGCCCGCAGGAGCCTGGAAGGCGAGTCACTTCCCCTGGCCACAGGCCGGGCAGGTGCAGCTGCGGCCTCCCAGACGGGGGTCCGTGGCTGCGGGGCGCTCCCGCCCTCCCAGGGCCTGGCACACTGTGGGCGCCAGAACGGGAGGATAACGAAGGAGCCCCCAGTGTCAGGGCGCGGCCGCCCAGCAGCCTCACCCCCTTCCTGCTATGTCAGTCCACACCAGCTTAGCTTTGCCTCCTTTAAGGCGGGGTGGCCTGTCTGCAGGGCTCACCGGCGGCTTCTCTGGGCTTCTGTGGCATTGGCCCAGACGTACTGTTGGGTCATGGTCTTACCTGTCTGTCTGGAAGTCATGTCTATCTCGGTGTCTCCGCCACCCCCACCCCTCTGAGGGATCAGCACAGAGCAGGGTTCTGGGGTGTTTATTGGGTGGCTGGACTGGGGGCAACCAAACTCCTCTGGGGATACCCAGCTCGGCAGGGAGCCGGGCCCCTCTCCTCCAGGAGCCAGGGGCATCAAACTTGAACTCCTTCTCCCTGCGGACCCCCAGAGGCTGGCGTGGCCTCAGCTAGCGCCGTCCCTGGCCAGGTGGACCGGCTGATTCCAGCTCCTACGCCAACTTCTGGCCAAGCCCGGGCCGAGGTTTCCACTTGGAGAAGGTCCCCATGGCAGGGCTGGCCGAAGACCCAACTTGGAATCTCTGACTAATCCCAGCTGTCTGACCTCTAGTCCCCGCGTGCGCAGGGAGCAGCTGGCACTGCATGTCTTTCTCCAGGTTCCCCTCAGCTCTGCTGCGTGAGAGGAAGCCAGTGCCCTGATGTCTTCTGGCCCCCCTTCTGCACCCCCAGGCCCAGGAAGACCAGTGTCCAGGCCCTAAGAGCTGTGTGCTGCGGCTGCCAGGGGGCTGAGATGGGCTGGATGCTTTCCCGCAAGATGGCAATTCTTTCCCAAGCTCTGGGGGTGTTTGCCTGCACCAGAGGCAGTGGGATTCCCTGGGGGGAGACCAGAGGGAAGGGCTGCCAGTGGAGACAGGGACTTCAAAGGGCTCCTCAGGGTCCCCCACTCAGGCCTCCAGCTGCAGGACAGGCCGAGCTGCCAGCCCCACAGCTGGCAAAATGCAGCTCTGCTTGCAAAGAAGGACAGTGCCCAAAGGCAGCTCACCAATCAGGGTGACAGATGAGGGAGTAGAGGGCAGGGGGCGGCTTCAGATCGCCGCTCTCCCGCGTGGGGCAGGGATGTCCCAGTCAAATACGGCCCCCTTTGTCCTCAGCCACCTCCCCGGAGGCCCTGGCCAGGTTCTTGCTACTTTGTGACAGCCCCATGCTGAATGCCCACTGGGGCAAAATGGGAACCTGATAGGGCTCTGGGTAATGATGCCAAGGAGAGGAAACCAGCATTTATTAAGCACCAACTGTATACCAGGCTTGGTGCTGCATGTCAGGGGGAGAATGAAGGAGCTGGTAGGGGCACTTGGCCCCTGGGGCTGGAGCAGAACAGGAGGGAGGTGAGTCCAAGCTGGCCCGGCCCTGGGAACAGCCGGAGTGGGGAGGCCGTGGTCCTCTGTCCTGTGGGTGGGGCCTGTCGGAGCTTCCAGAGAATGAGGTCTTCGGTGGGCCATGTCCCTGGGAAGGAGGGAGGGGGGTGGGAGAAAGGAAGTGGTGTCTGGGCCTGCGGCT
Source organism: Tolypeutes matacus (assembly GCA_026826555.1). Lineage (NCBI taxonomy): Eukaryota > Metazoa > Chordata > Mammalia > Cingulata > Chlamyphoridae > Tolypeutes > Tolypeutes matacus. The sequence continues at coordinate 5,109,246 of JAKSZT010053883.1, read as the reverse complement.
GCAGCTGTATCCTCCTTGCAGCCTTTCCAGCTTTCCCTCGCCCTCCTCCAGGCCCGTCTCTCCTCTTGCCCCCACCGAGATCCTAGCCGAGCCTGTGAAAAGGCCCCGTGCTCCCCCGACCCCACACCTGCCTCCCGGTCTCCAACGTTCCCGTGTGACTCAGGAGGGTGGAGAAGCTGCCTGGAAGCCGCTAGGCATCCTCTTTTGTCCCCTCCCCGGCCTTGGGCCAGAATTCCCAGCCTTGTCTAGGGGACCCGGATGGCCTGACGAGCCTCTAGGCCCTGCAGGGATTTGAACCCTGCTTCCACTCAGGAAAAACCTGGCCCTTTGCAGGGCGGGGCTGGCGGGCCTTGGCCAGGGCCTCGCGCCAAAGGAGCAGCGGCCATGGGGCCCTGGGAGCCCGCACGGACTTAATTGAAAGTATTTTTAAATCTCCCCAGCTTCTGGGCCGTGGTGGCCTGGACAGAGGATTCTGGGCCCCTGGAATCCATCCCACGGGACAAGCCTGAAGGATCTAGGAGAGCCGCTTCCAGCACCCAGGCCCACGAGACTCTCGTTCACCCTGGAGCTGCCTGCTGAGGGCTTTGAAGGTACAGCAAGGGCTGCCCATGCCACAAAGCCCTGGAGAGGCCACAGTCCCCTGAAGCCCAGTGTAACGGGGCTCGCGGGCTTGATTTATTTCAATTTTATCATGGTAACATAAATACCACATAAAATTTGCCATTTTAATCATTTTCAAAAGTGCAATTCATTATATTCACAGTGTCCTGCTACCGTCACCACCATCCCTTACCAAAACTTCTGCATCACCCCAAATAGAAACTCTGTACCCACACTTGTCACGCAAACACTCCCGCTTTCCCCCAACATCTGCCCCTGGTAAACCCTAATTGGCTTCCTGTCTCAGGATTTTCTGGTTCTAGATATTTCATATGAGTGGAATCATACAGTATCTGTGCTTTTGCATCCGGCTTATTTAAAGCAACATAACGTCTTCAGGGTTCATCCATGTCGTAGCTCTTATCAGAACTTCATTCTTTTTCATGGCCGAGTAATATTCCATTGTGTGGATATGACACAGTTTGTCCATTCATCTGTCGATGGACTCTTGGGTGGTTTCTACTTTTTGGCTCTGTGAGCAGTGCTGCGATGAGTGTTGGTATACAAGTATCTGTCAGTGCCTGCTTTCAATTCTTTTGTCTCTAAAGCTAGGAGTGGAATTGTGGGTCAGGTGGTAATTCTGTGTTTAGCTCTTATGGGGTGGCACTCGAGGATGGCAGGTGGCAGCCCAAGCAGCTGGCCTCCAGGGCACCTGCCCCTGCCTGGGTACTGCCTTGGGTGGCATTTTCCTTTCTTTCCTCTTTTTGGCTGAGACCACTCCCAGGAGGTGGCAAGCAGGGCCCAGCCCCTTGTAGCAAACAGCATTGCCAGGGCCTGAGCGCTCAAGCACAGGGTGCCAGCGTGCAAGGGAACGAGCCGATCCCATAGGTGCCGATTCTGGGAGGCCGAGCTGTTCCAGAATCAACTGCTCCTCTCCTGTCGTAAATCATTTAACTTTTCTTTCTTTCTTTCTTTTTAAACCTTAAAGCTCTTGGGTGAGTCTGGATTTCTGCCCCAAGAGCTCAAATAGGTGACCCTGAGAAAGCGTGGAAGCCATTTGAGTTCTCTCTCTTCTTCCAGCAGGTTCTGCTCCCTGGTTTTACCTTTCTTGTGACTTCCTGGAGAGCTGGGGCAGGAAGATGTCCAGGGCGCTTTCGCTGCAAGCCACCGGGCTTCCACTCCTACACCCCCGGCACTTTGGGGGAAGGTTCTCTCTGTCCCCGGACTGAGTGCTGGACCCGGTTTGCATAGGTCAAAGGTCAGGGGCAGCTGTCTCAACTGCAGCAGGGTGCTGTGCAGCTAGATGGTCCTCTGAGGCCGGTCTGAATACTTTGCCACTAGGAAGAGTTAGGGCTTGAAGGTAAGTGCATTGGGACGGCTATGAGGCTGATCCTGATGCGGGAGGTGGTGGGCAGAATAGCGCCCTCCCCCCATGTCCACGTCCTAATTCCCAGAACCTGGGAGCATGGACCTTCCGTGGTCAGAGGAACTTGCAGATGTGGTTCAGTTCAGGCTGCTGAGCTGGGGGGCTGATTCTGGATCATCCAGGTAGCCTGTTGCCAGCACAGTGTCCTTAGATGATGGAAGCAGTGGTCAGAGAGAGAGAGAGAGAGAGAGAGAGAGAGAGAGAGATTTGAAGATGCTGCCCTGCTAGCTCTGAAGCTGGTGGAAGGGGCCCCAAGCCCAGGAGTGCAGGGAGCCTCTAGAAGCTGGAAAAGGCCAGGGGAGGGCTTCTCCTGGAGCTTCAGAACAGTGAGAGAAGGAAGGTGTATTGTTTGAAGCCACTGAGTGCCTGGTAATTTCTTACAACAGCAGAAAGAAACGAATCCGGGGCCCCTGTGGGCCTGTCTGCCCTGCCTGGCATCCTTTGCCCTGGTAACAGCTCCTGGACCTTCCTCTGGAAAACCCCCTCCCCCACTCCCCCACTGGGTAGAGCTGACCCCACCCCCAGCACCTGGCTGCTGTGTGGACAGAGGCAAAGGGGCCTCATTCTGGGATTTTCGTCGAAACTGTGGGGAAAGGGGAAGTGGATGTGGCTCAATCCCTTGGATGCCCGCCCTACCACATGGGAGGTCCCAGGTTCAGTTCCTGGTGCCTCCTAAAGAAGACAAGCAAGACAGCGAGCTTTCACGAGGGGCTGGCACAGCGAGTTGATGCAACAAGATGACGATGCAACAAGATGACGACGCAACAAGGAAGCACAATGAGAGACATAACAAGCAGGGAGTGGAGGTGGCTCAAGTGATTGGGTGCCTCCTTTTTACATGGGAGGTCCCTGGGTTTGGTTCTCGGTGCCTCCTAATAAAATGAAGACTAGCAGGCAGCAAGCGCAAAACAAGGGGGGGGAGCAGTGAGAGAAATATGTAAATAAATAAAATAAATCCTAAAAAAATAAGAAAAAGAAAAAGAAAGTGTGGGGAAGGGAGACTCCTTGAGGTGGCTGAAGATAAACAGAAGCCTGGAGCTTCTGGCAACCACCTGGCCACGACGAGGCGAGAGCCTGCCTTTAGCTGGAACACGGTGTGGGAAAGCCGGAATCCAGAGCTGGGAGATGTCTCGGGATGTGCCCTGGCGGCCTCAAAGCAGCCCTGATCAAGCCGATCCTGAACCTTTCTGATACGAATCACGAAATTCCTTGCTTGGCTTAAGCCAGTTTGAGGAGTGCTGTCCTGCCCTGTAATATGTCACTCTCAGCCATTTGGGTTGAGGTCGGTTTTCCCAAGTGGGAGGGGCAGGGACTGGGAAGGACCCTTCACGGGGCCTTGCTTAGCTCGACTAGGGCCATTTTGGTGCTTATGGGGGCGAGGGGGGGGTAGGAATCAGGAATTATTATGCTTGTCCCCAGACAATTTTATTTGTGTAGCTTCCATCAAAATCTGAGTGTGTTCCCCACGCAAGTGGAGCAGTGGAAGAAAATCGGGCCATCCAGTTCCAGAGGCCTGAGACGCCTCAAACAAGCTTTAGCCTTTCATTGGCTCTTTGTGATCAAGAAACGCATGCAATCCTCACAGGACTTTGTCAGAAGGGTGAAAAGGCAGCCGACTCAATGGGAAAAAATATTTGGAAATCACATATCTGATAAGGGTTTAATATCCAGGATATATAAAGAGATGTTACAACTCAACAACAAAAAGACAAATGACCCAATTAAAAAATGGGCCAAAGACTTGAATAGACATTTCTCCGAAGAAGAAATACAAATGGTAAAAAAACACATGAAGAAATGCTCAACATCACTCATGATTAGGGAAATGCAAATCAAAACTACAAGGAGATATCATTTCATACCTATCAGAATGGCCACTATGAAAAAGACAGAGAACTACAAGTGTTGGAGAGGATGTGGAGAGATAGGAACACTTCTTCACTGTCGGTGGGAATGCAGGATGGTACAACCACTATGGAGGACTGTTTGGCAGTTCCTAAAGAAGTTGAATATAGACTTGCCACGTGACCCTGCAATACCACTACTGGGTATCTACCCAGAAGAACTGAGAGCAGTGACACGAACGGACATCTGCACACCGATGTTCATAGCCACTTTATTCACCATTGCCAAAAGTTGGAAACAACCCAGGTGTCCATCAACAGATGAATGGATAAACAAACTGTGGTCTATTCACACGATGGAATATTATGCAGCTGTAAGAAGAAATGAAGTCATAAAGCATATGGCAACATGGATGAACCTGGAGGACATTATGTTGAGTGAAGCAAGCCAGACACAAAAGGACAAATACTGTATGAATGCGTTACTACAAACCAAATATATTGTGTAATATATTGTTTGATTTAAAAAAAAATTTTTTTACATGTATCCATTACATTTAATTGAGAAATGTATATATTTATTCATCTGTGTTTACTTTTTAGTCTTTAATTGTTTATGTTTTCAATTATTAAATGTACAAAATAAAGTTAAAAAAAGAAACGCATGCAAGGCCCTCTTCCCGGGCGGGCTCGTGATCATGCAGCCACTTAGAGATGTGTGAGCTGGGACTTGGGGTGACGGAGGGGCCTGGTGCTCCTTAATTGACGGAGGAGCTGGAGAGAGACTGAAGCGAAACTCTGGCCACGCTCCTAGCTAGCCTCTTCCCAGGTGAGCGCCTGCCGTGATTCTCCTGGACACTCCTGCAGATGGAGACCCTCCTCCCGACCTTTCACTCCACGATGCTGCAGAACAGAGGGCATGGACGTGTGGCAGAGAAAGCCCACGGTGGCCATCTGGAGAAGGCTCGCGATGTGCCCGGGCTGATGTGTGCAGCGTCACTGTAAGGACGACCAGGCCGGCGTCATTTTCGTCAGCACTCTGGTGCTTCTGGCAGGCTGGGGTCTGCCGTGGCCCCCCAGGGCTTCTGATTCCACATCTAGTGGGGACGGAGGAGCTACCGCTGCCCCTGGACGTCTGGGGTGGATGTCACTGTAGGAACCACTGCGCCAGTCTGCTTGGGCTCACCCTCCAGGTCCTGTCTGCACCCTTCCTTGTGCTCGGCCGCAGTCGCTGACCTGGGTAGACCTCACAGGGCTCCCATGCCCCCCACCTTCTGGTTGGGGAGCCCAGCAGGAGGCCAGATGGAGGGGGGAGGCAGAAGACAGGGTCTGTCCCTTCAAGGCCTGTCTCCGTGTCCTGGGGCTGCCCTCAACCACAAACGGGGTGGCTTCAAGCAACAGAGGTGTCTCCCCTCGCAGTTGAGGAAGGCAGCGGTGTCGGCAGAGCCACCGTCTGTCCCAAGGCTCTGGGGGGATGCTTCTTGCCACCTCCAGCTGCGGGCGGCCCGGGTTCCTTGGCTTGCAGGACCTCACTCCACTCTGCCTCCGTCTCCCGTGCCCGCCCCTCGGTGTGTCCTCTGGCTCCTCTCCTCATCTTCTCAGGACACCAGCCATTGGACTTAGGGTCCACCCTCAATTCAGAGTGGCTTCACCTTGAGGTCCTGGGCTCACCCTCCTGCAAAGGCCCTATTTCCTAGTAAGGTCCCATTCTGAGGTTCTGGGTGGACATGCATCTCGGGGGACACTAGTCACTCCACTGCAAGGTCCCCTTGTCCCGTGTCACTTGCCTGAAGGCTCCTGCCCCTCTGTGGGTGTCCTGCTCTGCACGGCTTCCCTCATTCTGGGTTCGTGTTATTGCCCTTTGGGCCTAGGGGTGGTGACAGCTCTGCTTTGGGCAGCCTTGGCTTCCTGCACCCCCCCCTTGAGGTTCCCCCACACCCCATGCTGTAAATAAACCCTCCTAGAGTTATCCTCAGGGCACCACCTGTCCCCTGCTGGGTCCCTGGTGGATTCAATCCACCTGCCCTTCAACCCTCCCAATCATCGTCATTCCCCTTAGACAGGAAACTGAGGAGCAAAGAGGTGGGTTACTTGCCCGAAACCATGCACCTGAGATGGCGCTGAGGGCCCCTCCAGACCTGTGCTCTGGACCCCTGACCTGGCATGGGCAGGGCCCTCTGTCTCTCAGTTCCCCGGGGAACCCAGCCCTCCCCCCGAGTGCAGAGACGTGGAGAGAGGAGCCTGGCCAGGGGGCTGTAGGGACAGGAGCCCAGCTCCAGCTTCAGCCAAAGGGAGGGTTGATGGGCTCAGGTACCCTCGAAACCCTGGGGATGGCCTGGCCAAGGCACTCTGGAGTCCCGTGTGCAAACAGTGGCCTGAAATTGGAGTGTGTCCCTCTCCATCCCTCGGCCCTGTGTCTCCCCTGAAGGGCGGGATGGCTCCCAGCTGCTTCCCGCTCATGTCCTACCTGACGAAAGGGTCCCTGGGAGACGCTGGGGTTGGGCACGTGTCTGGCAGTGGCTCCCCAAGGGGAAATCAGGTACCACTGCGGCTTGCAGAAAGAACAGGGGCAGGGTATGGGCTGCAAGACTCCAGCCTGGTGGTAAGGTGTGCTGAGGTTTCACCTGTGGCTGGGGGGAGGGGGCTTCTCCTTCCGTAGCAGAGCTCCCCCAGCCCGAGAGCAGGGAAGGAGGGGGCTAGGCATCAGGGGCTGGTGAGGAGGGGGCAGTGAGCACTCCTGGGTGTTGAGTGACAGGTGGAGAATCGCAGGCTGCCACACGGGACCACACGGGACCACGCCTCCCCGAGGAGCCCCAGGGCCCGAGGACTTCAACACTCCCCCAGGGCTGGGAGCTCAGATGGACCCCAGCTGACAGGGCTGCTACTTCAAAGTCTGTCTGTCTTAGGGTCCCAGGGCTGCTGAAAGGAAGCACCACCCACTGGGGGTTTAAAGCAACAGAATTTAGTGTCTCACGGATCAGCAGGGCCGTGCTCCCTTGGAAACCTGCAGGGGACCGTCCTCCCTGCCTCCTCTGCTCCTGGGGCGGCCGCCATTCCTTGGCGTCCTTGGCTTGTAGAGGCATCACACCGGCCTCTGCCTCCGTCGTCACGTGGCCTTCTGCCGGCTGTCTCTTCTCTTCTTATAAGGACATCAGTCGTTCTGGCTCAGGGGCCACCCTATTACAGTTTGACCTCATGCAATCACATCTTCAGAGACCCTATTTCCAAATAAGTTCATATTCCCGGGACCAAGGGTTAGGACGTGAATGCGTCTTTTTGGGGGGAACAGAACTCAACCCATAACACTGCCTTCTTGGCTTCAGGCACCGTGGGCCCCCAGATCTCCCTGGCTGCTCCCCAAGAGGCTCCAATGCCGTGAATGAGCTGTCTGGAAGCCCACATTCTGGCTGTGTGCCTTGGACCAGCCCTTTCATCCTCTTGGCCTCAGTTCCCTCTGCTGTAAAAAGGGGGCCCTGCTCCCCTTTTGAGAGGAGGGAATGGGACTTTGGAGGGGAGAAGGTTGCCCAGCCCTCAGAAGGCACCAGCCAGGGCTGTGTCTGAATCTCAGATCCCACCTCTGAATCTGCCTGGAGCTGTGGCAGGGGACTGGGGTCACCCCCAATGCTCCTCGAATCAGTCTGTCCTCGAAGTTCCCTCTTTGCTTCCTCTCTGTGCAGCTTGTGCTCAGCCCCGTCGAGGCAGAGCCACCTCGCGGGGCCCACGACCCTCGGCTTCCCCTACAAATGCTTGTGTGCGAGGCTGATGTGCAAGATGTGTAAGCTAAGCCCTGTTTCCTCCAGGCCGTTCGCCGAACAAACACGTCTTGTGCCAACCGAGTGCCAGGCGGTGCGGGGCGCGGAGAGGGAGGGGATGGGCAGTGGCCTGAAGTCAGAGTGTCCTCTGTCTGAATCCTGGCTCTGCCTCCTCCCAGCTGGACTCACACTTTGGCCCCTCCCCGGGCCTCAGTTTCCTCCTTTGTAACAGGACAAAAGTCCGACCTCATGGAAGTGCTGTGGGTGCCGAATGGGATGGAATGTTCCGGTGCTTTGCATGGGGCTGATGCACAGAAACAGTCTCCGGGTTGGAGCCCTTGTAGCTGGTTTATTTTGCAGCCGTCACTGCCCCCAGCTGTGCTGGGTCAGGTGCCCTTTCCTGGCCCTTGACTCACAGAGTCTCAGACACTTTCAGTTTTACAAAGCGTGGGCCTGAACATTTTCGTTTTCTCTTTTTTCTCTCCTTTCCCTCTTCCCCTCAGCTTCTGTTTTGTGCCTCTTGTGTGTTGGGTGGGGAGGGGACCACATGAGCCTCATCCTCTTGGTCCTCAATGCCACTCATTGTGAGGTCCCCTGGGGGGGCATTTTCACCCGCATCTTCCCCTCGGCTCCCACCCCTGGCACCGTGCCCGCTGCCTTCTGCTGCCGCAGCCGTGCCCCAGGAGCCTGCCCTGGGTGCAGGCGCAGCGAGATGGGCTGGCACCTCTTGCAGTACATTTGCCCTGACCCGGCCAGCGATGGATGTAATTTGGGGGCAGCAGGAAATGTCTCCTTCATTTTCTCTTATAGTGTCGTCAGTTCGAGTGAATGCCGGGAACAGAGGCATATTCTCCTTTTGTGCTCTCTGTCCTTGCAAGGGGAGAAAGAGAAGTGGGAGGAGAGGAAAAATGCCAGAGTGTGTGGCCCCTTCCACAAAGGCCTTTAGAGTCTTTCTTATCTGAGACGACCCCAGGAGAGGCCCATCTGGAGCCAGAGGAGGGGAGGTAGGCCTGTCCTTTCCCATGGCAGATTGGCAGGACCTGATCTGGGGACTCGTCACTGAACCTTCTGCCTAAATGTGCCGCTTAGGTCGAATCAGTGAACCGAGGCTCCGTCAGCAGGGACCTCTGGCCTGCCTGGCTGTTCCAGAGCCGACCCCTCTCCTCCGTCTTTGTTCTCTAGCTCGGTGCCCAAGGGCCCCTGGCAGGATTCGGAGCTCTGCAGGGTCCTGCGGGGCTGAGCCTTCCCCTCCAGATGTGCCCAGAGCACTGGATTGGGAGCCTGAAGGGTGAAGATTGAGGCCCAGGGTCACGTGATGGGAGCAGGAGCCCACCTCAGCTAGGCGCCCAGGGCTGGGGGCTGGCACTACACGCAGGCCCTCAGGCATCTGGCCAACAGCCCCGGGGAGTGAGGGCGCATTCCCTCTCTCCGTTCTGGATACATCTCCCTCTGCTGGTCCACCAGCCCCAGGACACCCCAGGCCACACCAGAGGCTGAAATGAAGACTCCATTCACCCAGGAGGAGGCCCTGGGGAAGGGAGGGTCAGGGGCAAAAGGCTACCCGTACAGGTGTTCAGGTTGTGTACTGCACAAGTGTGCTGCCCTTTGTGGGAACTGTTCTGAGTAGACACAAACTAGCCTGAGTGAGAGCATGTGGGCAAGTATGGGGTTTTGGGCCTGGAGACAGCTTGGCGGCTCCCCCTATGGGACCCCACACTGGACAGACACACTCAGGAAGGTGCCTGCACACTCAGACACATCCCGACACGCCCCCACACGACATGCCCAGCCGTGTGTGCCCACCCAGCTCTGGGGTCACCCTGAGGTCCCACTGCTTGCCTTCTGCCCGCAGACCTGAGCCCATCTCCTCCTGGCACCTGGGCAGCTCCTGAACCCACACCTAAGGAACGGGGAGAGAACACGTAACTGAAGGAACAAACAGTGGAGCAAATGGACAATGAAAGGAGTGGGCAAATGGCTGAAAATTCTGGCCTCGATTTCGTGGACCAAGCAGCGCTCTAGCCCCTGGCAGCCTCTGAGACCTGTGCTGGACAGAGGGGTGCATCCTCTGTGATCAGGCTTCACCCCATGCTCTCCTGAGGCTGATCCTGCAGGCTCTCCCATCCAGGCCCACAGAGCAGCGTAAGAACTGACTTTGGAGGCCAAAATTAAGTCTCCAACGGCCTGCCTGAGAGTCAGCTGCCCAAGCGGCCCACCCACGCCAAGTGGTGGGGTGCTGTGTCCAGGAGGGGGCACACCACAGACCCTAGTGGAGCCAGCGGGCCGCTCCGGAAAAGCCCAGGCCTCCCTCCACCCTCCCACGCCAGCGTGGGCTCTGCCAGGCTGCCCCAGGCGCAGGCAAGTCCGGGGGTGCTCCGGCAGCCAGGCCGCGCCTGCCTCGCCTCCCCCGGGCTCTGGCGAGAGGCTGGAACACAAAGCTATTTTTATTTATGACGGTGTCAGGGACCTGCGTCTAGACAGCTGGCTTCATCCTCCGAGGCCATCCTGGAATGCGCGGCCCCATTTATCTAGAACAGAGGACGGTGTGGAGATGAAACGGCTCATAAAAATAAGCTGGGAGCCGAGGCCGGGCCAGGACACCAAGGTAACCTCGGCCAGGTCGATTGTCCTTGTTTATTTTGGACATGGGGATGTTTTCAGAGAAAACAAGGAGCGACGCGGCCCCGGGAAAGCCAGCATGGCCCTCCCTCGGCAAACGCACACAGGGAGGCCCAGCGTCTGGCTCATGAGGCGGACAACAGGAACGGACAAAGGAGACGCCCCCTGGCCGGGGACAGGCCTTCCGGAATGGTTAGGACTCTGCGGAAACCTCGGTCTCCCTGGGGGCCGGGAGCCAGGGCAAGCGGCCACAGTGGACCCCGCCATCCCTCCTGGAGGCGCTACCCTTGGCACAGAGACGAGGGTCCCTGGGCCGGGCCATTGCTGGGCACCCCTGGGGATCCGGCCCCAGGCAACTGATAAGGAGACACACGCCCTGGTCGCACACTTACCACGTCATCCATTCATTCACTCATTCACTGGCTCACTTGCTCCACAGATATGTATTGAGAATGTACAATGTGCCAGCAGAGACTCAGGCCTTGTCCTCAAGGGGCTTCCAGACAGACAAGGGGGAGACAGACATGCAGACACAGACCTGCATCCCGGGGCAAAATGCCAGAGACGCCCAGATTATCTGATCTCATCAGTGCCTTTGTTCAGTCACCCAGGGCCTCCCCGTGGCCTCCCAAGGCTCATCCCTCCTGACCAAGGATGATGTCCCACCCTCCCCACCCACAGCCTCTGTTCTGGATGGCGTTCCCAGGCTCCACCAGGCACACTAGCCTAGACACCCCAGCCCAGGCTGGGCCTCTGTGGGTGTAGAGGCTCCAGGGCCTCTCCTGGAGGTCTTGGAAGGCAGGGGCTGGGAGGCTGAGTGGTGAGTGCCCCCCGAGCCTGATGGACTTGGGCTCGAACCAGCCGCTCTCTCTGTGCAAACCAGAAGCCGCAGCGTCCCCATTTGTCCAACGGAGATGAGCACAGAACCTGTGTCCCAGGGTGAGGGGTCGGGGGCAGAAAGCGCTTCGGGCAGCGCCCCCTCCTGAGGGTGCCAGCGGTGTCAGTGTTAGCATCAGCTCCACGGTTGTCGTGTTCACGGCTCCACCTTCAGAGCCCAGCACAGGGTCTGACCCAAGGTGGGCGCCCCCCAATCACTTGCTGACTGCACGAGCCAAGTGAGAGGCAGGGGTTTGCTGGAACGGTGCCCTCTCCGTGCGTGTTCTCGGGGATGACGTGCTGGGCTCCGAACACGAATACCAATTTCTGGAAAAGGGTGGCCTTGACCCAGCCCCTCCCCAGGGCAAAGCAGCTGCAGTTAGGACTTCTGTGTGGACACAGAGTCCAGAGAGGGGGTGCACGAGGGCCATGCAGGTGAGGGGAAGGCCCAGACCAGGTCGGGGAGAGAGAGCTCCGTCGGAGTCCAGAGCGTGGCCAAGAAGGAAAGGAGAGGCTGCTGAGCCAGCTGGGTGCCCAGCCCAGCTCTGTCCCCACGAGCCCCAGTTTCTGCTTCTGAGAAGAAGGGACAGCAGCCCGTCTGCGGGGTGCTTTGGGGCTGTGCGTGCTGGGTGGAGGCTGCCTGGTGCCCCAGCGGTGCTCAGGGTGGCACTGGAGGCTGGACTGGCTCCTGGTCCCAAATCTCGTGTGAGCTAGAAGGTCGGGGTGCCGGTGGAGCCCCTCTTTGGGCAGGGGTGAGGGAACTAAAGGAACATGGCATCTCCTTGAAGCTGGTGCTGAGCCCGTCCTACCCTCCCCTCAACCCTGGTTCTGGCTGAAGGTACAAGTGCACTCTCTGGCATTGCCCCAAAGTTTGCCCTGGCCCTTCAATGTCAAGTCCTCCACTCTAAGCCTAGGCCTCCTTCTCCTTCTCCTTTGGAAAAGCCCAGGGGTGGCCCCTGCTGGCTCTCCAGACCCAGTCACAGCCCACCCTTGCACTGTTCTATGGAGGGTCTCCCAGCTGGAGCCTCTTCTTCATCTGACCTGTGTCTCTCAAACACCTGCTATATGCCAGGACCCAGGCTGGCAACACACTCCAGGGGACCACACAGATGTGGCGCCTGCCCACCCAGAGCCCCCATTCCTTGGCACAAGAGCCACACCAAGGGCCCAGTTCAGTCTCCCGACAGAGTAAGTGTTTAGGAAACAACTGCAGGGTGAGCTGGAGCAAGCCTGCTGGATGCAGGGGGCCAGGGCCACCTGCTGGGTGCTCACACATCTGTCTAGGGAGGTGGCCCAGCATGGGGCCAAGAGGCCAGGGCGGGATACCCGGGTGGGCTTGTTGCAAGTCCAGCCACACCACTTCCCTGCTGTGTGACCTTGGGCAAGTGAACGACCCTCTCTGAGCTGCTGACATCAGAAAGGCACCTATTGGGTAGGGCTTCCAGGGATTACACATGACAATGCACCCAACATGCTTTTGCTGGCACACAGCGGACTTCCACGACATAGGCTTATCCTGACGGCCCTGATGCTATCGTCACCTCCACTTTAGAAGAGACATGGAGGCTCAGCAAGGTGGGGTCCCTGTCCTCAGACCCCAGACAAGCAGCAGGTCTTGGAGGCCGAGTCCTTTTCTGAACCTGCTGCCCTCAGGAGGCACGGGCCCCGGCTGCGTGGCTCCTTCCCAGGAACTGGATTTAGGAGGAAGGAAGGCCGCTAAATTGGCCTTGGCCATTCTGGAGCCTGGGCTGGAGGGGGCTGGGGCTCAGTTCCCCCACTGTGCCCCTCAGCAGCAGAGACCCCAGAGCACCAGGCATGGACAGGTGCAGGTGCCAGGCACGATACTCCCAGGCTGGCCACACCACCCGCGCTGAGCATCCGCGGCCACTCCAAGAAAAAAAAAGACACCGCCAGGGTGGGGCTCAGGGAGTCGTGGCAGACAGCCCCCCACGAGAGGCTGGGGCCTGGCCTCCCCAGGGAAACCTGCAGAGTGTAGATGGTGTGACTGGAGTGCCCGGCGAGGACTCAGAGCCAGGGCAGAAGTGAGCCTGGATTTAAGTCTCCTTCCAGGGGCTGGCCGTGGGAGGCCGGGGGCTGGGAGCTTGACAGCACACGGGCTTATATTATGGTGCCCACCCAGCCCTTCCCCAGTCCTCACTGGGTGCCAGACACCATTCCTTGCACCTTACACAAAGTAAGCCAATAAGGCAGGCCCTGTTAGCACCCCCGCAGGACAGAGGAGCTGCCATAAATGGTAAACTTCCTCCTCTGGCAAACTCCTATTCATCATTCAAAACCCTGCTTTGGAATCCCTTCTCTGATGGCCGGTGGCATCCGTCGCTCCCTCCTCCACCTCACTCTGAACGCCATCTCCAAGGTCTGCTGGTCAGCGCTCCCCCCCCCCCCCGCTGAGCTTGCTCGGGCACCTGGGTTTCTTGGTGGGAATCCCCGGGCGCACCTGGGGCTGGCACAGACCCGAGGGGGTGGAGGCTGTGGGTCTTCTCCTTGCCCCCACGGGCCCTCGCGGACTCAGTGCTTGTCCTCTGCACGATAAGCCTCTTTTATTTTCCTCGTAGGCGGCCAGGACGTCCTCGGAGGGAGGGCGGGTCTGGGCTCAGCTACTCCTCTTGGCTTCCCTCAGGGGAAACAACATTCCCAGCAAGTGCTTCCAGGAGCCTGTGGGAGAGGGCGGTGATCAGAGAGGGTTCTCAGCTCCCAGGGATGCTGCAGGAGACCCAGGAGGTGAGGCCACGGGAGCAGAGGGGGCCGCGCTCCGTGAGACGTTCTCTTTCCCACTTCCCCACAGCTACGCTGATAATAAGGCTGTGGCCGTGAGTGGGCTCTAGCCCTCCTCAAAGAATGGACGCAGCTCTCCTCCAGCCTCCGTGACACCACGAGCTTGGCCGGAAGGCGTCCTTGCTCCCACTTGACGGAAGAGGAAATCGAGGCGCTCAAAGGTCGCGGCTTGTCCAGAGCACGCGGTGGGTGGGCCCAAGCCTGGACCTCCCGACCCCGGGCCCAGATCTCTTTGCACTGCCACAGGCTGCCGCGGGCTTCACCCCTGCAGTGGGCCGGCCCAGGGGTGCCCCAGTTCCACCATCTTTTCTGGGTCATAACATGGGCTTTTGGGAGAGAGAGCCCTGCTCAGAAAGAAGTGATGGAGAAAGGGAGCTGGGACTGGGCGGTGCAGTGACGTCGAGTTCCAGAGGGCTGCCAGGGAGGCAGGATCCCCAGGGCTCGGCCAGCTACCCCCGGCCCCCCCATCCCTCCTCGGGTAACCCCAGCCCCTGCTGCCAGGCCCCGCTCCTCCAAACTCGGCCCTCGAGGCGTTCTCACTCGAGGGAGAGCCAAATCCTAGCGCGGAGGAAAGGATGTTTTCCTTTCCAGTGGACAAAACATTTCTGGCGCTTTCAGGAGGGGACTGAACACTCTGTGCACTTTGGCGGGATTTGGGATTCCTGGACGGACACGAGTGTGCTTTCCCATGCGGCGAGATGAATTCTACAACCTCCCTCCCGGCTCCGCACCCCGCCCCACCCTCGTCCCACCCCTTATCCCTTGTCACCCGCTCTGCTCCAGAGCAAATTTCCTGGGAAGTCTCTCCCAGGGGCCTCAGGAAGCGAGCACTTGAGTCATGTGCCTCTTGCCACAGGTCTCTGCTTCCAGGCCTCCCCAGCGGCAGGAGGGACCGGGAAATGCCCCCCAAACCCCAAGTCCCGTGAACCCCAACAGTCTCATGTTAGGGAAATCCCAGCCCGCCCGACGGCTTGGCCTCTGGCCTGACAAGGTGGCCCAAATCCAAAGATTGGTTCTATTGGTGCCTCCTGAGGACTCCTCGGGCTCACCAGCAGCTCCAGAGGTCTGGGAAGCTTTCAGAGTCCCTGGCTGAGCTATGCTCCCAGCCCTAGTTGCCTGTGGCCAGAGGGCAATTGGTGGGTGGGACCGGGCGGGCATGGAAGGACAGAAGGAAAGAGAACAGGACCACCACCCTGTGTCCACAGCCTGGAGACAGCCTGTCACGTCAGAGCTGCTCCAAGGGATGCTTCACCGCAAAGCCGTGTGGGGACGTCCCAGGGCCTGTGCTGGCCTCTGCCTGTCCCAGAGGGTCCAGCAGTAAACTCAGGCAGAACATTCCAGAGCCTAAGGGTCCCTGAAAGACACCTACCTTCTGGGCAATTCTGCCACCCTGGGGAGCCGAGATGCTCCAGGAAGCAGGCTCCCCCCAGCTGCACTGGGGCAGGGCGGACGGGGGCTGTGCCGGAGGGAGTGGCCAGGCTGCCCAGCAAGGGCCGGTGGTCAGGGCCAGGGCCCTGCACCCGCAGGGCAAGCTGAACTCCAGAGGGAGGCAGACTGCTAACCAGTAAGCAAGCTGTAAAAACCCAACTCAGACACAACATCTGGCAGCGGCTTCAAATAGTTCTCTGTCTGAGAGTTGCTCGCAGCCCTCCAGTAAATCAAACCATGTGCTCAGAGGAGCTCTGAGCGGACCTGAGGCACCTCTGCTTGGCAGAGCCCCAGCCACGCCTTCCAGCCTCTCACGCTCTTTAAATAGCCAGGGACTCCCATTCCATCTCCTTGTACAATCAGCTCAGAGCAGGCCTGGCTGGAGAACTGTGAGGATTCAAGCCTCCCTCCATATGCCCCAAAGAAAGATGGAGGGCGATGGGCGCTGAGTCGCTGCGGTGACTTGGCACTTGGGTACCACATTCCCTGGCCCAGCCTGTACTTCCAATGACCTCTGTGTAATGCCCACCCTTCCCAGACCCTGGGACCCACTCACAGTGCTGGTTAGAGGGGAGACCAGGAGAGAGTCTGAGTTCTCCGTCCAGTAGCAACCAGTTGGGAATGAGTTACGAGTTCTCTACTACCTGGCCTCAGCCTGGCCCTGTGGCTTCCAAGGCAACCCCGGATGCCCATCCCACCGGAAGATCATTCTAGAGCAAATCTGTTCTTGTGGGACCGGCCATAAGAGGTCAGGGCTGGAGGGGAGATGTCACTGTAGCTGACGACGATGGCAATCCTGGCCACGGGTCTGGCACTGGGTTGCGTTTTCTGTCTGCATCGATCATTTTGCAAATCCTCACGGTCACTCTACGACCCTTGCCCTAAAGATTGTGGCACGGGTTGAACGGTGGTCCCAGAGAAGATACATGCCCACGCCCTAAGCCCTGGAAACTGGGAAGGGGGCCTCGTTTGGAAATAAGGTCTTTGCAGGTGTGATTAAGTTAAGGCTCTTGAGATACTATCATCCTGGATTTCCCAGGGGAATCCTAAATCCAAAGACAAGGTCTTTGTGGGACAGACCCAGAGACCCGAGGAGAGTAGCCGTATGGAGACACAGACTGGAGGGATGAGCCCGGAAGCCGGGCAAGGCCGGGAGGGAGCCCCCCAGTGCCTCCGAGGGAGCCCGGCAGTGGGCTTCTGGCCCTCAGCCCAGTGAGGGGGGACGTTGTGTGGTTTGGAGCCACCCAGTCTGGGTTATCTGTTACAGCAGCCCCAGAAAACCCATGCAATGTGGAAATTGGGGCTCAGCGAGGCAGAGCAAGGCCGCCGGCTCGTAACTGCTCTGCCCTCTCCTCCCTGGTCACGGGCCTGAATTTTAGGAAACTGAGGGACACAGGCTCCAGGGCCTGTTGAGAGGCCCTCCTGGGAGAGAGTCGTCTGCTGGCAAGGCGGCTTGGGTAGACTCACAGCATGAACAAGGGTCTCGGGACCCCCCCAGGTGCCGGGAGAATCTTAGAAACAGCGGCTTTGGCCGAGCTCTCACAGGCCAGCGGCTCTCTAAGGATGTGCGCTCACAACAGCCCTATCAGGTCGCAGCTCTTACTCCTCCCACGGACAGATGAGGAGGTCAAGACACGGGGAAGTAACAGGGGAGGGTGCCGGTGGACGGCACTTAGAAGGCCCCTTGGAAGCGGTCGAAGCCAGACACCAGAGGCCCCTACTGCTTCCACTAATATGGGGCGTCCAGTGCAGGGAGAGCCACAGGCTCAGAAGGCAGACTGGTGGTCGCCAGAAGCCAGAGGGAGAGGGGGTGGGGGTGAGTGCTTAGGGGTACGGGGTCTCCTTTAGGGGAGCCGAAGCTGTTTGGGAACTAGATTGCGGTCTTGGTTGTACAACATTGTGAATGCACGAAATGCCCCCGAGTTGTCCATGTTAAAAGGGCTACTTTTATGTTATGTGATTTCCTAAAAAGAAGCCATGTGGACAAGGCGAGGTGTGAACCCTGCTCCCAGCTCCCTGGCATTTGGCATCTCAGTGGAGGCCCAGGGAGGGAAGCGTTTTTCCCATTTCACTGATGAGGACAGTGAGGTCTGTGAGGCCCCTTGTTCAAAGCCTTCAGCCAGGTAAGGAGGGGAGTCGGGCACCAAAGTCCGGCTGTCCCCACTCCCTAGCCCAGGCCCCTGGTCGGAGTCACGCAGTCCCAACACATGGACCAGCTCGAAGATGAAGTTCCTTTGCTTTTTCACTATGTTCATGCCATGGGTTATCAGAAACTCGGATGGCCAGTTATCACTGTCTTTGTTGAAGAGGAAATGTTGGGAAGGTGCTTCCCAAATGTATTTTGGTAGAAAAGTCTTTCAAAAGGTGGGGCCAGGGAACGTGGCGGGGTGGGGTGGTGGTGGAAAGTTTGCTCCCTAACGCTGCAGAAAGACGGAATGCGACGAGCTCCGTGGAGAGACATGGGCCGGGGGGGGGGCGCCTTGTCCCAGTGGGCTGTGGGGAGGCTGTGGGATAGACAGCAGCGCTGGAAGGGGCTTGCCCAGGCGGAGTCACCGAGCTCCCGGTTCAGCATTCCAGGGACTCATTTCCTTGGGGAAACTGACACTTGGGGGTTCCCTGTCTCCACTCTAGTGCTTCCCCCTTGGGCTCCCGCCATGCTCAGTCCTTCTGTGCTAGGGTGGGAGGCTGGCAAGGCAGCACTGAGGTCCAGGGTCAGGGTGGGAGACACAGAGCATCTAGAGCTGGATGGGTGTGGCAGGGGGACCCCCCTTCTCTTCTGCCATGCTAACATGCCCCTGGAATCTTCTACATCAGCCTCTCTTACAGGATATTGAAGGGCCATGGGGAAGAGCCTGGGGGTCCAAATGGGCACAACTTTGCATATAATTCCAGAGGCCACAGGGACCCCCAGGCACCCCCAGGGCAATGGCTCCCCAACACCAGCCCCATCTAGGGGTGTTCAAAGAGGCAGATTCCCAGGCCCCACTGATTGCTTCAGGATTTCTGGGTTTTGTTTTTCCCCAAGTTCTCCTGGTGATTCAGATGCAGGAGGCATCAGTGAACATCAGGCCAAGACTCAAGCCAGCGCCGCTCCCTCGAGCACACTGATAAGCACTTGGGGTCCGCTGCAGGCCCACCCTCATGAGTGCGGGGGAAGGCGGCTGGGGGAAGGCCTTTGCCCTTTCTGCCCACCGAACACACCCAGAAGGGGCTGCAGCTGGGGCCGCGCAGGAAGCCAGAGCCAGGGCCAAGGTCAGTGCCACCTTCCGTCCAGCCAGTGGCCCTTGGCCTGTGCTCTTTCCCCAAGAACATTCCCCCTGCCCAGGAAAATCCTTATCAGACCGGCAGCGACAGCAGCAGCTGCTCTCCCGCCCAGGAATAAAAGGTTCCAGAAAAGCGTTAGCTTTCTCTTTTCTTAAAAAAAAAAAAGAAGAAAAAGATCAGTGTCCGGCAGAGGACACGGAAGGTCCCAGGCTGGGCCACGACTTTGCCGCCGGCCAGCGGCTGAGTCCCGAGAAGCCCTAGGAGAGCCGTGAGCGGCTTCCTCGGGGTTTGCTAGGGCAGGACATCATTTGTTGATTCTAGAGCCTGATCCCTAGCTCATGATTTCCTCCCCGGTTGCCATGGCCCCGTACAGAAAACACAGCAAACTCCTGGCCCCAGGCAGCTCATTTATTTCAAATATTCTTTGCAGCTGGAATGCAACCATGTTTGGGTGTCTGGACTGGAGCATGAACTAATTGCTCTGTCTTCAGCCCCCTCCCCAGCTGCCCCAGCCTAGTTTATGGTTCAGTCAAGTCCACATTCCTCATCTCGCAGAGGATGGGAGGAAGGGCGGAGGGAAGCCGTGTGCGGGAGATGGATGGAGCCAAGCCCTGGAGGCTGCTACCTGCTGAAGGCGGGATATTAATTACCAGCCCATGGGCCAAGTCCCGTCACCGCGGACCCCAGTCTCTCAGCAGCACAAAGGCCCTTGTTTTCCCTATGCCTCTCTCCAGCAAGCCCCACCCCCTGACCCCCTCTTCCCCCTGCCACCCCCTTCAAAGGCAGCCGGAGTTCCAACTGCAACCCAGACATGAACTCCAACCTAAAAATAATCTTCAACCACCCCTTTCCTCCAACCGCCAGCCCCGGGTGCGCCTGGGGGCGGCCTCTGGGGATCCCTTTCCCCCAATTGCACCTTGATCTTTGGAGGCTTCACCTGGGAAGAAAGAACATTTGTCAGGACGTTGGTTTAGGACTGTCTGGCTCATTCTCAAAGACACCCTCCAGGGAGCTGCCATTTTCCAGAACAGAAATGTGTGAGATTTTTAAACATTTGTTTGCACACTTGCCAGTGTGTTGGACACTGTGCTAAGAGCCTCATCTCACCCTGGCTTCCCTCCCATGACAGAAGCCCTGGAATGACTGCCATTTTATGGGGGCTCGTCCAAGGTCACAAAGCCAGTGGGCATTAGAGCCGGTCTTTGAACCTGGGTCTGACTTGGGAGTCCCTTGCTCAGCACTGGACTAACCCACTGAAAAAATTCCCCTTTATCCAGCAACTTTGCAAGAGGAGGTGATACAATGCAAAGCCGTGGTCTCCACTCTCTCACACACAGTCACCTGGGGAGGTGGGGCTGGGGAGATGCAGATTCCTAGGCCTGGCCCCAGAAACATTGCTAGCCCACCTCGGGCAGGGCCCTGGAATCTGCATTTGAACAAACACTGCCTGGTGATGCTGAGGCAGGAGGTCTGAGGGAAGCTGTCTGGAGGGTCTTGGAAAAAGGTTCCCAGACCTTGGTCCCGTGGTCTCGGGCCTCAGCCCAGGGCACTTTTCACAGCCCCGCTCTGCCCCGCCCCGACATGCCTTTAGAATGAAAAGTCCCCACAGCAGGCCGAGGGCACTCACTCTGGCTAATGCTTTGGAAACTAGTCATCAACATGTGATCAACATCTAGTAAAATTCTCAACTGTTCACTTTATCAGGAGGCTTCGCTCCCCAGCCCTCCAAATATGCCAGCACTTCCCGTCCTCCCTGCTCGGGGTGGGCTCTGCCCACGGCCGCCGGCAAGGCAGGCTCACTCGGGCAAAGGCTCGCACTCGGCACCAGGGACTCAGGGACAGGCTCTGACAGCCAAGCCCCCTGGGTGGGACCCCGAGGACCCCACCCGGGCTGATGCTGGCCGTCAGCTCAGCTTTCTGACGACGTGAATGGGTCAGAGGCTCTCGTTACTGTTTAGAATCCCCTTCGCTTGGGCACAGCAAGTTCCTGGAGTCTGGGCTGCCAGGTCTATGAATTTCAGGAGAAGGGCCGGGTGTTCTAGAAGCACCTTCTGGGATTCTCCTCTGTCTGGAGCTCCGGTTTGCATCCCTCCCTCTGCCAAAGGCTCATCATCTGCTGAAACGGTGGGTGGTGGAGCCAGCCAGACCCAGGAGGGGTCAGCCAAGCCTCCCCCCACCCCCACCCCCAGGCACAAAGGACAGACTCCAAAGCGGCTTTGTATTTTAAGAAACTTTATTAGTTACTGAGTATTACCAACGATCATAAAATAGAACAGGAGTTTCAAAACTGTACAAGCCAAAAAGGCTTTGGGCTGGTTGAAAAGAATGGCCGGGGGGTGGGGGGAGGCCGAGGGTCCCGGGGAGTCAGGGGGTGGGAGGTGCAAGGAGATGACAAAGAGCCAGCGATGCATCCAACATCTGGGGGTGATGGCCGCGTCCAGGCGATAAAACTGAGATCTGTACAAGTTCAGTTCTCTTGTGTGCAACATCAACTAGAGGGTGACCCACCCTGAAACAGGGGGCAGGGCAAGTCTCTGAAAGTCTTACAGGTAGGGTCGCCCCCCCTTGGGAAAAAAAAAAACAAACCTCAAAATAACAAGGGGGTAGTTTACACTCCTCACCCAGAGTTGGCACCGATTTTGTGCATTAGAAAATGCACAACACTGGAAGATTTCTTTTGGAAGGTACCCTACAGCAGCTGTTGAAAACATCATTCTTACAAATATATACGGATATATATTAATGATTTTAAACAAATAAAGTCATCTATTGTACCTGTACAGAAATAAGCCGACGGCAGATTCCGAGAGAGCTGACTCTGAGATCAAACGAGTGGGCAGCACGCGTGGGCGGCGGTGCTGGCGCCTGCTACATGGGGGAGTTGGGGGAGCAGGGTCCCTCTCCACACTGCCTGGCCCCACCCCTTCCCTGTGGAGGCTCCGAGGGGGCTGGTGCTCGGCCGGGAGCCCAGGCAGGGGTGCCGTGAGGAAGGGGCACGAGCCTGCTCCTGCCTCTGCCATTGTGACTTCTCAGGCCTTGGGGTCCCCTCCCCGTCCCTTCTTAGCTCCGGTGGCCCCCAGGGGGAGGCCAGAGGCTCTGAGGATGTGCTTGGGAAATTTTAGCCAGAAAAGCCAAACCAGACCCGAACCAGAAAACCCACGGAAGACGTAAGAAATCAAGCCACGTGCAAAGGTACGTGAGCCCGGAGGTAAGCAGCTGCCTGGGGAGGCCCGGGAACGGCCGCTGGGCCCTGCGGAGGGCACCCTAAGGCACTCCTATTGCACGTGAGGGGCCCACCGGGAACGCGGAGCGAGCCCCCTGGAAACTGCAGGTCAAGGGACTCAAACGAGGACAGCTTTGCACCGTGGCTGCGTGCACGCGGCACAGACGGCCAAGGGGGGAGGACAGGGAGGCACGCACGCCCCAGGGAGGGGGCAGGTGGGAGAAAAGCGACCGCATGCTCCGGAGAGAGGTGACCGAAACCAGGTTTCCTTTCTAAATGGAATAAATAAATGGCTTTTGTTATCGTTAAAAGAATAAATACGGGTCCAGGGGGCACCGGAGGCCGGGACTGATGCTGGGGGGTTATCTTCTTGTGGAAGGTCTGGTCTTGGCCTCTGCCTTGGTGTCTGCGGCGCATTCTGGTGTCCTGAGCTTACCCGCTGGGGCACGGCCCCTGCCAGGCCGACACCTGCTGCTGGGTGGCAGCCTCTTCTCAGCATCCTTCAGCGATGCGGGGGCTCTGTCTGCTCCAGGCACCGTGGCACTCCCTGCCAGCCCGACCTCCCTGGCACCCCTGGGTGGCTGCAGCCTTCTCCTGGCAGGGGTGGGGGGCTCCCCACCGCACCCCGAGAGCAGATCAGAGCTCAACGTAGACTCTGAAGGAGTTTATTCTGCACGCTTTTTTAAAAGCGGGGCTGCGTTCCGGACGGCAGGTGCTGCCTTCTGCCAGCGTCGGGAAGGAGCGGAGAAGACTGCGCCCAGATGGGTCCATGTACAACAGGGAGGGATGGAGAGGAGGAGCGGGGACGTCTGCCCGTGGCCGCGGGCACCAGTCCAGGGCGCGGGCGGCGGGTGGCCCCAGCGGCAGGAGGCTCAGGAGTTGGCACCAGGCGGTCAAGGCGGGCGTCACTGATAGAGGAGGTAGGCCTTGAGGGCGGCAGGCAGCGGCAGCGTGTGGATCTCCCCGAGACGCTCCTTCCCAAGGGCCAGGCGCACGGAGCGGCGGCAGAGATCCATGAGCGGCAGGGGCTCAGCTGGGGAAACCGAGGAAGGAGAGAGAGAACGTCAGGTTCGCCCAGCTCAGCTGCATGGCCTGGACGGTTCTGGGACAAACTATACTAACGCAACCACAGTACTCACAGCTGACACAGAGAACCTAAGGGACACATTCTTAGTCCAACTGCCCGTAGGCACTGCTCTGTCCACATTACAGCCGAAGACACTGAGGCACAGGGGTGGGGCGTGAAGCAGCAGAAGGTGGCAGGGCCGGGGCTCGAATCCCAGCCACCTGGCCCCAGGCCCATGTTCCTAGCCGAACCAAGCTGCCATCGAGACGGATTTAAGAGGCTTATGCCCCAAGTCACACGTGATGGGTGGCAGAGTGGGGGAGAGGTCCTGGCCCGGTCCGATCCACACCTTGGCCGACCGGCCAGTTAGAGCTGGAGAAACTCCAGATCCCGCGCTTCTGTTGGTCTGGCAGAGCTAAGCAGAGGGCTGAGGCCCATGGAAGGAAAGGGGAAGTGCCAGCCCAGCCGCCAGGACCCTCCGCTGCCCCAGGCAGCGCCAGGGGGTCTCACAGCCAGGGGAACCGGGGCCCAGACCTCATGGCGGCTGCCCCAGGGACCGGGATCGGACCAGTCCTGGCTGCAGCCTCCGTCCCCCAGGCCGCTCTGGGCCTGTGTTGCAGGGCCTGCCTTCTGGGAGGGTCGCTCTGTTCCCCCTGGGCCCAGACAGACTTGGCTCCAGAAGGAGTGTGAAGAGGACCCCCCAGAGACCCGCCGAGGCACAGCTAGCCATGCTCCCCCCGAGTGACCCCCCCAAACCAGGCCCAGATGAGCACCTGGCACCACTCAGGGCCCCTCCACATGCCCTGGATATGGAGTGAGCCCAAGTGGAGGGAGCTGTGGCTTCACCTATGACTTTGAGATGCTTTTTATGCGGCAAAATAACGTCAGACCAAAAAACTGAAACAAAACAAAACAACCACCAGCATTTCCCTTGGACTCCATTCCACCAATAGAGTGTGGACTGAGGCTCTTTAATATGCACCAAAGTCCCCCAGAATATTAAAACCAACATTAAAATAAACTAAATTAAGACCAAACCCTAGGCCGGGGGGGGGGGGGGGGGGGAAACGGGGGTGGCTGCTCGCGGGTGCAGGTTTCTTACTGGGGTGATGAAAATGCTCTCAAACTAACGGCGGTGGCAGCCGGACCACTCTGTGAAAACTCGAGCGGCCACGGAACCGTATACTGTCAGCGGGTGAGCCGTGTAGTGTGGGAATTACGTCTCGACAATGCCGTTGTTTAAAGCGAGAACCACGCTTAGCCTGGAGACTGCAGTTACTAAACTCCAGGTTCTGAAAGAAGACAAGCAACTGCTCCTCCTCTTCCCCCAGACAGCCACGCTACAGCTGGATGTGGGAGGGAATGACATGGTTAACTTCCTCAATGGGAAGCTTTGGAACGGGGTCCTCGGGGTCCTCTCCAGACACTTGCCGGTTATTAGAGGAGGTAGGAGGATGAGCTAAATGACTTTCCGTGTCTGTTAGGGTCAGGGATTCCCTAAACCCCAAGGTGGGTAGGACCCGTCCCACCCCCTGCCGGCCAAGCCTTGGGGCTCCCTCTGCGTAGGCGTCCTTTCCCCACCCCACCCCCCCAGACCCTCACCCCAGCGCTGCCCTGCACAGCTGCCGGGCCTCGAGCAGGTCACTTCCTCTACCTGGGCCTCAGTTTCCCCATCTGTAAGACAAGGAGACTAGACCAAATGCCCCTCCCCCCCGCCAGGTCTGTCAGGCTGAGATCCTGATGTCAGAAGATGCTTCTGCCAAGACTACCATCCGTGGATTTACAGAACGCCTGTTATCTCACTGTTTTACTGTATTCCACACAGCACTGCTCTGACCAAGGAGCCCACTTCATGGCAAACGAAGTGTGGGCATAGCCACCTGCTCGTGGAATCCACTGGTCTTACCACGCTCCCCATCGTCCTGAATCAGCTGCATTGACAGGACGGTGGACTGGCCTTCTGCAGACTCAATTATGGTGCCAACTGGGTGGCAATACCTTGCAGGCTGGGGCGCTAAGTCAGCAGCCACTCCAGGGCGCTGCTGCTCCCAGAGCCAGGATTCAGAGGTCGTGGGGATCCCCAAACTTGAGTCTGGAATCTGAAGCGAGGGCAGCCTTGGGGGGGACTGCCCCCTCAGGCTTTGCAGTTTGGCTAATCGCCTTTGCATGCCACCACCGAAGAGCCCAGTCTACGGATG
Organism: Tolypeutes matacus; assembly: GCA_026826555.1. Classification (NCBI taxonomy): domain Eukaryota; kingdom Metazoa; phylum Chordata; class Mammalia; order Cingulata; family Chlamyphoridae; genus Tolypeutes; species Tolypeutes matacus. The sequence continues at coordinate 5,084,154 of JAKSZT010053883.1, read as the reverse complement.
AGCCGCGGGGACGAGGGGCCCGCGTCCTAGCCTCGGTCTAGGGGCCACAAGGACCCAGCCCCAAGTACAAACCGAGGCTCCCCCGGCAAGCCCATGTAGGACGTTCCTAAGCAGAGTAGGCAGAGTTCACTCGCGCTGACCGGCCTGTGAATTGATGACCGCCAACCTGCGCCAACCTGCAGGGAAGTTTAGGCGCTCGCTCATGTACGTAATTTATATGAATGAGAGGGTGACCCTGGGAGCCTGGAGCAATCAGGAAGTGAATCAGGAGCTATTTATGGAGGCATCCGGGTGAGGAACGGGAAGAGCTGACTTCCACGTGTCTGAGAAACGGCAGCATGTGCGGCCCCAGCGTCCAGTCCACGGCCCCTTGCGGCTCTGCGAGATTCTGACCAAGTCGGACCTCCTGAGAGCACAGAGCTGTGCTGTGGGGTAAAAGATCAAACGGCTTGGTTAGGAAATGTCCCTGACGCAGGGACGTCTGTGCAGGTCGCCGTGTGGTCACGGCTTACTCCCACAAATGGCTTGCCGTGAAAACTCAGGGGGTGGGCTCTGCAAAGCGGTGGGCGGCCGTCCCCAGGCCGCGTGTCTGTGCTCTCCCTTTACGTTAAGCAGTTCTTACTAAAAACCACCCCATGATTCTTGCCAACCAGGAGGGCACCTGACATCTGCCAGGGGTGGGGGAGGTTCCACATGCCCTTGCCCCCCACCTCTGGGGTCCCTGTCCTCATCTGACCAGCCTTTCTGGGGTCAGACGTTCTAGAACAATTTCCTGCTCCCTATTGCCTCTCACCACCAGAAGGGAGCCCCTGGCGGGATGGGGGGTCGCCAGTCTCCCCCACAAGGAGGTCTCCCCCAAAGCCTGGTCAGAATGCGGCAGGGGAAGGAGCTGCCATAGGAGGCTGGGAGGAGCCCCAGGTCAAAAGAACTGAGGCCAAACCCTCAACCCAGACAACACACACCCAGCTCACCTGGGCGCAGGAAAGGGGGCGTTTAAAATGCCAAACCGTGGGGAAGACACTTCCTCAGAGGGAGGTGGCCTCTCGCCAGAGTGCATGGAAGGCCACACCGGGTGCACGTCTGGGCTCCCCAAGAACTCATTGGTCACCCCTGCATACCCCTCTGCTGGGAGGGTCTGCCTGGCATGCAGGAGAGACCAAGGGGTGGCGGGTTGGGAGAACAAAACACGCTGTGGCAGCATGCGGGGGTCCCTGCCCCGGTGCCCCGGCCCAAGCCAGCCCTGCCAACTCCGCTCTGCTGACAGCTGGCCCTGGCCCGGGGGCTGGGTGGGGGGTGGGGCTGAGGACCAAGGAGGCTTCAACTCCCCACCCCGATGGGTGCCCTGGTCCCACAGGAGAATAAGAGCAAATGCTGGGCTCCGCCTGGCCCTGGCCCACCTTGCGTCAGGTGGCAGCAGCAGACCTCATGGGGACGGTCCGTGTTTGCTGTCCCCACCTTACTCCTCCCCGTCTCTCTCACCAGGCAACCTGGGTGGGGTCGGGCCCCACTCCCCGTAGTGGCTCTGGTCATGGGAGGCCACTGAGCCCTCCACGTACTTGCCCTGGTGTCACCCCTTCCTTCCTGAAGTTGCTTCTTCCCTTGGCTTGCAGGCCGCCACCTCTCCTGGACCCCACCAGCCACCGGTCACTTCCCTGCCCCCCCCTCCCCACTGGCATCTAAATGCCAGCATTCCCAGGATTCCCCGCCTGGCCCCGGCACCTCCACCTTCCCTCCTGCCCAGGCCACGTACCTCAGAGCCCCCCTGACACCTCCTTTCTCATCTCCCATGCCATCCACTCATGGGCGCCTTCCAAACAGACCCCAAATCTGACCACCTCGCACCAACCCTGGCCCGACGGCCCTCACCTCTCACCTGAACGCCCGTCAAAGCCTCTCTGGTCAAAGTCCCCATCAGGTGCCAGCCCACACAGGGTCTTCCTCTACTCCCCGGGCCTCCCGCGGTTTCAGCAGGTCCTGCCACAGCCTGGTCGCAGCTGAGCGCAGCCGGAGGCTCCGGTCCCCACCCAGCCACTGCGGGGTTGTGTTTCGGGCCAGAGTGGGACTAAAGGAACGGCAGGCGCTCACAGAGCTGTTTCCTCCCCTGGACACCAAAAGCCTCCAGCCTAGCAATTCCACTGTCGGTCCTTCTGCACAGAAGGGAGTAACCGCCCATCCCTGCCCAAGGCTGTGGCTGGGGAATTACTGCCTGACTCCCTGACTTCACAGAACCCGCTGGGCTGGTTCCCTAATCCGGCTCTGAGGTTACTTCCCCAGGGCTGTGACCTCCTGCTCACACCTCCGGCTCACACCTCCTGTCTCTGCTCAGGACCTTGACCTGGGGAGGTGGGCTGAGCTTGCGGGGGATTCCTCCTCCAGGATCTTCCAAAGCGGGGAGGAAGAGGAGGAGCAATGGGGGAACCTGAGGGTTGGGAGACTCTGGGACAGAGCACCTGTCCACAGGTGGGGGGCAGAGACCTCGCCCGCCACTTGCCTGGCCTGCAGGGTAAGGTTAGGGCTCAGGGGCGCCAGGCCGAACCTCCCCCTTAGAGGGTCAGCTCAGAGCTGGAGGGTGCTTCCTGGCCCAAGCAGAACAGGTGCCCAGTTAGAGCTGGAGTAAGGACCAAGCACAGGGGAGGATGGTTCCAGAACACCAGGACCTCCTGCCACCGCAGACACTCAGCTGGACAGCTGCAGAGCTCCCCACCTCCCCAAACCAGGTCAATGTCAGCACGTGGGCTGTCGTCACACACAGCCTGAAAGGCCACTCCCTTTTCCTCAGGGACACGTGGAAGTAGTGCTGAGGCTCGGCGTGTTTCCAGCTCACACGTCCTCTACCAAGGCTCCCCCTGTCATGACTGAACAAGCCCTTCTTGGGGAGCCATGCCCCAGAGGAGCCCACTCAGAAGCCTTCCGCCCCAGGAAGAAGGACCCCAAACCAGTCCAATGAGTGAGTAAGGCCACTAGCTGTCATTTATGGGAAGTGGGGCTGGCAGGAACCCTGAGGGCCTTGGTACTCCCAAGACCGCAAACCCTGGGCTCAATTATATGCAAGCTACTGATAAAATTTGGGCAAACCTGGAGGCAGGTCAAGCAGAAACCAGTGAATTCTGTAAAGACTATTCATCCATTCATCCATCATCCATCCACCCATCCCTCATCCATCCATCCACCCATTCATCCATCATCATCCACCCACCCATCCATCATCCATCATACACCATCATCTACCCATCCATATCCATCCATCCACCCATCCATCCACCATCATCCACCCATCCATCATCCA
>JAKSZT010053883.1:5038414-5075195 GCA_026826555.1 Tolypeutes matacus | reverse complement strand
GGAGAGAGGGGGTGAGGAGGGGAGAGAGGGGGTGAGGAGGGGAGAGAAGGGGTGAAAAGGACACCAGCAGGACTGGGGCTCAGCAGGAAGCAGGGAGAGGGTCCTTGGCGGTGGATCATTCTCCTCATCCACAGGCTCAGATGCAGCAGGATGAGCATTTCAGCTGGGGTAAGGGTGTGTGCGTGCGTGTGCACGGTACATCTGTGTGTGTCTGTGCATGAGTACGTGTGCATGTCTGTGTGTCTGCATGTGGTCACACACACGCACTTACAGAGACACTGGAGCTCTAACTGCAGGCCCACTGTGGGGTTTTCCACAGGTAAAATCAGATGAATGGGAAGACCACAAAGGGTCAAGCAGACAGACGTTCTCTGCACACCTCTCGATGGTTTGCAGCCATAAAGCAGAGCTGCAGGTAACCCCCTCCCTGGGGGTTAAGTTCTGAAGGAATGCGGGGCTAAGGCTGCCTAAGGAGCTGCCACGTGGCTGCCACGTGGACAGCTTCCTTCCGTGGAATGCATGGCCCCCACCACTGAAATCACCGTCCGCCCCTCTCCTCTGTCAGGTATGGACAGTCGGCTTTGCCACGTCCTCAAGGGGCTCTGGAGGCGACACTGAACCCCTGGGCTGAGCCCTTGAGGACTTGGGCTTCTCTCGCTGCCGGTGAAGGTGCAACTTCCCTTCCTCTGCTGGCCCCAGCTCAGCCGGCCCCTCCTACAGCCGGATCCCTCCTCCTGCTCACCCAGCCGTCCCTGGGACTGTCCCCAACATGCTGTGTGCAGGTGGGGATGACGCAGAGGGTATACAGCAGGTGGGGATCACACAGATGTGGGGGATAACATAGTTGGGGACAATGCAGGTGGGGACAACACAGGTGAAGGGATAATGTAGGTGGGGTAATGCAGTGGGGGCTAACAGGTTGTTATAACACAGGTGGGAATAATGCAGGAGGGGGGGCTAACGCAGGAGGGGGAGCTAATGCAGATGAATATAATGCAGGTGGGGGCTAAGGCAGGTGAATATAATGCAGGTGGGGGCTAAGGCAGGTGGGGGGCCTAACGCAGGTGGGGGGGCTAACGCAGGTGGGGGGGGCTAACGCAGGGGAAGACACAGGCAGGGATAATGCAGGCGAGGGTGCTGGGTAAGGAGAGAAAGACCCATGGACTGAGTCACACGCGTGGGGCTTGGCAGCTTGGCAGGGGAGGTGGGGAGCTCAGAACACACAGAAACAAGAATCACAGCTGGACAATCAGAGCCACTGGCAGGGGCATTCGGACTTCAGACACAGGGCCTGTAAATGGGCGCTCCTAGCTTGAGGAGGGCCACGGAGAGCATACACATATTTACACACTCGAGCACACGTGCACACACAGGCTCATCAGGAGCGTGGCAAGGCCCTCAAAGTTTTGCGCTAACCTGCAGTTCACGCAGGTTAGTGAGGCCCCAAGCTCTGGGCAGAGTGGGAGGGAAGGCTGCCATCAGCCGACGACACAAACCTGCCTGACGTCTGACACTGATCGTTTTTTTCCCTACTGGGAAGGAAACCCCTCTGAAGCCCACCACACACAATCCTCACTGGAGTCAAACGTCCAGTCGTGGTCCACGGAGAGGCCTCTCAGAGTCCCAAGGGGCAGGAGGCTCCCCCCAGAAGCCCTCGGCCACGGCTGTGGGTGGGGAGGGCGGCACTGAAGAGCCCGCGGCAGCCGCGGGTCTGATGGAATTTCATGCCAGGCTGCCTGGGTTCTAGGGAGATGAGCTTCCAAAGGCCTCGTCACCCTCCCTCCCACTGGCCACAGATGTTGGTTTAAGGTGGCCTGGGTCCAGGCCAGGGCCACCAACACAGCGGGGAGGCCTACTTCGGAAAGGGCTGCTGAAACTCCTCACACCCCATCTTCCCTCCTCTGGACAGGCAGCAGCCGAGGCAGGGGGAGGGAGGCCGGAGCGGGAAGCTGAGCCCAGAAGCGGGGGTCAAAAGCGTCCCCAAAGAGCACTTGTGGGGGAGGCCCCACAACTGGGGCAGATGGAGGGCACCGCCTCAACCCCCAAATCCCCAGCCTTTAGGCAGCGACTCTCTGGAGGGGCAGTGGAGAGGAGAGAGGACGCGGATGCACGTGTGTCAGGGTCTCCTGGACACACATTGTTGTCATGAAACAAGTCACAGCAGAAAGTGATATGCGGCAGAGAGCCATCAGCAAGAGAGGGAACGAGGGAGCGCCATGGGATGTACGGGGTTAAAAAGGACTGCAGGGAACTGGGGGGGGGCACTCACACACGATGTGTGTCTGAGCTCCAGACAGACTGGCCCTGGCATTCAACATGGCCATCGCATCCAGATGTAAAACCCACAACCCTCAGCAGCTGTTTCAGGGGTGCTGCCCAGGGAACCCCACAGCCTTGCACGAGGACACACAGATGCCCCAGGCAGCATTTGAGGAGGAGACCCCCGTCCGGGCCATGGAACACCGGGAGACAGCGAGCTGGCAGCCCCTCGGATGTGCTGGCTCAACATACAGTGCCACAGTTTTTAAAGGTAATTTGCAGAATGATATGTAGGGTACGACCCCATTTCTGTAAGAACAGAATTTGAAGAGGTTCTGTCTGCACATTTATATGTCCTCGGGCACAGAGAAAGGTCTGGAAGCACAAACACCAAACCTTTCCCAGTGGTTATTGCAGAGTGGGGTGAGAGGAAAGACCTGTGCACTTTATACACGTTTCACCTTGAAATTTTAAAAGATGTGCCTGTGCTACCTTTGTAATGAAAATGATTTTTAAGCAGGTGAAAAACAAAAGGCTGCAAAACACCGATTTAACACACCACACTCCCAAGAACAAATGATCCCCAAAGCAGCTCTCAGAGGTGGAGGCGCTCCGTGCGTGTCAGTTCTTATAAAGCCAGCAGCGGGTAAATGTTTAAGCACTATCATCCTGAATTTTATCCACGAGGATATGTGTTAAGGCTCCGTAATCAGCTGACGAGCATTTAAAATAAAGGATTGTTCCAAAGAGGGACATTATTTTTACAATGATTTCTCCTAGGAGTCTCAATTATGCTGCCTCTAAATGACAAAGTTTCATTAAGCCAGGAAAAAAGAGGCAGCTGCCAGCCTCCACTGGCCCAAAGCACCAGCACGGATGGCCTCTGGGTCCCAAAACCAGCCCTGGCAGCCGTGCGGCGGCGCTGTGCTTCCTGGGGCCCCCTTGCAACCCCCGAAGCCGGCTACAGCCTTGGCAGCCCACCTCCGGGAGGAGGAGGTGAGGAAGGCTGAGGAGCTTGGCGAGCAGAGAGCTGGGCCGGGGGATGTGCCACTTGGCTCAGGCCCCTGCCTACCCCCCCCACACACACCCCTTTAACTCAAGCCCCAACTTTGTGGACCCCACCATTCAAAAGGGGGCTTCGGGGTCAACTGGCCTCCACTAAACAACATCCTTTTGTTTGGTGGGCTGTCGAAGGAGCAGGACCCTTTGTTGGAGACGCGTCCAGGGGGACCCATGGGTGGGCCAGGGAGAAGGGGGCGCACTGGGAAGGGGCTGCAGAGAGGCACCCACACAGCCACCTCCTTCCAGCTCAGCCCCCCTCGGGGACTCCGAGTGACCCCAGAACAGTAAAACCATTGTTTTGACCCAGGACAGGGAAAGACTGAAATTCAGGATGTGGGACAAAGTCACCTATTACAAAAGCCTCCTTTCACCTGAAGATCAAATGAGCACTGCGCCCTCCGCTTCCCCCTCTCCCACATCTGCGGTGGCAGCCCAGGATTTTGCAAGACAGGCCCGCCCCGGCGGTGCCCGCGCGGCCTCTGAGCGTGGCAGCACGCAGCCTCTGCCCCGGGTGGGGGCAACGCCGGCTCCTGCCAGGCAGGTGCCGCTGACGGCACGGCGGGTGCCTCGTGCCCCTCCACTCCCACCGCCCACTTGAGGGGCGCCCGCCCGCCTGGGAGAACCCAGGGAAAGAAGCCTCTTGATGAAAAAGCTCTGGAAACAGAAGCGGTAGCTACACAACATTGTGAGTGTACTTAACGCACAGAAATGGTTAAGAACGGTAAATTTTCAATTATTTTTGCCAATTTATTTCAATTTATTTTTTTAAAGGAACGAAAGTATCAAGACGAGAGGGGGAGAAAAGTCTCTTCTAGAACCACCAAAAAGGATTCAAGCCTTCTGGAAAGTTCTGACAAGTGAATTTAGAGAGAAAATCCCACACGGTCCAGAGCGTTAGCCTCTGACCTCAAAAGACCAAAATGTACCTGCTGTAAACACCTACAGAAGGGCCCAGATTACTCATGACACTTTCAGAAAGGCCTCAAGTCAGTTGAGCCCCTGGGAAATCAGCATCACATTCATACAGAGACTGAAAATTAAAATAAAAAGTTGCGGCTGCAGCCGAGTCAAGGCCGCGAATGCAACAGCCTGTGCCTCCTGCAGATGACAAGTCCTGCTCTTGGGGGGCCTCAGTGACTCAGCACCTCACACGTTGGCCTGCCCTCAGGTGCCAGTGGGAATAAACTCTAGACTGCAGCCCGGTGGGAGGGGTCCCTGCTGCGTCTGAAAGAACAGCAGCATAAATCTGGCAGCACCGGTCGTGCCACCCCCAGGGGCAACAGCTGGCAGCCGAATCAGAGGCCCTGGCCACTTCCTCACTCCTGCTTGCCCCCCAAGCTCCCGAGGAAGGCAGAAATGGGGGCTCGAGGCAGATGCCTGCACCCCCCCCGGGATGGCTCAGGTGGCCCCGGCTGGTCACTCCGGTCCCCAGTGCAGCTCACCTTCCCTAGGGCAGGGGCAGAGTGGGTAGTGGGGGCGGAGGTGTACAGGAAGGTGAAGGTGCTTGCAGGGGGCCTGGCCTCCCTCCCACGGGCCCCTGCAGAAGGCTCGCTCCGCCCCCTCTCCTGGCCTGGAAGGAGGGGTCTCTGACACTGCCTGCCCCTTCCTCCATCACAGTGGCCTCTTGGGATCAGGAAGTCTGACCAGACCCGGGCTTGACCGGGCACCGGAGCCTCTATGGGCACAGGTGACAGATTGGCTTCTTCCAGGGGGTTGGGCTGACCAGGAAAGGTCACCGCGGCGATTCGGGTCCAGGGTAATTCTGTCCCTCCGGCGGGACGGAGTGAGAGAGAGAGATGGTGGAGGGGTCAGGGGGAAGTGCCCAGGCCTTGGCAGGAGCCAGCGCATACCCACACCGCCAGCGGGCAAGGAGCCCCCTACCCAGGCCTGCAGACCCAGGGGACTCCTCTGGGGCCACCTGCGGCTGGCAGAGGTGGGAGGCAGCTGCAATTGGCATTTCAGCATGGACTGCACAGCTGCAGCATCCTGTACAGTATCGAGTGTGCAGTAGGTGCTTAATGCATGCTGCTCCCTCACCTTCCTCCTGCCTTCCCAGGACACACGGGAGGGAATGCCCTAAGGTTTCATTGCCTCTGGGAGGGCGCAGGTGGGGCAGGGGTAGGAATAAAGGCAGGGTGACAGGAAGACCCCATAGGGGCAAGCTCCAGAGAAGCCCCGTGTGGACGCACAATCTGAAAAACTCCAAGTTAAATGCTGGAAACCTCTTGGGCCAAGAGCAGGGCGGAAGTCCCAGAGAACATCTAAATGGGAAGAGGCTCCTCTAACCGGGTTCTCAAAGAGAGGCCCCTGCGCCAGCAGCAGCAGCAGCCCCAGAAACCGGCAAAATGCAAATTCTGAATCAGAAACTCGAGGGTGGGGCCAGCAGTCTGGGCTCTAAGGAACAGACAAGTGAGTTAGGATGCTGCTAAATGACAGTTTGAGAACCGCTGCCGGTTTAAAGGCGTTAGATCTTAACATTTTGGAATTTCCAGCCCATGTTAAATAAGAACTACCAGGCTTAGATTTACACCATACTTTTTTAACTTCTTTTTTTATTATAATTTTTTAAAATTTCAAATGTTACACATGCTCAAAAGGAATCTCAATCCCAGAATGTACAAAATATAGAAATCCCCACTCCCCTCCCCCGAGGGTCCAGAGGGAAGCACAGCGGGTGGGTCCTTGCAGACCCCTCCCGGCATACAAACACAGACACGGCGAGAGTCCATTTAGAGAAAAGGACCACAGCACACTTACATGCCCCCGTTTGCTTTCCCTGATCCCAAAACAAGTCAGCTCTTAGGTGAACCGCACGCATGCAGGGCTGCATAGTATTCCACTGAGGGGTGTGATTGCCGTCACTCCTGCAACAGTCACGCACAGATGGACACTAGTGACGGCCACTCGTGGAGAGGTAAGAATTCCACCCAAACACGACGGCCTTCCTGCCGCTTTTAAATTAGTTCACGCCACCTCTCTTCTCACCATCCTCGAAATCTTGGACCTCAGAACCAACCCCCACCCCCACTCTGTTCACTTTTAATAGAAGAAAAGCAAATGTCAACATTTCCACCAGGCCTCCTGATCTTTCCGGCTGACCAGTGACCCGTGGCAGGCAGAAGGCACTCAGGTGTGCCTGAGGTAGCGAGACTGAAGGCACGTTACCTGGACCCTGTCCAAGGAACTGGGGAAGGGCTCCCGAAGCAATGGGCCACCATTCTCTGTGCGGGATTTCACGTAACTGAACTGGATGCCGGGGGAGGAGCTGGTCCCTGGGCCGGAGCCACATTGGCCCTCAGAACATCCCCTGCCCATGTTGCTGGCCCCCCAACCTCCAATCCCGCCCTCCTGGAAAGCCCTGAAGCACCTGGGTCTGTGCTCCACTAGGAACAGCCCCAGCAAGTCCCCGGGGGGTGGAAAAATTAATCGTGAACTTCCAGGCCAGCCGAAGGCATCTGGGGCACAGCTCCCGGGGTGCCAGCTGCTCACACACAGGGAAAGGGCGGAGGCAGGAGTTGGCTCCCCAGCCCGGGAGACGGAGGAGAATCACACAGCCATTAACAGATGCTAACTGGAAAGACTGTGCACAAGAGGCAGGGAGAGAGGCGTGAAACAGAACACAACTGTGTGTGCCCTGAGACGAAAGCCTAGTAACAATCACGCAGGCACAGGCAGGAGAGGAGACGGAAGGAGCCAGAAGAACGAAAACGCTGCTGTGTCGAGATTGACCAGCTTATTAGGGCTCTCCCTTCCTTTTAAGTTACCTGGTTACATTATGGTTGAAAAATATAAATGAACACAAGTGTTCATCAATTGATGAACGTATAAACAAAAAGTAGCCTCTCCATGCAACAGAATCTTACTCAGCCATAAAAAGGAATGTGGTTTTGATTGCTACAACACAGGTAAACCTCCAAAATATGATGCTGCGGGAAAGAAGCCAGACAAAGGGTCCCATACTGTACGATCCCATTTATATGACATCTCCAGAAAAGGTAAATCCAGAGACAGAAATGAGACTGGTGCTTGCCAGGGGCTTGGGGGGGTGGTGGCGGGAATTTTGGGGGCTGGGGTGTGACTGCTTAATGGGTGTGGGTTTTCGCTCCGGGTGCTGAAAACGTTTTGGAAGGACGTGGAGGTGGTGGCTGCAGAATGTAGTCAATGTATGGAATGCCACCGAATGTTCACTTCAAAACAGTGAATTTTATGTTATGTGAATTTCACTTCGGTTTAGGAAAAAAAAAAACCATAAATGGATGAAAATGTCCACCTCTCCCAAATCCACAGGGGCAGGAGGTGGGTGTGGAAGGGGGGTGGTGAGGAGCAGAGAAGCCTGGAGCACCCGGAGCAGGTGGTCAGCAGGGTGACGCACGGGGCCAGGCCAAGGATGAACGCGCAGTCAAGAGCCTCCTCGAGCCGAGCCGAGTGGCTGCAGTCCAGACCCACCTCCCTTTTCTCTTCTCCAAAAGGAAAAGTGCAGAGCTGTGGTTTGGCAACCCCTACTGCCCCGAGGCAGCACCTGTAGATCCAGTTTCTCCGGAGGAATCTGGAATGTGCGCCTACCTTGCCGCGCCTGTGCTCGCTGGAAGCATGGTCTGGGGAGGGGCACGCCAACACACGCACAAGCACCGCTGGCCTGAGCGGGAGGCCACGGAAGAGCCCACGTCACGGCGGATCGTGGTCCCCCACTCCCCACGCTGGGCTGGGAAAGAGGCAGGACTCCAGGTGACTACTTTCCCCCAAAGCAGGTCAACGCCCGAGGCCACTCCAAATTGGCCAAGGGCCTACTTTCTGATATCAGAGAACAGTCCCAGCCACTCACACCCTGCTCCCTCCCCATCGATGACGTCCAGGCCGCTGCCACACCAGGCAACCGAGCTTCTGCCCCAAGCTCATGCACAGTTTGACTGGACTTGTCACCACATGAAAATCCGTTCCAACGGGTTGAGCTTCTGCAAACCTCCTGAGGATTATCATTCGCAGACCTGGTGCAGCCCAAGACACGGGCTGCCGTTCCCCACAGACCTTTTTAGCCACACACTGTTTGCTCATGCAAAACAGGCCAAGTTGGCCAAAAAGGACTGTCCTCAAGGCCAAGGCTTCTGAGTTGCTCATTCACCATCCAACAAGTACCTGCCAAGCCCCGAGGGGGCCACAGGTCTTCCAAGACCCTTCCTGAGTCCCCACGTAGCTCAATAAGGTGGATGATTCCAAGAGGTGAGCCACATACCGTGTTTATGAAGCTAGGATGGAGCTCCCTCACCTTGAACTTCCAGAAAACATCTTCCCCAGGTGGAAATTTTTAAGAACCAATAAAACAGACAAGACAGTCATCTGCAGAAGGGACTCAACCTGAGAGATGGCGTGTGAAGGCTGTGCTCGTGGGAAACACCCAGTTCCAATGATGGTGCCTGGGGAAAGGCCTCAGCGCTGTAATTCATGCCAAAAATACTTATTCAGCACCAACTATATACACAGAGCAGGTGAAAACTGCTGCCCTTAGTAGCTTACAGCCTAGTGGGGAGACAGATAATCAACTGAACGATGAACTGCCAGCTTCGCAGACAAGGGGCTATCTGCAGTAGCCCCAGTGCCTAGAACAGTGCCTGATGCACTGGAGGTGCTTTGTAAACAAGTGGAGAATGAATGAATGAATGTCCAGTAATCAGTGCCAAGAGGAAAAACGAAGCAAACTACTGAGGGCAGGCGTGCTGGCAGTGGTGGGGAGAGGGAGGGTTTCTCTTTTATGGTGATCTGTGGGCAGAGGACTGAACACAGGGAGAGAGAAAGCAGGTGACTATTCAAGATGACGGAGGAACAGGGTGTGCAAAGTCCCTGAGGTGGGCGCACACGTGGCATGCTGGAGGCAGAGCAGAGAGGCCATGTGCGTCCAGGTAAGGGCTTACGATCTTGTCCTCAGTGTGATAAGAAACCAGTGGAGGGCTTCGGGCAGGCAGAGGATGCAGTCTGACCTCCTTTCCAACAGAAAACCTTTAGCTGCTGTGTTGACAAGAAGCTGTTCCAGCCAGAGTGGAAGCTGAGGCGACTAGCTGGGGAGCCATGTAATGACACAGCTGGACAAAAGGGGTGGTGGAAGGGGGAGGATTCAGAACATCACTAAAACTAGTCAGTGACATCGGGACTTGTCTAGGGAAAAATGCTTCTTAAGAAGAGAGGTGATAAGTGAGGACTTAGCAAAAAGTCCAGGAAGACTGGCTCAGGAAGATGGCAGTCTAATTCATGGGCCAAATGCCTCCAGCTCTTGTTGAGTAACAACACAGACATCGGGCTACAAAATTTGAGGGGCGAGGCACTGGGGCCACTTGTCCATCCCCCAGCCCTGGCTCTGCACCTTCACTTGCTACCTTAGAGGCAACACGAGTCACCAGCATACCTGACCACTCTACTCCCGGCTGATGGTCACAGCTTTCACGGTTTGTACATCAGCCTCTCATGAGTTTGGTAGATGCCACCAAATATTAGCAACACTGATACATCGGGGGAGGGGGAGGATCCAGCTTCTGAACCTGCAAAATGTGGGTGGGCTCTGATGACCCCAAGGACCCCAAGGCCCCTCACCCAAGTAGCCTTGCTGCCTCCATCTAAGACGTTTTGTTGAAACAGGGTCGATGGAGGCAGATTCCTTTACTACAAGATGAAGGAGGCACACGCAATCTGGAGTCGGGTGCCCTGGGTTAAAGCTCCACTCCACGGGCTGGGTGGCCTGGGGCAAGTTCCCTGATGCCTCTGAGCCGCAGGTTCCCCATCCTTGAACTGGGGGGTGCCGGGGAGTGTTCCGAGCTCACTGGTTTGCTTGAAAGATTAAATAAAAGATTAAATAAGGCATTCCATGGGAAGCCAGCAGTAGCGATGCGTTTGTGATTTAGGGGTGTGCAGGGAGGAAGGAAGGGTTTCTTGTAAAGAGGTTTACGGCCATTGCCAGGGGTGGAATACAGCAGGACAAATCCTAAATCCCATTCTCTGCCCCAACCCAGCAATCTCAGCAAACAGCAGCCCCAGCTGTCCTGACTCAGCTCCCTGGGGCCCCCTCTCACCTTCTTGAGCTTGTTAATGGCAAAGAGTGGTCTCCATGGGGGAGGGGGGGCCTCAGGTGCTGATGAAATCAAGGCCACCTGAGGCTAGGAGTGGCTATCCTTGCGGTCTCCCGGAGGCTGCCCCCAGGTCCCCCTGCCACTCTCCCCTGGCAGCTGCAGTCGCCCTGGGTGGGGAGGTGTGGGGTCCAGCAGGTGTCCAGGACTTACCCAGGAATGCATCTTGGATCTGGGCTAAGTCTGCTCCACACATCACATTCAGGAAATGCAAAAAGAACAAAGGGGAAGTGGAAAAAAGGAAAATTGGCCTAATATCCATTTAAAAGTCTAGTCTGAGACGGCAGTCAAGGCCGTGGGAGGGAAAAACAAGAATGGAGGGACCTGCTTGTCACAGCCAAGTCGGCCCACCTTCTGGAAGGTGAGCAAGCCCAGACTGGCCGTTGGAGCTAGACCGGGTTCCTGGCCTTAGGTACATGTCAAGACTACAAGGGCACGATGCTCTGTGACGCCAGACAGGTATTTCCTCTGAAAGCTTGACTTTCCAGAAAATAAAAACAGCAGCATGTCACCTCTGCAGGTAAAAAGGGGGAGCAAAGTGAGGCGAGGACAGTTGCCACGTCAGGGCTCAGACCTCAGACCAGGTGTGGGGTGCTCTGCCCCTGCCCTGCAGCAGCCCCCATGCTGCAGGCAGCTCTCCTCCTCCCCTCTCAGCACCCCCCAGCTGCCTTCATCTTCAGGCAGCCTGTTTCCTGAGCCGGAGGAGGACCACAAACTCTCTCCCGCCGAACACACCAAATACTTCTAACGCTGTCCCAAGTTTCCGTTCCCATATCAAAAGCTCCTCTTTTCTGCTCAGGCAACCAGGCCTGCCAACAAAACAAGCCGCTGGGACCCAAGTTTTCATAACTCGGCGTCTTCCCCTTGAAAAGCGCTGCCATGAATCACAGAGGCTTAACAGTCTCGTCGGCTGGGCCAGTGGAGGGATCCGTGTGAAAGTCACACGGCAAGCTCAGGCCTGTCCCTGCATGCTGCGGGGTCCCGGCACCCCATGTGTCCCCCGTCTCCTGACCGACAGCCCCTCCAGGCCCGCACTTGGAAGCCAGGCAGGCCATGCACAGGGGCGTCCAACCCCTCCCCTGAGAAAGTGTCCCCCTGGGGGGGGGCATCACTGGGGGTTGGCTTGAAATGCAGAGTCTCAGGCCCACCCCAGCCTGCCAGCATTGGGTTGTACGTTAACCAGACCCTGTGGCTGGGCTGTCGGGCTGGGTCCTCCCCTGGGCGGGATGCTTGGAAGAAACACCTCAGAAAGACCCAGGAGTTTCCATCTCTCCAGGAAGCCAGTCCTGCAAGAGGGCTGACCCTCAGCTGACCAGTTAACAGAGGTCGTGGTCAGTGTGCCAGGGCCACAGAGGGCCAGCGGGAAGTGGGTTGTGCCCCGCCCACCTTCTGGGGTCTGGGAAGACATGGGTTGGGGCAACCCCTCTTGGAGCACCCCCTCCTCTGCTCCATGAGTCCCTCCACCCCTGCAAGCCCTCCTCAGCATCCTCCAAATACCCCTTAGAGTCCAACTAAACCAGCCTCACCATTCCCTGAAGAGCCTCCAGCTTTCCCACAGGTCTCAGAGCGGCTCTTCCACTTCAAACTACCGCACGCAGCAGGAATCGGCCACCCACCGGCGCCCCACCTAGCCTCCTCCTCCACGGAGGCTTCCCAGATTGGCTTCCACGGCCCGGCCTTCCCATCTCCTCCTCTCCCTCCTCTCCCCTAGAATCTCCTCAGGACCCAGGTCCTGCCAGAACCCGGCAGACGGCCATCACGGCCCCAGGCACACATCCTGGCTAGACCCACGGCCAGCCTGAGACCCACCACACTTGGCCAGACAGCGGAGGCCTCCGGGTCTCCTCGACACCTACCGAAGGTTCCTGAGTTCTGGAATGTTTCAGGCAAGTGCCCGGGGAGAGTGCCAGGAGAGACGCCCCACGAGCGAGTTGGGGAGACCCGAGGAGGGCAGCGCCCCGGGGCAGGGGGCCTGCCTGCCTGCAGCCTGGCCCTGCCGGTCCCAAGGCCTCCCTTCCCGGGCTCGGCCCTGGCCTGAGCGGGCGCTGCAGTCGCCAAGGGGAAGCGGCCCTTGGTTACCAGGGCCCTGAGAACACAGAAGGCAAAACAAACACCGAGGCCTCCCGCTCTGGAGCTGGCTGCACTGCTGGGAACAATTACAAGGTAACCCGTCCCGGATGGAGGCTGTGGGCCCAGCGGGAGGCCAGGCTATAACCAGACCCCTCCCCAAAACCCAGAGACCCTCCCTGGGCTGCACTCAGGGAAGCGCAGAAAGCGAGCTGGGACCCCAGGAGGGCAAGCAGCAGATTCGGGGCTCCATTAAATCAGGTTTTCAAAATGACACACGGGACAAGCCTGGCAGGTGTGGAGGTGATGGCCCTTCGGACCTCAGGCTTTTCCAAAGAGGGTCAGCGCAGGCCCCAGCACAGTCCAAAGAGGCAGCCAACGACCCTGCTGGTTCAGTCTCCTTCCAGCAAGGGCGCCAACTCTCCTGTCCCCAAGAAACTTGTCATAAAATGAACAGAAACTTGCCACCAAGTGAGAAAACGCAAACTTCTTACCAGGCTCCCAGTGGGCAGAGCAGGAGGGCGGCCAGGGGAGCACCGGGCCCTCCCTCACCCCTCGGGGGGCCCAGGGCTGGCCTGAGGGGCCTTGGGCGGGGGGTGCACAGCCTGGGCTGGACCCCAGCGGCCTCCAGTCACAGCAGACCCAAGCTGCCCCAGAGTCCTGTGCCTTCTCCCCAGGGCAGGGTCTCCCCAGTGGAAAGAGGGAAGAGGGAGCTGAGGGACCTCCGGGTATCCTCGTGCCTCCAGGGCCTGCCCTGTGGGGACACGTGCAGGGGGAGGTTTACACTTGAGACCTGAAAGTCAGGCACCCTGACCCCAGAAAGGGGGCAGCAAGCCCCGCCCCCACCCCCCAGGCCTTTAGAAGAAAAGCTGCTGGCCTGGGAGGGGAACGTGGCCGCAGGTCCAAACCCCCACAGACAGGAGGACGCCTCTGTCCCGGCTACCCCCTGAGCCTAGCTGCAAGTTTCTGGCTAGAAGAGCCCACCCTCGCCTCAGGGACCCTGGGGTAGGGGGGGCGGGGACTGGAAAGGAGTCGGAATGGATGGGAGGTGGGGAGGGGGTCTGCAGCCTCAGGGACTAGAAGCTCTGGGCCCCCAGGGGCCAGGCTGAGGCTTAGGGTCGGAGCTGCCATGCCACCCCCCAGCCTCGCCCTGCTCTCCCCGCCACCCCAAGGGGTTTCCTGTCCTCAGACCAGATAGGTCTTAAAATTAAAACAAAGTCAAAACCTCAACCGACCAGACAGGCCGGTGGGCTCCAGGGCCCGAGGGGCTGCCTGGCCGTGCGAGTGCCCACCATGGGCTGCAGGTCCCTCCAGGTGAGGGCAGGGAAGGGCCGCGGGAAGGAGGGAGCAGGGGTGGGGACGGCCTCACAGGGCCAGAGGTTTTTTTTTTTATTTAACAAACCAGTGTCTTGGATGACCAGGAGCCAGTGCCTCTGGCTCCCCACCCCTAGCCGAGTTCTGGTGTCAAAGGGACTTGGCAGCCCACTCCCACCCCCACCCTGACCCTGGCCGCAGAGGAAGGGGAGGGCCAGCGGCACAGGAAAGGCTGGCTTAACATGGGGATTCAAATCCCGGGCTCCCACCCTGACGCTCCTGGAATTTAAATGGAACTTTTCTAGGACAACCAGACAGAAGCTACCAGAAAGCCCCCTCTTACTAGCCTCCTACCCATTTCTCCCCCTCTCCATCTCTTGCTGTGGCTGGGACAAGCAGAATTGATGGAGAAGTTTCTTCCAGACCTTCAGGCTTGGACTTTGATCTTGGACGTAGAGGCCAGATCCCTCCTTGGAGACCCCCCCCCCCCAGGTCTTGGCTACCTGGACCAGGCAACCATTTCTGCCTTACCCACTAGGAACCTGGCTAGGGAAGAAGCTACTTAGTAGTGTTCTTTGTTTTTTTGTTTTTTTCCATTTAAATCTGTAAACTTGACTTTGCTTCTTGTAACCCTTCTTACATGGGGCGAATGAAGGCAAATTTTAAGCCACTGGGAAAAAATAAAAGCTCCTTGACGAGGCCTTGCTCCTTCTCTAACCAATACTGATCCATTAAGCAAGTGTGCATGCCTGCCCTGTGAGACCCTGCCTGGGGAGGGGAAACTGAGGCAAACCAGCCTTGCCAGAGAGACCTGTCCTCCAAGAGGTTCCATAAGAGCAGGATGCAGGCTGGGGCGGGCCAGGAGGGGCAGGGGAGGATGGTGGGACCACAGGGTGAGATTTGGAGGGTCCTGGCCCAAAGGATTAGATTCCAAAATCAGAGATGGATAGAGGGAGGAAGCCTTCCAGCAGAGGGAGGGAGGCGTATTTGGGACCGGGGGTGGGGGAGTTGAGTCTGATTAGGGTGACAGGAACATTTAGGGCCATAATGCATGCGAGAGAGTGGGGAACAGTCTGGAACCAGACGGCCACGGTCCTGATGCCACAATAGGACGTCAGGACCAGGCAGTGCCAAGTGGGATCCAGACCGGCAGGGCCCAGGTGGGGAGGCGAGAGAGAGTAGCCTCTGCAAGTGCAGCCAACCATCAGGGTGTCCACATGGGAGCAGAAAGAACCATAAAAATGGAGCGCCAACGGCCTTCCCTTTCGCTACTTAATGAAACGGGCAGCACAGCGCAGTGGGTTCCATGAGCCCGGCTGCCGAGAGATACCCTTCCACTGCCCCAGCCGGGGCCAAGGCGCACTTGCCGCCCAGCCCGCAGGAGCCCGTGGCCTCCTGCCCCTCCAGAAACACTTCTTGGACACTGTCAGAAAACATGAGGCCCAATAATCCTCCACTCCTCTTCCTTTCTTTTGCTTTAGGGGAGGTAGATTAAGAACCAGGAAGGAAGAATCAGGACATTTCTTTTAGGTAAACAGAAAATTTAAAGGACGCTAACCACCCAAGAAACCAACAGCGTGGGAAAGCACTGCTAATTTTTCACTTGCAAAAACAAGACGAATAAATACGTACTTTGGAAGAATGCCCGGAGAATCAGAGACGACGAAGAATATACACGAAGGGTCTAGCACTGCCTGGAACACAGCAGGATCTCCAACACCAGACGCTCCCGAGCCCCTGCCGCGTCCAGCACACCTCTGAGCGCTTTAAATGTATTAATGCCTTTAGGTGGCGGCTGAAAACACTGCTATTCAGGTGCTCAAATCCTAACTCCAAAGATCGTCTTCCACCCACTGACCCGGGAACCAGAGGACCAGGACACTTTCAAAGCTCAAAGATTTCTTTTGGACCACACAATCGAAAAAAAGAAAAAGAAGAATTAAGTGAGGCATAGAAAGACGTGATGAAATAAGAGGCCCTCTATCCTAATGCTTCTGGAACAAATGGAAGATGCTAAAAACCCATCATCCCCTGCCACGGTCCACCCACTGCGTTAAGCCGCCCAAGGACAAAGGTTGTCCACACATCGATGTGCCTTTCCCAGGAGAGAAAAATTCGCCTCAGCCGAGATGGAATGCCCCATTTATTTGGCTAACATGCTCCTCAGGCCTCTTTGCTGACCTCCTTTCTTTTCAGATGGAAGAAAAGAAAAGAGAGAGAGAGAAGGCTTTAAAACATCCCCAGGTGGTTTCCGGTTCAGGTCCAGGCTATGCGAGGCTGCTTCCCAAAGCTGAGGCAATTTGGTGTGTTCAGATGCTATTTTACACCGCCGGTGCATCGCAAACTTGACATGGAAACGGAAGTGGACTTGAAAAAGAAGATGCATTTACCAAAGGCCAAGCCCAAAACCGCTTAGAAGCCGAGACAGGTTGCTGTCCAGGAAATGACTCACGTCTCCCCAGTCCCTCGGGGCCACCAGTGGGAACAGAACATTGAACAGGGTAGTTTCCGAGTTGAGGCTGTTTCCCCTACGGACTACGAACCCCCAGAGGCCGATTCCTGGGGACTGCTGGTGCCTGCCTCGGCCCCGAGTGTGGGCTCAGCCAGCGCTCGCTGGCAGAGAGCCTAGGAAACGAGCCCGCGTGCCCAGACCGCCCCTTGGACCCAATGCCCTCTCCCGCCGCCACCCACGCTTCCTGTGGCTTCCGTCGCCTTCCACGCTGTCAGGCTGCAGAACCCAGCCAGCTTTGGGCCCCAGCCACTCTGGGGAAACTGCTCTTTCAAGGTCAATGCCTTCCTAATCGATAAATTAAACAGGCGTAAAAAAAAAAGGCGTCTCCTTTACCTCCCAACCACGTCTGAAAATCCTGACCCCGTCCTTGATTTTTAAGCCCTTTGGTTTCCATGACACGAAACTCTCTGCTCTCCAAAGCTCCCGAGCCAGGTCCTTCGCAGGTTCTTTTTTCTGCCTCGTAATTAAACACAGATGTTCTCCAGGAACCCCCTGCTCACAGCCCCCATCAGAGGGCCCACCTGCTCTCACGGCTCCAGGTAGGAGCCCGTCTCCTTCCTGAACCAGCAACCAGCATCACCTTGGACTGGTCCCCCTCCCAGCTCTACATGTCAGCCAAGCTCTCTCCTCATCCTTCCCCTCGCCCAGATTCAAGCCCTTGGTCTCCTGGTGCCTGCTCCTCCTGGCTTCCCACATCATCGACAAATGTTGTCAATTCCTTCCCCAAAATTGCTCAACTCTGTGCCCATTCAAGCTGTTCAGAACATTTTCCCTCGCAAGGCAAAAGTCTCCTAACGGGTCCCCGTGTCCACAGCGTCTCTGAGCCCTGTCCACCCAAAACCAGTCTTCCTAAAATGCTCAATTTTTAAACTTATTTTGAAAATGTGTAATTCTAAAATGTACAAAAAATACTCGGATTCTCAACACCTAAATTTAATAACTGTCAACAACTGGTCACGTTTGCTTGGTCCTTCTGTTGCATGATAGACAAATGGACAGAGGAGCTGAACAGGCAATTCAGAAAACAGTAAGTCCAATTGGCAACTGAACTTATACAATAAGATGTTCAACTTCCCCCAGAGGAGACGGACACCAACAAAGTAATAACGAGCCACCGCTTGACACCCTTGAACTACCAAGTAAATAGAGATCACGCCTACCGCCGTTGCCGGTGGGGGGAGGCAGTGCTTGTGGCCGCGTGTCCAGTGGAAAAGTGACCACGAGTAGCCTTTCGGAAAACAAACTGGCAATAGTCTCGGTCCTGGTACCTAAGCCCATAAAAATGAAACACCCGTACCAAGAATACTGTAAGAGGTCTGTTGATGACTCGGTACACCGAGCCACGGACTATTACACAGCAAGAAAAGGTTGAGGGAGAACCATGCAGTTAACCTGGAGACATTTCCAGGTGCATTCAGTGAGGAAGGCGGGGTTGAATATGAAAGATGATTCCATTTTAATAAAATCATGGCATCCCCAAAGATACACACACATCTCCCTGGGCAGTCGGGGAGGTCTGGAATATTCTGGAGCAAGAGGGTGGTGGGTAGTGACTGGTTCGAGTGGGTTTTGTTTCTACTGACCGGCACATGTGTTATCCTACAATAAAAGGTTTGCATTAAGAAGAAAAACGTTCAGAAGACACATTCTGGGTTGTTAAATTTGGTTGGGGATGAGAGCGAGTAAGAAGAGGAGGAAAAAAAGAGGTGTGATAGGCAAACAGGAAGGACTCCCCCAAATGTGCCTGGGTACAGTTATGAACGTGTGTACGCAGGCGTGACAAGGGGGGGTCAGATGCTAATGGTCTGGGTAACTGGGTGGGGGCAGGCTGGAGGTGTCGGTATGGGTTTAGCATTATTTTTGCAACCATCCTGGAAGTTTGAAATTGTTTCAAAACAAGAAGTTAAAACAGTAACAAGTTAACGGCAGTGACCTCCGGCTGACGTTTATGCCCTTATGCTTACGTCTCAGGCATCGTGCAGACTCGACCGGGAGCAGGCATCGCAACCAGCAACAAACCTCGTTCTGTCGTGGAGAATACCGACAGAGAAGTACGAAGACTGAAAGCGCCAAACCCCATACTCTTTCCGTGCAGAATGGCTCGCTATCGACGCGGTTAAATTCAGATCCAGCTGTGCCTCCTGGAAGCTCGCGGTGGCCAAAGCCCTCGTAATCAGAACGGGCTTTCGCGTCCTCCTTGGAACGTGAGTCCTGCCTGCAAGATACTCCAGCTCTGAAGGCCCAGAGGCTCTCTCCAGCCTAGAGGCCGTGGCTCAGCCTTACAGGCCTGCAGACCCTAAAACACCCTAAAAACAACAACAAACACTGCGAGGTGTGGTCCCCCCTGCTCTTCCGTTAGACTTTCAAACAGCGCCCCGGGAGGTGCCCCCTGCCCTAACGCAGGCACTAGCAATGGTTCAAACCACTAATGGCCAGCGAGCTTTGGTGGGAAAGACAACATGGTACCGGAATGGTAGAAAGAGGCCTGAGCCCACGGGTGGATTCCCCTTTTTCTCTGTGCAAAGCCACGCGGCCGCCTGCTCCTAGGCGGCTCTGAGCCGGACGTGGTAAACCTTGAGCCAGGAGTCCCATCCTCCGAGGCAATTTTCTTCCCTGGACTCTGGGGCTCAGCCCAAGAAAAGACTCCCAAAGCCTTAGAGCATCAACTTTTCAGGAATAAAGTGTCAGTAAAGTCACACTTCCCCCAGAATGTTCTCCAAACACCTCCTACTCAACACATCCACAACCCAACCCGCCCTCCCAGCCGGGCAGTGGCCTCACTGGTCTTTCAGCCAGGATGGCAACCTGCCAGGTCGAAGCACCAACTTCCGGCTCACTGCCAGCCTCTCCTTCCAAAACACTCCCCCCTCCCCACTTTGTCCGATCCTCCACCTCCTCTACCCGCCCCACCCACCACCCAGCGTCACCTCCCCAAACGCCCTCCTGCCCGTGGCTTGAAGTCCTTCAGCCCTGGCGCACACCCTCCAGCCATCTTGCTTGGCTTCCTTCCCAGGTGCTTCTCCCCTCCGCCCGGACTGCCTGAGGTTCCCCTGGGATGTGACGTCCCTTTGGGACTCTCCAAGCACGCCGCCTCCTGCCTTGCAAGCCCACCCAGAGAGCTCTCCTACAAGGCCCTCTGGGCTCTGGCAGGCCTTTCTGCCATGTATCAACAAATCCTGGCAAACGCGGGGTCCACACCTAGGAAGGTTGGGCAGGTTCCCAACTGGGCATTTGTGGTCCCCAGCCCTCTCCCCCGCAGCTGGCTGTCACGGCTGGAGGCATCTAGTGGGTGGAGGCCAGAGATGCTGTTAACCATCGTAGAGCATGCAGGGCAGCCCCCCCACCCCCCAAGGCAAAGATTTATCTGCCCCAAATGCCTGTAGCACCATGACTGAGAAACACTAGAGGAAAGGATGCCATGCATCCCTGGGACAAAACCACCTCGGTGCAGCCAGAAGCATGCCCGGGACACAGACAGCTGTGACTCTGTGTCAGGACAAGACAGGGGACAGGGAACTTCAACTCAAGGCTTTCCCGAGCCAGGCTGGGGGCAACTCTGTGCTCACCTCTACGCCGTCACCAGGCTTCTGCATTGCCCTGAACAAGAGGCCGAACCTCGCTGGGCCTCAGGTTTCCCCATCTACAAAATGGAGGGATTGGAAGAGATCCACTCTTCCCAAAGTGAACTCAACAGGTTCTCAAGTAAGAATCTGAAAAACAGTTTCTGAGTTTGGGGAATAGTGCTTAGCCTAGTCCCTCTTGGAGATTCACAAAGCCTATCAGCCTCTTAAAGGCTCTGAAAAGTCCTGCAGAAGTCTGAAACTCAGCGGGTTTAACTCAAGCAGTTCCCAGTCTCTAAGAGAAGGGAGCTCTCCTCTCACTATACATCTTTTCAGACCACGCGAGGGTCACTTGGGGAATGGACCAGAAGGCCTCTGAACCCTTCGGCTCCACTGCACTGCTATTCTATGACCAGCAGAACCCCAGCCGCCTCCCTTGGCAAAAGGACAGAGCCCTCCCCCACAGCCCCGTCGACCTGGCTCCAAGGAGACAGTGTGCTGCAGACATGAGCGTGTTTTGCGACGTGATGTAAGGGGCCTCATCCACCTGCCTGGTTTTGCAGACCAGGCCACGCTGCAGAAACTCCTGAAGTCTCAGTCTGACTCACAAGGACAAGGTTGGGGATGTACTCTTAGTGGGGAAATTGAGGCTGGTTCTCTGACCTGTTGGGGCCTGTCCTCTTCATCTAGACCAGGGGTCAGCAAACAGGTCCATGGGCCAAATCTGGCCCACCACCTGTTTGTGTAAATAAAGTTTTATTGGAACACAGGTGTACCCATTCATTTGTGTACTGTCTACAGCTGCTTTCATGCTACAACAGCAGCTTTCAGGTGGCTAGAACCAAGACTGTGTGGTCCGCAGAGAGTAAATATTTACCATCTGGACCATTCCCGGACAAGTTTGCTGAGCTCTAGTCGAGAGCTTAGGAATGAGCATCCATCGACCACTGAAAAAGCGGACCCCAAACCCCTCCAAGACTCCGTTGACCCAGCTCAGGCCACCCGTGCCCACACCATGCAGGCTGGGCGTGCCTACAAGGTGGCAGGAGTTCCGGCTGCTTCCTGCTGCCCGCACTCCCTCCTTCCGCCTTCGTCTGCTCTTCCTTTCAAGTGCCCTTCTCAGGCCACCAGCCTTCCTGGAGCCCCTGCCCCCCGCCCCCCAACCAGAGCCTCAGGGCAGCAGAGTTTACCCCTTTCTCATTTCGCATCCGATTAGCAAACAACTCCCAAGCACGTAATCCCCAAAAGACACACACCTACTTATAAGACACACCAATGTGCCATACAACCTAAAGATCACACGCATTAGGAAGCATCCACCAAAAACGTTGAAATTAAAAAGAATGAGATAAAAATAAAAATACACTACTCCACGCACGTCTTCCTGCACCCGCGTGGGCCACCTCCTGAGTAGCCCATCCTGAAGACGTGGGCTCACGGCATTACCCCTGGGCACCCATGGATGCTCAGCACGTGGCAGAGCGTGGGCCCAGCCCCGTACACCTGTCCCAGGGGCTCCAAAGCAGAAGACCCGGGGTTGGGGGAGGCCGGGGAACCCAGGTGCCTCCCCCACCTGGGGGGCTGGGCAAGGGCTGTGGACAGGAAAGGAAGGATTAGGGACCTGCCCCCTGCCGCCAGCTGCTCCTGTGGCCACAAATGCCATGGAGCATCCAGGGGGATTTTTGTGTTTTGACTCAGAGGCAATAAGTCTTTCAGATTAAGCCGACGCAGACTAAACTGCAGTCAGGAGGAAAGCCCCTCTGCGGCAGCCGCCCGGGTTGACTGCTTCTGGCAGGAGAGGAGAGGAAAGTGGGGCTGGCAGTGGGGCTCGTTCCAAGGCAGGAGAAAGCCAGGGCGACTGCCCCAGCAGCTCCTTCTGGAAGGGGGGCCGGGCCATAGCGGCCGGGGATAGCCGCTCCCCGGTCCCAGACACCCCCAGGTTCCCGGCTCTACCCCTCCCTCCAGCCCTGCCCCTACTGGCCGCCTACCAGGGAGAATGTTGGGCCTAAGGCAGACAACGGTGCCTCGGAGGGGACCGGGTCCGGTGTCTCACCTTCGCACCTGCTCAGGTGTTGCTTCTGGCCACCGTGCAAGGGGCATTTGGGGGTGACTATTCAGACACCCACTGACTCTGTGGGGACTTTAGCAGCGTCACAAACTTCCAGAGGTGCCAGTCTGACTGCTGTGGACAGAGCGGCTACGACTGGCCAGGCCTGGGGGCACACCAAGAATAACGGCCAAACTCTCTACATGAAAGGGTTTTCTGATCTGGTCCTGACACCTCACCCCTTCTCTTCTCCAGCCCATCCCCTCCCAAACACAGCTACCCCCACCAGCCATGTAAAAATACTCATAGCATCCCTAACAGTGGCCTCTCCTGTTCTGATGGCCGCACCTCGGTTGTCGTGGAGGATCTCCCCTCCACTCCCAGGCCACGGGCAGACCCTGGTTCACGGCCTCTGTCTGCATGCATACCGCTGTGATGGTGCGTATACAGGACCTGTCAGAGCCAATTCTGGGATTTTGCTTTAACTTAAATGATCTTCTGAGAATGGGGCCAACATGGAAGAAAGCAGATGCTAAAACAGAGAGAGAGGCCCACGCTGATGCCAGGGTTGGAGCACCTGGATCCTGCCATGCCTGAAGCCCCTTCATGTGTTCACTACTTACAATTCAGTAAACCAGGCTCTTTTTGCTTAAACCTGTTTGGATTGAGTTTTCTGGCACTTGCAAATGAAGAAATCCTAACTGATTACCAAGTCAAGCTTTTTAAAGACTCCACTTTTTCTAGTGCTGTTTCTTCCACCTGGAATGTACCCTTCTTACCACACCTTGTCCCTTGGAGCCTTGGAAACTAGGGTCAAGTTTCCCCTGGAAAGGCTCCCTGACATCTCCCCAGTCTAAGCGGGACGCTCCCCCTCTAGGGCCCAGTACATTCCTTGTTCTTCATCCACTCATTCCTCAAAAGCACAGGAGCCTCAGTGTCCTCACCTCTAGACCTCACAGCCGAGCGGGGAGACAGGACTGCTGATCTCCTTACCTGCCCCGCCCTCTGGAGAGCTCCTCCTTGAAGCCAGGGCTCATTCCGCCAGGTTGCTCCAGTGCCTGTGAGCATCTGTTGAATGTGTGAGGAGGGAGCTGCCCTCGCACAGTGACAGACCTCACCCATGTGGCGTGCAAGTGGGAGACAGACCTCACCCACGTGGTGTACAAGCAGGGGCAGAACTCACTCATGTGGTGTGCAAGGAGGGGCAGAAGTCACTCATGTGGTATGCAAGGAGGGGCAGAACTCACCCATGTGGTGTGCAAGTGGGAGACAGAACACACCCACGTGGTGTGCAAGCAGGGGACAGAACACAAACCCACCCAGGAGCAATGCTGTGCTGTGGCACAGCCACTCTCACGCCTGCACTGCTCCCTCCGGGTCCCGGCCCCAGCCCCTCCCATCTGGTGACTGTGGCAGCTGTGCTGCCTCCCCGAGTCTGAATCCTAAGCCAGATCTTGTCCCTCTCCTCTGTCCCCATCCACTCAGTGAAGAGCCGATGTCTTTAGTGGCCGACAGGCCCTGGGACTGGTCTCCTGTTGCCTCCTTCCCATCCCGTACTATCCTGCCTCACTGGCCTCCTGACCTCAGGGCCTTTGCACTTCCCAAGCCCTCGGTCTGGCGCACCCATGCTCGGCCCAGGTGCTCAGAGAACTACCCCCTCACTGCCACTGGGCCTCTGCTCAAAGGTCACCTCATCACTGAGGCCTTTCCCAGCCATCCTGTTCAATGACAGGCCTCTGCCCCCGGCACTCCCGCCCCCTTTATTCTTCTCACTGAGCTTTTCAATTACGGTCACGTCTTGTTATTCATGGTAGTTCTGCCCTAGAAAGTTGCTGCCAACACTGAATTAGCAAATGCTGAACCATGGCCCCCAAGAAAAACACAGGTTTAGGTTCCTGCCAGCCTCTGGTCACAACGTTTTCATTGACAAATCAATATATAACATTGTTTTGTGTGTTTCTGTTCAAGGCAGCTTATTTAACGGGAACCCTTGGCTCACAGTGAACTCACAGCCAGCAGCACTGCAAGTCACGTCTGAACAAGCTTACCTGACACACGTGTCTTCTTCATAAGGCACGGTCCAGCCTTCCTGCGCTTAGGAACGCCGGACAACACTTCAGCACTACACTCGGGGGTCATCTTAAACAGCAAAACCACCCACAAATACACAAAAAAATGCTTGAAACATGGCACGAAACAGACTCCAAGACAGCTGACAGCACGAGAGCTGATACAATAAGGCAGAGCGTCCCCTTGCTTGTCCTCAGCTAAAACATGCGCGTCGGGTGACTCAAATTTTTCACGGATCCGTGCATGTCCACACATGAAAACGAATGTGCTGCCATTATCGATTAGGGGGTCTCAGATAAATTTTCACAAGTAGGCAAGTTTGTAAATACTGAATACACGAGTAACGAGGGTCGACTCTACTGCACTCAGTGATGTCCCTAAGATCCATCTCACCATAAGAATATATGCTTCATGAGGGCAGACACTGTGTCTTGTTCACGGCTGTTATCCAGTGCTGGGCACACAGAAGGTGCTCAATAAGTGCTTGTCCAGTGAGCGAGTGGCTCTCCCAACTCAAAGCCTATGTCCCTTCTGTTTCGCGATGTCACCTGCCCACCTTGCCATGTGCCAGAGAAGGGCCACCCCCAGGGTCGGAGGGCCTCCTCCTCCTCCACTGCCTTCCTAAAAGGGTGGTCAAGCATCCATCTGTCTGCCCCGACCTGCCCAGAATGTTCCCCCAGGCGGATCTGCACCTTCTCTGTGCTAGGCCCCTCCTGCGGCTCCGTCTGTGAGAACTCACTCCACTAATGGTGCCAAGGGCTCCCCCCTACCCATCCCAAACCATCTCCAGTACACAGGGTCGGCAGCACCCATAAAACAGGGGGCGCCTCGGCCCTGCCCCCTGCCAGATAACATACCATCGTGCTGTCTGGATGGCTGGCAACCTGGCTGGGGGAACCCAGCTCGGCTGCAGGAGCAGAGGCGGGCTTGGGGGGCCTCTCCGTCTGCTGCGATCTCCGAGCCAGCACACGCTGCCGCCCCAGCCGTGCCCACACAAGCCCTCCATGCAGGGAGCGGCAGCCAGGGGGTGGCTGTGCCTCCCGATGGGGCTGTCGACGGTCCCACTGCCCATCCTGCACAGGATGGCTCGTCTCAGCCGCCCCCACCCCGCTCATTTTTCCAAGAAAGAACGCGCCTGGTCTGGATTTGACAAACACTGGTCTGTGGTACAGTGGACAGACTTGATTTCCCAAAGGCGACCGTCTGGCCCAAATCGGCTCTCGGGGGTCCAGGGTGACAGGAGGTCCTGCTGCAGGGAGCTGTGACTCCGAGGCCATCACACACATTCCCAGAGAGCGCCTAAGCGCTCGGAGTCGCTGGCTGGCCTCCCCCTCCTGCCAGCAGCCCCACACAAAGTGCCCTTTATGGAACGAGACAGGCCGGGCCTGGCAGTTTCAGCCTCAGGGAAAAACCCAGGTTTGGATTTTCTCCGAGGGCACAACTGAGCCTTTGTCTTGACTCTGCCCCATCCCCGCTCGGGCTGCCTGCTCCTCAGGGGCTCAGAGTCCAGGACCCACATCCCTGCCGAGCCGACCCTTCCACGTCTGGGCCCAGTGACACACCCCAGCCGCCTTAAGGATTTGCAAAGGCTGATTCCCCAGAATCCGTCCTCCTTGGCCTCTAGAAGGCTGAAGGCCAAGGTTGCCGCGCGTGGGAGGAGGAATCTCGCTCCTTGAAGGGAGAAGGGTCCGTGCGTCCTGCTCTGCTTTGCTCACATCGAGACAAAATTCATCCCAAATTCAGCCACCCACGGCGACAGGGCTCCCAGCCCACCACCGCTTTCCGGGGCACGGCAATGCCATGCTGGGACCCCCAGGGTCGGGCTGGGTCACGCAGCCGTAGCACCCAGATTCCACGGCCAGCATCTCCCAAGGTCCACCGTGGTCTCTGCTAACAGGCCTGAGGGGCAGCTCAGCAAGACGGTGGGGGGAGAAACGGAAACGCTCCCCCGCGGTCCCACAGAAGGCCCACGGGCCGCTGAGCGCCAGGCCAAGGGCCGGGGACGAGAGAGGATCCCAGTCGGGCCGCCGCGCCCCAGCTCGGCCCCAGCCCGGCAGGAACGAGTCTGTCTGAGGCAGACACTCAGAGCTGCCGGTCCAGCCCGCAGGGGAAAAGGTCAAATGCTCAGACAGAGGGCCCGGAGTATGGATTTCCCCTTTCCAACATGGCAGAGGGAGCAGCGGCTGCCAGAAGGCGCATCCAGCAGGCGGGCGGCGAGGGGCAGTCTTCCTGGGGAGGGCGGCCACCCTGCCTCGAGATGCGCCTGCCTCCCTTTCTCAGCACCCCCCAAGGCCAGCATCAAAGAACAGTGGCCAGACACTGTCACCACGGGGAAGGTCACATCGGGGTCACGGCTGGCGGCAAGGGAAGGGAGGGGCCACTCCCAAGCCCCATGCAGGAACCTCCCTGCAAGCCCAGACGTCTGACGCAGCCAGACAACAAAGGCGGGGGGGCTGGAGGACAGTGCCAGGAAGGGGCTGGGGGGTCTCGGGGGCTGACAGTGGCACCTTCACTGCCACCTCTGCCTCCGGCCAGACATACGACACCTGCCACTTTCTGTGCAATAGTCCACTTTTTGTGGCACATTCTGCCAACTTCTGGCCTCAGCAGAGCCAGCAGGTGGTCCTGATCTCCCCAGCACTTGGCCCGGGACCCCTCCCCAGCCCACCTCCGGCCTCCCACAATGACGCCATTGTCCCTAAGCCTCTGAATACGACTCGTCGGCCTCCCCCCACCTCAGCCCTCTTCCTAGGTGTCCCTTCCCAATCAACTCCCAGCTTAGGACGTTTATATCCCATTTGCCAACAGGTCAGTACATGAGACAAATTAGGGAGGGGAACAGGTAGTTTCCTGACAACAACCGCAAATGGAAATCTGTTGAAAATGTGTAAAAACGAGAGTCAGGCTCAGGCTTTGGAGTTGAAAACCCTGGATTCAAATCCCAGCTCTGCCCCTTACTCTGCGATGCCCTGGGATTTTCCAAGCCTCAGTTTCACCATCAGCAAAAGGAGGGTGATAGCAGTGCCTGCCTTGTAGGGTCGTTCTGAGGATTCCACCGAGACGATGCTGGTGAGAATGTGAAACGGTGCAGTCAAAAAGAGATCCCCTAGGAGTGAAAATAGAACTACCCTATGACCTGGCAATTTCACTGCTAGGTGTAAACCCCAAAGAACTGAAAGCAGGGACTTGCACAGGTATTTTCACACCAATGTTTCTGGCGGCATTACTCACAATAGCTAAAAGGTGAAACCAACCCATGTCCATCAACAAATGAATGGATAAGCAAAATGTAGAATATCCGTACAATGGAATATTATGCAGCCGTAAAAAGGAATGGAGTTCTGATACATGCTACAACATGGATGAATCCTGAGGACATCGGGTTGCATGAAACAAATCAGATGCAAAAAGATAGATATTGTATGATTCCACTCATATGAAGTAACTAGAATATTCAAATTCAGGGACAGAAAGTAGAGTATAGGTTTTGGGGTGGGGTGAAGAATGGGGAGTTAGTGCGTAAGGGGTGATGGGAAAGTTCTGGTAACGGGGGATGGTTGTACAACATTGTGTATGTGATGAATCCCAATTCATGGGAGATGGGAGCACTCGTGTTGCGTGTGTTTCCACAACTAAAAAAAGAGAGAGAGAAAGATTAAGGAGACAATAACAACTAAACGCAATATACGATCCTGGACTGGACCTAATAATGGAGGAGAAATGGCCCGAAAAGACATTACTGGGACATATGAACAAATTGGAGTAGAGATCAAAGTTAAAATTTCTAAACTTGATAACTGTACATAAGGTGGCTGCACAAGTGAATATCCTTACTCTTAGGAAAGTACGCGGAATCATTAAGTGTTCAAGGAGCATGAAGCGTGCAACCTGCTCTCAAACGTGTGGAAGATAGATACATAAATAGACAGACCGCAGAGAGAAATAGATGGTAGATGAGAGATGGCAGAGAGAATGGTTCAGCAATGCGGCAAAATAGTAAAAGGTGGATCTGGGCATCTGGGGGGCCGGGGGGATGATGGAGCTCACTGTAGGGGTTTTTTATTATTTTACAACTTTCCTGTAAGTTTGAAATTATTTCAAAATTAAAATTTATATAAATAGCCAATCAAAACCCAGAAGAGGCTGGGAGCTCAAGGAGAGCAGGTATTCAAGCTAACCTGCTGAAGCCTAGTTCCGGGTCTAAATGGCCTGGTTTGGTTTTTGCCCATCTGTGAGAGACAGGCAGGTCCCCACAGGGTGAGCAGGCCGCCATGAGCGAGCAGACACCACAAGCCCACGGGGCCACGTGCGGCAGGCGCCTGGTCAGCGGGGCCCGTTGGCATTGACCTGGCCGCTCTTGCACGCCCTAGCCCCATCCTGCCCCTAAAACACCACTCAAGATGCCCCCCATGGCTGATGTACCCCCAGGTACCCGGCGATGCCCCCGACCAGGTGCCACCCCCGCCTCCCCCAACGCCGAGCCCCGGGTTCACCTTTGAACATCTCTGCTGTCAGGCTGGTCCTGCAGCCGTTGGCAACTCACAGTGCCCATCGTGGGAAATGATGCCCCCCCACCACGGGCCTCAGGTGTGCTGAGATTCGCTATAAATGAGCCGCTGCCCATCTCCCTCCCTGGCTCAGTGGCTGCTCCGAGGATCTCACATCCACGCCGGCTTCTCCGCAGCACCTGGCAGTCCTCAGCACACACAGGTGCTCAGCAGAGGCCTCAAGAGCTGAGCTGTTTTGGAACGCTTCTCCCGCGGGCGCCACGGCGATGACCCAGGGCAAGGTCAGCTCCAAGTCAGCCGTCTCCTGTGCCATCGGGATATTTGGAATTCCAAACCACACAAGCTTTCTTTGCAGAGTTTCTTGCTTCACCCTAGATGGACCACTAGCCCAGAAACTTGATGCTCAGAAGAGCCAGTTAAGCCCGAAGAATGCAAATGTTTAAGGGCCGCAGCCTGGGACGCCTCGGCAGACTAAACTAAGAAGGTTGAAGAGCTTTTTTCAGCTCCGTTTACTTTTTTTTTGAAGGGAGTAGAAAGAGAAGGTTGCAAGGGAAAAGGACTCCTATTTCCAGTACCTGTGATGACACTGCTGCCTTTTTTGGCCAGAATGCCAGGCCACGTCCCCTAAGCCTGGCCCCGGGGAATGGGAATTATGGAGACTCAAGGACGGGGAGGTGAGGACGGAGCAGAGGAGAAGGCCTATCTCAAAAGGGGTGGGGGGCTTCCACTGGAGCCCGGGGGGTCCGGCCTCCCCCCACCCCACCACATCCACCCTTCCTGAGCAGATGTTACTGTGGATCCATCCCACTAAGACAGGCCACAGGAGGTGCTGGCCTCAAAACCCCCCCGGGACATAGAAGGAAACTTCCCTACAAGGAAGCAAGAAACGCGGAGCCTGCCGGGCAGGGCACCTTCCAAAGGGAGACTGCCGGCAGCCGGTGCCGGGAGGGGGCCGGGGGGGCTGCCGGTGTCCTACAGCAGGGATACGGCAACGACTGGACACGATCCACCTGGACGATTCGGGCACCCCACCCCACCAGGTGCCAGGTGGGCACCAGGTGCCAGGTGAGCACTGGCTAATACGGCACAGGGACGGCAGGACAACACAAGATCCACCCTCGTTGAGACGGATGGGAAACATGTCACCACGGAATATGAGCTGCTCATCCCTGAAGAGGATGCCAGCTTGTTCATTCATTCATTCAATCATTCATTCATTCAACAAAGTCCTACTGAGCACCCACCGTGCTCCAGCCACTTCGCTAGGCGGCCACTGGGATCGCAGCTGCGAGCAACCGGGGTCTCTGCCCTGGAGGAAGTTTCAGACCCCTGGGGCCTCCTGCAACTACCTGCCGCCTCCCCAGAGAGCACTTAGCTGCCTCCTGGACTCCTTACCAGCCCCCAGGCCAGGCGGTGAGCTCTGGCCCCAGCTCCCTCAGTGACTTGGGGGCGAATCAATTTCTCCTGCTCCATTGCCTGAAATACTTGCAAAATGGGGTGGAGGTAGGGTGCGTGCGTCCTCTGAGTATCAAGGACTAAATTAGAAATGCTGAGCAAAGCTACAATGTAAAAGCTGTTCCAGCAACAGTACTGCCCCAGGGTTCCCAATCCAAAGGGGAGATGCCCCTGCCCCATCTGCACACAACTGGAGTCGGGCGGTGGGGGGCAGGAAGGTGGGAGGAGGCAAAGTCCCGGGGGTTAAGGCCATCTGGCTGGCTGGGAAAGGAGGAGCCGTTCCAGGTGGACACAAAAGCCAGAGCCAGGCTGAGCACACAGAGCCCTGGCCAAAGACAGCGCCGCGGTTCATTTCGACCCCGTCTGTCTTGTTCTGGCTGCGACGCCCCTGCTGGAAGAATGCCCCTCGTAGTGGGTTTTCAGTAACTCTTTGTAGAAGGAAGTTTCTGCTGTGGAAAATTAGGAGGGAGTGTAAGAGAAGTTCAAAGAGGAATGGGGGGGGGGTGAGAAGGGGGCGGCGCTGGTCTGTCCTGAGCAGATAAGGCTGGCTGCCACCCCAAAGCCACTTGACCCAACGGGCTAGAAGATTCCCCACCGTTCTTTTCCGCTGGCAAGTCTCCTCCCCTGCCTCTGACCCCAGGGACCGGGCAGGCAGGGGACTGGCCCCAGCCACGGTCTTCCTGGGAGGTCTGGGGTGGGATGCTTGGGGTAGGAAGGAGCTTCCCACCTAAGGGAAAGCTCATCGGAGAGGGCTGACCAGTGCTTTGAAGTAACGCCCTTCGAGAGGTGGCCTCACCATTACACCCCCACCCCCCAAAAAAGTATACCAGCCACCGCGCGACTCGAGAGGAGGCTGTACTGCAAAGCCATGTAAAACCACCTGCCACCCGAATCCCAGTGTGCATCGCCCAGCTCGGTGCACAGCTGCAGCCACTTCACCCCGCAGCCTTGGAAAGCTGCAGCAGCCTAGAGATGCCGCACGTCCGGCAGGTCTACACGCCAGGATAGGGAGCGAAGAAAGGCAGGAGGAGCACAGAGCGGAGATGCCACAGGCCTCTGGGGTGCCCATGCCCACCTTCACTCCGTCCTTGCTGTCAGCCCAGACCCTGCAATCCCCACCCTTACCGAGCCACAGGAAATGCCATGGCTCCCCAGGCTGGAGCTTCCCTGAAAAAACGCTGCATTTCCCCAGCTTGCCAGAAAGAGGTAAGTGAGGACAGCTGCTTCCCGTCCCCACCTGGCTGCCGTGACACACACACATACACACACACCGCCGCTTCCTTAGGCCCTAAGAGGATGCCCAGGCAGACCCGACACTCAGCCTGTGCACTCTGGGGCACCAGGAAGTTCCAGAATATAACGGGCTCAGAAACCCAACAAAGGCGATGAAATGGGGAGCTGGGACTGTTTCCTGGACTCCTGTCTGTGTGTCCCACGAAGGAGGAGCAGCACCTGGCACTGGAAGCCCGTAACAAACACACTGCATGGATGGAAGGTCAAAGAAGAATAAAAATCACCCACCCAGTGACCCAGGTACACTGCAAGACTGGTATTGATGATGACGGTTACTAAGTGCCAGGTACCACCTGGGAGCCTGTGGTCTTGCATTACAAACTCCCCCTTGCAGCAGTGACAATCTCTTCCATCCTTCCCTCTTTCCTCCCTCTCCAGCTCTTATGCATCCCGGAGGTCCCACTTCAGTGTCACCTCCTCCAGGAAGCCTTCTTGGATTCACCTGCTGAGATTAAACCCTGATCCCCATCAAATCCTTCAGAACTCCGCACGCCCCTCAATGCCTTTATCCGCCTCTCTGCTTGAGAGTTACCTGTACGTGTGTGCCCTTCCCTTCTAGAAAGCGCATAAAACAAGCCCTCAAAAGTCAGGCTTAAGGATTATAAATTCCAGAGCATCTTCACACCTCCAGCCTGGGATCCCATCTGAAGGGGGGCCCTAGGCACTTCGCCCGTGTGGTCCTGTGCCAACCACAGGGTGCCGTTATACCCCATTTCACAGGTGGGAAACTGAGGTTCGGAGACGTTAAACGGCACGCAAAGGTCCTGCAGCCACGACCATCCAACTCCCTCGCCAGGCTCTTAATGCTCCCAGCCTCACACCCAGCCTAGACGCAGCTTCCCGGGATGGCACCATGTCGCGAAAAGACCGGATTCCTGAAGAGGGCCGCGCTGCCCTCGACCCCACCAGGAGACGTCACCAGAACGCTCGCCTTTGTGCTCAGAGGCAGTGGGATGCACTGGGGATCCCTAAGGCTCTAAAATCCCAGAAACTGCTCCTGCCCCAGGCCCCGGGGGCCCCTCACCCCGACCCACCCCCTCACCATGCAGCAGCAAAAGGGGCTCCCCCTGGCATGGCACAATGCCAAGGTCAATGTCCGCTCGGCTTGGTCAGGGCCCGTGCAGGGCCCGTGTGGGAAGATGGAGAGCCTGATGCACGCAGGCCCCCTCCTCCCTTGTCCTCTGGGAGCTGTCTTCCGCCCCTTCATCAGAAAAAACATAACTCGACCGGGCACACCACCGTCTGCAACTCTCCGGAAGCCGGCGGCCCGGCCAGCTGGGAAGCGTCGCCCTCCCGGGCAAGGGCCCCTCACCTGGCACCTTCCGCTTCCCGTCGGCGGCAGGGCTGAGCCGGGAGGAGCACGGGCCGCTGTCCGTCCCCTCTGCGCCTGTGTCCCTCCACCCCGCCCCCGTCCTCCAGCACCTTGTCCGCCTTGTAAATGACTAAGCGGTTTCCACCTCGGAGCCCGCGTGCCAAGCGGCCCGGCTGGCCACGGAGCTGTGCCAGGAGGCCCGGGGCCGCACGAGCAAACCCCGCCGCTGGCAGGGTCCTCTTCCTTAGGAAAGGAAACCCCCTCCATGCTTTGCTTTGTTTTGTTTTGTTTCCCCCTTAAATGAAACAAATCCACCCACGTAGTTACTGGAAACTCAAACATGTGAAACTGAACCGTTTGCAAAGGGAATTAGTCAGCAACTTGGGAGCCACAGGCCTCCTTCTGTAGGTGGAGCCTCCTGGGCTCCCGAAGGCCCCCTCTCCAGGAGGGGAGCAGGACAGCCTCGGCCTCTTGGCTCAGGGGCACAGAGATGGCAGAGCTTTTCGAGCTGCAGGCGATGCCCCAGTGGCAGGTCAAAACCAGGATGCCCCCCAAGCCCCAAGGGGGAGTTTGCATCTCAGTTTTCCTCTTCTGTAAAATGGGGATACTAGAACCCACCGCAGGGTTTTCTTGGGACACTGAGAGATCATCTAGGACAAGAGCTTTGCACCTGGTGCCTGGCAGGCCACCAGTAAATGACTCAGGGTTAGGTCCTGGAGTGGGGTGAATGGTGTCTCCCCAAAATTCACATCCACAGGTACCTCGGAACGGGGCCTTATTTGGAAATCGGGGCTTTGCCGATGTCGTCAGTTAAGACGGGGTCACACTAGGTGAGGACAGGCCTTCAGTCCAATGGCTGGTGTCCTCATAAGACAGCCACGTGAAGACACGCAGACACACACGAGAGGCCACGTGACAACGGAGGGAGAGGCTACAGTGACGCATCTACAAGCCAGAGTACAGCCGGGATCACCGGCCACCACGGAAGCCAGGAGAGGCTGCAGAGGGAGCTCGGCCTGCCCAGCCCTCGACCTTAGGCTTCGGGCCTCCAGAACTGTGAGAACACAGAGCTGTTGTTTTGAGGCCCCCGGCTTGGGGTGCTGAAACTAAAACAGGTGTCCCTCCGGTGCAGGGCCAGCACGGGCATCTGTGACTGCCTGGCATTCTCTCCTTTACAGGCCACCGTGGGGTCTCTCGTCCAGGGGAATCGGCCGTTTTACCCAAGACGCAGTGTGGCGAGCAGGGGCATGAGCCAGGCCAGGCTGCAGGAGGTCGGCGGCCTCGTCCGAGCCCCCCGAGTCACGCCGTGCGACGCTGGCCGCCCAGCCTTTGCAGGGGGCACATTCATCC
This sequence comes from Tolypeutes matacus, assembly GCA_026826555.1. Lineage (NCBI taxonomy): Eukaryota > Metazoa > Chordata > Mammalia > Cingulata > Chlamyphoridae > Tolypeutes > Tolypeutes matacus. Next base: position 5,041,277 of record JAKSZT010053883.1, on the reverse strand, counting down.
AACAGACCTTATACTTTAAACCAGTCCAGGGCTGTTTTTGCAAAAACAAACACACACTAAATTATCTGCCAATGTTTTAAAAATTTGGATTTCTGGCTTCCCTTAAGGGCAAAAAAAAAAAAAAAAACTATCCCAGATGCTATAGCTCCACTGGGGCCCACTCCCCTCTTACGTGGACAGACGATCTGCGGTGCCACAGGCCTCCCCCACCCTAGCGCCTTTCCCCAGCTCCTGCCCTCATCGGTGCCTCCTTCCTGGCCCCAAGGGGCATCTGAATTTGTGACCCAGTTTAAAACCCCAATTTTATTTAGGAGCACGATCTCAGCTACTTGCCACTAGAAATATCCACAGGAAGTGTCCCTTGGGAGGGTCACTGAAGCCTGATGCTTAAGGCTGATTTTTCTTGGAGCAAAACAAGGCGGATGTAAGAAGCCTACATCCCAGACTGACCCAGGGAAACCCAGGAAGAAGGCCATGACTTTCTGAAATTCTCTAAGTAACTTACAAGATAGAGATCAGAGGCCCAGATCCCAGATCCTAGCCTCCGTTTCGCTGACCTCCTCCCTCTCCTTTGGGTGATGAACCAAAAGACACCCGGGTCCTTGGGCCCTCGCCGCTCCGGACCTTCGGAGGCAGCGGTCAAAACCGAGACGCTGGCGAGCGAGCAGCCCAAAGCCGACGCTCACGTCGGAAGGCGGCTGGGACGGCTGCTCACGGCTCGGGAGCCCTCCAGCTCTCCCGGGCAGCCGGCCTGTTTGTTAATTTTGGGGGGAGGAGGAGGAATCAGACAGGACATGGCTGGATCCGCTCATAGCCCCGCAGCGATGTCGACAGTGGCAAGTGGGCATCTGAGGACATCTTCAAGGTGGCTCGGTCCCTCCCGAGGGGAAAAGTACAAGATGCAGGTTACGTGGTGTGCGTGCCTCCCCGGCGGCCACAGCTTCGTCCGCTCGCCTTCTCGGAGCACCTGCTAAGTGCCGGCCCTGGAAGCGCAGTGCTGGCCCACACAGGCACGACACCAGCTCTCCCCTCCCTCTCCTCCGCCTGGTAAAGCCTCCGTCGCCCAGAAAGCTCTGCCTCCCCTCCCTCGGCGCCGTCCTCACAGCACCCAGGAACACCCTCCAGCGCAGAACTTCTGCTGGGCGCTGTCACCCTGACCACGCCTCGAGTCCCACCTCCCAGCCGCTCTAGGATCAGGGGCGGCGTGGGCAGTGGCCAGGAGCGCGGACCCCCTGCGTCTGCTCCCCAGCTGGACTCCTCGGCCGTGTGACAAGTGGTCTAGCCTTCTCACGCTTCGCTTTTCCCTTCTGTAAAATGAGGAGAACGACGCCCGCCCAGCGGGGCCCTTAGAAGCAGGCAATGCCCTAACGCGCCTAGAACGGTGCCGGACCCGTGCACACGTGTCTCGTTTCTAAAGGCGGCGGGGGAAGGTGGTCCAGGCGCAGAGGTCTGCGTGCCCGGCCTCGGGACCAGCTCTGGGTGATCGGCTCGCGTTGCCTGCCGCAGGCCGTCTCCCCACCCATCCCCAAAACTTCACCTGGGCAGCCTTTGCTAGGTGCCTCCAAAACCGTGAGATGAGTCGACGAGCGAGATCGACAATCTTCCACCAGAGTCAGCTCACGAGCTGCTCATTCAAGGAAGCCCCGTGGCTGTGACATCGCTATCGGCACCTCCAGGTCTCGGGGAAAACTCCCCATGCCCCCCACCCCGGGCACCTGCAGAGCCTGCTGGAAGAGTGGGAAGAAAATGAATTCTAGGATGGTGGCGAGGGCTGCCAACTGTATACACTTATTACAAATCATCAAAATTGCACATACAATTTTATGTCTTGGTAAAACTGTTCAGAGACTAGGCCTACGCTAGCTGCCCCCGTATCCACTCTGAGCCTTGGAGAGACGGCACCCCCCTGCCAGCAACATTCAGGTAGGTCAGGGACGTTCTCTGTCTTATATTCTTTAAAAGGCAGGGTAAACAGTTACAGTAACACAAAACTTCATCATCACAAGGGCTACTGGGTCTCAGTAGTCACTGGTGTTGAGAGAAAACCAGCTCCGTTCTTCTCGTTTGCCTGAGCACAGCTGTTTTATCCGCCAGGGCATTTAATTTCAAGCATTCCAGGGAGGCTCCAAACCCACCTTCCTGGGAAGAAAATAGAGGTGATGTCCCCAAAACCCAAAACACGGTGGGTGGAGTCACATTTCACCCAACACCCTGCGGCTCCAGTGGAAGCACCCTGGACACTGCCTGCTGGGCGCAAACGCTGGCCGTCACCCGCGCCTGTCAAAAGCTTTTTGGGGGAGGGCGGACACTGGAGGGGCGGAAGAAGGACCACCCACCAGGACAGCGGGCTGCAAACTCATTTTCAATAGTGCAAACGACCTTCCCCCAAACTTAAAGCTTAGAGAGAATCCTCTCACACAACCAATACAAACCCAAAAGAAGGCAGGACTACCACTCTGTTCAAATGGCCCCCGTGTCCCCCCTGCCCAGCGTGGCAGGCCCGAGGCACTGCAGGGAACCCAGGGGCCAGGGCAGCCAGTGTCCACGCACCTGCTCTTCCCAGGCAGATGGGAGCCCCGACTTCCCACGCTGGCTTTCCAAGGAAGCTCAATGCCACCTTTTCAGAGTTGCCGAAGAAAACAAAAACACGGTTCAGTTTTCAACCCGCACAAACACAAGAGCCTGGTCTGATCTGATTCTGGGGCTGTGATGTTGTCCTAGGCCTGATGTGTCCAGAAAGGAGGACCCTAGAGCCAGGTGAATGAGTGCTAAATGTTGAAGAGGACAGATGATAGAGCCAGGTGAATGAGCGCTAACTGTTGAAGAGGACAGATGACGGAGCCGGGTGAATGAGCGCTACCTG
>JAKSZT010053883.1:5027512-5038404 GCA_026826555.1 Tolypeutes matacus | reverse complement strand
AGGGCAGATGACGGAGCCGGGTGAATGAGCGCTACCTGTTGAAGAGGACAGATGACAGAGCCGGGTGAATGAGCGCTACCTGTTGAAGAGGACAGATGATAGAGCCGGGTGAATGAGTGCTACCTGTTGAAGCTGGGTGATGGGACTGGGTTTATATCAGTCTTTCTGCCCCTGCATGTGTGAAATTTTCCACACACAAAAATAATAATAATACAAACGCTGGCAGCACTCCAAAACCTCCACGGTGGTGACCCTTTAGTGGGGAGACACGGAACCCCAGTCACCCACCAAGCCTCAGCACGGACACGGCCTCCCACATCGGGCTCTCTCTCTCTCTCCCTCTCTCCACCCTGACAGTGGACAGAGCGGCATTCAGGAAACAGTGGCCAAATGATGGAGGGATTGAACAAATAAATAAAAAACACCTTTATCCAAGCCATCCAGATGCCCAAGTGTGCCGTGGCAAGGAGGAAGGTGGCCTTTCTGGAAGCTTGGAGGACAAGAGGCAGGGAGACAAAAGAAAAAAAAAATGTCCCTAGAGGTGGACCAGAAGGAGGAAAAACACAATAATCTTCTGAACATGCCATTTCTCCAGAGGTGACGTTTTTCTGAAGGAACCCTGACATTTCGACAATTACAATCAACCCCACACTGATGCAGGGTGTGTCTCTCAAGCTTCACAAATGCCAGGCATCCTTTCTTAAAATCTCCAAACCGAGAAGACCCTCCAACATCTAAAGTCTCTCGCAGAGCACCCCCAGCCCCGTGGTCAGAGCAATCAAGCAGCGAGGTCCTGATTCCCAGGGGTCCTGATCGACCAGTGGCTCATCCCCCAGAGATCCACCGGGGCCCCTCGCTCCTCACAAAAACTGCCATTCTCAGAATCCTGAGCTTGATCTCGGGGTCTCCTAAGGCTTCACAGGATCAACCCACCAGGCGAATTCCACAACGCGGGCCCCGTCTCCTCAGTGGCCCGTCCCGGCGGGAACTGAGCCAGGATGGTTACAAGAGAGGGGAGGGGTCTTCCCATCACCCCCTGGCCCAGGGAAGGTTCAGGGGATCAGGGCAGCACACCCCAGCCAGAAACGCCAGTTCCTCAGTCAGATCCACAGCCAAACTGCCATATGGCGGGTTCACGGTCTGCCCGGGAGACCCCCCACCACTTCCAGACAAGAGGAGCAGGGAGTTGAACCGGGGTCCGAGGGAAACCAGCCTGAGCTCCTGGTCATCACGCCTTGAACACATTGGGGCAGAGTGGAATGGAGAGACAAATGTCCACTTTATCAAGCATCTTAGAAACAACGTCTGTGTGGGGGGGTGGGGGACAGCAAGGACACCCCAGTGCCACTGACTGCTCCTGGTCCCGGCACTGCGGCCCCTGGTGCTGGACGGCTCCCAGCAGCCTCTTCCCACCCCTCTCCAGGATGGACGTCCCTCCTCCTTGGGGTCACTCTACCTCTGTCCCCCACCCCGTTGACCCCCAGCCTAGAACAAACCATCCCCAGCCTTTCTCACACACACACCTGTCACCTCCACCGAGGCTCCTGGACCGCCCTGCATACCTCCGGCAGTGTGCATGGCAAACAGTAAGCGCCCAATCAGTGCTGCCAGTGTGCTCACCCGTCACAGGAGAAAGAACACAGGCTCTGGAGTCGGGCTAGCCTCGACATAAACCCGTTATCGTCCACCCAGCCGTGCCACCTCCAGCATCATAGAAACCCTCTCGGAAGCTCGCTGTCCTCCTCTGCAAACTGGGAGGTGGCGTTTAACTCGCAGGTTTGGTTCACGGATCAGAAATCTCCCCAGGGTGGCAAGCGCAGTGCCCAGCCCATGGTAGGCATTTGATGAAAGATAAGGCCATTGCTGGCAGAATCCTGCACGCGACAGACAGGACCGGCTACAAGAAATGCTGGCCCGAGAATGGGAGGGAAACGGCAGGAGAAAGCTGCCAGGAGCGCCAGCAACAAGGGGCCAGCATTCCCTTCCGGCAGCAGCAGCTGACGTCGTCCCCCCATGTCCCACAACCCCAGCCGTCTTCGTGTTCTGAACTGCCCCCCCACACACAGCACCTGTTGCTGGAGTACCGGTGACTCAGGCAAAGGTGTACACAGAGCGAATGATACTCGGGGGGGCTTTGTCCTGAGGACATCGGCTGGAAGCCATCGGCTACAGTCACACACTAAGTGAGACAGAGTCCGCCTGTGCCATCCTGGGCTTAACTGGACTCGTAAAACACGGGGAAGAAAGGAGAAAAGAATGGGTTGGCAAAAAGCTGAAGCTCTGGTCACAGGCAAGCCAACAGGATTTGGAAGAGATACCAAATTTAAATACAGCCAGAAACCAATTTGGCAAGAGTTCCCTAGGCCCCTGGGTGGCCTGGGGGAGGAGAAGGGCCAAGAGTTACCAACATCCAGCCCAAACCGACCTACACAGGACACGCCTGACCTCGCTGCTTGACAGGGAGAGGGAGAGCGGCACAAGCTAAGCCTGGGACGAGTCCGCAGAGTGCTGAAGGACCATTCTCCGGGTTTGGGGATTTACCCTAAGAGCAATGTGGTGAAGTTCAAGGAAGTTGGCATCATCAGGTTTTCATTTTTAAAAGAGCACTGGCTGGCAGAGGATGACGGCCGTGATGGTTGATTTCATACGTCCACTTGGCTAGGTTGTGGTGTCCATTTGTTTGGTCAAGCAAGCTCTGGCCTGATAGTTACTGGGAGGGTATTTCCTCTATGGATTTGCAGCTTTGTCAGTCCTCTGCAGCTACACTGGTTGCATCTGCAATCAACAAAGGAGAGTGCCTTCACAACGAGGGGAGCCTCCTCTTCCAACAAGCTGGAGGTCTTCAAGCCAGAACAGAGGATTTCAGAAGTCAGAAGAATTCCTGCCTCTCAGCTTCTCCTGGGGATTTATCTTCCCTCCATCAGAGTTTCTGCCCTACAGAATTTGGACTTGCCGATCCCCACATTCACATGGGCCAACTCCCAGCATAAATCTCTTTACTTCTATGATGTACAGCTCCTGTCGGTTCTGCTTCTCTGGAGAGCACGACCGACACAGTGGCTGGGTCTGCGGTGGCCATGAAAGGACAGATACTGGCAGTTCTAGGATAAACTTTCATCCAACTCTTCCCACCTCCAAGTGGCCTACGACAGAGCCAGGAAGGGAAATCCAGCTCCCACTGAGAAAACCCCTCCGTCTTCCAGGCAAAACCTAATTGGCCAATGCCTGCAGAACACGTTCGATGTCCACGGCCCTCCTGGAGTGGCTCCACTGAGATCAGACCACCGCCCAGCCAGCCAGGCCATCTCTGCAAAGGGCGCCATCATCTCCCCACAAACTGGGCCCCCTGGAGACTGCCGTCTTGGCCCCTCCATCCACTATCGGACCACAGGAGACACTGGTTTTTCTGACTTGTCTCTCGGATTCATTCATTTCTCCACCGTTCCTTCTCTGTGGCAGAGCATGATAGTTAAGGGGAGGCCCGGAAGTCGGGCTGCTGGGGTTCAGCTCCTGGCTCTTCCCTTTATTAGCTGAGCACCCCTGAACTTGTCACCTGACCCCGTGTAGTCCTCATTTCCGCATCTGTCAAATGGGAGTCATACTTTCCTTATAGATAGTGATATTAGGAAGCCTGAGCTAATCCATGAACAGCACCTGGGCACCACCTGGACACGCCAGCCCCAGGTCGGCACCTGCTATCACTGTCACCCCACCATGGCAGCCCCGGCTCCCTGTCTGGCTTCTGACACAGTCTCTGCTCCACCCGATCTCTCGTGCACAACTGCACAGTTCTTCTTCCTACAACAGTGACTTCACCACATTCAAACTGCCCAGCCCAGCTTTCTAGGTACCCCGGAAGCCTGGCTACCTCGGCCCACCCCAGGTCTGCCCACCCTAGCTCCACCCACCCCAGCTCCGCCTACACCCCCCTCAGCACTGCCCACACCCCACCTCAGCTCCGCCCACACACCTCCATCCTTTGTATCCCCAGCAGATCAGCTGCAAACAGGAGGTGCTCAATAAATGTCTGGCTCAGGAGCAACAGAAGCTTGGTTTGGAGTGTCTCTGACCTTCCCTGGGGTCAGGGAGGCAGCTTGGGCCTGAGAAGTGAAACTTCCTCAGTTGGGGCCTAGAACCAAGAGTCCAAGGGGAAGCCTGGCAGCGGCCCCCACCCGAGTCCCCACTGCCTCCCTGAGCACCCCCCCTCACCCTCAAGGTGGCAGCCCCCCTGCAGAGATGGGGCCACCGAGGCTCCAAGGTGAGGCCCTGACCCAGCAGCCTCCAAGCCTCTGCTCAGAACCACGGAGCCGCCGGCCCGGCCACGCGCATCCCTCCAGGAGGTGTCCGAGGACCCTCTGTGAGCGCCGGGCACTGTGGAGAATGGAGGGGACGTGCCCCGGTGCTGCCCTCGTGGAGCTGACAGCCAGCGGGACGACCGCCAGCTGCCCCACAAGCCACGCGTCTCGAGACGCAGACTGTGCATCTGGCTTGGGTTCTGGGGCTACCCACCACGGGAGCAAGGGGGCCTGGGGAGAGGGGAGCGGGAAGAGCTCCATCGTTAAAAGTTCAGCCGTCAGGAGAAAAGGACGGCCAGAAGCTGGGCTGGCCGGCGGGAAACGTGCGGGGTGGACACAGGGTATCTGTGCCCGAGACAGCAGGATACAGATGACAGTGACCAAAATGACAAGAGAGGGTCAGGGAGACCTGTGTGAGGAGGTCGAGAGGAGAAAGGAGGGGCCGGGGGAGGGGGGGCAGAGGGAAAAGGACCCCGGGGCAGACAGAGCAGGGACAGTCTGGGAGGCAGGAGCAGCCAGAGGAGGTTGCAGCAGCTGAGGAGTGGATAGAAGCTTCCAGGCTGGCAGGAGCGGCTCGCAGCTGAGGCAGCAGGGCGGGTGAGGAGATAGGAAGCACACTCCGCCGGCTGGTGAGGGTGGGCGGGGCCCCCCCCCCCCCCCGTGACCTCCACTGAGCAGTTTCAGTCGCGGCTGTCAGGGGTGGAAAGGCCTGGAAACACCAGGGAAGGGAGGAAGTGGAGACCAGGTGTGTTGGAGCGAGCAGGGGACAGTGGGGTAGGGGCAGGCGAGGCTGGAGGGCTCCTCTCGCCCAGGCAGCAGGTCAGCGGCCTGGTGAAGCCCAGAGCTCGGAGCCCCTGCCAGCAGCCATCCCCCCTCACCCCTGTGCCGGCTGGAGGGCCCCTCAGGGAGAGCGGCTCCCCTTCGCTGCACCCCACAAGCACCGCAGAAGCAGTGATGTGGGAAAGCAGACTGTGCAGCTGCCACGGGCAGCAGTGGGCGCTGCCTCAGAAAGCGGCGACTGCAGAGTGACCGCCAGACCCGGCGGCCCGGCTTCCAGGTACACACCCCAGAGAACTCGAAGCAGGGACTCGAGCAGATACGTGCCCGCCGAGGCTCATCGCAGCGTTACCACAAGAGCCAAAAGGTGGAAACGACCCAAGTGCCTGTCAACCGACAACGGCTTAACAGAACGTGGCGTATCCGTACGACAGACTGTGACTCAGCCGTGAAAAAGGAGTGAAGTTCTCACACGGGCTGCAGCGAGGCTGAACCTTGACATCACGTTGAGAGAAACAAGCCAGACACAAGGGCAGGTGCTGTGTGAGTCCACGTAGGTGAAAGAGCCAGAAGCTGCAAATTCACAGACACAGAAGAGTACAGGTGACGGGGTGGGGGAGGGGAGGGAGCGGGGCGCCACTGTGCAGTGGGTGCAGGGCTTCTGTCTGAGCTGATGGGGAGTCTGGGTCATGGACGGCGGTGAGGGCGGCACAACGCTGGGAGTGCGATCACGACCACTGGACAGTATACTTGAAAGTGGTTAAAACGGGGAATGTCACGCCCCGTCAATGCTATCCCACTAAAATTTTTTTAATTGAAAAAAGCACACAATGATGCTGACCTCCCTGGAGCCTGTAACTGCCAGAGAATGCAATCAAAAGCCAATGAGATGGGAAGCGGCTGTGGCTCAATCAGTGGGGCTCCCGTTTACTGTGTGGGGGGCCCCGGGTTCGGTTCCCGGGGCCTCCTGGTAAAGGCAAGCCCGCCCGCACGGCGTGGTTGGCTGACCCGGTGAGCACAAGCAGCAAGGGGGGGATAAATGAATAAATAAATAAAATCTTTAAAAAAAAAAAAAAAAAGCCAATGAGAAGACGAAAGCCCAAAACCAAGCCTTTCCAGGTGGCTCTTGGCACCCCGGCCCCCACCTTGGAGATGCCAGCACAGACCAGGTGAGGCATGAGCTCCCCTCCCCCAGCACCGTCAGAGGTGCTTCTCCCCAAATGCATCTAAGTACAAGGACATTCGCACAGGAGAAGGGCATCTTCTACTTCTGGATGAAAACGCCAGAAACGAGGGTCCATCCCCGGGCACACCCCAGCTCAAGCCAGACACTCCCCTGCTGACGGCACCAACGACCCCCGAAGGTGGTCCCGGTGCCTGACTCCAGCCCAGGCCTCTCTCCCGAACTCCACCTGCCGCCCGGACACACACACTCGGAGGGTTTCCACTGAGGACAGTGTCAGGCACCCTGGGTTCGCAGTTCCCCTGCCCCAAGCTGCTCCCCCGTGGTCTCGTCCACTCTCAGCCCTCTCGGGGGGTCCCTTCCACGGTAACCTCCAAGCCAGCCGGGAACCTCAGAGGCACCATCAGCTTCCACCCTTCTGCACCCGCCACGTCAACAGTTACCCCAGCCTGCAGATTCCGCCTCAGAAGAGCCGCCAGCCGCGTCCCCACCGGCCACCCAGGCTGTTACACGGCAGCACGCGGCCGCGCAGGGTCTTCCCGCCTCCGCGAGCCATGGCCCCTGGAGTCTTTCTCTTAGAACAAACCTGGTCACGCCACCAACACTGTTGTCCACGAGACCACCAGGGGCGCGGGGGGGGAGGGGACCGTGGGTGACATCCTGAGCTCCCGGTGCGTCCAGGCCTGTGGCGTCCCACACACTGTTTCCCATTCCAGCCTCTAGCGGCCCCGAGCAAAGGCTGCCCCCGGTTTGCAGAGGCTGCACGTGCTCGCTCTACCCGCGTCGTCCCTCACAAGGTGGCACCGGTAGAACCCTCATTTTACCAACACAGGAACTGGGGCTCAGGACAGGTCAGCAAGCAGCACAGCCACGATCAGACCCCGTCTGCCGACCCAACTACTGCTGCGTCCTCAGTTTGACACATGAAGCTGGCCTGTCTTGTCGCATCCACAAACAGGCAAACTCCTATCCACCTCCTCGGGCGTGGACGCCTCCTCCATGAAGTCCTCCCCCCGCGGGGTGGGCCACTCCTGCCTCTCTGCTCCCTAAGCCTGCAGCATATGCCTCTACGAAGAGCCTGTGAGCATTTCCAGGACTGAGACTTGGTGTCCTGTTTGTGTACCTCCAGCCCCTGGTCAACCGACCATCCTCCGTGGAATGCCTTTGCTGGCCATCAGTCCAGAACCTGCCCTCTTCCTTCGGATCAGCTGGGCGACAGCAGAGAAGCCTTGCAGCCCCTGCCCTAAAGCACGAGGACACCAAAGGGAGCCCCCGCCTCAGCCCTCCCAGCTCATTCTGTGGCAGGAGGCCCACGTCAGCCTTTCCGGAATAGGCTTCTCTTAAGGGGAGCTCCTTGTCACTGCTGGGGTTCTTTCTACACGCCAAAAAAGAAAGGCAACAACAGAAACCAGAGACCACAAAGGATTTCTCCTCTTCTTCCTTTTCTTTTCCCTGGAGCAGGGCTTCTTAAGACACCCAAAGGACCAGAAGGAGGAGTGGGTAAGGGCTCTGGCCCCACTTAGCCACTTTCCCCCCAACACGGTCTTGCCACCTTTCAAGCTCATTTCCCCAACAGAGTCCAGATGCCATCCCAGGAGTAAAGGTACAAGTCAGCTGGGGCAGGGGGGCAGCCTCATCGGCCCTCTGGCCAGAGGCCACGCCCGCCTCTTTTAGGGCTGCCGGTGGAGCCACCCAAGGACCCCCCGGACCCTGCTCTCGGGGATGCCTCTATGCCAGAGGCCCCAGGATCTGGGGAGATGACAGATGCATTTCAAAGGGTCCAGGAACTCCCTAAAACTATGCATGATCATGGCCACGCGTGTATATGTGAAGTTTCCTGCAGAGAGGGTCCCGGGCTTCCGCCAGATTCTTAGAAAGCATCCAAGACCCAAAGGTGAAGCCCACTCACCCCTTGGGGCTGGGGAGGAGGTGTCCAGACGACAAATGGAGGAAGCAGATGGCATCACAATACAAAGATGCCTTTTTAACAACCAGAGAGGCCCCAAGACAGAGCCAGCAGCTCTGGGCGGCCACGAGCTGCCCGTCTGCTCACCACCGGGGCAGCCACGGGGTCCTGCTGTCCCATTCGACGGTGCTTCCCAAGAGCGCGTTGATATCCCACACGCCGTTACTTTTGGGCCTGCTGCCTCCCTCGATTTCCAAGATGTGCCCTGTGGGTGACAGGCACTGTTCTACCTGTCACTCGCACAGAAGAATCGGGTGCGTGGAGATCGGGTTTATGTCCGGCCTGGCGCCTACTGACCAGCCACTGCCACAACCCCTCGCCTTGCACGAGGCCCAGGCCTCAGCGGGAGACAAAGCTGGACACGCTGGGTTTCACCTGGGCGAATCCTCTTTCCCGGCTCCAAGGAAGGCCAGACAGCCTGCGCCTGGCGGCGATGCGGTCTGTCTCATGACCACTGCACTCAATTATTTCTAATGTTGGGCAAAGACCAGAACTTCTCAAACACAAAACAAGCAAAAGCTTCCCAAAGACTCTGGGGGGGGGGGGGGGGGGGGGGGGGGTGGAAGGGGTTGTATTTGGGGGTTCATGATAGTCTCCTCTGTACTTTTGTATATGTTTGACATTTTCCACAATATTTCATATTAAAAATAGATAAACACATGCTTCTTGAAGGAAAGGCTATGGCAGGGGTGGTGGCACACTGTACGGGGTTAAGGGCCTGGCTGCCAAGATCTAGTTGGGAATTCTGGCTCCCAGCTCAGGAGCAGAGCCTGTGGGTAAGTCACCTGCAAAACAGAAGATGCCCAGGGTCCTTGGGAAGCGTACAGGGGTCAGGGGGCCAAGGACTCAGTACTGAGTCTCCCTGGTCCAGGTGAGTGTTATAAAAGTGTTTCTTGCTAATATTAATAGTAGGGCTCATTCAAAATCAAGTCCACACAGCACTTAGCAGTGCCTGGCTGGAGCGCCACTTTAACCTTTTACTGGAAGGGCCACCACCAGGCAAATGGAAAAGGGGAAAGCAGCAAACTCAAAGCCCAAAATGAAATTCCCCTTACATGTAGGTTTCGTCGATCAGGCTGCTGGGGGAAGGAAAGGCTTATGTACCCCGAGGCAGACCGAGGCACACCTGGACCTGCCCGTGTGCTTTTGTCTAATACAGATGCCAGTTCTCAAACTTTTCAGAAACAAAAAGATCAATCAAAGCATGCACACCAGCCACAACCTGTTTCTCGAGAAGAACTGGTGAGAAATCCCCAGACTAAACTCGCGAACAGCCAGGAGGAGGGCCGGGTGCAAGAAGGGCGCAGAGCAGGGAGCATGGCACCCAGCATCCTTGGTGAGCAGCCGGAGGTGGCGCTGGCTTCAGCCAGCAGGACCCCCACCCCGCGCCCCAGCTCAGCAGGAGAAATTCAACAGCTGGGCTGCTTGCTCAGGGGCGAGTCTCCCGAGGCAGCTCCGGGGGACCACTGAAGGGTGGGGTGGATCCTTTGCGAGCTGCCCAAGGAATGCAGCCTCACCCAGCTCCAAAGGGACATCGCCCGGGCCCAGGCAGGACCCCTCCTTCCTAAGAGCCCTGAAATCCATCCATCCCCCGCCTGCTGCTCTTGGCCGCCCGAGCCACTGGGCTAAAGGGGCCCCAGCTGTTTGTCCCCTGGGCCTGCGTGGTGGCCAGGCTTGGAAAGAAAAGGAAGACTGGAAAGTGATTGCATTACCGTACCCCACAGCACCTGTCGGGCCACAAACATGCACGCACACACATGCACGCACACACACTCCATCTGCTGGGTAGAGTGCTTCCTGCAGAAGAAAGGGGCACGGGAACAGGCGGCGCGTCCACAGTGATCTAATCCAGCCATCTCTGGACAGCTGGAGAGGCGCTCCGTGCCTTGCCCATGACCTCAGTGCTGAGGCACAGCCACCAAGGGCCCCAGCCAGGACTTGGGGGACTTGGTCCACAGCCCTGGCTGTGCAGTTTGGGTAAGTCAGGCACCCCATCTGGGCCTCTGCTGGGAAGGAGGTCGGACCAGATGGGTGATCTGTAAGGACTTCTCCAGCTCCGAGATTCCCGGGGTGAAGGAGCTTGCCTGGGCCGCCAGTGCTTAATCCAGCGCTTTCCGCTGCCCAGAGAGGGGGTGCAGGAAGACACGGCACATTTGGGGAAAGCAGCACCCCTCTCCTTGCTGCTCGGTCACACCCAGCAACCAGGGACGAGGTGGGCCCAGTGCCCTCTCCCCCCAGGAGAGAATTCTCCCAAGACAGCAAACCTTAGTCACCGCGGATGGTGCTTGTACCACGAACACCTGCTAAAACTCAACCATGACCCGTTTCTGATGCTCCTGGCTGCAGCATTTAATTAAAGATTACTCACGCAGGAAGCAGCCCCTGCCAACTCACCCTCACTGCCCAGTTCGTTTTCAAAGAAAAAGAGAGAGGGAGCGAGAAAGAGCCTGGCCTGCTGGCTGGACCCTGGCGCCCCGGCGGGTGTGCCGGATCCACGGCCCACTTGTGAGAACCAGGCGAGCAAAATCAAGCCAAGCGCTCTGGGTGACCGGGGCCCCACTGCCCGGACCACAGATGGGCTCACACTCACACAGTCACACTCATACACACCCACACAGACACGCTCACAGTCACACGCACACACAGCTTCCTCGGAGACTCAGTCTCTCCC
>JAKSZT010053883.1:4895302-5027112 GCA_026826555.1 Tolypeutes matacus | reverse complement strand
GGCGACCGGGGGCGTCACGTGCTCGGCGACCCCCGGCGACCCCCAGCCGCCGCCTCCTCCCGGGCGCCCTCCGGGGGCGCGCGAGGCCGCAGGGGAGCGGGAGCGCGGCGCGCGCCCCTGGCGGCCCGGCCCCGGCGTCTGGCGGTGGCGTCCTTGGCCTTGGCGGCCCGAAGCCTCGCGTCCCCCCGGAGGCGTCGTTGGGAACTGCCGGGCGCCTCCGCAGGGCGCGAGGCCTGGGTTGCAACACCCCGAGAGCCGCGGCAGCGCGGGGCCCCGAGCGCGAGGACTTGCGGGTTTACAAAACCAGCAAAACCTTCTTTCGGAGGGTGGGGGTTGTGTCAGTGACCTCGGAGCGAGGCCTGCTTGCCTCATCCGAAATTCCCGGCAGTTTAAAGGTTCCTAATTCTGGGGCGCAGGACGGCGGTACGGGGACCCGCGGATAATCCAGGGATCCCGGCCCTGCCGGACCCTCGCGACGCGCGCCCGTTCGGTGCCCACTGGGCCTCGGGGTCTCAGGCCCTCGAGACCGGGGACCCGGGCACGTCGGCTGCCCCAGCGCCGAGCCGACTTTGGTTGAATGAATGAGCGATTGCCTGTGAGGCCCCCCCTTTAAAGCGGATCCTGCGCCCTAGGACTGGGAAGATTTTAAAGAAATTGTTGTTTACGGAGCACAATTTCCTTAAATCCACCCCTCTCCCGTGCGTCATGTCCATCCCAGGGGAAGGGGCCCTAGCATTGCCTCAGAAGCGGTTCTAAGGAAAGTGCTTTCCGTAGTTGTTTAATTTTTGTCGTGCTTGGGAGGGCTGCAGCAGAGCTGGGAACCCCACTGGATTCTGTTGGATTCCAAGGTTTGTTATTTTCTCGCTCCACTGTGCTGAAAGCCAGTTTTGTTTTGTTTTGAACCTGGAGTAAGAATCCCAGGTTCAACTGGCTGCGGTGGGCAGGGCGGGAGAGGGCAACCCCGGGCCCTCCACTGACTTTCCTGATTCAAGTTGTCTAGGAATGGTGCCCCCCGGGGCTGATGGGGTGGGCAGCTATCAGGACAATCTGGCTGTGCTGTGAATTTAAAATAGCTTATGCCTCCCTGTGCGCACGTCGCAAATGGAAAACTGGTACTTGTCCCAGGTTATGGCACTTGGGAGAACCATGGGAACTTTGGGGACCGCAGAGGGTCTTTCTGAGTTTCTTATACACCCTAGAGTCATCTAATTCCTGACAATCACGGGGTTTCGCTGCCTCGGTTTGGTCTGTCTCTCTGCGGTGTTTGTGTCTTAAGTGGGACAACTGTGTCCTTTGCCTGGTCTGACATCTCCATGGAGCTGGCCCTGCAGCCACACAGCCTGGGGGTGCAATGCTGTGGGTTCTTTCAGGGCAGGCCTAGAGACCCCAATGTTTGCTGGGGGCCCCGTGAAAAGGACAGCCCCCACCCCTCAGCAGTATCAGTCTCAAAGCCCCAGCTTGGATCCTGGTGGGTAATTGGATTCTGCTGACCTTGATTTCCCAGAGGAAGCCCTGGAGAGCGAGGCTTCCTGTCCCCCAGGTGCCGGGCAGGTAGGCCTGGTGATGCTGGGGAGCCTGTCATCTGGCATGCCGCGCTGGTGAGGAGCCGCCAGGAGCAATCCTGAGGGCCAGACTGTATGTGGCAGGGGTGTGAGCTCATTACCTCAGCACCAATACTGCTGTTTGTTAAAAAGACACGTAAGCCTGAAATCATGTGACATCAGCTGATAAACACCAGCCAGGAATTGAAGACTGACTCAAGATTTAAACCAGGTACAGTATTCCGTGGGGATGAGTGGGGGGTGGGTGGCTCTGGGCTCCTGGTGGCACCACCCTCCTATGCCCAGCCCCCTTTCATCACTTTTGTGAGCACAACTTGCACACTGCTTTGTAGTCTAAGCAAAATGATGGGGGAAAACTGTTAGATATCTAATTAGCATCACCTACTTTTTCCAGCTTTGTATCTGATGATGGTTCTGAGTCCGTCCAGAGATGTCGTGGACACTCATTGGCCCCGCACAAGTGCTAAGGACTCCCATCCTCTCTGAGTCCCATTTTTTGTTTTTTTTTTTTTAAAGATTAATTTCATTTATTTATTTCTCCCCCCCCATGGAGTCCCTTTTGCTGATTGGAGTGAACTGGTGAGGGGTTTGGAGTTAGACCAGCTATTGCACACCCCAGCTCTGCTGTTCACCAGCTGCGTGTGCTTGAGCACGTTACTCAACCTTCCTGAGCCTCAATTTCCTCATCTCTAGAACGGCTCTAGAACACGTTTCCCAGGATTTGGGTGGCGGGGGTGGGGGTGGGTGCAAGAAACAAATATTTATTGTGTACAACATGGGCAGGGCATTGTGTTAGAATTAAATTTGGGGAATTTCAAGATAATACACATTTTAGATATTATTGATAATTTTTTAAAAGGTTTCCTTGACACAGAGTGTGACAAGATCAAGCAGAACGGGAAAAAAAACACCAAAGCATATTAATAAAATTTAGGCCTAGTCCCCATTCTATATCCTTAGCAGAAGATATGCTTATCATACAAAGTGAAATTGAAGATGTACTTTGATTTTATACATAAATTATAGTGCATCGATTCATTTTGTAAAATATTTGGTTTTAAATGGCTGTAGTTGTCATACAGGATTACATATTACCAGAGAATGACACCTACTGGCAAATTGTGAGCTTGCAGCCTAGCCCTATTACGTATTGTTAACTGTCAGAATAAAGGAAAAGGCTCAGAGCAAAGTTCATTTGCTTTAAAGGAGATATTGGGCAATGACCAGGCTTGAGGAGAATTCCTTTGACCGTGAGAAGAAATTAATAAAGAGATCCCCTTGGTCTTGTAACAATAATTATTGCCAAGTTCTTCAAAAACACTTGCACGCTTCTGGCGTGACCCCATGAAGAACTCTGCAGACCCACTCCCCAATGAAACTGGTGAGAATTATTTTAAAAAACAACCATTTAAAATCTCTGGAGGGAGTGGATGTGGCTCAAGTGATTGAGCGCCCGCCTCTCACATGTAAGGTTCTAGGTTCATTTCCCAGTGCCTCCTGGAAAAACAAAAACACAACAGGAAAACAACTCAGTAAGAACAATGAGCGTCTGCAGTATTTGAACCAAGACCCCCTCTCTCCCTCCCCACTCCCAGCTCAGCAAAACAGAAACTCCATTCCAAAGAGGTCCAGTGAAGAACACAGGGCTTCCCAGAAGGGGCAGGATGTCGGCATTTCTCCTCACACCCCCAGCCACCTGCTGCTGAGGCTAAGTCTTAGGCAAGTGAGGCCCAGAGGCGGAGAGGTAGGGGCTCCCTTCTTCTCCCTAGTCCCCTCTCGTAGAGCAGAACCTTTACCTGGGGTGTGGTGCTGCTGAGAATACTGGCATCTCAAAAGCCTTTGCTGCAGATTGTGGGGCAGGGGTTCTATGCCAGGAAAGGAGAGCTGAGGAGACCTGGGCTGCTGCCAGTCCCTTCCACCAAGTGCTCAGCATCTAAAGCCAGGTGTTACCTGGAGAGCAGTGCACCCCACACCTAGCGTCAGAGCTGTGGCTCAGAGATTTCACCCAGGGAAAGAAGCAGGCTATAGAACAGAGAGCTCCAAATCTCTCCCCAAAGGAATTGACCTCATTTGCTGCAGAGCCTAGAGAAGTTCAGGCCTAAGGGCATTCTCAGAAACAGTGGAGGTTGAACTTGATTGATTCATTGGAGATATAGGCTAAACCGTAGGCCCAAGATTGCTAGAGAGAAACAGGGAAAGAGACAGCCTGCAAGAGCCCTTCTGGGATCAAATCTCAAACACTGCCCTCAGGAATATCCTTTCAAAGGAGACTGAGTTTGATTGCATCAGTTTGTGGAGTAATTTATGGCCCAGAGCATTGTTTAAAATTCTAGAACAATTAGCTGGCAATTAGTGGAGCAGAACAGTTGGTCAGAGAAAGGGACAATCAAGGAAAGCCCTCCACAGCCACTGACTTCCCAGGGTGACTGTGGGAATGGCCAAGGCTGCTGTCTCCAAGGAGCTATATTAGAGGCCACACTATGGAGAGGGGAGGGGGATAGACTTCCCTAAAATAACCCAGACAGCGAGTAAACAAGTAAACAAGCAAATAACCATAATAAGTCCCAAACTGTGAGGACCAGCATCCAGAATGCTACAATAAAATGTCAAAAATGTCCAGTTTTCAACAAATTACAAGACACACAAAGAAACAGGAAAGTAGGACATGCACTGGAAAAAAGCAGCTAACAGAAGCAGTCTGTGAGACCAACCAGATGTCTATTTCACAGAAAAAGGCTTCAAATTAGTTATTATAAATATGTTTAAAGAACTAAAGGAAACCATGATTAAAGAAGTAAAGGAAGGTAGACTAACAATAGAGAATAGGGAATATTATCAAATAGAGAATACCAATAATAAAATAGAAATTATAAGAAAAGAACCAAATGGAATTTCTGGAGTTGAAAATTACATTAACTGAAATGAAAAATTCACTAGAGGGGCTCGACAATCAAATAGAACTGCTAAAAGAAAGAATTAGAGAACTTGAAGATAGATGATTAGAAGTTATTTCATCCAAAGAACAAAGAGAAGAATGAAAAAAATAAACAAAGTCTCAGAGATATATGGGACACCATTATACATACACATAAGGGGAGTACCAGAAGGAGAGAAGGGAGGAAGGAATAGAAAAAAAAAAAAAATTCTCAAAGAAATAATTGCTGAAAACTTCCTAAATTTGTTGAAAAACATTAATCTACAAATCCAGAAAGTTCAACACACTCCAAGTTGGATAATCACAAAGAAATCCACAAAGAGACACATCAGAGTAAAAATGCTACAAGCAAAACAAGAAGAAAATCTAGAAAGCAGCAGGAGAAAGCAACTCATCATTTAGAAGGGAACCCTGTTAAGATTAACAGCTGACTTATCAGCAGAAGCCATGGAGGTCAGAAGGCAGTGATTTAACACAAATTGCTCAAAGGGAAAAAAAACTGTCAACCAGGAATCCTATATCCAGCAAAGCTATCTTTTAAAATGAAGGTGAATTATGACATTCCCAGACAAACAAAAACTTAGAGAATTAGCATACCCTCCTTACAAGAAATGCCAGAAGGAAGTTCCTTCAGGTGAAAACAAGTGTCCCCAGACAATTATTCAAAACCATATGAAAATAACAAGGAATACTGGTAAAGGTAATTATGTCATTATATAAAACCATATAAATGTGTATTTCTTCACCTTCCTTCTCTTAACTAATTTAAAAAGCAATCATATAAAACAATGTGTATAAAATGTATTTTGGGGCCTATAACATAAAAATATGTTTCTATAAAATAAAGAAATATAATATATTTGCCAGTAACAGTACAGAGGAAGTGGGTGGGAGCAAAGCTGTATTGGGCTAAGGAAAATACTCCATAGGGTAACTCGAATCCATAGGAACAAATGAAGAGAACCCAGAAGTTATAAATAAAAAGGCTAATATAACAAAAGCTATGAATATATTCATTCTCTCCTTTGCTCTTTTAGCTTCTTTAAAAGACAAAATTACATAAAGTAAAAGTTATAACAATGTGCTGTTGGATTTGTAACATTTATAAATGGGACACATATAACAAAAATGCCACAAAAAGGGAGAATACAATTATATAGGAGTAACATTTCAATATCCAACTGGAATTAGGCTGTATAAATTATAAATCCAAAGCTGATTCTGATAAGTTAACTTATATGTGGTAAGTCCTAGGTTAACCACTAAAGAGATAACTAAAAAATATAGTAAAAAATCATTAAAGAAATTAAAATTCTTCATAAGAAAATATTCACTTAACATGAAAGAAAGCAATAAAGGAGTGAAAAAGGAGCAAATGAGACATGAAACATCTACAAAACAAAAATTGAAAAGAGATGTAGGGGGGCGGATGTGGCTCAAATGGTTGAGCGTCCGTCTGCCATATGGAGGGACCTGGGTTCGATCCCTGGGACCTCCTGGTAAAATAAAAAATATATATAGAAGGCACATGGGCTGCCAGGCTCTGTGTGCCGGTGAGCCGCCAGGCCCTGGGAGCCATGCAGCAGGATGATGACGTAACAGGGGAGAGACAAGACGAGATGCTCCGAAAGCCAGGAACCGAGGTGGCGCAGGTGGCAGAACACCTCTCTCCTACATTGGAGGTGTCCAGGATCGAATCCTGGTGAAGACTGGAGGAGGAGGATGAGAAGAGATGGCGGGAAACAGACACAGAGAATTGCCCAGCGAATGGACACAAAAACAACAAATGGGGAAGGGGGGTTTTAAAATGGATAAAGTAAATAAATAAATCTTTAAAAAAAAAAAAAAGATGTAAATCCTACTATATCAATAATGTTAAATGTGAATTAATTAAATAATCCTATCAAAAGGCAGAGATTGTCAAACTGGATAAAATAACAAGACCCAATTATATGCTGTCATTTAGATTCAATGATACAAATAAATTGAAAGTAAAAGGATGGAAAAAGATATATTATGCAAACTTCAAACACAAGAAAGCTGGAGTGGCTGTATGAATATCAGACAAAACAGTTTAAAAATGTTATTAGAGCAAAAGAATGACATTTTATAATGCTAAAAGGATCGATCCATCAGGAAGATATAACATAAATATACAGTTACCTAACGAGAGTACTGTGAAAATTAGCCTGACTGTCCTGTGAGGTCATTTCATAGATGGTTTTATATCGTTAGTCAGTCGATTTCATCTACCGCTGTCTGCATCGACAGAGGAGCTTGCCCTCGGCAATGAGGCGAGTCTATTCTTCCAATCAGTCGGAGATCTTAAAGCCAGAACTGAGGATTTCAGAAGTCGGAAAGAAGAATTTCTGCCTTTTCTTCAGCCAGACAGCTTCTCCTGGTAAATGCAACTTCACCTTCGTTGGAATTACCAGCTTGTGGCCTGTCCTACGGAATTCAGACTTGCCAGTCCCCATGGTCATGTGAACCAATTCCTGTAATTTCTCCACTCCACTCAATATATATACATACGCTCACACACGCACACATATACACATATATATCCTGTCAGTTCTGTTTCTCTGGAGAACCCTAATATAAGCAACAAAATACCTGAAGCAAGAACTGACAAAATTAAGGGGGAAATGACAATTAATAGAGACTTCAATACCCCAATTTCAATAATGGCTAGAACAATTAGGCAGATAATCAACAAAGAAATAAAGGAATTAAACAACACATAAACTAAGTAGATCTAACAGCTATCTATAAAACACTCCACCCAACCACAGCAGAATTCTTCTCTGGGTTCGACCATATGCTAGGCCATAAAACAAACCTCAATAAATTCGAAAGGATAGGAATAACACAAAGTATGTTCTCCAACCACATTGGAGTGAAATCAGAAACCAATAACTGGAAGAAATTTGGAAAACTTGCAAATATGTGGAAATTAAGAACACACTCCTAAATAACCAGTGGGTAAAAGAAGAAATTAAAAGGGAAATTAGAAGATTATTTGGGACGAATGAAAATGAAGACACAACATCCTAAAATCTATGAGCTGCAAAACAAAGACAGGGCTTAGAGGGAAATTTATAGTTCTAAATGCTTATATTAAAAGAGAAGAAAGATCTCAAATCAGAGATGTAACCTTACAACTATAGGGTCTAGAAAAAGAGCAAACTAAACCCAAAGTGAGCAGAAGAAAGAAAATAAAGATTAGAGCAGAGAGAAGTGAAATAGAGAATAAAAGCCAATAGAGAGAATTAACACAACCAAAAGTTGATCTTTGAAAAGATAAATAAAATTGACAAACGTTTAGCTAGATGGACAAAGAAAAAAAAAGAGGGGATGCAAATAACTAAAATCAGAAATGAAATGGGGGACATTACTACCGACACTAGAGAAATACAAAGGATTACAGGGCGGGAAGCGGCTGTGGCTCAATTGGTTGAGCTCCCGTTTACCATATCGGAGGCCCCGGGTTCGACTCCCGGGGCCTCCTGGTGAAGGCAAACCGGCCCACGCGGCGCGGTGAGCTGACGCAGCAAGATGACTCAACAAAGGGAGACAAGCAGACACAGAAAAACACCAAAAGCAAATGGACACAGCAAGCACAAGCAGCAAGGGGGGAATAAATAATAAATAAAAATAAAATCTTAAAAAAAAAAAAAAAAAGGATTACAGGGAGCGGATATGGCTCAAGCAGTTGAATGCCCACCTCCCACATAGGAAGCACCAGGTTCGGTTCCAGTGCCTCCTGAAAAAAACAAAAAGAAAAAAAACTCAGGGAAGCTGATGTGGCTTGGTGGTTGAGCGCCAGCTTCCCACATATGAGGTCCCAGGTTCAAACCCTGGCCCCTGGTACCTAAGGAAAAAAAAAAAAAGTATTATAAGAGGATAATACTATGAAAAACCATATGCCAATAAATTAGATAACCTAGATGAAATGGACAAATTCCTAGAAACAACAAACTACCTAAACTGACTTAAGAAGAAATAGAAGATCTCAACAAATCAGTAACAAATAAAGAGACTGAATCCACAATCAAAAATCTCTCAACATAGAAAAATCCAGGACCAGATGGTTTCACTGGTGAATTTTACAGAACATTTCAAAAAGAATTAACAACAATCCTGCTCAAATTCTTCCAAAACATTGAAGAGTAGGGGATACTCCCTAGCTCATTCAATGAGGCCAACATCACCAAAGCCAGATAAAGATACCACAGGAAAGGAACATTACGGAGCAATATCCTTGTGAATATAGATGCAAAAAAATCCCAACCAGCATGGTACTGGTGCAAGGACAGACATATAGATCAATGGAATCAAATTGAGAGTTGAGAAATTAAGCATTAGGTTGTATATATTTTACTACAATAATTTTTTCAGTAAAAACAAAAACATAGGACTGTACAACACAGTGAACCTTACTGTAAATAATGGACTATAGTTAATAGTACACTTATAAAAATGTTCCTTCATGAATTGTAACAAATGTATCACATTAATGCAAGGTGTTGTTAATAGGATGCTGTGGTTTGAATTTTGTGAATACTAGAAAAGATTATGTTCTTGAACTAATTCATTCCTGTGGGTGCGGGACCCTTTGATTGCATTAGATTCAATTAAGGACCCTTTGATTAGATCACTTTCAATTAGATCACTTTAGGGCTTTTGATTGGACGACTTCAGTGAGGCATCTTGCTGAGTTATATAAACTGAGAACACACAGAAGAGACACAGAGAAAGGGATTTTGACCTGGCCATGAGAGAGAGAGGGGGCTCCAGGTTTGCCAATAGCTGCAGAAAGGTGTGACTCATCTCATTCAGGCTGAGTTAATCTTCTTGCTGGAGACCTTTATATGCGAATGAAATTCAGACAGAGAGAGCCTCAGAAGTAAGAAGCTAGAAGCAATGAAACCAGAAGAGAAGGGAGAAAGCAGCAGATGCTGCCATGTGCCTGGCCATGTTACAGAGGAGTCCAGGATCGCTGGCAGCTGGTCTTCAGGAAGAAGGTATTGTCTTGATACCTTTATTTGAACATTTTCACAGCCCCTGAACAGTAAGCTTGTAAGCTAATAAATTCCCATTGTAAAAACCAACCCATTTCTAGTATATTGCTTTTTGCAGCCTAGCAAACTAGCACAGATACCATTTCATACCCACTAGATTGGCTAATATTTAAAAAATAGAAAATAAGTGTCAGAGAAGATGCAAAGATATGGGAACCCTGGTACAATGTTGGTGCAAATGTAAAATGTGCAACTGCTATGGAAAACAGATTGGTGGTTCCTCAGAAAGTTAAATAGAGATTTACTGTATGGCCTGGCAATCCCACTTCTAGGTATATAGCCAAAAGAATTGAAAATAGAGACTCAAACAGATATTTGCATATGGATGTTCATAATGGCATAATTCCCAATTGCCAAAAGATGGAAGTGACCCAAGTGTCCAATCACAGATAAATGGATAAACAAATTGTGGTATAACATACAATGGAATATTATTCAACTGGAAAAAGGAATGGTGTCCTGAAACATGCTACTACATGGATGAACCTCGGAGACCTCATGTTGAGTGAAATAAGCCAGACAGAAAAGGACAAATACTGTACGATCTCACTGATGTGAAATAATTAGAATAAACAAATTCATAGAGTCAGAAACTAGAATAGAGTTTACCAGGGGCTGGTGTAGAGGGAGGGAATGGAAAATTAATTAATTGGCACAGAATTTCTGTTTTGGTTGATATAAATGTTTTGGTAATGGGTGGTGGTGATGGGTAATGCAACATTGTGAATGCATTCAACACCACTGAAATATATATTTGAATAGTTATTATAGATATATGTTACTAGAATAAAAATATTAAAAAAAAAAAAGGGGGATGGATGTGGCTCAACTGGTTGGGCGTCCGTCTCTCATATGGAGGGACCTGGGTTCGATACCCGGGACCTCCCGGTAAAAAAAAAAAAAGTTAAAAAAAAAAAAAGAATAAAAATATTTTAAAAACTACCTTTATCTAAGTGGGTGCAGAAAAAGCATTTGAAAATACCCAACATCC
The DNA here is from genome assembly GCA_026826555.1 of Tolypeutes matacus. NCBI lineage: Eukaryota > Metazoa > Chordata > Mammalia > Cingulata > Chlamyphoridae > Tolypeutes > Tolypeutes matacus. Next base: position 5,016,543 of record JAKSZT010053883.1, on the reverse strand, counting down.
TTTCACGATAAAAGCACTTTAAAAACTAAGAATAGAAGGGAACTTCCTCAACCTGACAAAGGGCCCCTACGAAAATCCTTCAGCTAACATCATACTTAGTGGTGAAAGATGGGATGATTCCCACCAGGAGCAGGAGCAACACAGGGATTTCTGCTCTCACTGCTTCTGTTCACTGCGCTGGAGGTTCTAGCCAGGGCAATTTGGCGATAAAAAGAAATAAAAGGCATCTACATCAGAAAGGAAGTGGTAAAACTGTCTCTATTCATAGATGGCATGCTCTTGTATATAGAAAATCCTAAGGTATACTCTAAAAGCTATTAGAACTATTCATGAGTTCAACAAGGTTGCCAGATACAAGATCAATATACAAAAATTAATTGTATTTCTATACACTTGAAATAATAACCCAAAAGTGAACTTAAGGAAGGAATTCCACTTTCAAAAGCATCAAAAAGAACAAAATGCTTAGGAATAAATTTAATAAAAGAAATGCAAAACTCATACTCTGTGAACTACAAAACACTGTTGAAAGTCATTAAAGAAGATCTATATAAGTGGAAAACTGTGATGTTCTTGAATTGGAAGAGCCATTATTGTTAAAACGGCAGTACTCCCCAAATTGATGTAAGATTCATTGCAATCCTTATCAGAATCATAGCTGGATTCCTTATAGAACTTGGCAAGCTGATTCTAAAATTCATAAGGATTCAAGGGATGCAGAATAGCCAAAACATTCTGGGAAAGGATGAACACAGTTGGAGGATTCACACTTCCCGACTTCAAGACTTACTACAAAGCATGAGTGATCTACACAGTGTGGTATTGGCATCAGACAGACATATACATCAGTGGCATAGAATTGAGAGTCCAGAAACAAACCCACGTGTCTATGGTCAGTTGATCTACAACAAGCATGCCAAGTCCATTCAACAGGGAAAGGATAGGCTTCAACAGATGGAGCTGGGACAACTGGATATCCACATGCCAAACAATGAAGTTAGACCTTTACCTCACACCATATAGAAAAATTAACTCAAAATGGGCCCAAGACCTACATGTTACAACTAAAACTACAACCATCTTAGAAGAAAACCTAGGGTTCAGGCTTCATGACCTCAGATTTGGCAATGGATTCTTAGATATGGCACCAAAATCACAAGCAACAATAGAAAAAATCGATCAATTAGACTTATTCAAAATTTAAAACTTTTGAGCTTCAAAGGACACTATCAAGAAAGTGAAAAGACAACTCACCGAATGAGAGAAAATAATTGCAAATCAAATATCTGAAACGGGACTTGTAGCTAGAATATATAAAGAACTCTTACAACTCAATAATTAAAAAAACTAACCCAATCTAAAAATAGGCAAAGGATCTGAATGGACATTTCTCCAAAGAAGATATACAAATGGTCAACAAGCACATGAAAAGATGGTCAACATCATGAGTCATCAGGGAAATGCAAATCAAAGCCACAATAAGATACCACTTCACGCCCACATGGATGGCTATAATTAAAAAGACCAACAATAACAGGCTTTGGAGAGGATATGGGAAAATTGGCACTAGAGCCCTCACACACTGCTGGTGGGAATATGAAATAGCGCAGCCACCTTGGAAAACAGTCTGACAGTTACTCCAAGGGTGAAACATAGATTCACTATGTGACCCAGCAATTCCACTCCTGGGTATATACCCAAGAGAAGTGAAAACATACGGCCCCACAGAAACTCATACAACGTTCATGGCAGCATTATTTGTAACAGCCCAAAGGTAGAAACAAATGTCCATCAACTGAAGAATGGATAGACAAAATGCGGCAGATCCGAACACGGGAAGACTGTTCAGCCATAGTCAGGAATGAAGTGCTGAAAATGGGTGAGTCTTGAAAACTTCACGCCAAGTGAAAGAAGCCAGTCACGAAAGTTCACAGATGGTGTATTCCATTTATAAGAAATGTCCAGAAGAGGAAACTCCACAGAGACAAAGCAGATAAGTAGTTTCTTAGGGCTTGGGGAGATGGGGGTTAGGGAGGTGATAGCTAAAGGGTACAGAGGTTCTTTTTGAGGTGAAGAAAATGTTCTAAAATTGACTGTGTTGATGGTTGCACATTTATGCGAATACACTAAAAAACATTGAAATGTACACTTTAAATAGGTGAATTGTATGGTATGTAAATTGTATCTCCATAAAGCTGTTTTGAGAAAAGTACTTCCAGTAAACTAACAGTGAGCAGGCCATGATCTTGGTCCCTGAGTTAACTCTTCACAAGACGTTTTCAGCAGTCTTGTGGTGATTTTTTCCATGGGAAGACATCTTGAATATTATCATAAAATTCCATTAAAACATAATAAAATAATACCCTCCCTCGAGTATTTATTCATTTGGTCTTTCAGGATTTCTTTCTTTCTTATTAAATATTGAGGTCCAAATGAATAAATACTGACCCGTGCCTGTTCTGTGGGCTGTTGAGGGAAAGTGGGAAACAAAAGGGGCCAGGATTCTGGACTTAAAGGATTTCCGTCTGAGTGGGCGAGACAGACAATAAACATGGAAGCGTACTAGTAAGTGAGATAACCTCAGATAGTAACAAGCGTAATAAAGAATCAGCTCACATAAATTTACTGGGGTCTGTTTTTCTTTAACTTAGAGAATGAGAGGGAAGACTGTATTCAGTGACCTTAGTTCAACTTTAAGACTCTATCTAAAGATTCTGGAAAGGTCACCCATCTGTCCCAAGTGACAGATCAAAGGGACTGCTCACTTCCTCCTTTCCTCCTCTCGGCCAGTGCAGGGCTTGCTGTGCTTGACAGACATCTTTACGACCAGTCCCCAGCCCGGAGCCAGCTGCCTTTATTGGGTGTGGGCTGCATGCTGAGCATTTGTAAATGTTTAGCTCTGATCCCAGGAGGCTTCAGTTTGGAGAGTGTGAATGACTCAGCTGCCCCTCCACCTCCTGGGGAAACACCAAGAGCTGGGAGCTTCAGTCCTGCCAGCCTCCTGCGGAGCTGGGCTTATTCAGGTGGGAGGTGGTGACTCAAGTCCTGGGAGGGCCTCTTCTGCTGCAGGCGTGTCCTGGGTCTTTCTCTCCAGAGGAGATCAGGTTGGAAGAAGAAAGAATGGAGGAGCCCAGACCTGTAGGATGATAACAGATCTTTAAAAACAAAACAATAACTTTAAAAGGTAATGTTTATTGAGTGCTTACTATGTGCCAGGTATTGTGCTCTTCATTCAAGAAAGTAGGAACCATGATTATCTCCATTTTACAGATGGGGAAACTGAGGCACAGCGTGGTTAAGCAGATTGCCTGGGGTCACCCAGCTAGGACGTGGCCGAGCCCAGGCTTGAACCCAGAGCTACTCCAAGGCCTGTGCCTTCTGTTGGCCCAAGGCAGGCTGAGTGTGCCACCCCATGAGCACAGGGCACCAGAGGCACCCAGAGGCAAAGAGGGAGGGTGAGCCCTGCCTTCTTAGCCCCTGGAAGGGGGCACAGCAGAACAGCAGCCAGACAGGACACCTGGCATGTGGGTGACAAGCCTGACCACGCAACAAGAAAATGGACAGAGGCGGCCTCTAAGGAGTGGTTCTGTGGTCGGGCGGAGGGGAGAAGGGTAGTTAAGAGAAGGGTGGGGTGTCCAACAGCCAACGGGTGGGCCGCGGTCCAGGTTCTGTTCATTTTACCCCCTAAGTACCTCCTACCACTGCCCACCCCGACCGTCTCCTGCCCAGCCCTCCCCGCTGGCATTCCCAGCACCCCAGTTCCCTCCATCCCTCTCCCCACTCAGCACCAATCACCGCCTTGGCAGAATGCAGATCCTGCATGGACCCCATTATGGACTGAATCCTGTCCCCCTGAAAATATGTTCAAGCATGAACCCCCATCTGGCAAGTGTGACCCCATTTGGAAACAGGATCTTTGAAGGTGTAATTATTTAAGATGAAGCCACACTGGAGGGGGAGCTCTGGCCCAATGTGACTGGTGTCCCTAGAAGAAGAGGAAATGTGGGCTCAGACAGACAGACAGAGGAGCCACGTGACAGAGGAGAGATGGAGTGACAGCACAGGCAAAGGCCAGCAGGTTGCGGGCGAGGCCTGCCCTCGCCCAGACCTCGACTTGGACCACGTGACCTCCAGAACCTGAGACCACCACCATCTGCTGCTTCAGCCGCTTTTGACCCCACTTTTACGCCTTGTCACGGCAGCCTGAGGAGACGCAGACCAGCGCTCTTAAAACAGAGTCCAGACTTCTTAACAGGCCGCCAGGCTCTAGGTGGTCTGGCTTCTGCCCGGCCCCACCTCCCCCCTGTTCCCCGCTCCCCCAGCCTCCTGCCAGCCCTCAGCTCCTCTAAGTTCCAGCTCACTCCTGCCGCCAAACATTGCCCGAAGGCCTCTCTGCCTGGATTTTCCTTCCTTCCCTGCCTCCCAGAGTCCTCCCCTGCTCCTCCTCCGGCAACCAGCTCCCGTCCATTCTGACAAGCCCACTGCCCTTGTTGCACACTCACAGCCCCCACGGGCCTTTCTGTCATCACACACGTAACTGGGGTGATTTTTACACTGATTTGTCCGACTCTTCAAGTTAATTCCATCTCACCAGACTGTCCGTTTCATAAGGGTCGGTATTTGCTTCCCATTGAACCAAGGCCTCACCCAGTCCCTGGCATACAGTAAGTCTTTTTATCAGTTAGTCACTGCTGCATAACAACAACGCCAGATGCAATCATTGCTTCCTGTTCATGCGCCTACAGGCTGGCTGGGCTGGCTGCATCATACCTGCATCATATGTGTTCATTCCGGCGCTCGGGCCAAAGGGGCTGTGGGAACCCCAGGAAAGCTCTTTGGTGGTAAAGGTGCCAAGAAGGAAAGCCCGATGGTGCACGCGTATTTCAAGCCTCTGCGTGAATTATGTCCGCTCACACCCATTGGCCAAAACAAGTCACGGGGCCCCAGGTCACGGGGCAGGGAAGGACACTCCTCCAATGGGGGACAGTAAATATTTGCTAAACAATAATCTAACCTCCTGCATTCCTCACGATAATCTAATCTCCTGCAGGCCTCAGCCGATATTTGTTGAATAAATGAAGATATTTGCTTGAGCAAGATAGTCACATGTGGAAACAAAGGGAGAGAATTCGAGGAGGGTCCTGGGGACTTTGCAGGTTTGACCTGCCCTGGATTGTGGCGGAGCTTCCCCAGGCGGCCTGCAGGAGCACGTCTCCAAGGGGAGCCCAGCTGAGGCCGGCATCACGCGCCCGTGGACGGCGTGGACAAGCACGAAGGCAGCCACCCACCAGCACTGCAGGGCTGCCCCCGCCCCGGCGGAAATGTCGGCCTGGCCAGTGGATACAGGGGGGCTTCTGGGCCAGGGCTGTCTTCTCCCTCTCTTCGTCGCTCCTGTGGTCTTGCCCCTAATTACATGGACCCGGCTGATGCCTCCCACTCTGCCCTGGTTCCAGATAACCCTGGAGCCGAAAGGCAAGACAGCATATTCTCTTGCCAGTCCCATGCCCAGCAGGGAGGTCACCACACAGACCCCTCCCCAGAGCACGGCAGGAGGTGGCCGACCCTTTCCTCAGCCACCTGGAACATTAGCTGAGCAGCCTCCAAATCACAGAATCAGAGATGGTCAACGTTGGGGGGGTCCTTAAACATCCAGGAGGGCTGAGTGGGGAAACTGAGGCATGCAGACATGAGTGACTTGCTCCAGGCTGCAAAACTAGAGGATGATGAAAGCTGGAAATGACCCTCAATGCTTTAATTTAAATTCCAAGACCAGAAAAGCAGAAATGTTTAAAGTCTCTCTTTGTGCCACTAACCCCAAACAAATTCATGTCACCTTGGGGACCCCTTTTTCCCCGAGTGGGCCCAAGCTTGGTCCCTAGACACCTAGAGGGTCTATTTTATTATTATTTCTGTTGTACAGGAAATTGTACAACAGCTTGACCATGACTTGCTGTGTGACTTGGGGAGAGTCCCCCAATCTCTGTTTGCCTTTGGTCCCTCATCTGGAGGGTAGAGATGACCACAGACAGCACCTCGTTGATGTGGTAGCAGAAGTCTCTGTTGCTTTGCCCAGCTCCTGGCCCAGGTGTGTCTCCAGGTGCACCAGCTGACTTCCCACAGGTGTCCCCATTAGCGCTCACCTTGAGCTCTAACCTCCAATCTCTCCCTCGGGGGCTTCTCTGTTGATGCTGAGGCTGGAGAGGCTGTGGAACCCTGGTCAGCACCCAGGCGTGAGCCACCCAGAGGTGCAGAGTGGTTAATGCCCATAGGGGCAAGCTTTAGCCAATGGGTAAATTCTCCTCTGTGAGATGCAGCTTACGTGTCTTCCCTGAGCAGCCAAGGAGGCAGGCAGCCACGTTGGAGGAGCCCAGCTCAGGGACGTTCCCTCCCAACGCCTCCCTCTCTCCTTCCCTGCTCACTTCCTTCTGCCACCTGGGATGACAGGTGTTGAGGGGATCGCCCAGCCTGCAGTACGGTGCCGTTACAGAGTGAGGCTGTGTGAGAGCTGGCTCTCAGTCCTGTCCTTGCCCTTGTCATCAGCACAGAAGAACATTCCCAACAAGGAGACTTCTGCTTAAGCCAACCAAACACCCACACGTATCGCTCTCCCAGAATTTGATGCAAATAAATTTTTCTGAGTATAAATGCATAAGCACAAAGAGGATGGGAGAAGAGAAGGCAACAGTTAAGGGGTGGCTACAAAATCTCACAAAGTGGACACGCGGTCGCTGGATTAGCAGAGTGGAGAAAACACCTGCAGGGGAAGGACGGACTTCACACCACGTGCCCTGCGGAACGCAACTCGGTGAGGTCAGGGGTTGGAAGTGTGGGTCCCTCTGAGCACAGGTGTGCCAAGTGGAGGGCTTGAAAATGCACCTGGAGGTGCTGGACCCCCAGGTGCCCTCCCCAACCCGGTGCAGCCAGGCTGTTCCCCACCCAGCAAGGGGGAAGTTGGGAAACTAACCGGAGGAGTCCTGGGCTTAGAAGACAGCAGGCTGAGCTGAGGGCTGGAGGAGGCCTCTTACTGATAACAAGGGCACGAAGCCTAAGTCTTCATCAAGGGATCCCTGCTCCCTTCCCTGCTCCAGCTCCCGAAGCACCAGAAGCCAAGCTTTTGTCCCACAGGCAAGACACAGAGGCATCTTTGCTAGGAAAATGGACTGTCCAAGAGCAAAGCCTGCAGACCTGACATTTGAAGGGCATTGGACAAACGAGAGATGGCCCTACAATGAAGGCCACCTGTGGTGATTTGTAACCCAGAAAAACGTGTTCTTAACCCAGTCCTGTGGGTGTGAACCCGCTGAAAGCAGGACTTCGTGACGAGGTGGCTTCAGGTAAGGTGGGGCCCACCTCAGTCAGGATGGGGCTGAATCCTATTCCTGGGTCCTTTATGAGCAGAATGCAATTTAGGCAGAGAGAAAGCTACAGCGAGCAGCCAGAAGCTGAAATTCAACGGAACCCAGAAGAGAATGGAGAGGCCAGGAGAGGCTGCCATGTGCATTGCCATGTGACGGAGGAGCCCAGGACTAGGGTTCACTGGCAGCCAGCCCCAGAATGCCAGTCTTCCGGGAAGAAAACATCGCCTTGCTGACACCTTGATTTGGACTTTCTTTTAGCCTCAAAACCGCGAGCCAATAAATTCCCATTGTTTAAGCTGACCCATTGCATGGTGCTTGCTTGAGTAGTCCAGGAAAGTAAAACACCACCCCACACGTACACACTGAGTGTCCAGTCTGCCTTTTAAGGCTTGCTTTTAAATGCGAACAGACAGCCAGCGATGACAGACACGCGAGGAGAATCTCTGTACCAGTCAGGAGAGATGAGGTATGGATAACAAGCAACCCCCAAAGCCAAGAGGGTTCAAATGGCAATAGCTTATTTCTTGCTAACACTCCGCGTTGCCCTCAGGTTGTGGGGAGTCTCTGTCCCCATTGTCCTCCCTCAGGGGCACAGAGCAATGGTGCCTCCACCACCTGGCAGGGGGCAGTAGCAGAGGGAGATGTGACGACTCCCATAATTACTCTCAACCTTTATTACTAATCAAAAAAAAATTTTTTTAATGATCTGAAGCTTACAAAAAGTTGCAAGAATAGTGTAAAGAATTTTTTTCTTGACTTATTTAAGAGTTCTGACTTGATGCTTCATTGCCCCAAGTGCTTTGTGTATTTCTACCAAAAAAAAGGCCATTCTCCTTGTCTTCATTTGTCAGGGCTGCTGTAACACATGTCACCGACTGGTTGCTTAGACCACAGGAACGTGTGGAGGCTGGAAGTGCAAAATTAAGGTGTCAGCGGGGCCTCGCTTTCCCTGGAGATGGCGGCACGCTGGTGGCGGCTTGCTGGCGACCCCTAACGCCTGCCTCCGTCACGTGGCGGCCTGTCTCCTCCGGGTCCACGTTTCCTCTGCGGTCGTGTTGGATCAAGGCCCACCCTGAGTCAGTTGAGCCTCGTCTTAACTTATGTGACCTTCAGGCATCCACTTGACAACTGTGAGTTCACAGGGCCAGGGGTTAGGACTTCAACATGTCTTTGTGGGGGACGTGACTCAACCCACAAGAGTCCTCCATAATACACCCATTAAAGTCAGGAAATTAACTTTGGCGCATTATTACTATCCAGTCCTCAGTGCCTAGTCAAGTTCTGCCAATTGTCCAAACAAGGAGCTTCCTAGCAGACAGACCCAGTTCAGAGCTACGCCTCACGTTGGCTGCCGTGCCTCTTGGTCTCCTTCAATCTGGAACAGAGCCTCAGTCTTTCTTTTCCTTTCACAACTTGGCCACTTTTGAAGTTTAGAGGTCAGTTGTTTGGTGGATGTCCCTCAATTTGGGTTTATCTGATTTCCTCAGGATTAGATTCGGGTTGTACATCTTTGGCAGGAATCTTCCAGAAGCGATGCTGTGTTTTCGTCGCATCCTGCCAGGGGGGCACTTGATTTTGATTTGTCCCATTATTTTTCCCACTGTTAATATTGATCACTTTAATTAGGGTGGTGCCTGCCAGATTTTCTAGAGCGAAAGTCCCCTTTCTCCCTTTGCAGTTAATAGGTATGCTGTGGGCAGGTACTTTGGGGCCACGTAGAGACTCCATTCCTGCTGATGCTGGCTGGTCCTAATGTGAGCTTGAGCACCCAGTTGGTGGATCAAACACTAACGAGGTACTGCTGGGAAGGTGTTTTGTAGACGTGGTCAGTCAGGGACTGTAGGAACAGGAATAACCTCCATCACCAGTTGAAAGGCCTCAGTGGAGGAGAAGAAATTCTGCCTCAGCTCCGCACCAGCTCCTGCCGCGCTGCCTGAGGGCTCCGGCCTGCCAGCCTGCACGGCCCTGTGAGCAGACTCCAGCAGCCTAGCGGTTTTGTTTCTCTGGAGAACCCTGATTGATACACTCGTCAAACTTTCACTTTACTATTTGTTTTTATCACGGATTCCTGTTTCAAAGGCCTGTAATCTGTTTCCATTACAGTTTACTTCAATGCTTAAACTCTTCCCCATTTGACCAGTGGCAGCCCCTTCAAGTGGACTTCTGGGTCCCTTTTTTTTTTTACTTTTTATTTTGAAATCATTTCAAACTTATAGGACAGTTGCAAAAATAATACAAAACCAATACAGATACCTCCATATAAACCCCTACCCCAAACCAAGATTATCAACCTTTAACATTTTGCCACATTTGTAGTATAAGTTCTCTCCCTCATCTATCGATCGATCGATCGATCTCTATCAGCTCTGTTCCTAAACACATGAGAGCAGCTGGATACATCATGCTCCTTAAACACTCACTACTTCCATGCACTTTTCCTAAGAACAAGGATGTTCCCTGATGTGCCCACACTAAGTAAAGTCACCAGGTTCAATCAGTTTACTATTGCTACACAGCATGCAGCCTATATCCCAAGTTTTTTCAATTGTCCCAGTAATGTCCTTCTGGGCATTTTCTCCTCCATTGTTATATCCAGTCAAGGATCATGTATTGCATTTAATTGTCACTATCTGGGAAGCGGCTGTGGCTCAATCAGTAGGGCTCCCGTTTACCATGTGGGAGGCCCCGGGTTCGGTTCCCGAGGCCTCCTGGTGAAGGCAAGCCCGCCTGCACGGCGTGGTTAGCTGACCCAGAGAGCACAAGCAGCAAGGGGGGGATAAATGAATAAATAAATAAAATCTTTAAAAATAAAAAAAAAAAAAATAATTGTCACTATCTCTTTTTAAAAATTGTGGTACATACATACAACATAAAACTTCCCATCTCAACCACTTCCAGGCATAGGGTTCAGTGGGATCAGTCATATTCACGAGGATGTGCTGCCATCACCGCCATCCATTACCAAAACTTCCCCATCACCACAAAGGGAAGCCCTGCACCCATTAAGTATTAACACCCCAGCCCCCCTTACCTGCCTGCCCAGCCCCTGGTAACCTGTACTCTACTTTCAGTCTCTATGAATTTGCTTATTCTAGTTATTTCACATAAGTGGAACCATACAACATCTGCCCTTTTGTGTCAAACTTATTTCCCCCAACATAATGTCTTCAAGCTTCATCCGTGTTGTAGCATGCATCACAACTTTATTTCTTTTTATATAGGAATAATGTCCCATTGTGTATATTATACCACATTTTGTTTATCCATTCAACTATTGATGGGCACTTGGGGTGCTTCCCTTTTGACTTGTGAATAAAATGCTATGGACATCAGTGCACAAATATCTGCTCAAGTCCCTGCTTTCAATTCTTTTGGCGGTATATCTAAAAGTGGGATTGCCAGGTCCTATGGTGATTCTACACTTTACTTCTTGAGGACCCTGTTTTCCACAGGGATGACACCATTTTATATTCTCACCAACAATATACCAAGGTCCCCATTTCTCCACATCCTCACTAACACTTATTTTCTTTCTTTTTTTTAAGGAGGTACCAAGGATTGAACCCAGGATCTCGTGCATGTAAAGCAGGCGCTCAACCACTGAGCTACACCCACTCCACTGTTTTTCACGTAGCAGCCATTCTAGTGGGTGTGAGGTGGTATCGCATTGTGGTTTTGATTTGCATTTCCTTAATGGCTAATGGTGTGGAGCATCTTTTCATGGGCTTTTTAGCCATTTGTATATCTTCTTTGGCAAAATGTCTGTTCAAGTCCTTTGCCCATTTTTTAATGAGTTGTTTGTCTTTTTGTTGTTGAGTTGTAGGATTTCTTTATATATTCTGGATACTAAACCCTTATCAGATAAGAGGTTTTCAAATATTTACTCCCATTCCTTGAATGCCAGGATCTAAGAGAGAGAGAGAGAGAGAGAGAGAGAGAGAGAGAGAGAGAGAGAGAGAAGAAGAAGAAGAAGGGCAGGAGGAAGAAAGAAAATAAAAAGAAAGGAAAACACCCTTCCCACTCTTCAGATTGGCTGGTTTAGCCTGCCTAACAGAGATTAAATAATGAAGGTGGACCCCAACTTCACACCATATATTAGGTTGGAGCAAAAGTAATTGCGGTTTTGCGTTGTTGGAATTTGCTTTTGCTATTGGAATACATTCTTAAATAAATGTGGTTATGTTATACACCATTTTAATGTGCATTTCTTGCTTTATGGTTTTTTTGCTAATGATTTATTATTTGCTATTTATGTTACATTTATTTTAGACTATAGAAATGATGTTAGACAAAAAGCACATTCGAGCTATTTTCTTATTTGAGTTCAAAATGGGTCGTAAAACAGTGGAGACACATCGCAACATCAACAATGCATTTGGCCAGGAACTGCTAATGAATGTCCATTGCAGTGGTGGTTCAAGTAGTTTTGCAAAGGAGACGAGAGCCTTGACGATGAGGAGTGTGGTGGCCGGCCATAGGAAGTTGACAACGACCAATTGAGAGCAATCATTGAAGCGGATCCTCTTACAAGATCTCAATGTCAACCATTCTAGGGTCATTCGGCATTTGAAACAAATTGGAAAGGTGAAAAAGCTCGTTAAGTGGGTGTCTCAAGAGCTGACCGAAAATTTAAAAAATCGTCATTTTGAAGAGTCGTCTTCTCTTATTCTATGCAACAACAAACCATTTCTCAATCGGATTGTGACATGTGATGAAAAGTGGATTTTATGTGACAACTGGCAATGACCAGCTCAGTGGTTGGACCGAGATGAAGCTCCAAAGCACTTCCCAAAGCCAAACTTGCACTAAAAAAGGTCATGGTCACTGTTTGGTGGTCACCTGCCGGTCTGATCCACTACAGCTTTCTGAATCCTGGCAAAACCACTACATCTGAGAAGTGTGCTCAGCAAACCGATGAGATGCATTGAAAACTGCAACGCCTGCAGCCGGCATTGGTCAACAGAAAGGGCCCAGTTCTCCACAACAACGCCCGACTGCGTGTCGCACAACCAACACTTCAAAAATGGAATGAATTGGGCTATGAAATTTTGCCTTATCTGCCATATTCACCTGACCTCTCGCCACCCAACTACCACTTCTTCAAGCATCTTGACAACTTTTTGCAGGGAAAACGCTTCCGCAACCAGCAGGATACAGAAAGTGCTTTCCAAGAGTTCATCAAATCCCAAAGCATGGATTTTTACACTACAGGAAAAAACAAACTTATTTCTCATTGGCAAAAATGTGTTGATTGTAATGGTTCCTATTTTGATTAATAAAGATGTGTTTGAGCCTGGTTATAATGATTTAAAATTCACAGTCCGAAACTGTAATTACTTTTCCACCAATCTAATACAAAAATGAGCTCAAAATGGATCAATGACCTAAGTATAAGATTCTTCTTAGAAGAAAACATAGGGAAGCATCTTTAGGGCCTTGTGTTAGGCTATGGTTTCTTTAGACTTTACCCCAAAAGCACAAGCAGCAAAGGCAAATATATAAACGGGACTTCATCAAAATGAAAAGTTTTGTGTATCAAAAGACTTCATCATGAAAGTGAAAAAGACAACCTAGAAGGGAAGAAAATATTTGGAAACCACCTATCCAATAAGGGTTTAATATCCAGAACATATAAAGACATCCTACAACTCAACAACAAAAAGTCAAACAACCCAATTAAAAAATGGGCAAAGAGATTTGAATAGACATTTCACCAAAGAAGATATACAAATGGCCAAAAAGCTCGTGAAAAGATGCTCCACACCATTAGCCATTAGGAAAATGCAAATCCAAACCACAATGAGAAACCACTTCACACCCACTAGAATGGCTATTAAAAAAAAACACACAAAAACAAAAATAAGTGCTAATGAGGATGTGGAGAAATGGAAACCTTGGTACATTGTTGATGGGAACGTAAAATGGTGCCATCCCTGTGGAAAACAGTTTGGCAGTCCTCAGAAAGATTAAGTGTAGAATCACCATATGACCCAGCAATCCCACTTCTAAGTTTATACCCCAAATTATTGAAAGCAGGGAATCAAATCGATATTTGCACACCAATGTTCATAGTGTAATTATTCACAATTGCCAAAGATGGAAGCAAGTGTCCATTAACAGGTGAATGGCTAACCAAAATGTGGTTATCCACATACAGTGGACTACTATGCAATCATAAAAAGGAAGGAAATTTTGATGCATATTACAATATGAATGAACTCTGAAGACATCCTGTTGAATGAAATGTTAGACACAAAAGGACAGAGGTATGATTTCACTTATATGGAATAACTAGAATATGCAAATTCAGAGAGCCAGAATCTAGAATAGAGGTTACCAGGAGTCCAGGAGGGGTAGGGAATGGGAAATTAATGTTTAATTGGTAGAGTTTCTGTTTGGGGTGATGGAAAAGTTTTGGTAATGGATGGTGGTGATGGTAGCACAACATGTAAATCTAATTAACACCACTGAATTGTATATAAGAATGTGGTAGATATGGGAAATTTTAGGTTGTATATATGTTACCAGAATAAAAAAAAAAAAAAAAAACCCACAAGGTGTGGTAGTTTGAGATTATTTAAGGATCCCCAAAAGAGAAAGATCATGTATGTAAACCAATCTATTCTTCTAGGTGTAACACCCTTTGATTGCATTCAATTCAGTGGGGGCCTCTGATTATTACTTGGTAAAATCAGTTTAGGGCTTCTGATTGGGCTACGTCAGTAAGGCGTGACTCAGGTTGAGTCCCCGCCCCCTTGGTGGGCTGATATAATAATCTCATTTTTGATCCCGGGGCCCCGGGGAGAGATGAGCCATTTGCCTGATAGTTTGCAGCTGATTTCATGAAGAGACCAGAGCAGCTGAGGGGCTGAGAAGGCCCAGAAAGAAATGAGCCCTATGCCAGAGACTGATACAGGAAGCCCCGAGAGGCAAGCCCTGTCCCAGCCTGCAGCTGACATCGGGAGAAGCTGGGCCCACAGAGCCTTAAGAGGAAGAGGAAGCCCAGGAAGGAGAGACCAGGCAGAGATCAGCGACCATCTTGCTTCAATATGTGGCAACTGACTTTGGTGAGAAAACAACCTTGAGTTGGACTCTTTAGGGCAGGGGTTCTTAACCTTTTTTGTTCCAAGAACCCCTTTGCCAGTCAGGTGAAATGAATATTGCTGTAATTTATTTATTGCATACATTCATAAGCGAAGGAAATGCTACATTTCAGTTAGAAGTCAGAGAAAATAAAGATAATAGTTGATTTTTTTTCAATTTGAGCTCATAGACCCCCTGAAATCTTTCCACGGACACATTGGGGATCCATGGGCCCCTCGTTAAGAACCCCTGCTCTAAGGCCTTGTACCTGTAAGCTTTTACCTCAAATAAATACCCTTTATAAAAGCCAGCAGATTTCTGGTACTTTGCATCAGCACCCCTTTGACAGACTAATACACAAAGCAATACCTAACTACAGAAAAAAAAACAAAACAAATACCAGAAAGGAAATATAATCATAGTACACTATATGGCTGACTTGTAGACACTACTTATATAGTCATAATAAGGACACACTGAATATTGTGTTTTTTTTTGTTTTTGTTCTTTTTTTACCGGAAGGTCCCGGGTATCGAACCCGGGTCCCTCCATATGGGAGACGGACGCCCAACCAGTTGAGCCACATCCGTCCCTGAATATTGTTTTAACCAAAAATTGTGATATAACAATGTGTTGGGAGAAGAATCTGAATCCTTTTCTCTCAAGACGTAACTCAATAGTAATAATAAGGGAAGCGGCTGTGGCTCAATCAGTGGGGCTCCCGTTTACCATGTGGGAGGCCCCCGGTTCGGTTCCTGGGGCCTCCTGGTGAAGGCAAGCCCGCCCACACGGCGTGGTTAGCTGACCCAGTGAGCACAAGCAGCAAGGGGGGGATAAATGAATAAATAAATAAAATCTTTAAAAAAAAAAAAAATAGTAATAATAATAGCAGCCAACACTTGGGAGCAAATACTGACATGTGTCGACTCATTTAATCCTCACATGAGCCCTATGAGGTAAGTGCTATTATCCCATATTATAGGTGAGGAAACTGAGTCACAAACGTGAGAAGTAACTTGGCCAGAATTGTCCAGCTAGTAAGAGATGCAGCCAGGATTTGAACACCGCTAATTCGGCTCAAAAGTAAGCATCTTGGCCACTAGTCTACCTTGCCTCATAAATTTTTAAGACTTTTAGGTATTATATGAAATAATATAAGCAGGCTATTGAGAAATATGGCCGTAAATATCAGAAGAAACAGCTAAAAAGAATCACAAGGCGTGAATATTCTCGCTGACCTGACTTTGTGATAACCAGGGTAGGCTAAACATTTGCTATATTAGAAACCATGCATGTGTCCCCAGACCTAGTTTTTTCCCTAGGTCTGGTTTTTAGAATGCTGGTGATAAGCCAAGCCTGATTTATTATATGACCATCCTGTATGGGAAATGGCTGTAACTCTAGGTATCTTTGGTCAGCCTTAAGAGATATAGCAGGGGGACAGATGTGGCTCAAATGGTTGGGTGTCCATCTCCCATATGGAGGGACCTGGGTTCAATCTCTGGGACCTCCCAGTAAAAATTAAAAAAAGAAAAATAATAGAAGGCGCACGGGCCACCAGGCCTCATCCGCAGGTGAGCCGCCAGGCCCCACGAGCCATGCAGCAAGATGGTGACGAAACAGGAGAGTGATACAAGGGAGAACCAAGACAAGACGCACCAAAAAACCAGGAACTAAGGTGGCGCAGGCGGTAGGACGCCTCTCTCCCACATCGGAGGTTCCGAGGCTCGAATTCCAGCGAAGACAGGAGGAGAAGGATGAGAAGAGAGGGCAGGAAATGGACAGAGAGTTGCCCAGCGAATGGACACAAAAACAGCAAAAATGGGGGGTGGGGTGGATAAAAGTAAATAAATAAACAAATAAATAAATCCTTAAAAGCAAAAAAGTATAGGGGAGGAAGATAAGGACTATAGTTAGTAGTAATACTTTGACGATGCTCTTTCCTGATTTGTTAACAAACGTTTCCCAACAATGCAGGGTGTTTGTGGGGGGGTGATGTGTGGGAGCCCTGAGAGATGTTTTGCATGTTTGTTTTGTGAGTTCACGATGCTTACTGAACTGTATGTTCATGTATGAATGCTAGACTTCAGTAAATGATTTAAAAAAAGAAGAATCCCAAGTGGTCACGTCTTGGGCGTAGGAATTGGGCGTGGGGCTGGGTATTTGGGCAGAAACTGCTGGGGTTTGGAGCACTCTGGTTTTTAAAAACTATTCGCATGTATTATTTTGATTAAAATACAAGCCAAATGGAGAAAAGGAAATTCAAGAGTACAGAAGGAGTCCCAGCCCTGTCCCCGGGGCAGCCACCCTCCCCCAGGCCCTGCCCATCTGCCCTGAGACCCTCCAGTCCTGCCTGTGTCTCTGACACAGACCGCCGAAGCCCACGCGTGGCCTCCCTCTCGCTTCTTTCCCGCAGTCTGAGCTGGAGACGATTCTCTCGAGAGTTCTGTGATGTGCGTCCAGCCCCAGGGACAGAGCTCCCACCCAGGACCACCGTCCACCGCCTCTCACTGCCCGAGCTCGGGCCGATCCAGTGGAGGATTCTGGGCGAAGGCAAGGTCAGCGAACCAGGCAGCCGTGGGAAAGGCCCCGCCACTGCCCTGGCGGCCGAGGCACCAGGGCCTCCCCCTGTCCCCTCCCAGCTCCCGGGCTGTCTCTAGCCCTGAGCCCCTGTCCTCTGGTTTATTTGGGCCACGGAGACTCCTGCTTTGATCAAGGAGGTCTCTGGATGGTGGGCTGGGGGACTGGGTCTGCCAAGTGCCAGGCAGCCCCCTCCTCTCCTTCCCCAGCCCCTTCCCGGCCCCCACCCATCACTGCTCCATCCCCCGAGAGCCACGCTGCACAGGGTCCGGGTGAGGTTCCCAGGGTGCCCTCTCAGAACCAGAAACAGGAGGCCTGGGTGGAGTGAGCTGAATTTCTTTTCTATTTAAAGAAACATCACAAATAAATATTTTTAGGTGCCAGCTAAGAAGTTGCTTCCTCTGCACCGGCCTTGTCGTAGGAGGGTGGGGGCTGACGCCCCCCCACCCCCCACATCTGCAGTGTTAGGATGGGGCCAGGAGGAGGGAGCAGGGGCCTCTCATCTCCTGGGGCTGCGAGGGACAGAGGCTGACATCTGGTTTTAAGTGAGGGGTCTGTTTTCCCCCCACGCAGCCAGTGGGTTTGCCTGGAGCTCCAGAAGGAACTTTCAGGAAATTGGTGGCAATCTGAACCCCTGCTCCTTCTGGCTGATACCAGACCACCCAGGCAGCTGGCACTTCCCAAGAGTGGGCTGAGTTCCTCCTGGGAGCCGCATCTGGGAGACACTGCAGCAGATGCCTAAAGCAGGGGCCATCACCGTGATTGTCACCTGCAGGGCCCAGGAGGGAAGGTGAGGGGCTCCTGCAGCTCACCTGGTCACGTCTGTCTCCTGGGGCAGCCAGGTAGGGCCCGGCAAGATGCAGCAAAGGCTCAGGGGGGAGCTCTGGGGCGCCGGGGCTCGGGCCGGGGAGGTGGAGCGTGCAGTCGTGCAGCCCTGGGCAGCAAAGCGAGGGAAGAGGAAGCCAGGCTGAGCAGGGCCCCTGGGGCTGGGCTGTAGACCTGCCTGCCTGTGCTGTGATCTCCACATTCAACGCTCTCTCTAGGAAGTTACTGCCCTTTCAAAGGGCTCCCTGGTCTTTAAGGAGGAGGTGAGATTCCCTGGGCCCCCCGGTGAGCACCTTGGTGGGTATGTCCGTCTGTCCAGAGCCCGCCAGACTTCAGAGAGCCGTTAGCTCCCACATCCTCAGCTTGTGGATGCTGAGACCAAGGCCCAGAGAGGGGAAGAGGCTGGTCCCACGTCACACAGCTGTCAGCTTTCAGCGGAAGCACCCCTTCCTCCAGGAAGCCTTCCGGGATGCATTCCAGGCTCTGGCCTTGCTGGGTTGTGATCACCTGGGTCCTTGTCTACTCCCCCCTCCAGAGTCCTTTCTGTCCCACTGCCGGTTTACCTCGATACAGGGTGCTCTATATCCCAGTGGGTGAGCTATAAATACTTGTGGAATGATGTGAAATGGGTCCATGAGCATGTACTGCATTTGACTGCCAATCGGATGGCAATCTTCCCTGACTCCCTGCCCTGGCTCTCAGCACTGCTTATGCCCCATCCCCGCAGCCCTGCTGCTCCCCATCCCACATCCCCTCCTAACATCTGAGACACCCAAGCACACTCCTTGTTGGGGTGTTCAATTCCCCAGCAAGACCATCATTACCTGAGCGCAGGGTGGGCCTGGGTCGTCCTTGTGTAAGAGAAGAGCACACGAGAGGCCCGGGACTGTCCAGCTCACATCGCACATGTGGTCCAAGCCCGCCGACCGCTGGGTGGTAGCCAAGGTCTCTCTTATTGAGTCCCCGGGAGCCCACGCCGAAACCCCAGCTTTGTGCCTCCTTCCTGGACAGCAGGGTTTAATATCAGTTTCCAGAGGAGGAAACCAAAGCTCACAGTGGCAAAGCTGCCCCATGCTACCTGCTGGGATTTGAACCCACATCTCTCTGGCTCCCAAGCCCATTTTGGACCTCCGGGCATCCTTGAAAGGATGACCCAGTGGGCACCCTGGGTCTTTGCTCGCTGCATCCTACAGAGCAAGTGGGAAACACATCACAGGCAAGGCCGAGGCTTGCTCACGTGTTTTGGCCAAGGCCTGGGGCTTGAAAGGAAGCTGCTCCCGGCAGGAGCCTCTCTGCGGGTCGGCGCAGGACTGCGTGGGCAGAGCGTGGCGCAGCGCACCCGGGAGCCACCAGCGCTGGGCGCGAGGACGGCCGCAGCCTCTGCTGCTGATGGGAAACACATGGAAGGAGCTTCCCGCCGGCACAGCACACAAGGCTGAGCACGGACGTTCCTTGATGGGGTCCTGGAGACCACTACTGAGCCAGCAATCAATTACTGAGCGCCGACTGGGTACCAGGCAGTGGGGCATAGTGATCGGGGCTGTCCTTGCCCGGCTCCTGGGGAAGCTTTGACAGCAGGCACGTTGCAGTTTGGTGTAATTGCCTCTCTTGTTCACAGCTGTGTCCCCAGCACCTGGAACAGGTTCTGGCACTCACCCGTTATTTGTTGAATGAATGAATGAATGAATGAATGAATGAATGACTCCAGGGGTGGGGAGGTTTGGCCGCTCCCCTGCTTCTCAGTCTTGCCGAGTGTTCACACAGCAGCTTGTCCGACTGGACCCCTCCCCTGTAAAAAACCCTGTGATGATCCCCCATGGTCCATGCAGTGGTCCTCAAACTTCCCTCCTAAACCACCTGAACCCCCTCGGGGAGGAGGGCCTTTGAAGTCTTGTGCTTTCTGCCTGAAAGAGTGGAATTGTGTGTTCTGCTCGTTTTGTTTTAGCACAAAGATAACGTTTGTCCTTCAAATCTTGGGGTACAGTTTTTGTTTGATGAGTGAAGAAGCCTTGACTGCTCTGCGGCTTCAAGTCACCCCACTCTCTGTGGGGGTCCAGTGTGAGAAGCTGAGCCCACCCACCTTGAACTTTCCTCTCCTCAGCCTGGGACTGCACGCCGTACCCCACCCCACCCCACCCCACTTCCGGCCCCTCCTGGGATTCCCCACTTCCACCCGCTCCCTTCTCCTGTCTGCTCGTTGTTCAAAGCACAACTCAGCACCTCTTCCTCCAGGAGGCCCTCGGGGCTCTGCCTCTGGGCCTCCATCATGCCCCCTGTGTCACACTTCTAATACTGCATTATATTTCAGTCTCGTGTCTGTCCACTGTATTATCCAGGACCCTTTGTAAATGACAAAAATCCAAGTTAAAATAAATTGGAAAATAAGGATGGGATTGATTGGTCACGTAGCTGGGGCAGGCAAGGGCGAGTGAGCCTTTGGGGTTACGTCTTATTGGCTTCGTTCTGTGGGACCAGCCGTCTGGGAGGCAGGAGGCCTGGCTGCCAACACCCCAGCAGACACGCAGCTCTGCGGTGAAAGGGGAAAACGTTCAGGTTCTGTGAAAACAGGCGGTGCCCACAGATTAGGATGCTGAGAGGAGCGTTCAGATAGGGTCTATTTACAAAGATATGGGCACAGCAGGGAAACCACGGGTGACACAGCCCCTGAGGCTGCTGACGGGGCCTGGGACGGCGGGGGGGGGGGGGAAGCACTGGAAGCCTAAAGGAAGGGGTCAGCCATGGAGAGGGGATGGGACCAGAGGAGGAAAGGGGTGCTGGGAAGATGGCTGCAAAGGCCACTGTACCTCCCTCCAGCCTGGTGCACCATGAGCTCCGGGGCCAGGGCCTGTGGGGGATCCCCCTCTCTCTCCAGGGTCCAGCGTGGCTAAGCGTTGGCTGAATGCACGACTGCCACCCTGCAGAGCCTGGAGCACGGGGCACACGCGCAGGTGTGCTCAGCCGCCTTCCTGGGGCAACAAGCGCACACCTGGAGCCTACAATCCAGGAGCTCAGGCAACAAAGCGTGGCCTCTGCAGGCTGCCAGGGAAGCCAGGGCCTCCCTCCCTCGGCCTGCTTGGCTGCACCCGCTCACACCCACTGTCACCCACTCTCACACCTGCTCACATCTGCTCACACTGTCACCCACTCTCACACCTGCTCACATCTGCTCACACTGTCACCCACTCTCACACTCACTCACACCCGCTCACACCCACACGCTCCCGCTCGCATCCACATGCCTTCCTCCAGGCCTGCGTAGACTGGGTCAGGTTAGGGGGCGTCTTCGAGGGAGCTGCCGAGTGAACTCTGGGGGTCTGGAGGGAAAGGCGACAGGTGTCCCCAGAGCTGAGCACTTTGGTGGGGAGACTGCTGGAGAGCGAACGGGGAGAAACCGCAGCCTGTCTCAGGCAACTCCCCCGAGGAGCCGTCCCTGGGGGGCGGGAGGGGGGTGTGCCAGGGGCGGGCAGTGCAGGCCTGGCCCGCAGAGGCGGGTACCCTGCCTCCCTGCCACCTGAGGACCTTGTTTCAGAGGGCCCTGTGGCTTCCCAGCGGCCTGGAACGACGCCTGCAGGAGGCGCCGCTGCGCCTCTCCCCGCGGCCCCTGCACTGCGTCTCGGGAGTCTGTGAAAACCCCACGGCTGCACATTTGTAAGGAATCAAAGTGCTGCTGGGAACGGGCAGGCTGTGGTGCCGAGCAAGCTTCCAGCGCGAAGAGCCCCGTTAGCAGTTGGCTCTGGGGGCCGAGGAAAGCATTAGGGTCCGGGTTCGCTCTGCGCGCACGAGGAGGCCCCTCGGCCGCTCCCCTGGGGTCCACCGTCCTTCCTGTGCTGCCCTCCGACCCGGGGGGCCGTTCCAGCGGACGCCTGCAAACCCTGGGCCTGCATTTCTTGGGGGAGTACCTGCTTCTGAAATAACTTCATGATTAGAAAAACTGCGGGGTGGATGTTGCAGACTGCGGGACACAGAACAACTGCTAAAATGGTTATTCCCACAGCAGGACGGCCCTTGTATTAACCGACGGCCTCTAGTGGCGAGTCCAGCTGCTCTTCCATCCCATTCCATCCCATCCCCATGGGGTGGGGCCTCGGGGTTTTGAGTCCAGCATCTTCCCCTTCGGGGAGCAGCTGGCCCCCGACTGGCATAAATCCAGGTGGGCACCTCGCTCTGCCCACCCAGTGAACTCACCCAGCGGTGGGCCCTGCCCGAACTTCCGTCAAGAGGGGCTGTGGGGCACAAACAGGATCAGAAAAAGAACACGGTACTTGCGTGGAGGCTGCCTGGGTGCTTTGGGTTGAGAAAAGGTTGATATGAAAATCGCAACTGTTCCTATCTAGGAATGGGGGGAGCTGATGCTGATGAGGCTTCCCCAGGCACCTCCTGGTGTAGCCTACACAGCAACCCCTGCTGGACTGAGCCAAGTCGTCGTCCCCGGCCCCCAACCCCCAGCCCTGGGGAAGTCCCGGGCAGGGCCATGGAGCCCGGTGTCCCCTCCTCCCCTGGCGATTTAAAACGCCAAGATGCTGAGAGCTGGGCCTGCTGGCAGCCGTGGTCCTTCCCAGGAAAAGCTGTCTGCAGGAAGTAAGAAGGAGGCCAATACACAAGTAGGGTTGCCAGAGAAAATTCAGGATGCCCAGCTAAATCTGAATTCCAGACACAGAACAAATAACTTGTATAGTGTTGCCTGGGACATACTTTTGCTAGAACAGTTATTTGTTGCTTATTTGAAATTCAAACTTAACTGGATGTCCTGTATCCTTATTTGCTAAATCTGACCACCCTAATGCAAAGAAACTGAACTCAGAAGTTTTTGGGGACATTGCTTGAGCTCCCTGAACCCACCCATCCTGAAGCTGCTTCCACCCCTGGACTTTCAAGGAGAGGAGCCTGGACATATCCGGTTATTATTATTATTATTTTTTTATCTAGTTTGCATTGGGTTGCTGTCACTTGCAACCCAAAGAGTCCTGGATAATAGAGCAAGTGATGGCCAAAATTCTCGAGCAAATTAATACGGGGCATGTGGAAATCCAGGGTCTTGGGAACCCAAAGTGAAAGAGTCAAGGACTCTTGGAGCGGGGGTCTCCAGCCCCGGGCTCACGGCCACCAGCCCAGCGCAGCCTCTGCCTACCCCCTCTGCTGTGGTGGCCTCCTTCCCCACTGCACAGTACATGACTCACATGGAGTCTTCTGGTCCATTTCTCTCAACCAGTACCTTCCCAGGCCTCCTCCTATGCCTGGGGTATATCAAGATTTCTAAACTCTCCTTCTTTTGTGGTGGATATAATTATAATCCTATTTGTGTTGGTTTTCTAATTACAAAGGAATTCGTGTTTACCAGGTCATTTTAACCTCATGGTCCCATAATTTTTAAAAAATATATAAAAGCTTTTTTCTCTTTTCCACGCTCTAAAGACCCTTTGTTGCAGCGTTCTCCATTAGGTAGACATGAGAAATGGCCTAAATGTTCAACCACGAAGGACTAGAAAGTTAATTAGGGTGCTGTCATTCAATGAGCTGTGACACAAGCCTTGACGCTGTCATAGGATGGCAACATGGTACCATGGGAAGCGCTCGTGTTAAGATCTAAGTAAAATGAAGCCGGGTACAAAATTGGGTATAAACAGGGGTTGCTAGAAATTTTTTTAAAAAAGATAAAAAATAATAATAATAAAAAATAAATAAACAGGGATTGCTCATCTATAAAACGCCCAGGGAGGGACGGAATTGCTGAACATGGAAACGACAAATAGGCAGAGGGCGGGGTTGTGGGTGATTTTTCTTCACCTCCTGTTTTTTCTGATGTGTTTTCCACATAAATAGAAATCCAGAGGGGAGAAAGGTCCCCTTTTACAAATGGCCTTCTCTCTTGGTTGGAAGTGACAAGGGGGGAAAACCTCAACTGTGCAGCACCCGAAATTAAATTCACGAGAAGGACAAATGAAGAGGAACGCAGCCTGGGCAATAGTGACGAGAACTGCTCCCCAAGACAAGCGACGGTGGCCGTTGTTCTCATCGGCCAGAGGTGGTGGTGGCCGAGCAGGGCCTGGGACCGCTCCTCTCCCCACCCTCCCTGCCGCCCCGAGTTAGCGCTCTTCTCTGCTGGATCCTGAGCTTCCTGCGAGAGGAAGCAGAGTTGTGCGAGGCTGGGGCCCTGGGCTGGAGAAGTGGGCAGAGGACACGGGGAAGGTTGGCTGCTGGTTGAGGGCCTCGGAGGGACCCAATGCCAGCCATTTCTCCTCCTTGGCAGTCTCATGGTCAAGGACGCAGCCTTTGGGTCAGACAGGCTCCGGTGGCTTTGGCACTTGGTAGCCATGACCGAGGGCACGATGCCTTGGATTCTCACTGGCTCCGTTACCTGGCTGTCGTCGTCACTGTGGCTCTCACCTTACCATTTCCACAACCTCCAAGCTGTGGACTTGTCAAGAAGGAGGTCAGCCGCTTCTTTAGAGCAGGGCCTGGAAGCAGCCGGGGGGCTCTAAGAAATCTGCTAGAGGAGAGGACGTGGCAACAACCCCACAAAACCGACTTTAAGTTAAAGTGGTGAGAGTGGACGGGGGGAAGGAAAGTTTTCTTGAAGATGGACGGATGAACCCAAATGAAGGGAGAGCAGAGGGGCACCTTGTTTGGTTACTGGGGTCTCCCCGGGCCTGGAACCCCTCAACTGGCAGCGAGCGGTTCGGTCTCGACTGTCACGTGAAAGCGACGCTCCCTGCGCTCGAGCCGAGCTGTCTGATGCTGGGGCTGCACCAGGGGGCTGTGTGGTCAGCTGCCCGAGGGCCGGCACCAAGCAGCGACTCGGTCCCCACGAGCTAGCGAGTGGCAGAAGGATCTGGCACACAGTGGAGCGTCAGCAAGGAAGGGCGTGAAACAAAGGAGATGCGGCGCATCCCCAGGCAGCTTGGATCTTCCCAAACAGCAGAAGCTGTCACAAGTCTGGGCATCAGGAGAAGTGGGAGGTAGCTGGCAAAACCGGACAGCAGTGCCCAAGCCAGAGAGGAAGGTTAGTTGGCTTGCCGGGCCCTTGATTTTGGGGGGTGGGGGCGTAGCCCTAGCACAGTTCCGGGGGGAGTCAGGCGCTGTCCTCTGCATTTCGATGCTCATCGAGGGTTCTTTTTCCTCTAAAGATGTGAGTTATGTCCAAAGATACCTCATCACGAGGGAAAAGGAGCTCCTTTTGTCCACATGCAGGACTTTTAGTGCCATATGGTGTGTGAAAGGCGATTTTGGCCAGATCAGGTTAAACTGATTTTCACATTACAGTATGACGGGTGAAAACACCCAGTATGGAAGTATGTCTGAGGAGGGGGTTGGCAGAAAGGAGAAATTTCCTCACTGCCTTAAATTGGTACAAAAATCACATGCTTCAATCAAAACACGTTTGCACAGTAGAAATTCTCTCACCCGTGGATGGGAGACACGGCCGCAGGAAGCTTTGCAGGCAGCATTCTGTGGAGCCCGGCTTGGGAAGATTTAACTGTGGGGCAGAAATAGATGGTGTGATGGTGAGGTTGATGTGTCATCTCAGCCAGGTAATTGTGCCCAGGTGTTTGGTCCAGCAAGCACTGGGCTAATTGTAATACAAAAGCATTTATGGACTTTGGTCACCAGTGAGTTTACTGCGTGGATGGCTGACTACATCTGCATCAATCAGGGAGATTGCCATCAGCAATGGGTGGCGCTTTTATCCAATCAGTCGAATGCCTTAAAAGGGGAAGTGATTTCAGCATTCAGAGAGATTTTCCAAGTTCTTCTTTGGACCTCGGCAAGGACCTTCACTGGGCTTTCATCGGAGCCCCTGGCTCGCAGCCTGCCTGCGGAACCAGGACTTGTGCGTCCCCACGGCTGCGTGAGAGACTCATAAAATCTCATATCATTGACGGAGATCTCCTGTTGATTCTGTTTCCCGAGAGAATCCTGAGTAATACAGGTGAGGTTGAGGAAGAGGGAGGTAACATCTGAGCATAAGCCTGAGTGCCAACGAGGATCAACATGGTGGACTGTACCTGAGAGCCCAGCTGACCGAGGCAGCCTCTGAGTGACCTGCGGCAGCGAGTCAGGCAGGCTCCCTTTGTGGACCTCGCCCCGGCCACCCTAGCACAATGCAATCCTCCAGGCCAAAATCCACTTGTCAGCAGCCAGTGGCACCTCGATTCAGCCGAGGGCCGCCAGGTCGGGCGAGGAGAGCCCATCTGCGCCCCACTCGTTTGGGGACAGATGGTTTTTCTTTATTGTAAAATTGAAGAGTTTTAAAACCTATTGACTAAACAGTAATTAATTTACATTTGTGGAAAATGCCTCTGCCCCAGTGGTTTCTGATGTAAATAATGTGGTTTATACACTATCTATTACGTTTTCCTACAATGTGAAAAAAAAATTGGGCAGCAAACCAAAACGGAAAGAAGGATTAAGGACCCTGGGCAATGACAAGATAAAAGTAACATAGCCTAAAAATTACGGAGCTGGGAGGAGGGCGACCGGAGCTGAGAGGGAGTCGAGGTCTACACCTGCCAAAGCCAAGACAGCCCCAAACCGACAATGAAACGTGGAGTTAAAATTCACGTTAAAAACCATTACGGGCTCCAACCTCTTAATATGTTTCATGCGTTTCTAGTCTTAAAGAGATCTTTTTGAAAATACTATTTATTGCCTGACAAAATATTTATTTGAAATTCATCAATTCCTTGAGTTTCAAGCAAAAGCATTACCATGCTATAAAAATTAGAAATAGCACCAAGAGAAGGATTCTGTTTTTATAAAGTATTTTTATTCCTTCTGTTTGCATGCACCTAATACGACTGAGGCTACTTTCTGGGAGGTGGGGCTACAGTGTTGTGTTGTGCTTTTTTGGTTGTTTTGTTTTGTTTTGCTTTACATTCGTTTTCTTTTCTGCACCATTTGAATTCATTTATAGCAAGCACGCATCATTTGTACAAAAATGTTGGTGATTTTTTCCTTAGAGGAAAGCAAATCTGCGAAGGTCTTCCAATGATGAGGGCTGAGTGGAGGCGTTCTACCAGGATGTGTACTGTTCTCTATTTTTTCCCAGTAAAAAATAAAGGCTTGCAAAGCAGCAGGGAGACCCTAAGCTGGATTTTATGATTTTCTTTGCCCAAGAGTGCTTCAAAAACATACAAAATGTGACGGTGGGTTTCCACCAGCCAGGGGGTGGGGTGGGGGAGAGAAGGGGCTGCAGCAAATGCCTCCTGAAGGCAGAGCGGCCAGCGAGGCTGGACAGGAAGGAGGCTTTGCTGCCCGTTCTTGGGCTGCCCGCCTGCTGCCCCGTCCAGCAGGGGGCGCCGACCCCCTGGCCTTGCTGTCCCCTTGTGGCAAGTGGAGAAACTGTCTGGCCTGGGGTCAGACCTCTCCTCGCTTTGTTGCGCCTTCCTGTCCCACTGGGTCCCCACCCCAGCCCCTCGGGATGTAGGAGGCCTGGCGTGCGCCCACCCGCCTCCCCTAGAGGAGATGACAGTGCAGGCTCCATGCGGCGCCTCCGCCATGAGCCACTCTGGCCTTGCCGGCCGCGCCCTACAGCGGCCTTGCACTCCCAGGCCCCAGCTCCTATCCTCCTCCCCTCACCCACGCACCCCAGGACTGTGCGTGACCCTCTCTGAGCTTCTCTTGGGGACAGCCTCAGGTCATGAGCAAGGGCAGAGCTGGGGCGGCCTCCCTGGGTTACCGAGGAGACGGTGAGCTCAGCTGCTCGTGGCCGGGGCTCAGTTCCCTGACCCGGGGCCCAGTGCACCCAAGCCTGTGACAAGTCTCCGGACGAGCTGTGGCCGAGGACACCGGGACCACCCCAGAGCCCCACCAGCTGCGACCAGCAGTGCTCGCCAGGCTTTCTTGATGGCCATTCATTCATTCATTCATTCAGCCACTCGTCCACGCACCCGCAGCAGGGCCCGGTGCCTAAGAATCAGCAACACAAAAGGGAGAAAGAGGCCGGGAGGCTCTGCAGAGTTGTGGTCCTCAGGTGGCACGTGATGCCCTCCCTGGCCACTTCTGGCCACATGCTGCCCCCTGCACTGAAACCCCCAAGATACAAGTACACGCTGGCCCCTCAAGCAAAGCCAGGGTGTGTGACCAAAAGCACGCCCCCAGTGCTGCCTCCAAGACGCCTAGTTGGGACCCATGGTCTCACATCAGGGAAGTGGCGAGTCCATCTTGCCGTGTTTCCATGAGGACGGCAGAGCTGGTGGCCCTCAGCCTGGGGGGAGCAGGAAACAGACTGTGTTTTCCCCCCAGCGCTGGAAGCACGTCCCCGTGTTTCCCAGTCTGAGGGGACAATTGAGCACTGGCACTTGCTCTCTGGTTTTCAGCCTTCGTTCACTGCACGAGCTCTTCCCTGCATGCCCTGGGGCTTGGGGCAGGTTTCTGCTCCTTTCAGTCACTTTTGCTGTGTGGTCCCAGCCCCCGACTCGCCTCTTTGGGATGTGCATGCTGCTCCTGTCGCCAAATCTGTTGGGGCCCTGGCCTACATGCTGTTTCGTGACAACCAGCAAATCTCTAGCTCCTGCACCAACCTCCAGCTCCCGTACCCTCTAGTGGTCCCAGTTTTAGCTGACTCCCCCAAACCCTCACCTTCCTGGGAGCGTGACACAGCTAGGGGGACGGAAGCAGACAGAGGACAGAGAGCAGACAAACCACGGCGTCAGGCAATGCTCCTTCCCAGGTACCACGACAGAGGGCCTCCCCTCCGGTGAGGCCCTTCCCCGGCTGGGGGGCTGCCAGGAAAGCTGGGGGACAACTGTTCTCAGTCTGCAGGGGAACTGGTGACATCCCACCATCTCACCCACCACCATGTCTGTCCACGAGGCCGCGTGGGCCCAGGACCGAGAGAATCCAGTGGGTTTGCTCAGCCTCCCACACCTGCCTGTGCAAAGGCTGCACCCCAGGACCCTCAGGACACCTGTTCCCATCCTCCAAGGCCACACACACAGGCCGAGGCCCACAAGCCACTACATTTCCTCACCCAAAGAAAGAATGAAAGCATGAATTTTGGCAAAACGGTTTTATTGTTTAAAAAATAAATTTGACATGTGACATACAAAAGGTCATGATAAAAACTGCCCTGAATGTGTCTCATCAGGAGGCGTCTTTAAAGTTTCGGTGTGTCCTTAAGAACCAGCAGCAGTTTCTCCCTTGGAGAGGAGCACGGCGGGTTCAGGCTGCCCCGGCACAGGGCGACTCACCTGCGGGGGAGCAGGCGGCCCCCAGAAAGGCGCTCCCCCTCCCTCTTCTCCAGGCCCAACAGAAGCCCAGGACTCTGCGGTTTCAGGACGTGTGGACATGATTCAGACACCGCGCGTCGTGATGTCAGGGCTCAGGGCTGCCGCCCCCACGGGTCTCTTGCTGGCAGCAGCCTCTTAAGGACGGCACCACCTTGACCTTTCCCGGCCCTAAACGTGACTCTTCACGTCTACGCGTCCTCTCGACGCAACAGAGGCGTGCACCCCGGCTCCCCCCCCTAGCTCTTCTGGACAGGCAGGGAGTTACAGGCTGCACCCCAGGAAACGAGTGCGTGGGCTCGTGGCGACCAGTGACGCCACCACGGTCCTCTCCTCGGACCCCTCTGTACGTCCTAAGGTTTTATGACTGACCCAGCCTCCGGTGGGGGAACCTCTAAGGGCCCAAACTGACCAATGTGTGCGAGGTCTGTTTATGTTCTTTCAAGGCCAACTCCTAGCCGTTTAAATCTTCAGCCAAGGGAGCCGTGTTAAGCCCTCCCGACCCCAGAGGGCAGGAAAGAGGCAGAGCCCTCCCTTCAAACTCCTGGGAGCAAGGCAAGAGGTTTAGGCAAAGATCATCCCTGGGAACAAAAGAATAAGCAGAAACGTAAGTCAGCGAACGTTTCAGTCTGTGGGTCTCTCTCTCACACGCCCCGGGACCCGCTTTGCAAACAGATGCACTCCAAAAAGCTGGCTGGAGAGCAAGTTTCCTCAAAGGGCCATCTTCCTCCAGAGCTTGCTGTGATTTCAGATGCATCTTCAAATCTCTGGCCATTTCTGTCTTGGGCCGACGACAGCATCCGTGCATTTGCGCCTTGCTTGGCAGTGAGTGGGGGGACGCTCCTGGCTCTGCACCCCCTGCCCACCTCCGGGCGCTGCTCGAGGAGCCTGCGTATCTGAAGAGTGGCTGGACGTACAGAGGCCCAGGAAGGACAGATGGAGGAAGCAGAGGCGTGTCTGGCACGAGGTCTCTGGGCAGCTGCCAGCACCCCGCTTCGCACAGGGCATACACCTGTGGAGGCCCCCCACCCACCCCTCCCGTCCAGGCTCTTCTTTCCCACAGGAGCCAGGCCCAGGATCCCCTCGTCTGAACCACAGCCAGCTCCCTTCCGTCTTCTGAACTTGGCGCTTTCACAGCCCCTTGTTTGGCGCTGGTGGACGTCCAGGTTAACTGCCGTGGGCCTTGAGGCGGATGTCTTCCTCCTGGCCTCCTCGCAGGAGCGGGGTTCACTTCCTTCCAGGTTCTGTGTCTCCCTGCCACAACCAGATGGGGACTGACTGTCAAAGAGGTTGGGACAGGGCCTCGACCTTCCTCTTCGGGGGCCTGACCCTGGGCCCTCGGCTTGCAGGGGGCCAGCCGGGGCAGGCGGGGCAGGCAGCGGGGCAAGGACGGGTGCGAGAGAGCCCGGGAGGAAGCCAAGGGCAAGGGCGCCCTCATCCCAGGAATGCATCGTAGTCCATGTACCAAACCAGCTGGCCAGAGCTCGGCAGGACGCCCGAGATGGGCCACTTCCTGGGCTCGCGGCCCACGCGGCTCACCAGCAGGGTGATCTCCCGCTTCATCTTGCCCATGACCAGCACGGCCACCCTCTTGGCGCGGTTGATGAGGGGCAGGCTGAGGCTCATGCGGTGGTGGGGCCTGGAGGGGCTCCTGGTCATCACCACCAGTGGCTCGCCATCCAGGCCCGCGGGCGACTCGGGGAAGAGCGAGGCCGTGTGCCCATCGGTGCCCATGCCCAGCAGCACCAGGTCGAAGCTGCTATTGGTCACCAGGGCCGCGATCTCCTCGGCATAGAGCTGGGCGCCCTGGTCCTCCTCGGCGCAGAGCCGCTGGCGCAGCTGCACAGGCATGGGGTGGATGTTGACGTAGGGGACCCTGACGTGCTGCAGCAGGTGCACCTGCAGGCCCTGGAAGTTGGACTCGGGGTCCGAGAGCGGGACGCAGCGCTCGTCCACCAGCCACAGGTGCGTGTGGGCCCAGGGGAAGCCGTAGTGGCCCTGGGCCAGCTGCTGGAACAAGGCGACTGGGCTGGAGCCCCCCGAGAGCGCCAGGTGGAACTCGCCAAAGCGCCGCACGGCGCGCACAGCAGTGATCTCGATGTCGCTGGCCAGCTTAGAGATCAGCTCGTCGGGCCAGGCCGAGATCAGTGGGTTCTCTCGGTACTTGGCCTTGAGAACCTGGAAGTCGCTGGGCATCGGGGCAGAGCCCGGCCCGGGTACCAGCTGCTCCGGCTGCTGCTGGGAGAAGGCCACCTGGCTGCCACTGAACTCGAAGTCCAACAGATGCCCATTCTCGGCTCCTCCTGGGTAGAGGCGTGGGGCCTCGTGGGCGAGGCTGTCCAGCAGGGGAGTCCAGAAGAGCCAGGAGGCCAGCAAGTTCTCCGTGGTGACGAAGGCATCTTTTCGGCGGTGGAAGATGTGCGATATGAGGATGGAGTAGGCGTCCTGCTCCCTCACGGGGCTGTAGGCGTAGTAATCAGAGAGAGGGCGTCCAAAGAGGCGGAGGCCGGGCTGGGCCTCCAGCTCCTTCCAGCTGGTGGAGGGCAGAGCGGGCCTGAAGAGGCTCCGGCTGACCAGCACGGCGGGGCTGCCCAGGGCCCCGTGCCCGACGTAGAAGACCAGCTGCCGCGGCAGGCACTGGCTCTGGCTCGCCCCCCAGTGCTCCTCGCTCTGGGCACAACACGCTTGGTTCTTGAACAAGACCCGCACGTAGCCCACTCTCTCGTCCAAGGCTTTGCCAGACATAAGGATGAACGGGACGCCCTCCCAGCGGAGGTTGTCGATGTAGACGAGGACACCTGGGCGACAGGGGAACACAGAGGCGACATTCCAGCAAAGAACAGGGGCTTCCCAGCACACGCACTTCCAGCCCCACTGTTCTCCGAGCCCCATCTCTGGGCACCCACTGCCTCCTGGGGCCTCCTTGCCTCGCTTTGCTCACCACTTCCATTCTCTCCCTCCTGACCAGCGCTGGAAAACCAGCCTTGGGGCCTGCAGGGTGCTCTGACATCCGCCTCCCCCAAGGCAGCCCCTCAAGTCAGTCCCTGAGCAAAGGGTGCTGGGTTGGGTCTCTGACCTGGAGACTCTAAAAGGGGAAGTCCCCCAGGGGGGCAGGGGGGGAGCCCTGACCCTTGGTGCGGCCCTCCTCTGGGTGTGTGAGCCTGGAGCCAAGGCAGGTATGGGGGTGGGGGGAATGGGGTGGTGGTCTGCAGGGTAAGGACTGTGGGGCGCGGTGGGGCGTGAGCCCCAGACCCGGTGGCCAACCTGCATTTCCCATGGACCATCTGTGTGTGACCTCACCTGTGAAACGGGGCTAGAAACTGCACCTGCCTCCTGGCCCTGGGTGTGTGCACGTGCAGGTTAAATGGGGTGATGTGCACAGAGCTCAACAGACAGCTGCCTTCTTAGCATGGGGCTTGCAGCTGCAGGAGCCGAGCCTCGGCAACAGTCCAGGGATGCTCTCACGGCACCTGTGCCCAGCCATGTGGCCAGTGCAGAAAAGAATCTGTCTTTGGCTCCTAGGGGATCACCTCTAGAACTTTCTGAGTGATGGGAGTGTCTGTTATTCCTGGTAGGCCCCTCATTAAGACCCTCATTAGAGTTTATGCTAATGAGGTGACTGTTGGGGGGCCTGGGCATGCCAGGCAGGCAGGGCCTGCCTGCGAGGCAGGGCCTGGGAGCCGTGTGCTATCAACCCAACCTCCGGAGAGGGCGTGGGAGCTGGAGACGAATTCAACCACGGGGGCGAACTGCACAGGCCTGTGTAATGAAACCCTGACGGGAACTCAGGGCACCGAAGCTCAGGGAGCTTCCCAGGTGGGCAGTGCTCTGTGCACACGGCCACGCAGGCACCAGGAGGAAAATGTTTCCCTGAGGACAGCAGAAGCGTCGCCTGTGGGACCCTCCGCGGCCTCTCCCAATGTGCCTCTCCTTTGGCTGGTGCCTCTGCACTTGGGTGCCGTCCCTGGCGTAACTGGCCACGGCCATGCGTGTGACAGCGTCCAGTGAGCTCAGTGAGTCTTCCAGTGACTTGTCCACCCTGAAGGTGGTTGGGAAGCCCCTGCCCTTGCAGCGTGTCAGAAGTGGAGGTGGCCATGTGTGGACCCTGGCTCCTCGGGCAGCCTTGGCAGCCTGGGGGACGCGCCCTTAACCTTCCACTTGGGCTCCTTTCAGGGACAGCCTCGCCTGGGGGCTGGGCGTAAGCTCCACGAGGGCAGGAACCATGCCTGAGCCCAGCACGGCAGGCTCTGGTCTTGGACTACCGAGGCCATCAGGGCGTCCTTCGGAGAGGACGGCCACCGGGAGATCTGGCTAAGCTGTCCGAAGGCCAGAGACCGTGGGGGACGTTTGCATTTGCCACCACGCTCCTGTGAAAGTCCTCGCCTCCAGGCCTCTCCACACCAAGCCGAAAGGCATCTGGGCTTGGAAAGCTACTGGAGCCCACCTGCAAAGGTCGGCGTCAGGCTCTGGAAGCTCCCCGGCCTCTGCAGCTCCCCGCGCACCTGCGTGCTGTACGCCTGGTACTGGCCCACCACGGCACTGCCCCTCTGCAGCTCCCGCAGGGCCTGGAAGGCCTGGAGCTTGTGCTGCAGCACGGCCTCCGTGCTGCTGATGTTGCGGGGCAGCTCCATGGCCACAAGGGTGAGGATCTCCGTCAGGTGGTTCTGCAGGACGTCGCGGATGACGCCATACTCCTCATAGAAGCTGGTGCGGCCTGCGCGGGGGAGGGGGAGAAGAGGTAAGGAGCGGCCAGCATGGCGCGTTTCCCCAGGGGGCGCCCAGACCCCCACCTGGTGCTGCTTGTCCCGGCACCTTCACCCCCAGCCCAAAAAGCCTACGAGGTCAACTTATGCCAGAGCCGAGCTGAGCAAGGAAGAAGGGGGCTGGCGACTACTCCCTTCCCTGAGGGCCCTTCTAAGAGCCCACATCACGCCCTTGAGCGCTCCAGGAGTCTGCGTGGGGGACGCTCTCATCCCGGCTGAGCTCAGATGGCATCTGTGGGTATTTGCCGGCCTGTCACCCTCCCTCGGCACTGGCTGCACAGGAGGCTGCAGCATGGCACCAAGGACCTGGGCTCTGGGGTCTGCCTGGCTGCTGCCGCTGCGCAGTCCTGGGCACGTGGCTTGCCCTCCACGTCTCTGCGCCTGCATCCTGCCATGAAATGGGGCTAAAAATGCCACCCAGGGCCCAGGGCCCAGGGCCCAGCCATGCCCAGAATGCTCAGCTCATGCTGCAAGGGAGAGAGGAAAGGAGGGAGAAAGTAAAGAAATACATACACGGTAAGCAGAGACATGAGAGTGTAACTGTGGGGCAGCAGGGAGTGCTTTATACAGGAAAACCTGGGAAGGCCCCTCTGAGACCTGAAGGGTGAGAAATGTCAGCTACCCAAAAAGCCAGGGAGAGAGCATTTCAGATGGAGGGTCCTTCACGAGCCCTGTGGCAGGAAGGGTCTTGGCATGTGAGGGGGGCTCGATGAAGGTGGGGGCGGGAGGCTGGGAAGGAGCGCGGGGTCTTGCAGGAAGGTAAGGAGGCTGGGAGAGTCTGAGCAGAAAAGAGCAAGGTCTGGCCTACCTGTAGGCCCCATCCCTGCCTGCTGCGGGAGCATGGGAATAGAAGCAAGGAAAACAAGGAAGAGGCTGCGCAGCTGCCCAGAGGAGCGCGGGCCTTGGACTCAAGTGGAGGTAAAGGAGATGAGGGGAGTGGAGCGTCACAGTGTGCCCTGGAGACAGAATCAACTGGACCTGCAGGCAGGTAGCAGCAAGCGTGTGAGAAAAGGAGGAACAAAAGATAGGTCCTGCGACTCTGGCCTAAGCAATGGGATGGGCAGTGGTGCCATCTGCAGACAGGAGATGGGGGAAGAACATCTGGTGGGGGAGAAACCGAGGCTTCCGTTATAGGCGGGTTTCAGCTCAAGACACCCAGGTGGAGATGTTAGTTGGCAGGTGGATGGGCTATCGGGAGGGGAGCAGGAGCTCACACCCTGGACACGGAGCACAGAGCCTGGCACACGCGCTCACAAGCGCAGCAATGCTGTGTCTTGCTAGGGGCCTGGCTGGCGAGCACTGGAAGGAAAGAGGTTAGACGAGTGGGGCGGAGAAGGGCAGCGCCAGCAGGCAAGCCCCGGCACTGCGACTCCAGCCCCAGCTCTCAGCCACGCGCTGCACCACGCTCCCGCCCCCGAGCACAATCAGCGTGAGCGCCAACAGCCTTAGAGCTTAGGGCTCAAACGCACACCACAGCGTTCAGTCTAGTCCACGTTCCCCCAGGTCAACCCCCAGCCCTGACAGGCAGCAAAAGCCTGGCCTGGCCCGGAGAGTGGACGTGTGTCAAGTGCTCGGCGGGCACCACCCGTGACATGGAGTCAGTTTTCACCCGGCTACCTCCCGCCTGTCCTTAAGGCTCAGCGTCCAGGGATTAACCGGCCTCTCGGCCATCTTCTCCCACGCTGCCTGACTGGACCTCCGTGCCCTCTGCCGTTCTTCCCGGCTATGCCTAACACTCCCCAACAGGAGCACCTGCTCACTGCGGCACGCCAGCACCTCAGAGCGCCAAAGCCTCACGATGGAATACCACACAGCGCTGAAGGGGAATGCACACACATCTCCACCGAGGAATCTCCAAAACTAAGTGTCCAGAGAAAGAAACATGACTACGTCAATAAGATAAAAATTTGAAAATAGGATACAAAATGACCAGAATGGAATGCACTTCAAAAGTGAAAAACAGAACTGGAAATCCGAGGTTCAAAAGGCGGTTGTTACAGATTAGAGACAGTTGGAGAGAGTCACTGAATAGAAGACAAATGGAAAGAAACAATCCAGGATGCAGAAGAGAGAGACAGAGCCACACCTCCAGGAGGGCTGCGGGAGCACTCCTCTTCAAAACTAAATAATATACTGGCTAGGGAATCAGAGCCATAGGGAAACAATGCAGAGAAGCAAGGCAATAATCTTCCCAAAAATCCGAATAGTAAAGGAGGGGAAATGGGATAGAATGGGGAGGGGGGAGGCATCCAGGAGACAATAAGTCCTATTTTTACATCTGGTTGGTAGGTAAATTGGCGTTTATTCTATCACAGTTCTGTCTGTCTCACATATATTTTGCCAGATTCTTTCAAATCTAGTATCTATTCGATATATAATTTAAACAAAAAGCAGAGCCCCCAGCTCAGTCCTGTTGAGCCCAGCAGCCCCCTGGGTGCCGGGCCCCAGCCCTGAGGGACTGCAGTGCCCTCTCGGGGCAGCTGGCCGGCCGGCAGGACGAGGCCGAGCCCTGTATTCAGCCCGATACACCTGACAGGAGCACTCACACCGGGGACCAGAACTGAGGCGAGGAGCCTGCAGGGAGGAAGGAATCCTTGTCAGTGAGGGACGCCTGCGGCCTTGCTCCAGCCGAGCTGGAGAGTGTGGCTCTGGCCAAGGATCCCAAACCCTGAGACGCACAGGACAATCCAGCCTACCTGTGCCACCTGCGATGCCTAAAGTATTCCTACCAGGAAACCATGGCTGAGCTCCCCCAACCCAAGGGTTCTGGCCTTTGAAGCTTTTACAATAGTGTTGAGGAGACATCAAGAAATAGATAGCGATGATGACAGCAACAGATGCACAGTAGCCCATTTACTCCTCACAATCATACAGAAGGAAGTTCTACTATTACCCCCATTTTAAAACATAAGGAAACTGAGGTTCAGAGAAGTTAGGCAACTCGCCAAGGTCACACAGCTGGTAAAGGGATAAAAATGAGACTGAATGCAGGCCGTTGGCTCTGGAGCCTGCAGTTCTTACCACCATGCCCAAATGCCTCCCTTCAACCTCCTCCTCCCATCAGATAGTACACTCGGTGCGAAGCTGAGT
Source organism: Tolypeutes matacus (assembly GCA_026826555.1). NCBI lineage: Eukaryota > Metazoa > Chordata > Mammalia > Cingulata > Chlamyphoridae > Tolypeutes > Tolypeutes matacus. The sequence goes on along the minus strand of JAKSZT010053883.1, from coordinate 4,979,619 downwards.
GGTGTAAACACTGGCAAGTTTTGGAACTGGAGCAGAATGGTCAAAGAGCTGAGCTGGGCTTTGGAAGGATGGGCCTAGGTCAAAGGTCAGGGACTCCACTGCCTACTTGCAAAAGTGTGAAAAGGACAGGGCAGGGCCACCAGCAGGTGTACATGCCACCTGGGGGACGGTTGAGACTCCTTGGCTGCAGTCAGGGGCTGCCCTTCAGCAACATGGGCCTGGTGTGACCAAATCTTCCAATTTTTCTGGAGAAGGTAGAAATTTGGATTGCTATGTGTACTCTCATGGTTTTTTTTTAATGTACGCAAATAATTCTGATTTTTATAAATGCTGGATTGCCTCAAAGAAAAATGTGTGGCCCTGGGCCACATCCTAGTTGGGGTGAACAGTGTGTGCCAGAGGGCAGAGGCTGGACGCATGGTTCAGGTGGCGAAGGTGAGCCTGGTGCAGGCAGTGTGTGGCTCAGGAGAGCGGAGATGGAGGACACATGGCAGCAGCCTTGACAGGTAGACTGAGAAGTCTGAGGCGCTATTAAAAGTTCTTGACCTCAAATTGTTAAACACAGAAGTCACCACGTGATCCAGCAGTTCCACTCCTGGGTGTACATACAGCCAAGGGAAGTGAAGACATAAATCCTCTCAAAAACCTTACAGGAATGCTCACTGCTTTGTTCATGACAGCCTCAAAGTGGAAACAGCCCAAACGCCCAGCAACTGATGCCTGGAGGAGCAAAACGTGTTTTATCCGCACATTAGGATGGTATTCAGCAGTGAAAAGGAATGAAGTAAAACTGGTGGATCTGGGTATACGGGGAGGGGTTGGTGAGAGGAGGGCATTAGGTTGGAGTTCTCTAGATGGGTTCTCTATTACTTTTGCAACTGTTTGAAATTACTGCAAAATAAAAAGTTTAGGGGAAAAAATGAAGTACTGATATGTACCACATGGACGAACCTTGAAAGCATGATGCTGAGTGAGAGAAGCCTGTCACAAAGGACCACACATTGTACAATTTCATGTGTATGGAAGGTCCAGAGTATGCAAATCCATAGAGACAGAAAGCAGAATGGGGGGTGCCAGGCACTGGGGGTGCTGGGGAGAAACGAGGCAGGGTGGCTGCTAAAGGGCACAAGGTTTCTTTCTGGGGTGATGAAAATGTTCTAAAATTGGTTATGGGGATGGCCTCACAGCTCTGTGAATAGACTAAAAACCACTGAACTGTCCCCTTTCAATGGGTGAACTGTGTGGTATGTGGTATGTGAAGTGTATCTCAATAAAAGTGTTTGAAAAAGAAGTTCTTGAGGAGGGAAGTGGAACCAGAAAAGAAGGGCTGTGGAAAGGTCAGCTGTCTGTGACCCACAGGACGGACTGACAGAGAGGCAGGACCAGTGGTCAGGAGATTAGAGAGGCTGCCTCTGCTGTGATGGCTGGAGCCAAGGCAGCCACAGGGAGAACACAAAGCCATCTTCAGTGGATGACTACAAATCACCAGCTGACTGACCGGATACAGGAGTGGCAGGAGCGCGGTCTTCAGGGTCAGGAGCCTGGGTTCAAGCCCTGACTCTGCCAACTGGGAGCCTGTGACCTGGGCAGGGGAGCCCACACGTGTACAAGTAAGAACACAGTGTCTCCTGGGGGGCAGTCGTGCAAGGACTGATATGCTAATGTATATGCTACAGGGCTCAGAACGGTGCCTGGCACACAGGAAGCAACGATAAATGCAGGTAGGCATTTTTATTCTTATAAGGGCTATCAGAGAGGGGCTACCGCCAGGCAACTCAAAGAACTTTACCACTTGCAAAGAGAGAAGTGAGAAAAAGCAGTGGTGTTTCATGAGAAAAATACAACAATGGTTTCACTTCCAAAACTGCTAAGGCTGAAGTGATGAGGTGACACCCCATGAAAATACCGAGGAGGCGGAGGTGCAGGGGCAGGGCCTGGAGAAGGCAGCGGGAGCTGGAGGCCTCTCGGAGCAAATCTGCCACGGTGGAAGTACCATGGTTTTATAGCCACTGAGGAAGTAAGGGGCTGCCAGTTTGCTCTGTCACCCCATTGATGGTGAGACACATCCAATTCAGAGGTGTTCAAACAGGAGCAAGGGTGTGCCTGAATTGGCGGATTAGAGTCGGTTTACGAGTATAAAGAGGACAATTAAAGCTTTGAGAACAGATGGCTCTCGTGGAGAGTGTGGAGATGTAGCAGTCCTCAAACGCCCTGTTATCTGCTTACCAGTCATTAGCTGAACAAATCCCTAAACGGCCCTTTCCTATTTTTATCCTCTCTCAGCTGGCAGGGAGAATGCGGGAATGCGGTCCAGAGGTTTTCTGTCTGCTATGTAAGAGAGGGCCTCCTTTAGCTCTTAATCTCAAGCTTCAGGGGGTGTGTCACATTTATATGGCCTATGGGTTTGCGGATGTTGAGTCTAACCTCGGTCAGCTCTGCCTTTTCAGAGTTTCCGTGCAGGGAGCAGACCACCGCCTGCAGAGAGCACGCAGCTGCACAAGGGCAGGGGCTGGGGAGCCCTCCGGCTATGCTCAGCTCCCATGCTGTGGGCTGGTTTTCCTGAAAATGTTTTGCCTATACTGAGTCCTAGTACCCCTTCCTGGCTTGAAAGTTAGGGCTAAGACCCATCTGTTCACAAACAAGGACAGGAAAAGCACAGCAGGTGGAGAGCTGGGAGACAGAGCCTCCCAGCTGCCCCAGTCCTGCAGGCCAGCGCTTGTCACGGGCAGGGGAGACCCTTCACTCTCCCCTGGCCACGCTGGCCCTCAAAACCTCCGGGGTAGCAGCCGAGGAGGCAAGAAATGTGCTCAACACACCTGCAAGGGGCCCATGAAGCTCCCAGGTGGCCCAAGCAGGAAGTGGCCACGCCCACTGCGGGCGAAGCTGCAGGAACGCATCATGCACACTCACCGCAGGGCAACGCTTCTGGAAAACAGTCTGTTAAGATGCATTAACAGCTATAAAGTCGTTTTTACCCTTTGACCTAGTAATGCCACTTCAGTAGTACGCATAAAGGAAAACTAGTTTTTCAAATGCTTATAAGAAAAAGCTTGGAAAACCTTATGTGAAATATGAGTATGGATGATATTGCATATGTAAGACTGGCTTTCTTTGAAACTGAACAAATGTATGTTAATGTTACAAGATGTTACTAGAAGACAAAAAAAACCCATTATGCTAAGTGAAAGAAAGCAGACACAAACTGCTGCATGTTACATGACTTCATTTATACAAAATGCAAATATAAATGCCTCTAGAAAGATGAGATTAGATGAGTGGTTATGCAGGGCTGGGGGAGGACAGAGGGCCTGAGAGGTGACTGCTAGGGGCATGAGTCTTTCTTCTGCAAGTAAACGAGATGGCTCTAAAATGTTGTCTGGTGGTGAACGCACAGCACTGCAGTTCTCCGGAAAGCCTCTGACTGCACACGTTGGATGGACTGTATAGTATGTGAATATACCCGAATAAAACAGCTTTTTAAGAAAAGTTTGGTGTAAGATAGTGATGATGGTCGCACAACTTTGTGAATATACCAAAAACCAGGGAACCGTATATTTGGTGAATTTTATATATTAATTATATCTCAATAAGAAAAGCTCATAAATTATTTAAAGTAACAACAAATAGGAAGAATCAAAATGCCTAATAATAGAACAATGTATATCCTGTGGTAGAAACAGAAAGTGACAAAAGCATATATTATGCAGTGTCAATAATTGGAAATTTAAAGACACATATAGGGAAGCGGCTGTGGCTCAATCAGTGGGGCTCCCGTTTACCATATGGGAGGCCCTGGGTTCGGTTCCCGGGGCCTCCTGGTGGGGGCAGGCCCGCCCGCGCGGCGTGGTTAGCTGACCCAGCGAGCACAAGCAGCAGGGGGAGGATAAATGAATAAATAAATAAAATCTTTAAAAAAATAAAAAATAAAGACACATATAGGTGAGCGCAATAAATTAGGTGAAAAATGAACATGAAAGAGCACGACAGAGCAAGCACAGGTCTTTAGCCCACTGGAAGCCGCACAGAGCCACTTCTCAGAGGTGGAGAGGCCGAGAAAATCTGCTCCTCTCCTTGCAAAGCTGGAAGGAGCATGTCACCGCCATTCACGGAGCATCTCTGGGCACCTTATCTGGCCACAGGCTGCGAGGCAGGGTGGCCGGAGGGGGTCCGGGACCACCCCGGTCCCTGGCTGAGAGGCACCACACAGGCACACCAGCCGGGAGGCGAACATGCATCCGGGCAGGGGCCTCCCAAACGGGGCCCAAGGCCTCCCCCAGGGGGAAATGGGCTGCAGAGACACTGCCCCCGAGCTCCTGCTGCCAAGGCTAGGCTGGAGCACCACAGCCCTCTGTTCAAGTTCCCAGAGCAGAGCCTCGGCCCGTGAATGACATGGCTCCTTCTGTTGGCAGGGCCTGTCACAGGGGCCATGAGGAGGGCCACCAGGGACCAGCTCCACGTGGCGGCTAAGTCGCCCTTCCACGGCCCGTGCTGCCCAGAGCTCCAGGACTCTTGGAGGAGCACCTCTGGCCAGACCGAGAGGTGCCAGCTTGGCAGAAGCCGGCGTCCTCCTTCCTCGCCATCTCTCCCTCCTGCCTGGGCAGCAGCCTCCGCTCTGCAGCAAACTCCTCTGGGCCAGAGGCTGCGGCAGGAGAAACCACCTGTACCCAGCGATGGAGGGAGGGAGGGAGCGAGGGAAGCCTGCTTCCACGCTCGATGCGCGGGGACGGGGGTAGGGGAAGCCATCCAAACGACCTTGCCGCTGGCTCCGAGGTCCCTTTCCCAGGGCCAGTGGCAGGTCTAGGCTAGGGGAGCCCCCTGCCCGGGCCGGCTTGTAGCCCTCCCTTTCCAGCCACAGGCAGGCACAGGAGTCCCTCGGGCTGCACAGCTGCAGAGGGAAAGGAAACGCTGCCACCTAAGTGCTTGGCAGGGGCGGTGCCAGGAGGGAGGAGGGCCTGCCAGCCCCTGGCCCCTGCCAAAGGCACAGCTGCTGGGCTCCCCGGTCTGCCTGGGAAGCTTCCTGGCCTGCACGGGCCTCACTGATGAGTTTGCCAAACTCCAGTGGGACCCCCGCCTACCTCCCATCCCCAACCCACAGTGGGCGGCAGCAGCCTAGGCCCTCTGTACTGGACAAAGGCTACTCGCCATGCCCCGGGGAGGGGGGGATGCAGAGTCCACAGCTCAGGTCTCTCTCCAGCTGGAACTCCTGTCTGTAAGGGGCCACCTGAGGGACGGGCACCAAAGTGGGACCCAAGGGGACAAAGTATGGATAGCTGCCTGAGCTTCCAGAGCTGAAGCATGCCGCCCGAGATGCTCCTCCTTTGGGGTTCCCAAGGCCTAGAGCCAGAGTCAAGGAGGGAGTGCTGAGGCCCCCAACCCCATCCAGAGGTCCCACTGGCCGCAGGGTGGGCACAGTAGCAGGGAGTCGTTCCCTGTGACCCACTGTTCTCGGCCTGGGCAGGGAACTGACAGGTGCACTGGCCACTGGGGGAGCCCCCACCCCAGGACAGCTATGGTCCTGCTGGCCATCTCTGCCAAGGACAGTGGCAGGACCAGCCCTGCTCCTGACCGCAGCCTTAAAGGCCACAGCCCCGGGCGCCAGTGGGATGGGCTGTGGGCCTTGTTCTGTCACCCTGGCCGGGGCGAGGGCACAGAGCCCAGCTGAGTGAAAAAGCACTCTGCTGGGACTGGAAGCCATGTGCCCTCTTTCCCACCACACCCTGCAGGCATGGCCCGGGGTCTGGGCCCACCCAGAGCCCAGACTGGGGTGCTGTTGTTCCAGGCCTTGGCCAACGGACAGGCCAGGCCTCTGCCTGTCTCTCTGTCTTGCTCCTGTTGTTTTCCTTTCTGCAAATTCCGAGAGTACTTTGCTAGGATAATCGGACCCGCTGCCTGTCTAGCCCCTGGCTCCATAGGGATCCTACAAGGAAACGCAAGAAAGAAGCAGAATGGGAAAACTGTAAGAAGAGTGGCCAAGGGCTTGTCCCCAGCCCAGGGGGGCACAGGGAGGAGCTGCCAGGCAGAGAGAGGCACTGGCACCTGCACCCTGGCTCCCACCCCAAGCTAGCAGCAGCAGACCCACGGCTCCTGTCTGCAGAGGGAACAAGAGAAACCCGGCCCCGGCCCATGCCTGCCCGGACGGCAGGGGCCCCACTCCAGGGCCAGTGCTGAACACGGGGAGGGGACGTCTGCAAGACGGGTTCCCTGGGACCCACGAGGGCCGGCTGTGGTGGGGAGAGACCACCTTTTCTGACATGGGCCCAGACTGGAGACACCGGCGCCTTCTCCGGGACAGGAGTCCCCTCGGCAGCCTGGACGCCCACCCCCGCCACCCACACCGTCACCTGCCCAGGGCACTCAATTTGGGGGTTTTAGCGCCCTTCAGAGGGTGCCTGTATTATGTTCCCAGTGACTCCATGAGGCACTGGGGGCCAGGGCAGGGGCTCCCGGCTCTCTACAGCACCACAGCCTGTAGAGCTCCTTCACCGAACACAGCCAGAAAGGGAAGGAGGGGAGGAGAGAGAGGAAACAGCCAGGGAAAGAACACGGTCAAGAGAAAAAGAAAAAACAAACGAGAGAGAGAGAAAGAGACCTTCTGGTCCCCACCCAGGGGCGAGGGGCTGGGCGCGCCCCTCCTGCCCACCCTGGCCTGGCTGCGCACACTGTGGGGTGGGGGGAGGGGACGGCAGCCTCCGGACCCCCAGCTGCAGGGGACCATCCCAGGACGAGCTGGCTGCTGACGTGGCCCGGGCCGGACAGGACGCGTGGTGGAGCTGCCCCTGGGGCTGCAGCCACCCAGGCTCCGCTGCTGCTCATGACCTTGGGAGGTTACCAAACCTCCCTGTAAGAAGAAGCTAAAAATAGGGCCTTCCTCTTATGCTTGTTGAGGTGATTAAACTCACAATAAGAAATCGTGTTTTCGTTATTGGGTATGAACCAATGCTTTGGATGTACATATAGCTGATGCTTTAAAAATTCGATGAAATCGCAGAACGCCAGAGCTCAAAGGGAACTTAGCTATCGGCATCTACACAACCTGCCCACCGCCCAAGGTCACCCAGCGAAAGGTGGAGACAGGCTCCCGAGGTGCACGCCAGGTACGGAGAGGAGCCCATGGTGTGGGGGAGAGGCAGACTGAGCAAGTCTGGGGCGAGCCTGACGCTGGCAGGGGCTATGAAGGGGACTCATGCTGTGGGACGTGTACAGGTGAGTGGACTCGTCCAGGCGGTCAGCAGCAGCTCTCCTGGGAAGGGAGCAACGGGGCTGAGCAGGGCACAGGAAGGTCAAGAGGAGACGGGGAGGGGCTGTCCGGGCAGAGGGCACCGCACACGCCAAGCTCGGGAGACCAGGAAGCCAATGAGGCAGCAATGTGGAACCGGAGCGGCCGGCCGGGCCAGGCTCGCTGGGCCTCTCAGGCCCGAAGGCAATGAGAAGCTGACCGAGTCGCCAGCCCCCACGACCTCCCCAGAGCCCCTGGAAGGCCCTGGGACACTCTTAGGCCTCCAGCTGCCCCGGGTCAGCTCTTGGCCAGCGCCGGTCTGACGGTGCTAGGACTGGCTCCAGGCCTCCTCTCCTCGCAGGCCTCCCCGGGCCTCCTTTCTGCCTGGGCCCGCGGCCTGCAGCCCTTCTCCCCACCCAGCTCCAGCCCCTTCCAGGCCCAGGTAGATGCCACCTCCCTTGTCCCCACCCAGGCCTCACCCAGCTCCGAGCACCGCCACACTCAAGGACCCCCAGTGCCTGCGAGCACTGGCTGCTCGCCCAGTGTTTCGGTTTACTTCAATGGACCACACGCTCCCGACTCCCCAGGGCTCAGCCGTCCCCGGGCTGGGCAGGCCATGGAGGGACCCCCCAGCAGCAGAACACTCCCCGAGAGGGAGGCCTGGCGGTGCTCCAGCGCCAGGGCCCGGCCTCCCCACAGGCGCCAGGGCAGGAGGAGGCTGAGGGGCCCGCAGCGCCCTGGGCCTCACGCACCTTCTGCGTCCACCGTCTCCTTCATGACGATCTCCACCCGCTCCACGTGGTGCCGGTTCCACAGGCGGTCCAAGGCCTGTCGGTTCTGGTCTCGGAAAGGCAGGATCTGAGCCACGGCCTGGCAGGAGAAAGACTGGCTGTGCTCCAGGCTCCCCCCGGGTGAAGGAGGGGCCTCCAAGCAGGGCCAGGCCTCTCTGTTCCCACCTGGGGAGAAGAAGCCCTCGGGAGCAGCAGTTCCTGGGCTCAGGGCTTCACGCAGCCCAAGAAAGTCTCTGAAAAAGTTGTAAGTGACCTCCGCAGGGTTACCAGTGTTTCATTTTTCCAAGAAAGAAAATACTCAAAATGATCTATCTGCTATTAGCAACAGTTTCTAATAAAGGGAAGATACTTAACAACAGAAGGGTAGCCAGAAACCTTCAGGTTGTATCTAGTCAGTACTTGCTCTCACCTTGCCTCACAGGAGCAGGAACCTCACCGGGACTGGCACTGGTTTGAAGACCATTCAGAAGCCACTGCTGGCGGCATCTCCAAGGAGGGCTGGAAAAAAGTCCCTCTGCTCTGGGTAGTACCTTCCCTGTACTTGCCACCCTGTGCTCTGCCAGGCAGCACTCCCAGTGGGTCCTCGTACCAGTACTTTCTAGTAAGGAGACAGCTATTATTGCCGTGGTGACGAACAGGATAAAGAAGTCAAGGAGAGGCCAATGACAGCTGCTCGGCAAAGCCAAACGCTGGCACGGGCCTGGTGACTGCCCTGAGCCTGTCCCAGATCTTCCGGTGGAATCCAACAGAGGTGCCCCCACCTGGCCCAGCTCACCAGCCCGGGCAGGACCAGAGCAGGCAGTGCTGGTGTGCTCTCTGCTGGGGTTTCCAGGAATGGAGGCCTGGGGGCTCGGAGGCCATGGTCAGAGTGAACAGGCCAGCTGACTGGCATCGCCCGGAGGTCAGCCCCACGCTCCTGGCTGTGAAGCCTGGTCTTAGGTCCCCGCTACCTCCTATTTGGTTTTAAGATCTTATTACGAGCCTTCTGGCTCAAAAGAGAACTCAGGAAGAAAAAAAGAAAGGCAGATGTATCCTGAATCAGGAGGCTAATCCCGATCTCCAAAGCATAGCGGCTGGAAGCCAGATCCAGAACAAGTCCGCAGGCCACACTCCAGAGAGGGCTCATGGCAATGCTGAGAAGCCAGAGCCCACACCCCAGGGGGTGCACGTAAGAAACACGAGATGACACTACTGAGGCTGGACACACGGACAAGAACCGGACAGCCCTGCCCTTGCTGCTCACTGGCTGTCCTTTGCCCTCTCACATCCTGCCACCTCTGAGAAGTCCGTGGGTGCTCAGGTTTGACGGTGCCTGCAACCCAATTCCACAGCTAGTGGTATGGCCCCATTGAGGGGTCTACCTGCACCCAGCTCACCCCAAGCTGGGCAGGCCCCTGGCTGAAGCTTACCTGCTTGCCCAGGTAATGGTCCACCCGGTACATCTCCTCTTCCTGGAAAAAGTTCCCAAGTTCTGTGGCTAGCTGCTGGGCTGAGCGGTGGTCACGACCAAAGGGCTTCTCCAGAACGACCCGCAGCCAGGCGCCCGGGCCTGGGCGGCAGCTGCTGTTGATGCTGCGGGCAATGTCTGCGTAGGCGAAGGGCGGCACCGAGAAGTAGAAGATCCTGCCGGCCTCCCGGAGGCCTTCGCGCTGGACCCGTGCCTCGATGTCCTTGCTCAGAGCACTGTAGTCCGCGGCTGCCTTCAGCTGGCGGTACTGGCTCAGCCGCAGGAACTGACCTTTGAGTTCAGCACAGCGACCAGGCGCCAGCTCCTGGGGGCAGGAGAGGGTCTCCATGGCCTTGGCCATGAGCTGCTGGCCCTGCGTGGGATCTGTCAGAGCAGCGCCATGGAAGCTAAAGCTGTGGCCCTTCCCCGCCTCATCCAGGTATAACTGGAAGAGTCCCTGCCACAAGTACTTCCTGGCCAGGTCCCCAGTTGCTCCCAAGAGGATTATGGAGACATGACCCTGAAGTTCCTGGGCCTGCAGGCAGCCCAGAAGGGCCATGCACGCTGCCACCATGAGCATCTTCCAAAAGCCTGGGTGCCTGGGGTACATGGGAGACAGACAAGGAACAAGGAAGGATCAGGCATGGCCCAGGAAGGAAACACGTTGCCAGGGGATCAAACATTTCCTGCCTGGCAAGAAAACCCACGTTTCTTAAGAAAGCGTTACAGCCCCACAGCTTCCCCCTCCTTCCTCCGCAGCTTGGCTGCTGTGCCAGGAAGCCAGTGGGGGGGGACCTGCCCTGCAGACAGGGCTGTGCCGGGAAGGCCAGGGACCACCTGCTGGAGATGGACCGTTTTGCTGCCAGGGGCTTGGGGAAGTAGCCCAGCCAGCAGGGAGGCCCCGGCGCTGCTGGGGGAGCCTGGGTGGGGGCTGTCCTCTCTCTAGCCAAGGCCAGCCTCATCTGTGGGCACAGGCTACCGGGGCCATCAGGACACCCCAACCCAGGGGTGAGGACAGGTCCAGGAGACTATCTGGGCTGTGAGCAGGTCTGCTCCCTCCGCCCACTTCTCTCTGCTTTCTCCCAGGTCTTCCAGGTCCAAGCACAAAAGGATTGATAGGAATTGCATAAGCACAGCAAAAATTGATGAAGAGCGATGAAAAACACAGACTCTGGAGCCAATCACCTGAGTTTCAGCTCCCAATGAACCTCTTCCCAGTTGTTTGCCCTTGGGAAAGCTATTTAACCTCTAAGCATCCTCATCTGAAATAGGGATAATCGTGCCACCTGCAGCAGAGGGTTTTATAAGGACTGAGTGAGGAAATATTTAGGCCCTGTTACACCCGTGATAAGCGGCAGCTCCTCTTACGGAGTATCACTCAGAGCAGCACACAGGATGCCCAGGTGGCCGAGCACCGGGCTAAGTACTTGTGCGTGTCAGACCTCACTGGAGCCAGACAAGAGTCCCGAAAAGAACCACTTGAGTGGACACTATGATAGCGTCCCCCTTTAGCAGATGGAAAGACTGAGGAAGGTAAAGGTCATAAAGTGAGAAAGTGGGGAGCCAGGGCTGGACACCAGAGCCCCTGCTTGCAAGCTGAGTGTTCCACAACCGTGTGCTACGCCTTCCCACGGAAGGCCGGCGTCTTGGCTGACACGGATGGAAAGCCAGGGTCCCATGGCCTGTCACCCAGACACCAAGGATGCAGGGCTTCATGTGCTGAATTCTTATTCCCCAGCCTCTATCCAGGTCCCCGACTTCCCACCACGCTGGTGCCTCGAGGGGACAAGAGGAAGTGAGGGGCACGGAGGAAGTGACTATCAGAGAGAGGGGAGAAGGGGCCCAGCCTGGGGTGGAAGCAGCCAAGAAGCCGCAGTCACCCACTTGGCATCTCCTACATGGCAAGCATTCACCAGATACGGAATTAACAAAATCTTCAACAACTTTAAGAGGCTGAAATGTGGTTATACAAATAGGAAAACTGGGGTTTAAAGCGATACAGTGGCTTGTAAAAGGCCCTGGGACCCAGGCACCACAGAAACTGCCAGCTCCCCTTCCACTCAGCCCTTCCCCGGCACGCAACCAGATCTGCCCCTTCGTGCTGACATCAGACCCCCTCCTCCTACTTTCTCTTTGCCTCTTCCTCATCTCTCTTAATCCCCAAGACAGCTCTAGTTAGTGGCCAAACCAAGGCACAAACCCAACAATGGTGCTTGTGCCCGTGTGGGCAGGACACAGACACCTGCCTGTCAATTTCCGTCAGCATCAGGAGCTTTAGCTGGGGGACCGAGGGACCATGCGTGGGCCGCGACCTTCCTTGTTCACTCTATCTGCCCTCACCCCGAAGCCCACAGATGGACCACAGGACCATTCTACTTTCTTCTCCTGCTTTCCAATCCCTGACCTGGGCCCTTTAAGCATTTCTTTCTCAACTGGCATCGCTCCTGTCTGGAGGAAAGGAAGAGCTGCAAGGTCAGTGCAGGAGAGAGGCAGAGAGAAATCTGAAGCCCAGAGAACAGCCTGGAGAAGGAGGAGCCACCACCAGCTGGCAAGCTGCATTTCAGGACTCTCGATCAGACCCTGGTGGCCGGGCTTCTGGATGGGCCTGGTACAAGGAGAGGAGCTCAAGACCCTCAGGGTGCCTGGATAGAGAGGTGGGGGGCCCCACGGGCCAGCACCTCAACCCCCAGCCCAGAAGCTGCAAAGCAGCTGAGCAGGCTAGCTGCCTGGCCGGCGCTGCCTGCTGCCCTGTGTAATCCTGCCCTGGCTGCAGCCTTCCCTGACCCGCCCTGTGCCGGGTGCCTGTTCTCAGGTCCACCTCCCTTAGCTCTTGCTTAAGTTCCCAGCACTCCCTTCACACATACACAGATCAGAGCTATCAGGCATTTCAACAGGGCTGTTTACTCTTTCCTAAGCTGGTGTGGGGGGAGGCAGGAGGTGAGCAAACACTTGAGTTGTTTTGTTTTGTTTTGTTTTTTTAACTTTAACAGTGTTTCTCAGATCTTAGTGCACATACAAATCTCCTGGGGATCTTTCCAAAATGCAGATTCTGGTTCAGAAGGTCTGGGGAGGGGCCTGAGGTGCTGCTCGCTGGTGCCAAGACCACACTATGAGGAGTAAGACTCGTGAATACTGAGCAGTGCGGCCAGAACAACAGCTCTCACCCAGAGCAGCGAGTCAGAATCACCCGGAAGGCTCCTCACAGGGCACACACCTGACCCCTGCTCCCCGCCCCGAGGGAGGGCCAGGATGCCAGCCCGGGCACCTCATCCCTGCAGGGACTAACTGCCAACCAGGAGCGTTACCAAGGTCACCGTGTGACGGTCACCAGGAGGATTTCGATGCACTGCCTCAGTCCCTCCACACAGGGCTCCTTGAGTCCTGCTTTCCGGAAGAGGAAACTGGGAGGATGAATACACTGCAAGTCGCCAAGCCAGCGCCCCCGACAGGACGGGGGCAGTCCCGAGTGCAGGAGAGGAACACGGTGCTGGAGTGACAGCACCTGGGCTGGGGAGCGCTTCCGGCTGGCTGATTACGTCTAAGAAAAGGGCTATCCCACCAACCTGAAAGGGAGCTTGTGAGGCTGAATGAGGCGGTGCGTGTGACAAAACACTGTGCAGATGTTAGTGAGCCTCTGTAAAGGGCCTGCTGGCCCCCACGGGTGCCTCGTGGCACTGCTGCTAGGAAACCGCCTGTGCAGCTCCCTCCTCTCCAGGGGCCACAGCGCCCCACACCGCCGACAGCACGGGAGGGCCGTCCACAGGGCACGGCCCTGGCCGGGTCCTGACTCCGGGGACGATGGCCACGGCTCTCCTCCCTGCCGCCTGGACAGGGCGATCAACAGGCCCAGCAAGGCCGTGAGAGGCAGGCAGGCCCAGGCCAGCGGGGAGGGACGGGAAAAACATCCGGCTCCAATGCAGTCACCTGTGGTGTGGAGCTTCTACTGTGGAAGGTGTTTTCCTGAAGCATGTCCCCCTCCTACCTCCTTGCCTGTGCTGAGAGGAATGCCCTGTGAAAGAAATCTTTTACAATGACATTCTTGAACTTAGTCAAAAGGCATGAAGTAACCAACAAAGGCTGAACCTGCTGTGAGTCTCGTTTTTAGTAAAATAAGTAAGAAAACATTTGGTGAGGAGTTTAAAAAGCTTGGAATAGGAAGCGTGCTAGGCTGGGAATTGGAATTCTCGTGCATTCTTGTCTAGGCCCTGCCACTAAGCCACCACCTACCCTAGAACAAGTCATCTCAGCCGCTGGGAAACAAGGATCTCTACGAATTTCACTGCTCCTGTTCTGTGTTTTCCAAGGAAAGGAGATAAGCACACTATTATCAGAGGAGAAAAGGGCAATTAAGCACTTAAGAGTCTTAGACCTATGCAGTAGGGCAGGGAAATAGAGAACTAAACTAAGAAGCTGAGCCTATAACTGAGGATTGCTGGGAAGTTAAGAAAAAACCCTTTAAAGCTATACTTTAAGTGCCTGGAGGATGTGAACTCTCTTATGACAAGTCTACTTCCAGATACTTGCCAGAAAAAGACTGCACCAGAAAGGGCAGGGCACAGGGCCATCCTGGGTAGGTGCAAAAGGCCTCTTCCCTCTTGGAGACGGCCTGCCTATGGGACCTGCACGGGCCAGGGACCCCATCACTGCCCCAGTTCTTGTGCAAGAGGTTCCTATGGCTGATCCTGGGGGAGACTCACCTTTTAAAGAAGGGCTCTGCTAACATCCCAAAAGGTATGAACCCAGACTTGGCCAGCCAGGGGGGTTGGCTCAGAACCAGGGGTCCAGTCTTGGATTCTGCCCAAGCAGAAGAGGCAGGCATGGTCAGGAAGCAGCGGCCCCCCTGATCAGTCCAGCACACAGGGCTTGTACTGGAGCTCCCGCAGCAGAGCGGTTTCTGGTAAACCACAGAAGGAAGCAGTTCTGCTCCCCTATTCCCAGCAGAAAAGGGGCGGGAGAAGGGAGCCGGGAGGCAAAGGTCAGCGGCTGCTCTGCCAGTTCCCTTTCCTAACACCATCCTGACACCTTTGGCCTCTACCTCCTGTTTGCTGCCTGGAAAGGTGAAAAGAAGGGAAATTTTCTGATAATCACAGCCCATGAGTTTGGGATTTTTATAAGAATGCATGGGAGGAAAGAAGACTTCAGACTAAAGATCATTTTTAACTCAAGAACAAGGTAATGTGCCCAGTCCTTGTTTCAAAAGCCAACTCAAGAATTTTTCCTGCATTCGTTCCTTGATCTGGCCCATCTGTGCCAAGAGTATCATGCAGGTGCAAGACAAACCCTTTGTTGATGAACCACTATTAAAAACTGGATCATAGAAACTTACAATTCCTAATTATTTTTATATTCTCTATGCTCTTGCCATTATTTGTGCCAAGTGCACCTGTATGGTGAAGACAGTCTATGATGCTGTGCTTAAAACTGGCTACAGTGGGGCTATTTACACCACAGAAACTGGCAAAGGCTATAAACCAGGGCTCTCCACCCCTTGACCCCCGCAGAGTCAGTCATTTAACATCGACCAGCATGCACTGCCTAGGCTCCCAAATCTTTATCTCCAGTCTGGACTTCCCCCCCAGAACTTTAGACTCATACAACCATCTACCCTACTTCAACGTCCACAAGACTTAACATGTTCAAAACCGAATTCACTTATCTTCCAACCTGCTCCAAACTCAGTTTTGCCCATCTTCAGCAAATGGCAACTCTATCCTTCCAGGTGCCAGCTCAACTGATCTGTCAGCAAATCCTAACTGCTGTGGTCAGAATCAATCTAGAGGGAAGCGGCTGTGGCTCAATCAGTAGGGCTCCCGTTTACCATATGGGAGGCCCCGGGTTCGGTTCCCGAGGCCTCCTGGTGAAGGCAAGCCCGCCCGCACGGCGTGGTTAGCTGACCCAGCGAGCACAAGCAGCAAGGGGGGGATAAATGAATAAATAAATAAAATCTTTAAAAAAAAGAATCAATCTAGAATATAACCTCTGTCGCCACCTTCCACCGCTCCACCCTGATCCTGGCCGCCCTCACTTCTATCGGGATTACTGGAGGGACCTCCGAGCTGGCCTCCTGCTCTGGCTGCTGCCCCCTTCATAGTGGAGCCTGGACCCAGCAGAGTGACCTCAGGGTGTCGGTCAGATCACGTCATTCCTTTGCTCAGGGGCCTCCCACCCACCCCCTCTTTGACCTCTACTCCCACTATTTTGCCTTCTCCAGGCTCCAGCTGCCCACCGTCCTGCCTCAGGGCCTTTGTACATGCTGTTCTCTCTGCCTGGCCCACTTTTCCCTGCAGACATCCACATGGCTCACTCCTACACCAGCTTACTATCTTTGCTGAATGTCACCTTCCCAGTGAGGCTTTCTCAGACCACTCTATATAAAACTGTACTCCTGCCATCTCCTTCTCACACGTTCTGTCCTCCTCCCTTGCTCTATTTCTCTCTGTAGTACGTCGCTTTTGAATATATTGTGCGATAAGTATATGTTATTATGCTTATCATCTGTTACCCCTCCTCCCAAGAGTACAAGTGCCAAAGAGGGCAGGGATGTTTGTCTGTTTTGTTCACTGCAGCATCTCCAGTATCCAAAACAGGGCCTGGCACTCAGAAGGCATTCTATAAATATCTACTGAATGAATACAAAAATCCCATTCGTACAGAACCACAGCCACCCAGTATACATGATTCTTCTGCAGGTATCTGCATTGGAATTCTGGCTCAAAGGAAAAAGTCTCTAATGGTGAATTTCAAGCACCATAATCCATCAGCAGCAACTTACTACTTGTAACAATACTATTCGTAATAAAACAGATGTTTATGGAGTATCTAACCATATGCAAATACTATGCTAAGAGCTTGACACGTGTCACATCAGTTCCTTCTTACCACTACTCTATAGTGAGTACTATTATTATTTCCATTTTTAGCAGTGAGTAGAGAGGAAACTAAGGCACAGGGAGGTAAAATAACTCCAGAGCTTAGGATGTGAAAGCCAGACCCATCCTACCTAATTGTAAAATGTGTGACTATTACTTCAAGTGGCTAAATCTAAAACACCGTATTGATGCGGATACTGGTTTGGCTCCTCTATAAGAGACGGAAACAACAGAGGTTTAAACCAGAAAGGCTGTTTCTCCCACATAAACCACTCAAGCTGGCAGACCAGCTCCACTCCACAAGGTCAAGTTGCCCTGAACTTGGCCTCACATGTCCACTCTGCCCATCAGGGACTCGTTCTCCTTCCTCCTGAAGTCATGAAGACATCATGCTAAAGCCTGAGTTGCTCTGTGAAAACCCGGAAGGCCCACAGGGCCAGTTTCTGGAGAAAAAGTTAAGAGCCTGGACTTTGGATTCAAATATTTGCTCTTCTACTTAACAGCTGTATGACCTTAGACAAGTTATTTGACTTCTCTATGCCTCGACCAGAGTGGGAAAACCAGTCGACCAAAAGTACAAAATAAGATCAGCCTTGTAAGGCTCTTAGCACAACGTTTGGCATGCAGGAAGCACTGGAGAAACGTCAGCTGCTTTCCCTATGAAACCAACAGCATCATCACTGATGAGGCTTTCCGAGCTGGCTTCCTGTAACTGCTATAAAACCAAGAGAGCATCCTTGCGACAGGACAGCAAAATGCCAAGGAACAGCTCACCCACAGCTCATCACGACCTTCCATTTAAACTGATGAAACCTTGAAGGGATATAATTCTGGGATGGCGACTTTTTTCAGGTCCCTAGCCCGGGCCTTGATGGGTTTATAATCTGGCCTCTTTTTTCCCCCAGCTGTAAATGGGGGTGACCTACTTCATTGTAATGTCTGGCCAAAAACAAAACAAACAAACAAAAAAAAAAACAGATCGTGACCACAAAAGTCCTTTGGGAGGGTATGTTGGTAAGAGGTCTCCCAGACAAATGGCCACCTGACTCCCAATTTGGGGCAGCAAAGGGCAAAGCCTGACTTCCTGCTCTGGCCAAGGACAGGGTCAACCTTCTGCCTTGGTGAAATACCATAAAATAAAGTGAGAAACGACTGGGCCACAGGTGACCAGAGGTGCCTCTTGGTTTCCTTTTGTTTGCTCATAGATTTATTTCCCTTTTAGGTGGTCCCAAATCATTCTGACAGTACCAGTAACTTAGTACACGCCACAGTGTTTGGAGAAAAACAATGGCACTCTGTTAGCCTCGAGTGGTTATTTGTTGAGCATTGACCTCAAAGAAACAAGCACATGAAAAGCTCTCACGCCAACCACTGAGCATGTGGTCTCCCCTGCAAGGTCCAAGATTGGCCTCAAAAGCTCAACAATTCCATCAGCCACCCATTGCCCCGGAGAAGGCGGAACATAATTCCAGATCTGCGCGCCCTTCACCAGCGTGCCCTCCTCTGCCACCCGCGCACGAGCCAGGAGCCGGCCTGGGGTTAGGCCATGTCCTCGCATCATTCTCACTCCTGGCCTAACATTCCCTCTGGGAGGAGCTGGTTTTCTGAGAGCCCCAGCGGTGAGCCGAGGCTCACGTCTGTGGTGAGCGACGGTGTGCGGGGAACGGCCATGGAAACCCGCTCCCGCGGGACTCCACGCAGAAAAGCCTCGCGTGGGCCCCTCTCCCACCCCCCGAGCCGCCACCAGAGCGAGCCGCGGCGCCACGGGGCCGACAGAGGAGGCGCGGATTCTGCGGGGCGCCCCGGGCTCGCCCCGCGCCACAGCGCCGCGCGCAGGGGGCCGGGCCGGGCGGGCCCGCGCTTACTTCATCTCGCTCGTCAGGGCCGGGCGGGCCTCCGGGGAGCTCGGGGGGCGGCGCGGGGGTCCTGCGACCCGGGCCCCGCAAAGCCTCCTCCGCCGAGGCGCGAGGGCCGAGGGCGGGGCCCCCCAGGGCAGGCGCCGCCCCGACAGGTGCGCGCGTCACGTGGCTCCGCGCCCGCCCGCTCGGGTTTCGCCCGCGCGAGGCCAAGCCCAGCCCCCAGGCCGCCGCCCCTGCCCCGCCCCGCGACGCGGCCGAGACCCGGGAGCTGCGCGCGCGCACTGGGGCCGCGGGCGAGGCCACGCCCCCTAGCGGGGGAGGTCGTCCGGGGAAGAGGCGGGGCCTTCGGGGAAGGGGCGGGGCCTCCGGAAAGTTGCTTGGTTCGCGTGCCGCTGCGCCACTTCGGAGTGAAGCGGGCGGGCTGGCTCCGGCGGAGCGGGCCGCGGGCGCGCGAACCCGCAGCCCGTCTCCCCGCTGTGCCTGGAAGCAGCCGCCCTGCTGCGTCTGAGACACGCGCGTGCCCAAAAAGTGCCCGCGGGAGGTTGCTGTCTTGTGGAGGAAGCCCGGGAGCCGCGTTCCTGGCTCTTCTCTGCCATCTGGCTCCCCAGGCCCCGCCTTTCCATCTGCAAGAAGGCGCGGTTCGGTCCATCTGAGGTTGAAAACCCACGAGTAGTGATTTAGGGGTCCGGAAGCACTCTTGCCCCGCCTGCAGCAGACAGCCTCAAATCTCAGCTCACACCGGCCCACCCGCGTGACCTTGCACTCAGCTTCTTCATCTGTGCATTGGGGACAGTGGAGCCCCCACCCAGGGGTGCCTGGCACGAGGCAGGCGCTCGGTGAATGGTACCTTGTACCTCCGTGGCTTTAAGAAGCACAGCCTCGGTTTCCTTTATGTGTGCGTGGGAATCATAAGGCCCCTGCAGGGGGACTGCGGTGTTTAGGAGAAGGTGTGGGTCAGCACCCTCTCAGGAGACTCAGTGGCTGGTTACTGAGTTGTCCGCCCCCAGCCCCCATCCTGCAGCACATGGCCCTCGCCCTGCTGCAACCTCTGCCCACCGTTCCCCAGCCCTTCAGCTGGTTCCTGCCCCCGGTGGGCCTGGGCCGTGGGCCCTTCTAGGAGAGACCCAGTGATCTCGGGGTGGTTACTGCAGGGCCGTGCTGCACTGGCCAGCAAGACCGCCCAGGGCCTCTCCTGGAACTTCCCAGCTCTGCCCCTTCTTCAGACTCCCCTCCCTCCCACCCCAGAATAAGGTAAGGCCACCTCTGCCAAAGAGCGTGGGCCGGCCCAGGAGGGCTGCTGACCTGGCTTGTGGCAGCTTTCTGTTTCACGAAGGTTCCTTTGGAGGTAGGTGTGTGGGGAACTAGCAGAGGGCACCTGGCCGTGGCCAGCAGGACGGAGGGGCCAACAGGCGCCATTTCCACACGGGGTGTTGGGCAAGGGGGTTCCGGGAAGGCTGGGGAGGCTGGGCCCTGCCGCCACCAAGGCCACGGGCCTCAGGGAGGAGTTGGGCAATGCTGAGTGGGTTGAGGGCCTGGGGGGGCCTCCAGACCTGGAAGTGGGCAGAAGGGTCTCAGGCAGGGGCCAAACCAGACTCAGGTGGTGCCAAGATACTTGACCTAGAGGCCCCTTCCATGTTCCAGAAACTTGGGAGCACCCATGTCCATACAACTATGAAAACCAGAGCCAGGGCCAGGGGAGGTGTGGAGGGGAGGGGCCAGTGGCCAGAGACCAGATGAGCCGTGGGACACTTCCCAGAGGTCCGTGGTTGATCACAAGGGAGAGCTCAGGGGCATCTTTTTTTTTTTTTTTTTAATATACTTTATTTTTTTTAAGAGAAACTTAGATTACGTAAATGTTACACAAAAAATATAGGGGATTCCCACATACCCTGCTCCCTAGCCCTCTCACATCCCCAAACCAAGTCTGTGGTAACCAGCTCGTTAAGAAAACTAGATGTCAGTGGGGTGGGGTCTGAGGAGGGACGTGCAATGAGCCAGGGGTGTCACGTGGGCCCTGCCCACTGGTGCTTCCACCCCCACATGACTTCGAGAGGTTTACTTTTCTCTCTTCTCCATCTCTGGACCTTCCCGTCTGGTTCACGAAAGCACTTTGGTCATGCTAAACCCCAGGCATCCAGGTATGAGTCTCCTCCCCTACTCCCTCACCACCCCCGCCCCCCAAAAAAAACAAGTTTGAGCCCTAAGATTGGTTTCAGCTCATTGCCCCCACCCCCCACCCCCAGGCTCTTCTCATTTCTCTGATATGGCCATGTCACCAGGGACTAGATGTCACCAGGGACTAGATGTGACCAAAGCCCCTCCCCAAGAAAGGAGGAATGCCCCATAGGGCCAATCTAGCCTCCTTGCAGACATGGAAGGTGAGAGGCCCAGGGAGGAGGTGACTCAGAAGACATGTCTACAGAGTTAGAAATAAAATCATTTTGTAGTTTCTAATTTTCAGATTCCACTCACTCCATCAGCTCTACTTGTTGGCGCTTTCCTTTCTGCAGGAGACGGATAGGGAAAACAGGTGTCAGGGATTTTTCAGGCACCAGTAAATGTAAATCTTTTTCATCCTTTGACATTGGAAGCTGCAGAAGCTGGATTTTTTTTTTTTTTTTGAGATTGCTTCAAGAGTGTAGCTGTGTTTTCTATTCCTGCCACAACAAATAACCACAAATATAGTGACTTAAACAATACAAATGTATTATTTTACAGGTCTGTGAATCAGAAGTCTCCATTCTGGCTAATATCAAGCTATCAGCATTCCGCCTTCCTTTCTGGAGGTGCCATTTTCTTGCTCATTTGGGTGGTTGGCAGAATTCAGTTCCTTGTGGTTGTAGGACTGAGAGTCTCCATTTCTTTGAGGACTGTAAGCCAAGGCCATTCCCTGATTCTTGAGGCCACCCACATATCTTGCCTTGTGGTCCCCTTCCACTGAATCTAAAGCCAGCGTCCCCTTTCCTCCATCCTCAAAGCAAGCAACAGTGGGTCAAGTACTTCAGATCTCTCCCTCTTCTTCTGGTTCTCGTCTCAACCAGGAGGGAAAGTCTGTGCTTGTTAAGAACTCATGTAGATAACTGGGCCCACTGGATACACCGGGATAATTTTCTGCCTCAAGGTACATACCTTATTTACATCTGCAAAGCCCCTTTTGCCATGTAATGTACTATGTTCACAGGCTCTAGGAGAGAGGGTCTTTACATCTTTCGGGACCACTATTTTGCCTACCGCAAGTTATAAGTTTGCAAATTCTCACACCCTTGATTGTCTAGGATCTTTGTCACCTAAATTTTTTAGATAATAACTTCATTACAGTATAACTGACATACCATACAATTCATCCATTTAAAAAATACACAATTCAATGGTTTTTAGTATCATAGAGTTGTGCAACCATCACCACAATCAATTTTAGAACATTTTATCATCCCAACAAGAAACCCTGTACCCATTTCCCCACAAACCTCCCAGCCCCAAGCAACCACTGGTCTACTTTCTGTCTTTATGGATTTGCCTGTTCTGGGCATTTCATATGGATTGAATCATATGATATGGGGTCTTTTGTGACTGACCCCTTTCACTTAGCATGTTGTAGCATGTATCAGAACTTCATTTCTTTTTATTGCCAAATACTATTCTATTGTACAGATAACACCCACATTTTGTTTATCCATTTATCAGTTGATGGGCATTTGAGTTGTTTCCAGTTTTTTCGCTATTATGGATAAAGCTGGATAAATAATGCTACTATGACAATTCTTGTACAAGTTTTTGAGTGGATGCATGTTTTAATTTCTCTTGGATATACACCTAGGAGTAGAATTGCTGGATCATATGGGAACTCTATGTTCAATCTTTTGAGAAACTGCTAAACCAGGGGTTCTTAACCAGGGGTCTGTGAGCTTGAATTGAAATTCAAAAAAACACTATTCTTGTGGGGACGTGTTGGTGCAAGTGTGATATATTTATTAAATAATACACAATATAGTGTGGACTTAGTAAGAGGTTTGTGGTTTTCATGTGACTGGCAAAGGGGTCCGTGGAACAAAAAAGGTAAAGAAGCCCTCTGCTAAACTGTTTTCCAAAGTGGCTGCACCGTTTTGTACTCCCACCAACAGTACATAAGGGTTCCAGTTTATCCACATATTTACCAACACTTGTTACTCTATGTTCTTTTGATTATAGCTATCCTGGTGGGTGTGAAGTGATATCTCGTGTTGTTTTGATTTACATTTCCTGGATGGCTAATAATATTGAGCATCTTTTTATGTATTTATTGGCCATTTGCATATCTTCTGTGGAGAAATGTCTATTCAGATCCTCTGCCAAGTTTTTAATTGGGTTGTCTTTTTAAAATTGAGTTGTAAGTGCTTTTCTATATTCTAGATACAAGTCCCTTCTCAGATATATGGATTTGCAAAATTTTTCTACTGTTCTCTGCATTTTCTTTTCCTTTTCTTGATAGTGACCTTTGAAGCATAAAAGCTTTTGATTTTGATGGTGCCCAGTTTACCTATGTTTTCTTTTGCTGCTGTGCTTTGGTATCATATCTGAGAAGCAATCCAACAACACGAAGATTCACCTGCCACTCCCTCCCCCCATGTGTTCTTCTAAGAGTTCAATAGTTTAACTCTTATGTTTAGGTCTTTAATCTATTTTGAGTTAATTTTCATATATGGTGTGAGGTACGGTGTCCAACTTCATTCCTTTGCATGCGGCTATCCAGCTGTCCCAGCACCTTTTGTTGAACTGTCACATGATGTTGTGCTCAAAACATACCTACTTAGATACACAACAGTTTTGATAATTATCAAAGTCCCCACCCAGAAGTGAGACCCCGGAAGAGCAATGCCTGATTGTAATATACCCTCAAAAAAATGTTAAATGGATGTGCTGCAAGCGAGGGAGCCAGGGCCACGAGTTCAGGTGCTGGAGTCCTTTGCTGTCCATCTGGCTGTGAGTGACTCAATGTTTTCTCCAGGTAGCCACTTAGCTGCAGTTTGCAGGGGCGCATTTGTTGCCCTTGGGCAAAAGGGCAGACTGCCAGTGCAATTACTGCCTGAGGAAGATATCAGAGTGGAAAAATTCCCAAACAGTGTTTAGGGGCTGCTGGGGCGGGGGGTGGGGGGTGGGGGTCAAGGGAAGAGGAGAGAGAGGACTGGGGAGCAGCTGGCCTGGACGCGACCCCGGGCAGGGGACCTGAGTAAGTAAGCTAGAGGCACCTGCCCTCAAGGTGGGCATTTCTTGCCTTAAGCTCTTAGAGACAAAAGCAGGGAAAAGCTCTCGGCAGATAAAATGAGAAGATAAAAGTGCTGGCAGCCGCCCCAGACGTCTCTGCACCAGCGAAAGCTGCATCGTATTGTCTGGGCCAAGTGGAGATGCGGCCTGGGGACAGCCAATCTTCTCAAGCAGGTGATGGATGAGCCCGGGGTCCGGGGAAGGACGGGGCATCCTTGCAGGGGAAATGCGATGGTCAGCAGTGCCCCACGAGACAGAGGCAGGCTGCCCGTTGGCTTCTCAAGGAAGCAGGGCTGTCTGCCTTCCCCCAGTCCTGACACTGCAGTGGCCTGGTCTGGGGCCAGGACTTTGGGAGTCTCCACCGGGTGGCTGCGAGGTCACATCAGGGGACTCCTCTGCACTTGTCAGTCCCTTCCACTCCTGCCCTCGGCTTTGCAATCTGGGAAATACAGGTAAGGGGCTTGTTCATTCACCAGGACGACAGGCCAGGTGGCGTGCAACCTCCGTGTGTCAAGGGGCTTATTTTCTAATGCAAGTGGGGGTGGGATGGGGAGACAGATGACAAGCAAGCCATCTCTTAAGTGTCCAATGAGTGGTCAAGGAGGGCCTCTCCAGAGGGTGACAATTGCGCTGAGACTAGGGGAAGAGAAGCCGGCTGTGCAAAAGCTGGAGGAAGTCTTCTGGGCAGAGAGAAAAGCAGGTACAGAGACCCCGAGGCAGGAACTAGCGTGGTGTCCTTGAAGAACTGAAAGGAGGCCGGTGCGGCTGGGGCGTGAGGTGGCACGAGGGCAGGTTGTGGAGACGGGCAAGGCCTCATTAGGCCATGGTGAGAAATGTGGGTTTTGTTCCAATTTGCAGTGGGAAGCCTCTGGGGGGTTTAAATAAGAGGGTGGCATGACCAGTTTTCATCCCAGGAAAGGTCACTCTGGCTTGTGGGCAGCAGACCTAAAGAGGACACATATGGGCAGGCGGGAGGCTGTGGCAGGTGCAGGCAGACTGGGGCACATACTCCAGGGGGCACCTGGACTCTGCAGAGGGTGATGCAGGAGAGCAAACTGACAAGATTGGCTGATGGATTGAATGTAGGCGACAAACAAAGAGGTAGAATCAGGGTTGCTGCCTGGGCTTGTGGCTTAAGCAGTTGGGTCCCGTAAACAAGTCTTTGGGGGCACCTGGAGATGTAGCTCCTCTTAGGGAGCTTAAACCCTGGTGGGGGAGCCCAGCTTCAAGGAGGAAGAGGCAGCCAGGCTGTGGCAGCAGCGTCCCTGAAGCACTAGCTTGCTTTGCTTTAAATAACGGATATGGTGCTGAAAAGCAGTGCGTAAGGCACACATTGCCATCATCTGTTTAGAAACCACGCTCTCCCTGTGGATTTATATCAGCATCTCGGCAGCCATACGTCCTGGGTGGTCTCCAGTGGAATGAGACCCTGGACCCTTCCGCGGTGAGGGATCCTGCTGCTGCAGTCCAGGAATTCACGCGTCTATAAACCCACCTTCTTTGTGTCCAAGGGTCTTCTTGTAGCAACTTAAGGCATAGCCTTTCAAAAACTTTAGCATCTTTTGACCATTTAAATAATGGCCTTCTAACTTTTTTGCTTTGTAAAATCTTATTTCGTTAAATTCAAAGACACAGAACAGTAAATTAGCTGCTGCTGTTATTGTCGATATAATTATAAAATCAGGATTAACAATGCAGGGCATCCTTATTGCACAAGGGGTGCTCAATAAACAATTTTTATGCCATCTGGTTTTTTTTCAAGTTTATTTATTTACTTTATCCATTTTAAACCCCCCTTCCCCATTTGCTGTTTTGTGTCCATTCGCTGGGCAATTCTCCGTGTCTGTTTCCTGCCATCTCTTCTCATCCTCCTCCTCCAGTCTTCACCAGGATTCAATCCTGGAGACCTCCAATGTAGGAGAGAGGTGTCCTGCCACCTGCACCACCTCGGTTCCTGGTTTTCAGAGCTTTTGGAGCATCTTGTCTTGTCTCTCCTCTGCATCTCTCTCCTGTTACATCATCATCTTGCAGCATGGCTCCCGGGGCCTGGCGGCTCACCGGCACACAGAGACTGGCAGCCCACGCGCCTTCTATATATATATATTTTATTTTACCGGGAGGCCCCGGGGATCGAACCTAGGTCCCTCCATATGGCAGACGGACGCCCAGCCATTTGAGCCACATCCGCCCCCTTTCGCCATCTGTTTTGATGACGGACAGGTCCTGTGATGTCTTTATGTCTTGGACAAAGCTAAAAAGGAGCTCCCTCCCTAGGGAGCTACTAAATGAGCCAGGGCTGCCTGACCACCTAAAGTGAGCATTCTGAGTTCTCAGTGACTTAGATGGATCCCAGCATCTCCTGCGTGGATGGACATATTGACTGCTGGTGAGAAATCTGTGCGGTTTGGGGCAGGTGGTGATGAAGTTACGCGACTGACCCTGACCCTCTCCCTTCAACCTTTACCACGATTCACACCCTTGAAATGATTGGGTGGCACCTGCCAACCTACGTTGCTCTTCTTTTCAGCCTTTCTCTTTTGTGGGGAGCATCTCGTCAGCTAGACTGTAACACTTTGTGCGTGGGGATGTCTGCTGGGTGCTAGTAAACGTACACCCCTCCCCATCGCCTAGTGCCATGCCTCCTTGATGCGTAGGAGCTGGTTAATGGGGTGAATTAACTCGTGTATCACGGCTGTCAGCTGGCAGGTCTTTGTCAAATCAACTCTTTAGCTTTTACAGATGTAAAAAGTCACATTTTGGGACAGCAGAAGGCAGGACTTGGCTTATGCAGTGTCCCTGGATCCAGGATGTCCGCCTGGCTTCTGCGCGGACACAGAATGAGCCCAAACGGGAGCAGCGGTCGTCCTTGCACATTTGTCTGGGGATGGCTGGAGGCGTGGGGGGTTTATCCCCGTGGCTGACGCCAACCAGGGCCGGACCTGGTCCACGTGGCATCGACAGGAGGCTCTAGGGCCCAGACCCTGTCTCCCATTTCTCCCGTGTCCCTCAACACCTCAGCAATGCCTGTCCCCCCCTGCAATTTTACTGTAGAATAAATTATGTGTTGCCTTAAGTCAGGCATTTTGCCTATTGACAAGTCCAGCGTGGGGCATGCTGAGTTCATTTGAGTCCCTGTTACAAAAGAAAAGGCCTATGAACGCCCAGGTCTCTGAAAAACTTTGTTCCCGGGATCTGTGCAATTGGGAAGCACGATAATGGTGTTCTCCTAAGTCTCCCAGAATTAACCCCCCACACACACACACACACAACCCCCCCATGGAAGAGGCCTGAAGTGAGTGTGCCTATCCTAAATTGGGTAAAGTTGGTAACTCGGTATGGGGCGCCCAAGTGCTTGAAGAAATCTGAATTACAAATAGAACACTAAGGAGCGCTGCCCTTAGGAGAACTAGCTCCAAATAAACACGCGTTTAGAGCTGAGGCCAGAAGTGTAAATGGAGCCCTAATTAATGCGTGTGCTAATTGTGCTCCTCTGCAATTGGGAGATTTACCCAGATGTACGTTTTAAAAGTTTGCGCCTGTAATCGGTTCGCTGAGCAAGTGGGACTCTTGGGGTGCAATGGAAGACAACCTCGTGGTCCCCGCACTGCGGCTTCAAACCTGCTCTGTGCTCTTGCCCAGTCCTCGCTGCCCCTTGGGTGAAACCTGGGCCAAGCCCCGTGACTTTCCTGGCCTCTCGCTCCAATCGCTTCAAGTCAGGACTTTAGATGTCCAGTCCCACCTAATTGTCAGACTTGGAAAGTTCCGGCTTCTCCCCACCCCCAGCTCCTGGTAGAGGGATGCTAAGAAGGAAAGGGGCTTCACTGGCGGGCCTGGGCTTCTCCTCTGATTTCCCCACTGGGGCACCCCTGTCCCCCTCTGTTTGCTAGATGGGGTTTCTGCATCCTCCCAGATTGCAGTAGGGACGCAGGAAGACTCAAGCAGGGGACAGGTGAGGTTTTACTGGCTGGTAAGCTGCCACTGCTGCTCCTGGGCCTGGCAGGTATTTAAAACTTATTTCTCGAGGGTCTTTGGAGACTCTTTCAACACTGAGAATCTCTCACCTGCCCTTGTTTTGACTCCAGGGGAAACACCTCCTTTTGTTATTCCACTCTTAGCCTCTGGGTATCAGATGGTAAACCCCAGGCCTTTTCCCCAGAGTTCTTCTGTCTTCCCCTCCAAGTGGTCCAGTTGGAAAATCTAAGATTCCCAGACCCACACCTGGTCCACGGGAAGCACCCACCTTGGGCCAGGTGTCGGTGAAAAGACGTGACTGCCAGGGGCTGATGTAGCCAGAGCCCCACCATTAGACTTCTCAGGTGGGAGTTGCATCTCAAGCCATTGCGCCCCGGGTCCAAAGGCACAGGTGGCTGCTCTCTGAGCTGTTTCCAGAAAGTTCCTCCCTGTAAGCTCGCAGATGGAGAAGCAACCCTCACATCCCCCACCAAGGCTTGAAGCTGGTGAGACACTGACAGCTTCTTCTGAAAACATTCTCTCCATAATCTCACATTTGTAATGGAAGCAAAACTATTATCGTCTGCACCTCACTCTGGAATTGGAAATGGTTGGTGGCTAAAGACTGGGGGCCCTGGACTGAAATGGAGACCGAGTCCCATTTTAACTAAAGTTCTGTAGCACATGCCTTTTTTTTTTTATTATTATTATTGAGGTGAAATTCACATAACATAAAATTCGCCATTTAAAAGTGACAATTAGTGGCATTTAGTACCATCACAATGCTGTGCCACCACTGCTCTATCTGGTCCCAAAACATTTCTGTTACTGAGATAAAACTGTACCCAGTAAGCAGTACTTCCCAATCCCTCTCCCCCAAGGCCCTGGTAAACCACTCATCTGCTTCCCTATGGATCTGCCTATTCTGGACATTTCACACAAATGGAATCCTACGAGATGTGGTCTTTGTGAGTGACCTCTTTCCCTGAGCACAAAGCTTTCAAGGTTCATCCATGCTGTGGCGTGTATCAGGACTTCAGGCCTTTTATGGCTAATTAATATCCCATTCTTTGGATGGATCACAATTTGTTTATCCATCAGTTGATGGACATTGGGGTTGTTTCCACCGGTCGGCTTTTGGGAATAGTGCTGCTATGAACACATGTATACATGAATTTGGTTGAGTAGCTTTTTTCAGTTTTTCAGGGTATGTATCTAGGAGTAGAATTGTTGGGTCATATGGCAATCGTTGTTTAACTTTTTGAGGAACCACCAAACTACACATACTTTTAATGACCAAAATATTGAGTGCAAACCAAGGATGTTTTTTAAGATCTTAAGAGTTTTGCTTACTAGTAAACCTTGGAACAGGTGAAAAACTTCTCAGTAGAACTCAAGGGATCCGTGTGAATCATGGAGCAGCTTCAGGAGGCCCAGAAAATTGCTTTTAAAAAACCCCCCAAAAAAACAAAAAAAAACACAGGACATGGTGACAAGCTCCAGCAGCTGATGAAGGTCTTTCTGGCACACACGGAGCATGAAGGGGCTGGAATTCTCTGTTGGATGAATTTTGTCAGGAATCTTGATGAGCTCATGGGCACCCCCACCCCACCTAACTATACGGGAGCCAAGCGCCTTCTCAAACCACTGCAGCACGTGTTTCCCCTCTCGGCGGGCAAGCACTGCTACCCACCATTCTACTCCCAGTTCTAGGACTGGGCCACATACACTGTGGGCTCCGGGTGAGGCTTGCACTGAGTTATAATCAAAGGATGAGGTGAGGAGGTCTGCAGAGGTCAGGAATTTGTTCTTAAAAGTGTTTACTCTTCCCCTTAAAAATATTCATTAAAATTGGATTTTTAGGTATAAAAAATCTTATCTGCTCTTTTATTTTATACTTTTCTCTTACATTCAATTGTACCTTTGGTGGCTTAGAACAGTAATGAATGAAGTATATAAAACAATGTAGCATGGGGAGCGGCTGTGGCTCAATTGGTTGGACTCCCGTTTACCATATGGGAGGCCAGGGTTTCGATTCCCGGGGCCTCCTGGTGAAGGCAAGCCGGCCCGCACTGTGCGGTGAGCGAGCTGGTGCAACAAGATGATGCAACAAAGGGAGACAAGCAGACACAGAAAAATGCATAGCAAATGGACGTAATGAGCACAAGCAGCAAGGGGGGGATAAATAAATAAAAATAAATCTTTAAAAAACAAAAACAATGTAGCAGGCACATTTTAATTGCTTACATTTAAATAAAATGGGCTCCTAACATCCTCCACCGGAAAAGGCCAGGATTTCTAATCTATAAGGTAGGGAGACATAGTGTTCTATCAAAGCTGCTTGCCTATGCAATATTGTTTCTCTCCTTCTTCATTAGTAACAAACCCTTGGTTGTATTCAGTTGGGCAATGTACAGAGTTTTAATACCACATTTCCAAGCTTCTCTTGCAGCTAAATATGGCCACATGACTAAGTTCTAGCTAATGAGATGTAAGCAGAAGTTGTCAGATAGAATTTATGAAAAGGGGTCCTCTTGCTTCTACCTGAAATGCTGATGTGACAACTGGAGCTCCAGCAACTCTTTTGGCTCATGAAGTAGCTTGAAGCTAGAAGCCCCCCATGCTAAGGGTGGCAAAAGAGAAAATAGAAGGAGCCCAGATCGCTGATGACCTGTGGCACTACCATAACAGCACAGGACCACCAAATCCTGGAATTTTTTTTAATGTGAGAGAAAAATTAATTGTTTTGTTTAAGACTTTATTTTAGCTTCTGTTATTTACACAGTTCTTATTTGTTATATCTGTTATAAGTGTTACATAAGCACCAATCTTTTTTATTTTAATGATTTTGGAAGGAAATCTTTCTAAAACGCATTGTGTACTTTCTTGCTTTCTCTTACCAAGCATATACTGAGCATAGAGTTGCTAGATAAAATACAGGAAGTCCAGTTAAATTGTAATTTCAGATTAAAAAACGAATACTTTTTTAGTAAAAATATATCCCAAATACTGTATGGGACATAGATAAACTAAAAAATCATTTGTGGGAAGCGGCTGTGGCTCAATCAGTAGGGCTCCCGTTTACCATACAGTTAACAAGCATGGTTTAGCCCCCTAAACCGCATTTTAGGCACTTACTCACCCTCTCCTATATTGCAATATAGCCTTGATGTATGTTAAACTTTTAAAATGTCCGGAAGCCAGTATCTGTGACTCACTGAACTGTGAGCCAGATGTTCCTTTGATGCTGGCGCTGTGTTTTGTAAACAACAGTGACAAAACAACTCGTAATTGCCCCCCCCCCATGCTTATATCCCCTAATCTCGTTTTGCAACCCTGAAGTCTGATACTCCTGTACGTAGCCCTCAATGTCTATTAATGAAATACTTGAGTCAGCCCAGAACTAACCAAGCCAATTCTAATCAGAGTTGGCCCATCTGACATGTGCAGTAGCCCAGACCTTAAACTTCGAACCATCAGTCTGCGCAGTTTCCGAGATTAAACTATCTCTAACCCCGTCATCTCGAGCCTCGGCTCATCACGCTGGAAACGTCACTCTCAAGTCCTGCGGCATGTGGTCAGCACGAGGCCCTTCAACCGCTTATCACACTGTTATCTTCCCCTCCGGGTCACAACCCCACCTCCCTTTTTGTTCAATCCCATAAAAACCCTAAGCACTTCCACCTCGGGAGACAGAGCCCAGGGCTGCCCTCCCATCACGGGGCTAGCCTTGGCTGAATAAACTTTTCTTCTCGGAATCCCCCTGTCACTTAATTGTCTCTGGCGTGTGCCGGGCAAGGACTCACTTTTGAGCTACAGCAATGGCCTAAGGAACCTCTCCGAGGTCAGCGTTTGGGCTGCCCCTGAAGGATGAGAGGGGCCAGGAGGGGGAACAGTTCCAAGGAAAGGAAACTGCAAGGGGCCTTTCGAAGAACCCAAAGGAGGCCGGGGTTGCCGGGGCTGCGGGAGTGACGGAGAGGGCAGCTGAGAGGAGGCTAGGAGGCCGCAGCGAGGCCTGCGCAGGCTCCCTGGGCCTGGGAAGGCACGTGCGTTCCAGTCTAAGACAGTGGGCGGCACAGGAGGGCCTCAAAAAGCAGAGGTGCGGCCCGCTCGAGCCAGCCCTTCCTCCCAGCCAGTGCCTCGGTATGGGGGGGACTAGAAGTCCCCAAAGGGTGGAAGTCTTCGGTTTTCCTAGAAGTGATGATGAATTCCACTGGGCACCATGGCAAGGGCCTCCAGGTGGAGAAGCCGGGGTGTGTTCGTTTGCCATTTCATTCATTCACATCCACATGCTATGGAGCCTCTATGGCATGCCAGGCACTGCTCTGGGAGCTGGGACACGGGAGAGAAGGAAGCAGCCTCTTCTCTGCGGCAGGGGAGCTTACTAGAAAGTGCAGGGAGTCGGAGAATCAGTTAAGAAATAAATGTGCGATGGCAGGTGCTGACAGAAGTGCTAAGAAGAAAAAAGCAAGATAAGGATTAGAGCGGCAAGGGAGTGCTGGTGGGCTGTTTGAAGAGAACACCCTGGCAAGGGCAGGGTGAAAGGGGCTCCTGACCCAAGCTGGTCATTTAAGGGACCCCAGGTAGCTTCCCCACACTGAAAATATTTTTCATTGGGCTGCAAGGTCCTGAAAACGCACTAGTCTTTTATTTGCAGCTGAAGTGCCTTCGTTGTTCTGTTAAATACACACCCTTGGGAAGACTCAGCGGAAGCCAGGTAACCAGCAGCGTCTCAGGGAAGCCCAGCGACAATCAGCCCAGCGACTCCCACCTCAGCTGGGTTCAGGGGAAGAGGACGGCTGCAAGGACTGTCCACATAGGCTGGATATCTGTCTCTTCCCCGCTCGGCAAACAGAAGGTGCTCAGCAAACACTTGGGGAGTGAGAAGCACTTAGGGTTCTCTTTAACTTGGCCAAAGGCAAAGCTAAAGAGCTGAAGATGGAGGGGAAGGAATGGGAATGTTTTGGGCGGAAGGGTGCTCATAAAGCGTAAGACGCACAGACGTGCGGCTGTGGCCTCACAGGGCATTGCTCAGAGTGGAACGAACTGCGCCCAGGGCTGCGTCATTCAATATTCAAGGCTGCGTGGGGGGTGGGGGAGCCTTTATCTTCAGCGAAAGATGGAAGCCGCCCCTGGCCCTTCCCCTCCCCTCTCCCCTCCCCTCCCCTCTCTCCCTCCCTTCCCCTCTCCCCCTCCCCAATTCTGCGGTTTTGTTGGTGCAGGAATGACCACGCATGCTGAGGTCATAGAGAAGACTTAACTCATCCAGAAAAAAAGCCACAGTG
Organism: Tolypeutes matacus; assembly: GCA_026826555.1. Lineage (NCBI taxonomy): Eukaryota > Metazoa > Chordata > Mammalia > Cingulata > Chlamyphoridae > Tolypeutes > Tolypeutes matacus. The sequence goes on along the minus strand of JAKSZT010053883.1, from coordinate 4,946,960 downwards.
ATGCATTCAACTTTCTCCCATTCCAATCCAGATGTTTTGCTGCCTAAAGGTTGAGGAACTATGATTTAAGACACAGGGAATCTCCTGCGTAGGACGGTCATCTAGAGCTTATCTAGGCCAGGCAGCGCTGCTGTGGCATTCCACCTCATCCTAAAAAGGGAAAGATCCAGAAATCAGCTCTAGAGCTAATGTTCAGGCAGATCAGTTTCCCTCGGTGTAACCTAGATTTCTCCTGCTGTTACTGAGAGCAGAAGAGATGGTGGGATTTTGAGTATCAGCCCGCAAAAGGCATCCAGTGAAAAGATCGTGTGTGCAAACTGCTCGCGGCCTGTGTGCAAGGGCCAGTGAGGAGCTAGGCAGCATCCGCAGCTTCCAAGGGCCAAGTCGACAGAGTCCTATGCATGCCAAGCCACGAGGATTTGGGGGCTGGCTAAGAAGAAATCATGCACTTGCTCTTGAAGGAAGGGAAAGGATCAGCCAGATTTGTCAAATCGTGGCACGGGGAAAAGGGAGGTCACATCTGAGGCCCCACCCACAACGTGGACAGTCCAAAAGGCCATCATCGTTCCGACTGAGTTAAAAATGAATGTCTAGGGAGTGGATGTGGCTCAAGCAATTGAGCGCCACCTCCCACATGGGATGTCCCGGGTTCAGTTCCCGGTGCCTCCTGAGGAAGACAAGCAGACAACGAGGGAGCCCTCTCAGGGATGGGGGTGGGGGGATTAAAAAAAAAAAGGGAGAATGCCTGTTCCTTGAAAAGTTAAGCGTAGAGTTACCATATGACCTGGAAACCCCACTTCTGAGTACAGACCCAAAGAATTAGAAGCAGGGACTCAAACAAGTATCCGCACCCCTACGCTCCTTGCAGCATTGATTCACAATGGCCAAAAGATGGAAGAAACCCAAGTGTCCAACAGCTAAACGGATAAACAAAATGTGGTGTATACATACAATGGAATATTATTAGCCGTAAAAAAGAATGAAATTCTGATACCTACTGCAACATGGGTGGACCTTGAAGCTGTCATGTTGAGTGAAATAAGCCAGACACCAAAGGACAAATATTGTATGATCTCACGTATATGCAATAATTAGAATATGCAAATTCATCGAGTCAGAAATTAGTATACAAGTTGGCAGGTGTAGGGGTTGGGGTGGGGACTAAGGAGTTAATGTTTAATTGGTACAGAGTTTCTCTTTGGGGTGATGGAAGAGTTTTGGTAATGGACGGTGTGGATAGTAGCATAACATTGTGAATATAATTTACAGCATTGAATTGTATACTTGAAAGTGGTTAAAACGGGAAATTCTACGTTCTCTATGTGTTACCACAATAAAATTAAACGTTAAAAAGCTCATGGAACTGTATAACATAAAGAGCGAATCCTAATGTAAACTATGGACTTTAATTAATAACATAATTATAGTAATCTTGGTTCATATGTTGTAACAAATGGGCCACACTAAGGCAAAATGTTAATAATAGGGAAAACTGTGTGTTGGGAGGGAGGGGATATGAGGGAACTCTACTTTCTGCGTGATTTTTCTGGAAACCTACAGCTGCTCTAAAATATAAACTGAATAATGAAAAAAAAAAACAACACACATTTCCTTTAAAAACTGCTCCTTCCCTTTTAATTCTTGAGACAAGTGTTTCATTAATCACTAGCACAAAAGTTGGAGGGCAGTGCACCCCTCCATTCTCGCAGTGCACTGTTCTCACAAATTAACTTTGCACCGTCTCTCCTGTATGCCTACGGCAGATGCGGCCATCCCTGGTAGAGACGGGGCAGGACGATGCCCAGAGGCAGAGCAGCACACAGCACACCCCAAGTGCCCAATAAAAATCCGTAAAAGAAACGGATCAGAGACGTGGGGGTGGGTAGAAAATCAATGGCGTCGAGTTGAGAGAGTGAAGAATCTGCAGCCCCTGCACCGCTGAGCACAAGTATGGAGAAAAGTGTGGCTTCTGGAGCCAGGTGGCCTGAATCCTGCCACTTACCAGCTGTGAGCGCTAAACGGCTTTGTAAAGCTGAAAGCAGGGTGGTCGCGAGAGTACCTGCCTCCTGGGGCTGTTCTGAGAATCGAGTGACTAGACCCACCTAAGGCACCAAGAACCAGGCCAGGCGTGGGGAAGCTTCCGCAGCTGCCGCTATCGGCTTCTGATAGCCAGAGGGGTCCAGAGGCTGAGACGAGGTCGGGGGCTGCCACATCCTTCGAGAACAGTGCCGGTGATTCTCCTATGACAATGCTCATCGGCGATCAGACGGGTCGAATGTGGCTCCCAAGACATACGGCCACCCGGAACCTGTGCATGTGACTTTATTTGGAAAAGGGTCATTGCAGATGAAATTAAATGAAAGATCTGATATGAGATCATCCTGGATTAGGATGACAAGTGTCCTTTTAAAGGAAGAGAGGACAAGGGAGTAGGCACAGAGGAAGAGCAGAGATTGGAGTGACAGCCACAAACCACGGAAGGGCACGGTGCCACCATCTCTTCCTCAGAGCCTCCAGAAGAAACCATGGATGCCTTGAGTTCAGACTTTGGAGAGAAGACGTTTCTGCTGTGTCAAGCCCCCTGCCCCCTTTTGCAGTCATTTGTTTCAGCAGCTGTAGGCAGCTAATACAGACGACATTCTGGGTTTCAGAATCGTAGAGGAGGAGAGAAAAGTCTCCTCGGATTTCTAAGCCTCGTGTAGTCTTGCCTCTGGCTTGGAGCTAAGTACTTGGCATTTTTCCCACTTTGAAAGAGCTGAATTTACTCGGCCCAAGTCTGTACATCATCTGCCGAGGGAGATTGGGCCGCGGAGCAGAGGGCATTGTCAAGGTCGTGTGAGGAAGTGTCACGGTTGGTACAGTGAAGAAGGTGGGACAGAGAATCCGTACCCCAAGTTCTAACCGAGGTGCTGCATCCTGCTGGCCATGTGACCTTGGGTGCGGCTCTGCCACTTCTTGGGTCTCAGTTTTCCAGTCTGTGAAATGGACTTGGGGGGGAGAGGGGGAGTTGGGCTGCATGTCATGGTGTCCCCACCACTGTGACAGTCCATGAGTGTGCCCCCACCCCCCGCATCACAGTCAAGGCAGAAAGAGAGGTCCTAGCTCTGTCTGCTGCTGCACAGCCTTACCTGTCTGCCCAGGACCGCGTGGGGGAGGCGGGGGGAGGCGGCCGGGCCACGCTGCGTCCACGTTCGCCGCGGTGCATTGCAGCAGCGTGACTGTCCCAGGCAGGACGCAGACAGCCCAGCCTCCCTCCCAGTGCGCTTAGAAACAAGTCACACACTTAAGTAATGACGTGTACATGGAACTGATGCAATTGGTCCTTCTGAATGATTTATTTTGAAGAGGAATCTTGGTTGCCCCCTGCCCCAAACTTTCTCCTTTATTGTCTTTTGCACAGACTCAGTTTGCGATCAGTTCAAAAGCCAGCAATGTCTACTTCTCCCCTCACCCTCTTCTGCCTCCCTGTCTATTCTGCATCATCCCTTGTAAATTATATCAGAATGCAGTATTTAAAGTGCTTCTTTAAATCTGCATTTAAAGTGCCTTCTCCTGGAATTTCCCCAGTTAAGGCTCCTAAATGATATTAACTTGCATGGAAGCAGGAACACATACTAAGAATTGCAGACAGGTCAGGATGAAATTTACACTTTGTGTGTGTGTATGTGGCCATCTTTGTAAATTTCACAGGTGTGCAAAGTTTTAAATGAGATTTTCTTGAAGGAAAGAAAATAAGAGATGTCCCCAACTGTGGAAAATTTGCCAGTGGATTGAGAGGAATTTTCCTATTCTTTTTTTAAAACCCTGGGTCTACCTCTGTCCTTGATCAGTAAACTGTGCTAACATTTCTAAAGCCAAGCAGACCGTGGGTTCTTCTCTCGACTCCTTTCTGGGTATCAGGCTGCAATTCTCAAACTTCCGAACAAGTTCCATCTTCTCCAAAATGTGGTCACAGAAAGGGAGAAATGAAGGATTCTGCAGTGTCCTGGTCTTCTTCTCTTCTCTTTTTTTGCAAGAAAAGCATCTTCAGGTGAACAAATCTGAGAGGTGGAAAAATGCTGGGGGTGGGGGGGGTGGGCAAGGAAACGGGGAGGGAGGAGGCTCTTTGGAGCTGCGCGGGCATCTTGCAGTGTCAGGAGTTTGAATTAAACCGGGGGAGGGGGAGAGGCCATCCCTGTCGCCTGCAGCGTTGAGCATCATCTCGGTGCAGGGACCCAGCTGACACTTCTCATTTCGGGTCCTGCCTCGCCAGCAGCAGCCTGCAACTTGCCGGCTCCGCAGCCGCCGAGCAGAGGACAGAGGTAACTTTCCTGGAGGGGTGTGCTGGCTTCTTGATAGCGGATCAGCTCATTCACACTCTCCTTGGAGAGATCCCCTTTCCTTTGGTTTTTAAAAAGCTTCCTCCTCTAAGAAGCACTTTGCAGAAAGAAACTCTGGCTTTGGCTCCCTGAACTCCACCTCGGTCCTTTCCTGCGTGACTTTCCAGCAGGGCAGTGTAGGAGAGGCTGAGCCGGTTGCTCTCCTAGGGTCAATTTTTGAAAAATAATAATTTGAAAATGCTGTTTGGATTCTTTTGATAAAATGGGTTTCTTTCTCGCGTCGGTTTCATATTGGCACCTCGTGTTTTAATGCAGCCTCAAAGGATGTAAGTTCGTGGAGGAATTTTGGGTGGGGGTTTTGTGATTAAAAAAAAAAAAAAAAAAATCTCCTCCATTGCAGTCCTGCTGCAGTCCCAGCCGCCGGCTGCAGCCGCAGAGGCTACCCCGGTGCCGCCTGCCTCTCCTCTTTACCCTTGCGGGAGCCCGGTCCCCGATCGCGCCCCTCCCCGCCCCGCCTCCCCCAAGCCCCTGCCCCCGGCTTCCCGCTCGCCCTCCCCTCCGCCCCGGCGCGGGGCAGGCGCCGAGGCCGGCGGGCTGGGGACTGCGGGCTCTGGCGCTTTAAGAATGCCGTACTGCGAACCTTTCTCCTTCAAGTGACTGCAGCGCCGCAGCGGAGGGGGAGGCACGGGAGGCCGCTCCTCGCTGTGCGGGGTCCCTGGGGCTGCGGGGCGCTCAGCCCCGGGCAAAACCCAGAGCGCCTCTGGGACCTCGGCTCGGGGCCGGGGGCTCTCTCCCACGTCCCGGGGGGCGCCGAGTACGCGGCGCGGGTCTCTCTAGGCCGCGCGGGACGGGGCTGGGAAGGGCAGGTCGCCTTCCCGCGTGGTCGTGCTCCCGCCCGCCTGGACCCCGGGGTTGCCGCATGCAGCCTGCGCTGCCTCAGCGACTGCATGGAGGCTTTGGTCCTTGGCCTTCATCCCGAGGAGCTTTGGAGGGAAAGTCGGGGTGGAAGGATGCGTGTGGGCAGGGCCAGGGGCTGCGGCGTCTGGGAAGGGGCAGGGCCCTTTCCTGTTAGTAGCAGGTGCGGAAGGCTGACGCGCGAGGCGCCGGGCAGCGCGGAGGGCTCCGCCCGGGGCTGGGAGGGCAGCACCCTTGGGCGGGGGCTCCTCCTGGGGAAATGCACAAGCAGCTCCAGTGCCTGCGCGCCGGGCTCTGCACCCAGCCCCAGGGCCGCCCGGGAGCCAGCTGCTGCCTCGCGGGCACCCGCTGCGGGAGCTCCCGGTGGCACTGCTGACATGCGGCGCTCGGATGTGGTTCTGCGTGGGGGGCGATGTCACGCCAATGGTCGCATCTGCCCAGGTGGGCCCAGGTGCCGGAAAGTTTGAGCTCCTGGTGATTCCTCCCAAAGCAAAAAGGTGCCTTTTGACAAAACAAAGAAAAAACTTTAGGTCTGCAGTACATCAGCTCAAAGGGTGTGCAGTGAGCCTCTCACTTATAAATTATCCAGGCCAGCCCTGGAAACAGCTGTGGGTGCTGGGCTACTGTCTCACAGCTGTGAACTTCTGTGGGTGCTGGGCCCCCCCTCGAACATTCCCTCGCTCTCTGGAAGCACCTTGGAGCGTGCGAGGCGCCCACATCACTCTGTCTGCATTCGGGGAACCAGGTGCCTGTAGGTAAATATTCTACCGAGTCTTGGACCACACAATCGCCTAGACAGGAAAAGTGCTCCCCAGAGTGAAAGCACCCCCTGCTAGTGAGAATGTCTTTCTACTTGAGACTGTCTTGATCCCCGTTTTCTCCCTCACTCTTCCCATTTTTAAGACTTTCCCCACGTATATATAAACCATCCTTGACCTCTGTCCCTAAAGCTGTGGTGTGTGTCTGCAGAAATCCCTAAGCAATATGCGGGCGACTTTAATTTTCCAGACTAACATCCTTGGATCTGAAGGGTTTGGAGTCCAGTACGCCCCGACGGCCTCTGGGTCCCCTGAGGTCAGCCTCGTGTGGTGCTGCGGACAGAGTCTCACTTGTGTAGCGGGCAGGACTCGCCCACCCTCTGGACGTGGCTATTATGGGCTGCTTCTATGGGAACTTGCAGTTTTCCCCCACAGTGGGACGGAGGTAGTGGCAGCCTCCCCACCCCGGAAGGGCTAGAGAAAGGAGCTTGGCGCCAAAGCAAACTCCTCTCCCCCACCATGTACTAACATCTCGGCCAGTAGCAGAGCCTCCGCGGGGGCAAAGGAAGGGCAAGGCTTCTTGGCAATGGCTGCAAAGCCAATGCCACCCCCGGGCCCCAGCACCCCCGGCACCTCCCCTCCTCTCTGGTCACGTAAGCATGCGCCCTGACATCGTGGGGCCTGTGGGATGGCTTCCGCACCCTGCCAGCAGAAGATGAACAGGGGCTGCTGCTTGGCTTCCCTGGCTTCTACAGACTTCTCTTTGCAAGAGGCCTCCTGTCCGAGGGCAGGAGGTGCCTGGGCCAAAGTGACCACACAAGGCAGCTGCGAAAGAGAAGGAGCTGCAACCAAGGTGCCCCGAGACCCTCGCGGGTGGATGGGGCAGGGCCTGCCCCTGTGGGCCCTGCACGCCCTCGTCCAGCCAGCTGTCCTGGGACAGGGAGCGCCAGCATCCCCCAGGTTTCCTTGGGTGGAAAGTCCAGTGCCATTGGTAACGATCCCCACGCCCCCATCCCCCCCACCTCAGACGTACTGGCTTCAGACTGCAGCAGGGTGCGAGTGAGGAAAAGACTCTGCCCGGGTCCCTGCCCGCTGGCCACATCCCCACGGCCCCGAGGCTTGACCCCAGAGTAATGTCTAGGGGGTACCATGGCCCTGGGCTGGTCTTTACAAAGAATTTTCCATCTTTCCCTCCCCCGCAGTACTTAGGGCACCTGGTAGTGCAGGAATTGTTGGGGGAGGCTAGAGCTGGTCCCTAAGACAGGAGGGCAGGAGACAGGGCTGTGTACTTGGGCCGGGGGGCCGAGGTGGCCGTCCACCGCCGGGACAGGGCTCCCGGGGACGCCTCGCAATGCACCACTGCTGACTCAGGGCCTCTCTCCAGCTCACCTCTCCCACCCCCACCGACTGCCCCGCACTGGCCAGCCCGGGCCTTGCAGCCGCTCCTTCTGGCGCAGGGGCCGTTAGAGCCCTCGCCGCTGCACGCCGCCCCGCCCCTGCCGCCGCCACCCGGCCAAGTCAGCAGTGCCGAGCGCAGGGCTGCAGCGGCAGAGGGCGACGCAGACGCCCTGCACCACTGCTCTGCCCCACGGCCACCTCCTGGCGGCTGCGTGCAGACAGGAGGACACACTGATTGGTGCAGTGAGTGAGTCTCTGGCTTTATTTATCCCGTCTTTTCTTGACTACTGTACTTTATTGGAGTTGAGGGCGGTGGGCAGGAGGCAGCTGGCACCTGGGGGGAAGGATGACAAATGGGCTCCTGGGCTCTTGTACCCACCGGCCTTGAGCATCCTTGGATAGGGCATCTTCATGGCATCACAGCGATCGCACCTCAGTATTCAGCACCCACGGAGTGTGAGGCGTGCTGTGGGAAACTCCACGGCAGAATCAGACACCCGGGAGGTGCTGGAAGAGTTAAGCCTCTGCCATGTGCCCAGGGACCTTTGCGCCTCCCACTCTGAGCACTGGACGTTTAGAATGCAAGGCTGCCTTTCCACTTGGCGGGGGTGGGGGGGTGGAGGGGGGTGAGGAAGGGATTCCCGACTCAGGCATGCTCGTAGGTGAGGGTAAAGCGACCTTCTCTGATCACATCCCTGAAATCTCCCCAGCATGATTTCTGGGGCAGCCTATGGAGAAAGCTTGGGACTCATAAGCCGTGGGAGAAAGTTTTTTTTCGTTGTCCTGTAGTTCGTTGTAAGAGGATTGAACTAGCATGTGAAGGCTACATGGACAGAGGGGGAAGATCAGCTCCCCCTGCAGAGGGAAGCTGGGCCAGCAAATGCAGGAGGAGTCCAGGACCTGTGGACCCTGCTGGGTGGCGTGATGGTCTCAGGCAGCAGGAGCTGGGGACTTGGAAGGAGCAAGGGCAGCCCCAGGTGGCCCAGGCAGCACCTTTGGCCCCGAGCAGCAGCCCTGGTGTGGGCCTCTATGCCAGCAGCGTGTGCCTCCTGCCTGTCTGGTCCCCAGGAACCCTTTCTTGGTGAAGCCACGGCTCCCGGCAAGCTGGGAAGCAATGTCACACTGCTTACATGGACCTGCTTTTCTCGGGTTGTTCACGGCTGGGAGAGAGTCGGGTGACTGTCTCCTCCCATTGTGCAGAGCCCTGAACTTCTGCTGGAAGCTCCTCAGCAATGCTGGCTGCTTTATCCCATCCCCGGGTTTTTGGCCAAGTGTTTCCACCTTGAAGCCTGCCCTTGGAGTCCTGCATTGCGTTGGTGGGGGGAGGGGGACAAGGGAGGAGGCAGGGTACAGGAGCCTACAGACCCTGCGTGGGCCTGAGGCCATGAGTATTTGGGGGGCCTGCAGGGCCTGCGGCCACCCCAGGCGGATGTCAGGAGCCCTCTCCCTCTGCCTGGGATGGGCACGGCAGTGCAGCTGTCAGTGTGTCCTGCCAAGGACGCCGGGCCAAGCAGCTCCCTGGGGACGGCCCGCACCCTCCAGGCAGAGCCAAGCGACCAGCCAAGCCCCTGTGGCATCTCCTGGGACTGAGGTCTAAGGAAAAGGGGAGCCACGAGAGCAAATAGCAGGCCTGGTCCCCAACTGGCAATGGGCCGTTGGTGGCGCCCACCCGGCAAGGAGGCAGAGCCCAGACCGCGAAGAGGGCAAGGGCCAGGGAGGCAGGTGGCTGCTGGGACCCTAGGGCGCCAGAGCTAGATCCTTCCCACGCAGCGCAGTTGGCGGCTTCCGCGGTTCTCCTTCTCTGCAGATCCGCCTGAGGAGCAGAGCCTGTCTTTGCTTTTGTGCATTTAAACTTTACCACTGGCTGCCGAGGCACAGTGACCTCACAAGCGCTGCAGTCAGAGCCAGAAGAGGCTTAGGGATCATCTGGTCCGAGACCCTCTCTTGGAATCGGGGAGGCCCAGAGTCATTTACCGGCATGTCCAAGGAGACAGGAGCTGGGGCACGGCAGGGGGAACCCAGGACTCATCTGACCTGGCGTGGGGGCAAGGATGAGCTCATCAGTGTTGGACCCATCAGGCACCTGGCTCAGGTAAAGACATCGGGGACCGGGAGGTGGCCCAGACCTGGGGTCCTGAGCACCATGGACAAAACTCCCTGGACACCGCGCAGTGCTGGCCAGGAAATGAATGCTACCTTTGAGCGGGTTTGCAACACCCCTGGCTTACAGCTCTCACTGGGTAAGGCGCCTGGGGAGAAGACGCTAAACTTCTTACAGGGCTCCTCCTCTTTCCCATTCTGGCCTGGCCGCTCCCTGCCCTGTGATTTGCGCTGTAATTCAGGCTTCCTCCAGCAGAGGTCACCTGAGGATGCTGGCAGGAAACCCCGCAGCTCACTGGGGGGGGGAAGGGGGTGTGAAGATTGGGGGTGAGGGAGTGGGAGGGTTGGTTTCATTTGACCCCTTGAATCTAGGCAGAAACGTTATCAGGATTTCGTTTTGACTAATACAAAGTTTCCTGTCATTCAGGATCTGTGTCATCAACTAGGCCACCCCACACCCCCCTATGGCATTTTCAGACTCAATTCGGAGGTGTGTGCTGTGTTTTTCTCTGGTGGGTCTATTTGGTGGTAGGCCCGATGAGTCATGGGCCCATCTGTTATCCCAGGAGATTTGATGACATTCCTGGGGGCCTCCCCGTCCTTGAGGAGGGTGCAAGGATAGGTTGGCAACAGAACGTTTGGGCTCCGTGCAAGCTCTCTGGGCCTCCTGGTGTTTCAGGGCCAGCCTTGTGCCCACCGCTGGCTGGGGACTGTCACGGATTGGCACTAGCAAACCCAGACAAGAGTCCACGTGACTTGGCCACGGGCGGTGTCAGCCTTGTCCACCAGCCTCGCTCCTGATGCTCTTTTGGCCCCCATTTAGGGCATCTGCTCCAAGCCTCAGCCCTCCTCTTGAGAACCTGGGCAGCTCTCTCTCATGCCCCACGAGCTCCCTCTTCCCTCCTGAAAGCTCCCACCTGTTAAACGCTGATCTGGTGTGGTGAGTAGGGCCAATCCGAACACCTTGAAACTAAAATGCTGCCTATGAATGACCTTCAACTCCCTGCAATCACTCAGAAGGCCCGTCTTCCTCGATCGTGCAATTCCCGCTCTGTAGTGAAATATGTTTTTACAGATTGCTCGTTAGCAAACCCCCAGGGGTAACTCCAGTTGAGGGCGAGTGGAAGACTCTGGTGTGAGTGTGCATGTGTGCACAGCCGAGGCTTGTCGATGTAAGTTCTGTCACTGCTGCCGCAGGAGAGCTGCTGGCTCCCCAGGATTTAGGGGGTGCTCGGGTGGACCTGACAGAGGTGGAGGAAGTTATCCAAGAAAGTTGACTAGAGACATCTCAGATGGGACCAATGGGCAAAACATGCTTTCTTTGACCCTCTGTCGGATAAAATATCTACCTAAAGCATCCCTGATAGAACCATCTTGATAACTCAGGTCAACCCCATGAGAATGGACTGAGCATGCACCATCGAGAGAAGCAGTGCTGTGGGCACGGACGTGTTCAGTGTGGTCCCTGCCTTGAGAGGTGGACAGCATTTCATCTCACCGTATGGCACTAGGCGGCAAAGTGCCAGGGTGCTGGAGGCTGCATCTCAGGGCCAGAGCTGACAGCTCAGCGTCTCCCTTTTCTTCCTTCCTTCTTGACCCAGATCTGGACTGCAGGTGGAAGGGTAGGCCTACTGCCCGGGTGCCCGATTGTTTGGGCTCAGGAGCATCGCTAGTTGACCGGCCAAACCTGCGGCTCCGACTCCTAGCCCAGTGCCTGAGCCGGTGCTCGCTGTCGGCCCTCCGTGGATACCCTCTGGCAGGGTATGTCCGCTGGGGGCAGGGGGTGGCCTTTGGCCTGGGCTTCGTGTCCAGAAAGCATCTTCAGGTTTTTCATATCACTTCTAGCAAACAGCACATTAAATGGTATTTGGTTTTGTGTGTACGTTAAAAAACATTCAGTTTTTAAAATTTTTAAATATTTCAAACGCATGTCTTTCTGACTCGGTTTCAACATGTCTTCCTTTTGTAGAATCCCAGGTCCCCTAATACATGGGTGTCCCATGTCTTCCAAAAGGCCCCTCCTTACCACACTCAAGACATTGCCTCTCGGTGACCTGGAGGTCACTTTGTCCTGCAGCCTAAATATGGCGAATAGTCCTCTCAAGGCCTTGGGACATCAAGCTTCCTCTGTGTAATAAGCACACTTATTTCACAATAGGGAGTGGACCAGGCATACGTGGCTAGACACACACACAAACGAACAAATTTGGTTTTCTTGAAAACAGGAGAGGTAAGATGGGGCTGGTTCAGGATGAAATGGTGAGAAAGGCCAAGCTGGCCTTCCGTGCTCCTTCCTGCCCACCCCCACTGGCCCCTCAGGCCACCCCAGAGGCCCAAAGGGACCCCAGATCACCAAGGAGCCTTCGTTAGCACCTCTGCTCAGCCTGGTGGCCAGGTTGTCTGACCCAGCTCTCTCTTCTACCTTAAGAGCTGGCTGCTGCGGGGACAGGGATGCCAGCACATGCCAGGGGAGGCACAGGTCTCTCAAGGGCATTTGCATCTCCCGGGGAGCTTCTGCAATGCAAAGCCTTAACTCAAAGGAGGGAGCCCTGACAATGGAGAAACGGTTGGCGAGGGTGACACTGAGCAGCCCTTCCAGGTACCCCACACATCACTTCCACATGCCCCTGGGCCTGGCACTGAGTTGCTTCCTTAAGTCCCCAGAGGCCACAAGTGGCTGCTTTCCCAAAGTGTTCTTTCAAGACAAGTGGGAGAAACACAGCTCCGGCAAAGAAGTCCTGTGCGTGGCCTTTACCTCCTCCAGCCAGGAATCCTTACGCTTTCAACCTACAGTTTTCCAAGGGCCACGCTAAGCAGTCTTCCTATTAATGGAAAGCTGGGGCTGCTGCTAAGTGCACAGCTAACTATAACAACAAAGGGGTGACGACTGCAGATGCAGAGCTTTGCAGGGTGCCTGGGGAGAGAGGGTTCTGCATAGGAGATGTGCCCCCATGGTCTTCGTGTCTGAACGATTCATATGTCCTAGGATATGCGGTGCCTCTCCTGCTATTTATTTGTTGACCTTGGCCATCCTTTAGAGCAGATTCCACCAATTGCCGTGTTTCTTGAACTTCAGCCCCATTGAATGAGGGTTCCCACCTGTTGGCAGGACGTCTATGTGTGGAATTCTGCTCAACCCACCCTTCAAGGGGCAAACTTATCTGCCAAAGAACAACCCACATTCCCTACTGGCAGGGGATTGCTTTTCCCTTTTTTCTGATGAATCAGTAGAATGGCGTGGTTACCTACAGCAGAAATAAAGTGCTGAAACCACTCTTTTCTGAATTAGGACAGGATTGTTGCTTTCCCCCTCCGTGGCCCTTTGGCTGTAAGAAACGAGTATTGTAACCACAGACCCGGGTCCCTTCGCTGCCTCTCCCCAACCCCTGGGCTGCATTCCTCCCTGGGGAACCCAGGATGGAGACTCGCCTAACTCCCACAGCCTTTGCGTCCCCTCCCCATTGATGGTGATGGCGGTGAAGGGGGTCCCCGAGTGCCCTATTCTGTTGGTTCCTTTGGCTCTACTGAGGGGGAGGGGGCTTCTCGGAAAGCTCCAGGAATAAGAAGCCAAGTAGTGGGCCCAGGAAAGAGAGCCAGCTGCCCGGAAACCGGAACCAGGCCTTCGGAACCCAGGGCAGCCCTGCGGTCACCCACAGCGCAGTCGCTTCTGGGTCTCATGCGCTGGTTCTGCCATCACTGGGGCTCCCCCCTCTCCAGGCCTGCCCTCTTGGCCCTGTCCTCCTCCTCTAGGCGCTGGCCTTCTGACCCCTCACAGTGCGTCTTTCCTCTCCCTCACAGGCACCACTTGCACCCAGCTTCGGCTGACTCTTAACTTTGGCCGACTTCAGCCCCCCTGGAGCCCACAGCCTCTCTACCTTGTGACTGCACGGCTGCAGCTCCCCCTGGCGACAGCATCATTCCCTTTAGCAGGTGCAAGCACCTGTAGACAGGTGCTGACGCTGGTCCAAAGACGTGGGATGGAGACAGGTCACATGACAGGGATCCCCTTTCACCGGGAAGGGATACTTTTCCTTAGAAGGAACCATGGTCTTGGCAGGCACCAAAATCAACACTTGAAGCCTACATTCACTTGGGCCTTATGGCATGGACAGAGTATTTGCTGAGCGCTGACTGGAGCTGGCAGGACACAGCTCAGCGGGGAGGGATAAGATGAGCAGAGGCATGAGTTGGGTAACCCATGCTGGTTTACGCATTTCAACAAGCACTTATTGAGCACTTACTGTGTGCTAGACACTGTTTTAGATGTCGAAGAGACAGCAGTGAACAAAACAATGACTCTGCCTGCATGGAACTTACATTCCAGCGATGGTAGGGGAAGTCAGACACTAAACAAAGATGCAAGTAAGTAGAATGTCTGATGGTAAATACACACAGACAAGTCATAAAGCAAGAGAGTGGGGTGGGGAGTCATCTGGCAAGGCCTCATTGATCAGGGAATATCTGATGAGAGACCTGAAGGAAGTAGGAAACCAGCCATGTGGGATCTGGGGCAGGAGCAGTCCAGGCAAAGGGTAGCAAGTGCAAAGGCCCTGAGGCAGGAGTGTGCCTGGTATGTTCTAAGATCAGCAAGGAGACTATCGTGACTGCAACAGAGAAAGCGCAGGCCAGTCCATTTGAGCCTTTTAGGCCATAGAAAGGACTCTGGCTTTTAGTCTGAGTATGACGAGGAGCCACTGGAGGGTTCGGAGCAGAGGAGTGATGTGAGCTGATTTTGTACTAAATAAGTTACTCTTGGATGCTGTATTGAGAAGGGGCTTTGTGGAGCAAGGGGCAAGTGAAACCGGTTAGGAGGCTATGGCCATCTTTCAGGCAAGAGATGGCGGTGGCTTGGACAAGAATGGAAGCAATGAATGCCACGAGAAAAAGGAGAGAAGAGTTTGGATTCCAGATATTTTGAAGGTGGAGCCAGCAGGCTTTGCTGGTGGACGGGATGTGGGGTGAGATAGAGAGGAGACAAGGGTGAATTGCAGGGTTATGGCCAGAGCGCTGGAAGGATGGAGAAGGGGAAGACTTCAGAAGAGCAATCTGGGTAGGCAGCTTGGGCTATGACGTTGGAAATTCCTATTTCACACTCACGAGACTTTGACTTGGTGCTTGGGTAGCGGAGTCTGGAGGTCAGGGGAGAGACTGGGCGGCAGAGTCCACGTGGGGCTGGATGAGATCACCCAGGAGGGAATGTAGGTACAGAAGGGGTGCAAGGCTCCTCATACGGAGAGCCTGGGGAGCAGAGGAGGAATCAGCAGGCGAGACTGGGAAGGAGTGGCCAATGGAGTGGGTGAGGGCCGAGAGAGTGGGGGATTAATATCCAAATGGAGAAAAAGGTTCAAAGCTCAGGGAGGGGTCAGCTGGGTTAAATGCTGCTGATGGGTCAAGCAAAGCGAGGACTTGGAATTGACCCCTGGATTTAGCAACATGGAGGTCATTTGTGACCTTGACAAGCTTTCCCGTTGCCCTCCTGGACTGAGTGGGCAAGAAAGGGGAAGGTCTCTCAGACAGAGACTCCTGGCAACAAAGTGGGGGAGCACTGACCAGGCAGCCTGCAGGGTCTGCAGGCCTCACTGCTTGGGGATGACTGTCCCGCCTACCACAGGTCCCAGCAGGTGCAGCTGCACTGCCAGACCCAGGGGCCTGTCCTCTGTCTCCAATGCCCTTTGGGCAACGGGGCCGACCAGATCAAGCTCCGGTCCCATCCTGAGCTGCCAGGTATTAGGCGCCAGGCTGCCCAGCTCGAATGACCCATCATCCCTTTTAAAATGTTTTGCTAAAATTCAGCACACTCCTACCTTTCGAAATACTTGTATCCAGACTGCAGTGTTATGAATAAAGCAAGTTCGCTGGGTTTCTTGGTGACCAAAGGAAAGTCTCCTTGCCAAGTTGCATTTGAGTGATGAGCTCAGTCCCCAAAAGTAGATTGTCATGGAGACCCTGCCAGTACCTACAATGCCTCATGCAACAAGCGTCACCTTAAGAATGAGACCCTGAGAGTAAGGTCGCGGGTGGGGAGGGTGTCTCAGGGTGCTTTCTCCCGGGGCCCCTCAACGCAAGCCCGTGGCAGGAAACCAAGGTGCAGGGCAGCCCAGGTGTGCAGCTTTCCGATGCTCCGGCTAAATTCGGGATAGACTCTCAAGCTGCACTGTCCAATACGTTAGCCACTAACCACATGCGCTAATGCCACTCGGGGACTGAATTTTAAATTTTACTTAATTTTAATTAACTTTTTATATAGTCACATGTGGCTAGTGGCTACAACATTGGACAGCAAAGATACAGAACGTTTCCATTAGCACAGAAAGTTCTACTGGGCAACAGCTCAGTATTTTTAAGTCTGTTGAGGGGAGGGAGAAAGCGTCAAGGAATGTCCTGAAATAGTAAGTAAATTTTTGTGCGATGGGGGTTTTGTCTTTCCCCTTGGAAAATGGTTAATAGCTTTCATCAGATTCTCAAAGGATTCTGTGACCCACAAAAGGTTCAGACCCATCGAGCTGGAGTAATGGATACTATAACATAAATAGCATATAGGTACATGTACATAAGATGACATGTAATCACACATGTGAAGGGGCACCGGTGAGGTAGAGGCCCCTTTTTATTTAACGAGAAAGTGCTCTTTAAAAGATGGCGGCTGCTTCTGTTTCTGGCAGCGGAGACATGAAGCTGTCTTGGAGCAGCCCTTCCCTGTCCTAGGAAGAACCACTCAAGGGTCCCTTTGACACTGACTTCTGGGCACAGGATAGCCTGAAATGCTGGGCTTGGAAAGGGCGTGGTGGGGGTGCTGTGCCTCCCTCTTCCTAACAGAGTGGGGGTACTTGGGAAGGTGAATGGAAACTCCAGTGGGGCCAGTGAGCCTTTCCACGGGGGGCGGGTAGAGGCCCCAAAGGTCAAGGGGTCTGGGGAACAGGTCATCTGGCATCGACCCCCAGGACCGGGAAATCTTAGAGAAGGGCAGATGCTGGGAAGCCCAGGGGGACAGCAGCCTGACAAGGGGTGGGGGCAGACCCTGGAGCCAGGGCACCTGGGCTCAACCCCCAGCCCTGCAGCTAGCTAGCCACGCACCCTGGGGCGTGTTCTCTAACCTGTCCGTGCCTCGGTTTCTTCATCCGTAACATCAGCGGCAATAGAAGCACCTACCCCATGTGATTATTCTGAGGACGAGAGGGGGCAACACATGGAAAGCACTCAGGCCCAAGCCCACCCGAGGGAAATCCCTAAAGTGGTGGCAGCTGAATCATCCAGAACGTGGCTGGAGAAGGATCCTCTCTCCAAAGAGCTAGATGTGGAGGGCTGGGGTCGGCCCTGCCTGATGCAGGACACAGGGGCCTCCCTCATCACCCCCACCCCAACCTTAGGGGAGCTCACGTTCCCCTTTGGAAGGAGACGACGTCCTTCCTGTAGTGCTGAGGAGCTTGGAGCCACTGCCAGTTTCCACATGGAGAGGCACATGGCCCTACCTTCCTCTCCAAGCTGGTGGAACGGGAGTCACCGTCACCTGCATTCACAGAGCAGACCTGGGGAAGCCCCTGAACTCAAAGCCAGGCAGTTTCCACGCAGGACAATAAAAACGGAGGGTTCCCCTGAGCCTGCTCACCTTTGTCACACAGGGCCGTGCGCTGAGGGGCGTGCAGTGACGTGGTGGCTGCCCTGCCTTTAGGATTCGGCAAGGTTCAAACTCCAGGTCTGTCACTTACAAGTTATATGGGCTTCCTTAGACGTGGGGCTCAAGCTCAAAGTGCTCTGAGGGTCAGTTTATCACCTGTCATATGGACGGAAGGCGAGAGATGTTACAGAGAGATCCAAGGAGCTAAAGCCTGTAGACCTCGCAACACGCTTCCTAACAGATACGGTGACATAAACAGTAGCTTTGTAATCTACACCTAGTAAAGATCTATGTATGGATTGATAGACAGCTGCTAAGGTAAGTTGGTCTCTGCCCGTCCTCAGTTAGGAAAATGGCTGATTTTATGCATAAGCCAAAGAGCAACTTTAGCATCTAGAAAATCCTCAGAACCTTAAAGCTATATTTAGTTTAAAATTGCCCAGTAAGCACAGTGATGAGTAAACACTTTAAAGGCATTCTCCCCTTTGTACAGTATTTTGACTTCTTGCCTTCACTTGCTATTTTTACTCTGGTAGCGATTTCTTCACCAACCCAGCGAGAGAAAAGTTGGGCTTCCTTATTCAGACGCGGGGCACTGAAACCCGGGCTTGCCGGCCACAAGGGCTTTGTAAGTACTGGGTGGGCTCCGGAGCCCACCCCAGGCACCACGTGGGGACACACACATGCACACGTGTGCACACTCATGCACACCCCCTGCCACTCACCTTTCCACCGTCATCACCACCAAGGATTCACTGATGTCAGAGCTGCAGTGAGAGCTCCTCCTGGGACCCCTTTCTTCCGCAGGGCTGAGTCTGGGGGCCCTGGTCCCCCGCAGTCCTCAATGCAGACACACACGAGACAGTCCCCCTGGCCTCTGTCCTTGTGGCCCACGAGCCAGGGCCCCGGTGAGAACAGCTGCAGCCTCCGGGTGCTGGGCCTCCTGTGTTACACCAAACCAGGATTAGATCCCCTAAATTAGGGATGCTGGCGGTTATCAAGAGTGCCTGGGTTTTGGGAGCCTGGTGGGATGCATGCCATGTATCCTGGGCCAGCGAGGAGACTAGCAGCTCTTTTTTTTTTTTTTTTTTTTTTTTTTGGTATATAATTGACATACCATAGATTTCACTGTTTTAAAGTTTACAATTCAGTAGTTTTGAGCATATTCACAAAGTTATGCAACCATCACCGCTTTCTAATCCCAGAACATTTTCATCCTCCTTTTTAAAACGAACATTTGTGGGCAAGATGGATCCCTAGACAGCGTGCGGATGAGAACTCCTTGGGCTCCTTCCCTGGCTCTTCCTGGACTTGGAGCTGGATGTTTCCCGGGTACGTTACCGAGTCGTTTCGAGTCGTTTTTCTCGCCGAGGGGAAAGATCACGGAGGCAGGGAGGCCCAGCAGGCAGCACCGGCCTCACTGGGCCTCTGTGGTTAAGTCAGGGCTGAGGGCCTCCCTGGCCACCGCTGGGCGTCAGTGTGTGGGTGCGTGAATCACCCAGGCCACCACCCCGTCCCGTTCTCCACAGCCCCTTTGCCTTAGTCTATGAATTAGAAGTGTGTGTATCTCCAGGTGCTGGATGCATTCTAGAGGAAATACAGATGGGCTCGGGGTCTAAAATAAAAAGGAGGCACAGCCTCCCCATGCCTGGAGGGGTGGGGAGAAGTGAGGCAGTCCTCGCTTACACTGTATAGGGTTTGGCCTCACTGGACAAAACGTGGATAAGAATCGGTTCATTTTAACTCTCTAGTCGCCAGAGTCTGGTGTCTCCAAGTGTAATCATTGGATGGTCGAGGCATTCTGGTGGCTCTGAAAGGAAAGCAAGAAGAAAGGGCCTGCCAGGGCAGGGGACCCAATGCAGACACAGGGAGAAGAGAGCTCCCCTCCCAGGCACCCACAGAGGTTTGTTAGAGGGGCTGTGAGCCCAAGAGCGTGCCTGCTGCCCCCCTACAATGACCCGGGGGTGGGGCCATTCATTTATTCCACATCCACTGACTGCGCCAGGAGCCAAGGCAACGTGGCAGGTGGAGGGGGAGGAGCCAGTCTGATGGGTGTGGGATTTGGGGCCTGGTCCCACCCGACTCTGCCACATCAGTGGCCAGGCCAAGTGTTACCCTTTGATCACCAAGCTCCTAGGGGGTCAGGGTAGATCCTGTCTCCTAGGACTGAATGAGACCCGAGGCGGGGGAAGGAGGAGCTCAGGGCCTGCACTCTGCAAGCACTCGATGCCAGGTACTGTTCTTGTATTGTTGCCAAGGCCGTACAGCAAGCCAGGATCGGAAGTCACCTTTGTCCCATCACAAAAGCAGACACTTCCATTGCCACATGCTGCCTCCAAGGCCACCGGCTTCATTTTCTCCTCCGGAGTCGTTGTGGACCTGGGAATGCTTCTTCACCTGCTCTGTCCCAAGGCACCCTGGGGGAGGGTGGGCAAGGAATGGCCTCCCTCTTCTGCACTAACCCCATATGGGGAAAGGGAAGGCCTGGCCCTCAGCCTCCCATGGGCACCTGGGCGTTCTCACCTGCCTGCCCTGGCTCATTCCTTCTCTAAGGCTGTTTTCCAGTTCCAGGAGGAGTCAGGGAAACCCGGCTCCAGCAGACAGGTCAGTACCTGCCAGCCTCGGGCTCCTCACCTGTCAAATGGGAGCAGCTCTTAGTGGCCTCACTTGTTCCCCCTAGTGGACCCAAAGGCGGTAACACACCTGGGCAGTACTTGCTTCCTGGTCCCGCAAAGGACCATTTTCTTCCAGTGCAGAGCCAGTGAGTCTCTGGGGTGGGGACTGGAAACCAACCGGCTGCGGGCCGTGCGTGGGCGTGAGTGTGTGCGAAGGGTTTGCTGATGATTAACCGATTTCTGTCCCGCAAGAACCCCTTGCAGTGGAGAATAAAGAGGGGTTGGGAAAGAGAAGGCTCCGGGGGACTCCGTATTGCTTCATACGTGGGTGCCACGGGGCCGAGGGCAGTTTGTCCCGAAGGGTCCCGGGGTTGGTACCGGGACGATCCGGACGATCCCCAGTGGTCAGACTGGTTGTAGGCAGAGTGCTGGCTGGGGGGCCCCGTCCCCGTTGCGGAGGTAGGTGTTCCGGGCGCTCCTTGCCGGTGCCTCTCTGCCAACCCCGCCGCACCCGAGGGCCGCGTGGAAACGGCGAGAAATCGGAGGTTTGTGTGTCGCGGGCTGCCCGGACTCTTCCCCGCAGCTCTGCGCTCCGGACCCTGCAGGCGGGGGCGCTGCGTCTCGGGGAGCCGGGCCGCTGCGCACTGCCCGGTGAAAGTTTGCGCGGCGGGCTGCGCCCCGGCACCCGACACTCGGGTGAGCCGAGCCGGCCTCCGCGCGCCTCCATCCGCCGTGGCCTCCAACCCGGTCATCTCGCTTCCGGGGCGGCTCGCGGGACAGGGCGGCCTGGACTAGGCACTCCTGCCCGGGCAGCGCCGGAACTTGGGGGGCGGCTCGCGGGGCGGGGCTCTCGGCTGCCGGGCGGTGGCCGCAGCGGGGTGCAGGCTCCCGGCCCTGGAAGTCCCTTCCAGGTGCTTCCCGAGCACCCCGGGAATGCAGTGTCGCGGAGAATTTCTTCTTTCCTCTTCCCGGTGAAAGGCCCGAGGGCTGGGAATCGCGACCAGCGCCCCCATTCTTTCTGGCTGCTTCTTTGCCGCTCGCCACTCCCGCCCCCCGCCCTTCCCCGCCCCTCCCCGCCCCCCACAGCCCCGGGCTTGCCCTGGCTTCGGTCCCGCCGCCGAGGGGCGAGGAGTCCCCGGAACAGTCACGAGGGCGGTGGAGCCAGGGACGTCGGCTCCGGGGGGCGCGCCCGGGGACCCTGCGCGGGGCCCCGCGCCAACTCGGCGCTCTCTCTTGGGCGGCGCTAGCCGAGGCGGCCGTGACCGTGGCCAGATCAGGGGATCCAGACCTCGTGCCCGGGCGGACGCGCCCCCGCCCGGCTGCGCGCACTGCCCCTGCGGCGCGCCCCGCCCTCCGCCTGCGCCCTGGCCCTCGACGGGAGCCCCGCGCGCTGCGCCCGGGAGCCCCTGGCGTGCCCGCGCCGCCCTCGCCCGCTCCTCCTGGCCCTGCTTGGTCTCCTTCATTTCAGGTGCGTGAGAAGCAGCCGCCGCGTGGGCCCGGGGCCAGGCGAGCTCCCCGGAGCCCCGGCTGGAGAGACGCGTCTCCCGCCCCGGGGCCGGGCGGTGCGCGCAGGAGGGAGGACCCAGGAGCGGACCGTGCCTGGGCTTGCCTGGGCTTGTTCAGGCCGGGGCTGCTTCCCTCAGTGCCCTGGCAGATCGGGGGGATTTCGAGATTTTTCCGAGAGTCTTGCGGCCGAACCCGGGGGCAGGAGGGGGCCCGGGAGCCTCCGCGACCTGTTCGCCCCATCGAGGGGTGAGCTCAGGTAAACGTTTGCGTTTTCTCAGTCTGTCTGAGAGTTTGTAAAGGAGGACGCAGGACTAGACCCACCGCTCTGACAGCAAGAATGCAAACCCTGTTGAATTGTGTAGCCTCCGAGTCAGAAGGGGAAGAATTTCCAAGAAGCAACAAAATGCTCTTTGATTTCATAATCTCTGGAGAGAAAGGATTCCCTTTTTGGGTTTTGCCCAGCTGGTTCGTTCTTTCTTATTAAACTCTGCATCGTGGGTGCGGGGAGGCACACTGCCGCCGCCTCGCGATGGTGGGACTGGGGCCCCTTTAACGCGGGGCCGCTGAAACCAGCACACCCCCCCCCGCCCCCGGCTGGTTGTGCAAAATCCCCGGGGATGGGAAGAGGGCTTGGGCTACCTGAGGAGGACGAGGGAAGAGGTCGAGTCCTCCGCCGACCAGCCTCCTGAAGGCAGGAAGGGGAAGGGGTTTCAGGCTGCGCTGGGGCGGGGCTGGAGGCCGCGGGTCGCGAGCCCCGCAGCGGGAGCTTCCCGGCACCCCGGCGCGGGGCTGGGGATCCCGGCGCGGCGTCGGCCGCTCGCCCAGGTGGGAGGACTGTGGGCATCTGCGCTGATCTAAGGAGCTGCCGCGGGGCCTTCACTGGTTTCTGTGTCGGGTGGAGACTCTGGGAAGACCAGAACCTCTGTCCTCCCCGCTGCATCGCGCTGGCCTCGCGGAGCCACGGGGTGGCGGGCCTGCGGGGTAAATCCCGCTCCTCCCTTTAGCAGATGCCAAGAGTCATGGCAAGGGGGGCAGAACGGCCCACTCTACGTGATGTGGGGCCAGCTCGGCTCTCCCCCCTTTCTGAGAGACCTTTGGAACAAATGACACACACCCCCCAGCCACAAGTGCTGGCACCGGCCATGACCCAGTGGGGTGGGCTGAGGAAGAGGGAGGCCCCTGCACCTGCTCCATCCCTGTGAAGGTCTACCCAGGGGCCGAGGCACTGTCTTGTGAAGCCTGGCTTGTCTCCTGAGAAGAATGGCCAGGACAGCCCTGCTCTACCCTGCTGTGCCCTGCCAGGCCCGCTTCCTCCCCCCGGCCCCAAGGAGCCCCTGGTTAGCTGGCTTGGCAGCCCCAAGGACTGCACTTTTACTCCCCCTCCCCCCGTGCCCTTGGCACGCCTTGCAAATCAATAATGCTAAACCAGGAGGGACCAGGGGCCTTCCCAGATCTCCAGGCAGCTGCTCCCCATTGTCCGGGCTGGCAGCGCCCGTGGACCCCGATTGCTACCCCAGCCCTTACCTGCCCTTGCAGCTGGTCCTGGAGATGGAGGGAAGGACAGGTGTGCCAGCTGCTGCCCCTGCTTGTGAGACGCTCACCCTCTGGTGGGTGGAGATCAGATTATACCCTTAGGAAAAGAGGCTGGGCTCATTCATTCATTCAGCAACTATTTATTGAGTCCTTGCTCAGTGCTGTGTGTATTGGGAATACAGCAGTGAACCAAATAGCGAAGTCCCTGCCTGTGTGGGGAAAAAAACACATAATATATGTATATATAAAACAACGTTGGGTAGGGGCAAATGCTGTGGAGGAGGAAGGGCGTGAAAAGCCAGGGAGTGGGCGCTAGTTCTCATGGGGGAGGGTTAAGTCATTGAGGAGGAACCTGAATAATGATGGGGGGGGCTTTTCAGGGAGAAGGGTCAGTGTCTTTGTCCTTGCAAGTTACTGTTATGCAAGTCAACAAAATAGCAAGTGCTTCCAGAGACCAGATCTGAGGTGCCCGACTTGCTGAACCAAGCTGATTCCGCATCCCGGCATTAAGCATATTCTTAGGTGAACACGTAATCTCACAACACAATGAACTAAAATTTGCTTGGAACAAAAAAGATTAAGAATGCTGTTGCCCATAACTCCTTTTATTATGAAAACCATCCGTGATGGCCGGTGAGCAACTTGAAAAGCCCAGGTCACTGGTCTAACCATTCAGTGGAGCCCCTCTAGTAACTACCCAAACTCTAGTAACTACCCAGACTCCAGAGCAAATTCAAACCCCTCCTCTCCCACCCCGTGAGACAGAGGAGCTCTTGATAAGCTGCTCTGCTGTGGGGCCTGTGTTGAATTTACAGCAGCTCAGGTACCTCCCAGCGTACCTGCCCAAGGCTCCCACCTCCCTGGTCAGGTGAGGGATGGTGGGGAGTGGGGTGGAGAGAGACCGTGCGCGAGGCTGAACTGACAGTGGTGTTGGCCTGGAGGGAGGGGAGAGGGTGAGGATATAGGTAATGTTTCAGACCAGGTAGAATCTGTGTTTGGCCCCTTCTCTTTCGGCCTTCGGCCTCTTCCCCACACTGCTGAGCCTGTGTGGTGGGACCCTACAGCTCCCCAAATTACCCACCTTGATACCCACCAGGACTGCCCTAGCCCCCAAAAAACATTTAATCCCGAAGTACTTCAAAACGCCCGTTCCCTTAGAGCCACTCAGAAGCCACATCATTCCACACTGAGGTTTTTTTTTTTTTTAAGTAAATGCTGCTACCTTCTCTCCCATTCTCTTCCCTTCCCCAAAGACTCTTTCTCCCAAACACTTCCAGAATGCCTGCCTTCACTGTCTGTACACAGAGCTAATGATGTTCGTTTATGTGAATCGTTTTCGTTTAAGCCTAATTACTGTACTGGAGGCTAATGCTTGTTTATCGTTAAATATGTGTCAAATTAACATTGTTAGAAGTTGTAGTTAAGGTGATGGAGAAATATAAAGAACAGTGCCTGGGAGTGAGGTGGTCTCTGGTCTGCCTCTCGTTTCCTTAGTGGTACTGAGCAAGTTTTCAACCCATATTCTTATCTTGGGATAACTAAGACCAGCCCTGCCTACCTGCCTCACAGAGTCACTAAGGATCAATGAGATGCGCCATTCATTCTCGAAACGGTGCTTGATCCACCGTGTTCATGCTGTATGCTCCAGGTGCAGTGGATGGTTGCGGTCTTCAGGATGACAGGAGTTAAATAAGTGATGCGTGAATAGCAAGCGTTTATTGGGCTCTGTATGGCACATGGTGCTAAGCACTTTATAAATATAATTTCATTTAATCCTTTTAGCAACGCTGTGAGGTAGCTACTATTATCCCCATTTTACAGATGAGGAAACTGAGGCTAGAGATCACTTAATTTGCACCAAGGCGCTCGGCACAGGTGTGGCCACGGCAGCACCGGGCTTGAATGTGTCAAGCTCACAGATGTAACTGGTCTGTACTGTCCAGCTGGAGCAGGGCATGCACTGAGAGGGGACTGCCAGGTGCCAGGGCCGGACCAGCCTGCAGGCGCTTGGAGAGTTGCAAACCACTGTCTCTGCTTCAGGGTCTCTGGGCATCAGCAGGATGATTGTATTCGTTATCTATTGCTGTGTAACAAATTACCACAAACTGAGCAGCCTACAACTATTATCTCACAGTTTTCTGGGTCAGGAGTCCAGGCACGGCTCAGCCGGGTCCTCTGCCCGGTTGTAATGAAGGTGTCGGCCAGGGCTGGGGTCCCATCTTTCCCTGGACCCTCTCCGCATGTGGTAGCTTACTTCCTGCAAAGCCAGCAAGCAGGGAGCCTTCTAGAAGTCACTGTAATGGTGGAGCCGCATCCCAGCAACTTTTCCAGGCACTTTTGGTTGGAAGTAAGTTGCAGGTCCTGCCCCACGCCAGGAGGCAAAGGATCACAGGGACCACCCAGGGGTCTGTCTGCCACAACTTCTAACTCAGGATTTTCTGTCCTCTCCGTTCGTTGTCATGCCAGCAATTTACAACTTAAAAAAAAAAAAAAAAAGTTAGCATGCCAGGAGCATTTTCTTACATTTTTCCTTGGTCTCCTGGATTGGGAGGACGTGCCCTCCTGGAAGTAATACCATCGACGTCCTTTCTAGGATGGCCCCAGGAATTTTGTAAAAGAGAAACCGAGTCACAGGACTTTGAGGCAGAGCCAGCAGAGAGGGGAGGGAGTAAGCCCAGAGAAGGCTTAGGAATTTAACCAAAACTTTTAACTTCATTTCTTTATCCCTTTATTCCTGCGTTTGTGTGTTCACGTGTCCAGCACGCATTAGTGAACTGGTTCTATGTCACGTGCCCCGTGCTGTGCTGGGTGCTGGCACAGGCACGACCGCGGGGGGGCCAGGTAAGGAGGGGAGACAAGCATGTCCGTTTGTATCTAATTCAGTGTGACTTTATGCACTCAGAGCTGTGCCCAGGGCGAAGTTAGAGGAGGAGGGGGTGGCTCCCTCCGCCTGGGACAGCCTGGGCAGCTTCACTGTCTGTGGGGGAACAAACTGGAGATAGTTCACTGTGGGGACAAGCAGACAAGGGGAACAGTCCGTGAGAGTACAGGGGCAGAAGCGGGCAGCTATGTGTGGGAAACCTTGAGGAGCCTGGGAAGGCTGTGGGGTGGGGTGGGGGTGAGAAGCAGCCAGTGCTCTTTCCCACCTCACTAGGAAAGCAGGAGGGAGCAGAGCGACACCTCGTACAGGCTGTCTCTGTTTTGACTTAGGGTACATCCAGATGGGACTCTCTTGATACCAGGAAGACAGATCCATGGGAAACCCTAAGTCTTTTAGACGGCTGAAGAATCATCCTTTCTAACTCCAGAACTTTTCAACTTCATTGTTCTGGGATGGGAATTTTTCTGGGCCATAATACGTGCTTCCTTTTCTTCCTGAAACAGAATCAACGTAACTTTACCTTTTCCCCTGAACGACCGTTGCTGTGCTCAGTGGTTCTGGAAAGCAGCCGGACCCCAGCTCCATGGTGAGGTTTTTTTTAATAGCATTTCTATTTCTTCCATCATTCTTTACCTCTCATTTGGCTCTCCTTGGTCCTGTCAGTGAGTTTGATTTCACTAAACCTTCTCCTCTCTTCTGAGTTGGTGCTTCTGAATTACCATGGGGTCAGCATCCCCGGGCTTGTGTCAGGGTAGTGGTGCATCAGGTGTGAGCTGACACAGTGGGCTGCAAGCGCGGTCTCGCCCCATCCCGGTATCGGCAGAAGCGAGCAGCTGTGCTCTGAAGATAGAGCAGTGCTTTCATGTGCTGCTTTCATTCATTCTTAGTTTACTTGATTTTCACATGTCAGCTGGCTGTAAAGTGGGGAGATTGTTTATCCAAGGAGGGTATCCAACATGAGAAGCCTGGAGATAACAGTCTGTTCTGAGGAAGTCAGTGTCTTGGGCTGCTCCGAGGCCCCTTTCCCTTACTTCCTGGCTCCTACTGGAGGCTTTCAGTGAGTGAATTCACTACTCTGGGCACCTGTTGGTTTCCTGTGGCTGCTGTAAGAAATTACCACCAACTTTGTGGTTTAAAACAGCAGAAATGTACTGTCCCGCAGTTCTGGGCTCAGAAGTAAAAACCCCTCCATCCTGGCCTCCTGCAGCTCCAGGTGGCTCGCGCCCCATCCCTCCAGTGCCCCCCTCCTCTGTGTCTGTGTCTTCTCCTCTGTCTTCTCCAATCTCCCTCTGCCGCTTGCTTAGGACGCTTGTCATTAGATTTAGAGCCCACCAGCAAATCCAGGACGACCTCATCTCAAAATCCTTCACTTAATCACATCTGTAAAGACCCTTTTTTCCCAAATGGGGGCCAGGTAAGGAGGGGAGACGAGCTGCTGCCGTTAAATGATCACTCATTCGTTCTCTGCCTCACTGAGCACCTGAGTCCGCCCCGACCCAGCCATCGTGCTAGGGGCTAAGGATGCAAAAATGAAGGCACTGTTCTGGGGGGTGGGGGCACTGTCCTGTGTTTCTGGGTGTCTGAGGTCCGTGCCGAGCACTGGAGCTCAGTTTAGTGGACTTTCGTGGCTGGGTCCGTGCCCCTGCCCACATGTATGATGGCATCACTTTGGGATGTGGCTTTCCTAGTTCCAAGCAACCAACTTACAGATGAACTTATGCAAAGTGCAAGTCACTGTTCACTTACAAATTAGGTGTCCTCAAAGCTAGTCTTAAAGTGCATGAGCATCTCCTCACATTGGCAGTTTTTAAAAACCCTTTCCCATCTGTCGCCTCACTCTGCTCCTTATCCTCTTTTCTAGGTGGCACACGGAGGCTCAGCCAGGTCAGGAGGCTCACGAAGCACCCAGACAGGCCTGTCTTCTTCTCCCTCCCTTTCTCCTCTCCCTCCCGTCCTGCCTTGCTCAGCAGACCTTCCTCAGCATCCACCCCGTCCTGTGTGCTGTGTTAGGCCCTGGGGATGCAAGCAGAAACCCCACGGTTGGTCTGGTGAGAAGGGAGAAAACAAGGTGGCCAGTCTCCACGACACACATGGGGACATGAGTGATGCTGGGGGCAGGTGCTGGGACTCCACAGGTGGGGGTGTCCCAGGCCTCCCCCAAGGCTGGGGCTGTCAGAGGCTGAAGGACAAGTCAGGGCCACGGGTGAGGCTGGAGGGGAGAGAACCAGCATCTGCCAAGGCATGGGGGCAGGCACCCAGGCCCAGGAAGCAGAGGGCGTGGTCCGCCCGGCTGGGCAGTGAGCTCAGGAAAATCTCCCTTCCTGCTGCCACCCACACCCACACCCTGTCTCCTCCAGTGGGCTGGTGGGTGGCTGAAACTCAGAAAGTAAAGCTTTGTTCTTCTGGCTTCAGCCAGATCGACATCAAATACAAAATCCCCTGAATGGGGCGAGTTTCCTGCCAAGCTGCAATGGAGAGTTTCCCAAGCAGGTGAGGCTGGACCTCTTACAGTCAGGTGTGGAAATGAGATACTCTGCCTTAGTTCTGTTCTTTTAAAAAATGCACTTTCTAAATTTTAAAGGTAGTAATTATTCTCATAAAAAGTCAAACCGTTTAGACTGAGATGAAGTTAACGGGCTGGTCCGTTTCTGCGCACACACGTGCACGCGCACACACACATACACACTGTCTTAGTAAAGAGGCTACTATGACAAATATCACACAGCGCGTTGGCCTGAACAACGGGAACGTGCTGGCTGGACGGCTTGCCTCCTCCCGGGGTAGGTGGGCTCCCATCACATGGCTGTGCCCTCTCCTTTCTCCTGACTTCCAGCTTCCAGCTCCTCCCTGACGCTTGCTCTCCTATTCCCGTGTCCGAGTTTCTTCTGCATATTAAGGACTTTAGTTGGGCTACACCTTAACTAAAAATAGCATCTTCCAGAGAATCCTGTTTACAAGGGGCTCACACCCACAGGAATGCAGAATAAGCACGTTTTGGGGGTGTATAATCAGCTGTCCACACACATGCTCTTTGCCTCCTCACCCCAAAGGCAGCCGTCAGCCCTGGGCTTGGCCCCCCAGTTCGCCCAGCCCTCAGCAGTCTTCTGGTTGACTTGTTTTCTGAGCCTTGTGGCAGTGCAGGGAAAACTCCGGAGAGGATGATAAGCTCCTTGTATTTCTGGAACCTCAGTCTCAGCAGGACCCACCCACAGGTCAGGGGCCAGACCCCGACCTGCAGGGGCCTGGCAGGGAGCGAGCCTCGCCCCAGGTCCCCCAGGCAGGCAGCCGCATCTCCACTCGGCCTCTGGAGTCTGGGGTCTCCCGAGGCTGGAGTGACCCCAAGAATCCTGGTCTTTACCACTGCCCGCTCCGCCGTCTTTGGAGGTGCCTTCCCAGCCCCTTCATGCTGTGGCCAGGGGTCCCTCCTGTGCCTTCCCAGGGCTGGCAGGTCAGGAACGTGGAACGACTGCTCTCATAGGTGAGGCACCTAGTTATCGAGGTGAGACAAAGTATGTGAAAGCTCATCAACACCTGTGAAGTGTCTGCCACGCATGAGCAGGCCAGGTCCTGCTATGATGATGACGAGAATTGTCATCCCTCTTCCCCATAGCTTCCCTGTGAGGTCCTCTGAGTTAGCCCAGCCGGGAGGGGAGCTCTAAGGATTTGGAAGCCTGGGCAAGCGGTGAGTGGAGGCCCAGACGAGCCAGGTGGGCATCTGTAGGGCCGCTTGGCCAGGCTGAGGTGTGTTAGCAGAGGCCTCTCCAAAGGGGCTGCCCCCAGGCCCACCCAGCCTCGGTGCAGGGAGCAGGGGCCCCCACCAGCCCTCCAGGCTGACGGACCTGTCCAGGACAGATCCAAGACCAAAGGAGCCTCACATCCGCAGCACTCTTGCCATGTGGGGCTTGGTGGTTGGTTGCGGTGGGGGGGGGTCCTGTGCACTGGGGAATGCTGAGCAGCATCCCGTCCTTGACCCATGAGATGCCTGTGGCACAAGAGGCAACCAGATCTCCAAGTTGTGACAATTAAGAATGTCTCCAGGCATTGCCACATGGCCCTGGGGAGCAAAATTTTCCCTGTGTGGGAGCCCCTGTACTCGGGGGTTCAGCAGTGGCTCGCATGACCACAGCTTTGGCACGAGAAGCTGCCCTTGCACTTCTCGGCAGTTTTCTTTGTTTCCCTTCCAAAAGGCTGACCTCACCAGGCATCATTTGTTTGTTGTGTTGACTCACCAGCTATAACTGCAGGCAGCCTTGCTACTTTGGGGGATCCCCAGTGACTTGCCGTCTGACTCTATGTAAATCGAAAGGTCTTCCTTACCGCACTGGAGGCAGAACACTTCTTTTTGAGCACCGCCTGGTAAAGACTTCCCTAAAGTATCTCAGGCCTTTGCCGGTCAGTGTTCTGAAGTCCCCACGCGTTTCCCGCGCCCTGGTTGGGGTCGTGGCCCGTGACTAGCGCAGGCTGAAGTTGGCTGGTGCTTGTGAGGTTTTCTGAGGGTGTCTGACCCAGGGGCTGGCTGGGAGGAGAGGCACAGGAGGGGGGTTAGGAGCTGGGTGGAGGAGGGGTCAAGGCCAGGGAGGGAGCCCCCCCCCGGTCTCTGCCCGGGTCACCCCTCCACCTCTCTGCTGGCCGCCTTGGCTTTGAGATGAGGCTCCGCAGGCAGGCACGGCCCTGAGCTTCTTGGCCAGCACAGGCTGCCCTTCTGGCCGTGTCTCCTCTTCCCCGGGGAGTGGGGCTGTGCCCAGAGCTGGAGGAGGCCTGGGTTCTCCCTGCCTCCCATCGCCACTCCTCTCTTGGGCTCCTTTCCCAGCCTTGCTGTCTCCTTGGGAAAATGGGGGGACTTCGTATCTTAGCATCTCCCTGGGACTTAGAACCCCACATTATCGAAAGATCTCAACCAGCTCGCACACAGCTCTCCTCGTGGGCCGTCGCTGTTTCTGTTCTGCAGACTCCCAGAGGCTTGATTTAAGTGGCCAGCTCGGAAGCCTCAGGCTCAGCAGCGGCCGGGACCCCAGAGCCCAACGTGCCCCCTCCCCACCCCTAGCCCAGGCACAGTGTCGATGACCTCACACCTGGACTGAGCCGTGTGCTCGGGATGCGGCACCCATCTGGGTTCAGTGGCCTCAGGGCCAGCGTGAAAAAGCTGCAGCTTAAAGTTGGCTTTAAGGACATGTAAGTCTGGGATGGCAGGAAATGCCCGGTGCCACCGGCCCCACCGGCTGTCCAGCTGGGACCTGGCTAACAGTGTCAGCAAATCCTCTTCCAAACTGGCCAGTCCCCCAAGTTCACAGCGGTCCTTATTGAAGGCCCAGGGGACAAAGGGGCAGCCGGGCGGGCCAGTGTGTGCTAGAGCAGTTGGGGGGCGCTGGAAGCGGGTGGAACTTGCCGTTTGCTCCCTGGGGCTGTTCCCCTCCTTTACCTGCACCGGAGCTTGGCAGAGCTCAGGCTGTACTGGATTCCAGTGTCTGCGGTAGCCAGTCTGTCTGCTACTACGGGAGTAAAGCTGCCCTCCCAGGTAGCAGGGGGAGCAGCAGCCTGGAACGCGGCTCCACCGCACTCCTGGTCCCAACCCACCCGCACCTCCCCGGCCCACCCTGCCTCACCTCCACCCACTGAGGGACTGTTGTTGGGTGTGGGAGTTGGGTTTTTTCCTCTTCCCCTTCCCTTTTGTTCTTTCTCTTCACCATTTTCAGGTTTAGATCCCAGTGACTCAGTGGAGAGATGTTACAGGGCCGATTGGCTGGAGGGCAGGCTGCAGGGTGGGACCCGAGAAGGGAGGGGACCTGTGTGCCCACACCTGGGCAGGTGAACGCAGGTATGCCCGACAGGTCAGACAGGTGGAGCCAGCCCCCAGGCCGCCACGGGGCGCAGGGAAAGACCAATCTGACATCCTCTTTCAGTCCGCAAGGCAGGTAAGCGACCCTTCTCTTTTTCCTACTTGTTTTGTTCTCTGACAACTTCAGGGAACATTTATAGATTGGGGGTCGGGGGAATTGTGCATTTTTTTGGAAAGAGGTTTGCTGTGATTGTGTATAAGAACTTGGCCTTGGCGTTAGAAAAGTACTTCTAGCTTTCAGGTTCTTGGGTCTGAAAAGCAAATTTCTTCTGGAACTTGGATGCTAAGTGGCAAATAGATAAGGCAAGGGCTTGAAACCATGAGTTTCTTTCTGTTTTTTTATTTTGGTGGTTTTTGTTTTGTTTTTTACTTCTTTTTTTTTTTTTTAACTGCAAATGAAAAGCAAACAAGAGGGGCTTTATGATGGTTAGGTGAGCTGTTTTCCTGGAGGTGGGTCCTGCTCAGAGGAAGACGGGTGAGTAGCCCAGGGCTTCCTGGCTAAGAATCCAGGCTTACAAAGCCCTTCTTGCACCCCTGCTTCTTGGCCCTTTGACGTTCCCTGGCTTAGTCTTTTTGGGGGACCCCTGGCCCGAGGACAGGAAGGGAAGGTGCGCCAGTGGGTTGGAGCGACGAACAAACCCAGGGTGCCCTGCTTGACACCAGGACTGGTCTTGGCGTTTTTGACGGAATTTAAAACACCTTTGCAGTCGTCCCTGTCAGTTACCGTCGCGCTCACCACCCAAGCTTGTTGCTCCTCACACGTTATATTTTGTCAGAAGAGGACAGGGAAGCTGTTTTTGCGGTAATTGAACCCTTTGTGACAGATATCTTGTTAAGCGGTGTGCTTTGTTGTTTTTTATTCCAGGATAATTTGTGATGCCCAAATTGCTTGGATTTTGGGGTGTGTCCACTTGGATTCCTTCAGCTGAAAGAAAGGGAAAGCCCTGTTCAGATTGACTTCAATAATCAGAAGATTAAGAATTCTATAAAACAAGAAGTCTGGGGAGTGGATGTGGCTCAAGCAGTTGAGCACCTGCCTCCCACATGGGAGGTCCTGGCTTCGGTTCCCGGTGCCTCCTGAAAACAAAAAAAAAACAACAACACACAAACAAACAAAAAAACCAACTCAGGGAAGCCCATGTGGCTCAGCGGTTGAGCGCTGCCTTAACATTCGGGGTCCCTGGTTCAATCCCTGACCCCCAGTACCAAAAACAAAAAAAAGAAGTCTGGCTACAAGGCAGCTTGGTGCTGGGTTAAAGTCATAGGTCGGAGAGTGGCGAGGGATTAGGCTCCTTGTATGCCTGCTCTGTCCTCTTCGGTGTACTATCTCTGCTCCCCCAGCTCCCCTCCCCCCTGGCTCTTGTGAGTGAAGAAAGCTTTCCCCAAGCCCCTGGCTGACCTTCCCTCACTTCATTGACCAGAATTATCTCTCCTGCCAGCCCCAAGCCAGCACTGTTTAAGGAGTAGGTCACGGTGACTGGAGGAGGAGGAGGAGATCCAAACAAAGTCAGGGGCTGTTGGCCAGGAGAAAAGGAGCAGGGGATTCAGGACAGGCAACTGGCAGTGTCTGCTATGTTGGAAAATTTCAATTCATTCAGATTCCTAAATTAGTTAGGGGTAATACAATCACTCTTACTCCTGAAATACATATAGTTTATGCGGAATTTTTAATGCAAGTGTCTGCTCTTTAGCCTTTCACTTCCAGGGAGGCTCCTTGTCCCAGTTAACATCTGGGCTGGGCAGTTTTCACGTGTCTGAGTTTTTTTCCATCTAGATGAACCTGCTTCTCCCAGAGGCTGCTGACCAAAGCTCCAGCCCTGAGAACTAGACTAGGAAGAATGTGGGGTCATAAATACTAAGAGGTGTTAGAGAAACACGTCTCCCCAGCCCTGCAAAGGGCAGAAGCAACAGGTCTCTGGGGTGGTAGCCCTAAAGGGGTGCTGCCGTGATCAGAAGGACTGGCTTTCACCAGCGTCGCCTACTGGGGAATTGGGGAGTTTTCACTTTTCTCCTGGGCTGGCTCAGGTAGCTGCTGAAGCTTGGGGGTGTCCCTCCTGGGAAAGCTGGGCTCACTTGGCACAGTCCTGGTGGTAAGTTGTGAGGCTTGAAACTCTCAAGTAAATCTTCCTTGGCCCCATTCTTGAGCCGGCCACTCTCAGGGTAGGCCTGGCTGTGCCCCAGCTCTAACCTGGATGGAAGTCACCTGCACATCTGGGCAGGTTTTCTGAGGTTCTGCTCAACCATCACTGCCCTTTACCTTCCCACCCCCACCCAGGGGTTCCAGATGAGACAGAAGCAAATGCAGAAAGTTTCCTTCATGCTTTTGACGTCATCGTGAGATGTAAGAGGATGTTCCCTCCAGCGCTTGGCAGAGGGCTGCGTGCTGACAAATTGTGACACCTCAGCTCTGTCCTGCTGTCGGACGCTTCAAAGGCCCTTCTCCTCACGGCTCCAAGGGGTCAGACCAAACTTTTGCTGCAGAACGAAAGAAGAGGACTTGGCTATTGGAGGTACTTTCCAGTGAGAAGATCATGACCCAGCTTTGCCTGGGTTTCTTCTGTGAAAGTGGCTTTTCTTTTCAAGGCCATCAACTGTGGCCACTGTGATGGCCATGCTTGCCCTTCAACCTCATTAGAGGACGTAAGAGCTGCTGGGGAGCGTCCGTCTTTGGTCTGATGCAGGCATATTGTGTTGGGAGCACACAGATGTCAGGGTCTGGGTATTCTCACACAGATTGTGCCAACCGGGCAGTGCCCTGTTGGAGCAGATGGTGGCCTTCCGGCTGACCTCCAAGAGCGGGGCTCTTCCAAAGAAAAGCTCAGGGTTCTTGGAATCTAATCCTGTACTGAGTGTCTGTGTCCAGTGCTACATTAAGCCGAGTAGAGGACCAGGATTCCCCGACATGCCCTCAGCCTCGTGGGAGCCAGGGGCACCGTGTGTGGGTCAGTGGGGCCAGCCCACAAAGTGAGGGATTGAGGCTCAGCCTCCCGCCAGCTTTCCCTGTGCTCCACTCCTCAGCCAGGAGGAATTTTGCAACAAATCCAGCAAGATCCCTTTGCCCCTTAAAGCATGCTGTGACTTCCACTGCTCCTAAAATAAAGGCAGGCTCTTTATTCCTTATTCATCTCTGCGGCTTCTCCCTCTTGCCCTCCTCAAAGCCCTGCCTTGCCCATCTCACCCTCTGTGGCCAGTTACCTCTTGTCTTTCCCACATGGTCCCAGACCACAGCCTCCTCTGACCGTGGCTTGCTCTCTGCCCACGGCCCTGCTCACAGCTGTGATTTTGCATGTGGATGGCTTCTTGCCTATCTCTCTTTGGGCCCCCAAGACCAAGGACGGCTGTTCGACCTTGCCACTGAATTCTCAACACCCAAACTAGCCCAGCGTCAGCACCTCGGAGATGCTCAATCGGCTTGAGGGGCCGGGGAGGGAAGGGATAGAGTTGTGCTGCGGGATTTGGGCAAGAGGTTTCCTGAGTGAATTTCCACGGTGGGTGGAGCTCACTCCTGATTCCCTGGAATTCTATCAGAACAAATCGTTTTCTTTAGTGTTGGAGGTGCTTGGAGCTCCCCAGGTAAAGGTGGCTTCTGATTGCCTCACATCCCTCCCCGTTCTCTGCAGCAAGAGGCGCTGGGCCCGGGGCTCAGAAGGGCTCCCAGCAAGGATGGTGAAGGGAGGGCAGAGTCAGGCCTGTGGCCTGCGCTCGTGGCTTTGGAAACCTGTGTTGAGCAGAGGCCTAGTCTGGTGATTGGGCCAAAGGCCCCTCAGTAGAGAGGAACATAGCTTAAATAAGTGTGTTCACTCGCACCTTGGGTTGAGTCTTTCAGGAAAGGTCGACTTGGATAAAGACTGCTGACTCGATGCGTTTTCTATTTCAAATTTCAGGCACCGACTGATTACTGACTCTTGTCCAAAGTCCTGGCCTCTTCTCTCTGACTAGAAAGGTGTCCCGAGAGTCCTGGCCTCTTCTCTCTGATTGTGAAGACTGTTCCCAGAGTCCAGGCCTCCCTTTCTCTGACTGAGAAGACTGTCTCTGAATTCCTGGCCTCCCCTCTCTGCTGAGCACCCTGAACTCAGCAGGGACAAGGAGGGCCCCTCCTGGCTACCAGAATGGCCCGATCAGCCCTGGTGCCTGGGTGGCTCCTTCAGGTCACTGCCCCGATTCAGAAAATGGGCGTCTGTTGGAAATGGAGGCTAGGGGCAGCTTAGTAGTAGAGGACGCATCTGCTTGTGCCTGGAGGTCTCCCGGGCCGCCATCTTGCTTTTCTGACCCATCCTTTCCGTGGGAATGTTTCTGAGGACCCAGCTGCTTTCCTGGGCTCCCTCCTTCCCGTGCTCTGCCTTGGTGCTTGCCCGAGGCTTCTGAAGGTGCCCCACTCCTCCCCCATCCAGACCTGACCTTGACCCTCTGCCGGCAGTGCCACGAGCAGTTCTGAGCAGTGTCTCTTGCCTCCCGTTCTTGCCTCGCCCACCCCGACTCTGAAGAAGCCAGCTTGTCCAAATGCTTGTTCTGTGCTCACACAGCCCAAGCGTGCCCTGGCCACTGCGCCACCTTGCTGCTCTTACCTGGTGACGTCTGCTGTTTCCCTAGTCGGCGCAGAAGGCCTTTGGCCCCATCCCTGACCTGCTGATCCAGAGCCTCTGGGTGTGGAGTTGAAAGTCTACATTTCTGACAAGTTCAACAGGTGATGCTTACGTACAGCAAAGTGGGAGAACCACTGTCGTTACGGGTCGAATTGCGTCCCCCCAAGAAGATACGTTGAGGTTCTAATTGCTAGTGCCTGAAGTGTGACCTCATGGAAATAGGGTCTTTGAAGATGGAATGGTTAAGACAGAATGGACCTCTAATCCAGTATGACTGGAGATCTTATAAGAAGAGGAAAGTTGGACACTGGGGAGAAGGCCACGTGAAGATGTAGGATGCAGAGTGAAGCCTTGGAAAGCCACGAAGGCCACGGGAGGCCAGCAGAGCCCAGAAGCTGGGAGAGGCAGGTTGCAGGGGAGCGCAGCCTGCGGCACCTCGGCCTTGGACTTCAGCCTCCAGACCCGTGAGACAATGCATTTCTGTTATTTCGGGCCTCCCTGTTTGTGGTACTCTGTTATGGCAGCACAGCAAGCTTAAGACAACTGCTCTAACCTGATAAACGTGATCTGCTAGAACCTGCCTCTGGGAGGAAGTTTCATGTGTTGGGGGCTATTTTTCCCCACTAAAAGATAATTCGAGTCTAGCCTTGCTTGCTCTTTAGCCAGAGCATTACAGGTTCACGTGTCTAGGGAAGGAGGCTAAGGTAAGAGCAAACTCTCAGCAACCTGTTTGACATTTCCGGGTCCCTGGGAGAGAACGAGCTGGTGTCCGCTGTCCTGCTGAATATGCACAAAGAGACGGTGCTGGCTCTCGAGGCTGCTTTTACCTGCACCTCTTTGCCTGAAACTCAGGTTTCTGGGACCTCCCAAGCTGGGCAGAGGTCATGCTAACCCCCTGAGGATGCCCCCCGCCTGCTCCCAGTGGCCAAGCAACCATCTATCCGTGGTCACCAGATCTAAAAGTATCCTCTAAGCCGGGCCTGGGTGAGGGCAGCAGGCCCTACTGCTTATTCCCTCACTTCCTTTTCCTGTGGCAGTGCTGTTTTAAACTTCTGTCCTTTGCTACTTTTTCCTCTTGCAGGGAATTGCTGGCTTTTTCCCCTTGTCGGCCAGGGGTGGGCCAGCCCTGTTTGGGTCTCTTGCCCATCTCGGCTTGCCCTTCCACCCTCCCTTTCCTCCCCAAAGGTCCTTCTTATCACTAGGTCCTAGGAAGAGGCAAGGCAGGCCTGCCCCACTGAGTCCCTGCGGACGGCACTGCAGGGCCAGCTGTGAGTGTTTCTTTGGCAGTGTCTTAGCTGGTTGTTGTGAGTAATAGTGCAGGAAGCAATCAGCAAGTATACTGCCCTAGAAGTGCGACACGTTGTTGGGCCCGAGAGAAGAGAGGCGAGAGGAGACGGGGCCGTCGTGAGACGCCGGGTCGATGGTGGTTCCACTCCAAGACACTGATAGGTGAGTGCTGCCAGGGGAGCAGGCTGGAGGGCCCTCGTGGTGGTTAAGGAAGAAGGTGCGGGGGCTGGGGTGGGGGGCTCTGGAATCCTCCTCCTAACCACTGGCTCGGGTCCTTGGAGGGGCTGGGTGCATACTGCTCCCCTGTGGGCCTGACTTGAATGCGAACTCACACTCTCTCCCACGAGACGTATTCTGAGTGTAGTCGTTAGGTGTGGAGAAGGTGCCTGCCTGGGCCGGGGAGAAGTTTCTGCCCTTGGGGAGAGACCTTCGGCCAAACCAAGCCCAGGATACCAGTGGGAATGAGAAGCTGGTGGTGTTTCCTATCCATTGGCCAATAAGAAACGTTTTTCCAAAGGGACTCGGCTGAGAAGAGAGTTAAATTGCCTGGGTCCCACCAGCTCCACTTACAGGTGACAGCTTTGTGTCCACTGAACCACAGTTGAGTCCAACTGGATTGCCGTGGCGATGGGGACTGCATCCAAACCCGGAGAGGGAGCCTGAGGACGCAGTTGAGCTTCTCCAGGCCTTGGACCACAAGGCACAGCCATGGCCCCCTGTGCGCCAGAGCTAAGCTGTGAGTGGGGCCTGCGCTTCAGCAGGGCTGGCGGGGGCAGCCTCACCCCTCGCCCCTTGCCCATCAGCCTCTTGGCACTCTGTGGCATGGAGCCAAGGGTACTGCACTGCTCTATCCCGCTATCTTTTCCATGGTTCTCCATCCTATCACTGGCAGGAAGGCCAGTGGCTCAGTCCTCTGACTCCCGTGTGGCACCACAGGTCAAGGGGCCTCCAGCACTTCTGACACCAGCCAAGCCTGGCACCTGCTGCGTAGCAGTTTGAAATTATTTTAAGAAACCCAACAAGAGAAAAAATATGTTTTTAAACTAATCAGTTCCAGTGGGTGTGCGATCCTTTGATTGCGTTAAATTTTGATGAAGGTCCTTTGACTAGATTACTCGATAAGATTGCTTTAGGGCTTCTGATTGGACTACGTCAGTGAGGCATGAGCCAGCTGGGAGACAGAGAGAGAGACAGAGGCAGACACAGATAAAGGAAGCTGCCGCATTTGATCCCGCGATGATGAGAGAAAGGAGCTCCGGTTTCTCCCACAGCTGAGCTGCGAGGACGGAAGCCCCTAGAGGCTCAAAGAGCTGAGGCCCAGGGAGAGACGAGCCATATGCCTGACAGCTCACAGCTGAACTCGGGAAGAAAGCAGAGTCCCTGAGACTGAGCGAGGAGGCCCGGTGAGAGACAAGCCCTATGCCAGGTTTGCCGACAGCTGCGGAAAGGTGGAGACCCAGGCAGAGATCAGTGGCCACCTTGCTTCACCGCGTGGCAGCTGACTTTGGTGAGAAAGCACCTCTCATGGTGCCTTGAGTTGGATTCTTCATGGACTTGGGACTGTAAACTTTCACCCCATACACTTAGCGTCGGCAGCCCTTTGGTAAACTAAGACACGCTGTGACCCCCAGCTTCAGTACGCCTGGGTGCTGCTCCCCTTCCAGCCGCTGCCCGGCCCCTCCCCTTGCCACGCCCACCTGCCTGGACCCAGTGGTCTTGCTCTGTCTTGCCGATCCCCGTGCTTCCCAGTCCGGGAGGGGAGAGGAGCCTGCTTCTGTCCTAAGTACCTTATCAAAGTCAGAAGGCGCCTTCGAGAGCTTTTCTGGGATTCGGAGTCTCTCCATGGGCTAGACACCCTCTGGCCATTAGGCCCGGCTCCAGTCTAAGCCAGCTGTGCCTTTTCCTTACTGCTGGCCAGCAATGTGAGCAGCCAGGATGCTCCAGCACAATCCCATTCATACTGGAGTTGTTCTCTTTGTCCTCAGATAGGCTGCAGCTCGGGGGGTGCTTCCGAGAGGGTCCCTCTGTAACGCACATCAGATTGACCAAGTCCACTTGGCCACAAATTCCCCTCTGCTCCCCAGACCCACAGGACTGGGCGTGGGCTGGAGTGGGGCTGATGAAATGCCCGGAATGCCAGCTGGAATGACAGACCCGCACTGAGAATTCCTGATGGGAGTTTTTTCTGAGGCAGCATTTTGGATTACTTCAGCTCTGAAGTCTTGACATTTTCCCCAATTTTAGACAGAAGTAAAGAATGTCTTCCTTCCCCCAACCACTGATTTATTCAGGATACTGAACTTTAAAGGGGCTATTCTGAGGGTTTATGATCTCACTAGCTTATTCATTTGAGTTCAGGTGAAAATTTTTGCAACTAACCTCTCTTCCTATCTAGGTTTGCTTTTAGTTATGCCAACATAAAAACAAGAAAAGTTGTCATTCTCGCCTAGACTTCACCTGCAGAATAAGTAAGGAAATGGAGACGGCAGAAGATCTTTGTTTCAGCCAGGTCGTTGATAAAATTGATGTCTTTGTGGGAATTTAATTGGCTGTTGCAGGCTTTGGAGTAGCTGGGATGTATTTTGTCATTTTTATGTCTGACGGTGGAAGAAGAAATGTAGACACTTACACATTCTTTTTACTGGGCGCTTTACCTTTCAGAAATTCTGGAAGACGGGGGGAGCAGGTTTGGCTCTGAGGGGTGATTTTAGAATGAGTTGGGACAAAGGGGCTACTTCACGCACATACACACGCACACGTACACACACGACTGCCGTGAATTTGGGGGTTCAAGGTCCAGTAGGTTGAGAGTATCCAGACCCAGGGCAGAGTGCACCTCTGCTTTGGGGAAAGGACAACACATTCTAGATAGCAGTTCCTGAGCTGCAGAAGCGCTTGAGGAGTTCATGTTTTGACGTGAATATGGAGGCAGTGGACTTAGAAGTGAATTTTATGTACTGGGAGGAATTGTTTGAGCTTCTTGACTGTGAGACAAAGTGAAGTTTAAAATATATATTCTGATGTCCGTCCACGGATGATGTGCTGTATCCATACAATGAATTATTATTCCGCTGTGAAAAGGAATGAAGCCCTGATACGTGCAACAACATGGATAAACCATGAAGACATCTGGTTGAGTGAAATAAGCCAGACGAAAAGGACAGATATTGTATGATCTCCCTTACTTGAAATAATTAGAATATGCAAATTCGTAGAATCATAAATTAGCGTATATATATTCTTGCTAATAATGCTACATCACTAGGATGTGAGCAGATGAAAGACCGGAATACCTGGATACCCGTAGTCATATGGAAAGAAATGAACCTTGACTCTTACCTCATACCCTGTACAAAAATCTAACTTCAAATAGATCATTTGCCTAAACATCAAAGCGAAAACAGGAGAAAATCTTCCTGACCTTAGGGCAGGAAAAGATCTCTTAAGACACAAAATACACGAACCACAGAAGAAAAAACTGATAAGTTGTACTTAAAACTATCTGCTCTTCTAAAGACACTGATAAAAAAACGAAAAAGCAAGCTGTAGACTGGGACAAAATATTCACAATACAAATATCTGGTAAAGGACTTATATCCAGATTATATAAAAAGATCTACAATTCAATAATGGAAGACAAATTTTTATAAAGGGGACAAAAGATTTGAATAAACACATCACAAAGAAATTACATCAATGGCCAATAAGCACATGCAAAGATGCCCAGCACCTGCAGTCATCAGGAAAACGCAAATTCAAACCACAGTGACGATACCACTATACGCCAACTAAAATGGCTAAAATTAAAAAGACTGGTAATGCCAAGTGCTGACAGGGTATGGAGCAGCTGGAACTCTCATCTATTGCTGGTGGAAGTGTAAAATGGTACATACAATTTGGAAGACAGTTATTTGAAATTTCAAAATAAATTAGGTACTATGACTTTAACAATAAAAATCAGGGCAATTATAATATTGAGTATATGTTTTTTTCATATTATATCCACTGCTCCCAGCTCTCCCACACCACTTCATGTGAGTTGAAAATTAGTGAATTAAAGGTTTATAATTATGGAGTTTGTGGTGCTAAGCCACCAGGCTTCTTAAGGAAAGGCTTTTTTTTTTTTTCAGGTACAGAAGAAAGTGCCTGTAACGTGATGGACAGGGGCAGTTGGGGCTAAGATTTTGCTATCTTATTTCACTTGTGTATAATATATGGGAATTATTTAGCTTAGTGACTGACAAACATTAAGGCCTTATAAATGTTAAGTATTATTTTGTCATTTCGGGAGGAAGGTTGCCCTTGGATTTTCCTGCTGAGAAATTTATTACTCCTCCATCCATGTTTTTTTGGGCATAAACTCAATTTTCATTCTTCTCGATAATACATGGACATATGGGAGATTTTTCCTTAAACAGCTTGCAGCCCTCAGGTGATGATGTCTTTGGGTCCATAAGGGATCAAGTAGCAATAAATGAACTCTGAGCTTCAGGAATGACAAGTGGACTTCAAAACCGTAATTTCATAGTTCTGCAACTGCACTCAAGCCAGGGGTGTTCTGTGCCTCACCTAGCCTCTTAATTCAGCTCTCAACTGCTTTGCAGTTTGTACGCTGTCCAGTTTTAACTCTTATCTAGTTCATCATTTGCAATGCCTTCCTTCTGACTGAAATTCAGTAAATCAACGTGGCATTTACATACAGGGGTTTTGTCTGGCGAGTGCATGGCCAGCAAGCATGCATAGTTTTCGAACACAGCATCTGCCCACATAAAACCTTTAGGCTGCAGAAGGGAATGGACACTATCTGACTGCAGTAACCTTGGGCTCCCGGAGGGACATTGGTTCCTTAATTGTAACAATTGTTACCACAAATGTTACCACACTAATGCAAAATGTTACTCATAGGGAAAACTGTTGAAGGGAGGGGTATATGGGAATTCTATACTTCCTGCATGATTTTTCTGTAAACCTACAACTGCTCAGAAAAATTAAAAATTATTTTTATATATTTGACAAACTCTGGTATTCTACTATAGTTCTACCACTAGAGGAAAGTAGTTGTGGACTCTACAGGGTTGCTCTGTGCATTTTTTTTTTTTGCAATTTCCTGAGAATCTATCATTATTTCAAAATAAAAAGCTAAAA
Source organism: Tolypeutes matacus (assembly GCA_026826555.1). NCBI lineage: Eukaryota > Metazoa > Chordata > Mammalia > Cingulata > Chlamyphoridae > Tolypeutes > Tolypeutes matacus. The sequence continues at coordinate 4,904,469 of JAKSZT010053883.1, read as the reverse complement.
CATAAAACATACATATTGATATGTATATTTGACTAAATGCAGTGTGATATCCTGGATTGGATCCTAGAACAGAAAAAGGACATGGGTGGGAAAACTGGTGAAATCCAAAAAAGTCTGTAGTTTAGTTAAAAGTAATTTGCCAGTGTCTATTTCTCAGATGTTGTCATTGGAAAAACTGGGCGAAAGCTGTAAAGGAACTCACTCTGTACTATCCTTTGCAATTTTTCTGTAATTCTAAAATTATTCCAAAATAAGATTGTTAAAAACAAAAGTGTGATACACACACACATACGCACATTGTGGATTTACATTTGAACACATCTGGGCACCTAAAACCCTTTAAAACACACGCTTTCTTTAGAGGCAGCAGCGTGGGCCAATGCCTGAGTGCCCTTTGACAAATGACCTTGCAGGATCATTTTGCCCCTAGTTTGGCTGCATGGGCAGGGGGAGCCCTGCCGAGCTCTCCCAGGAACCCAAGAGGATCCCTGAACTCCTCCTGTCTGAGTCATGTTAATCCCACTTTCCAGATCAGAAACCGAGGCACAGAAGAGAACTGATGTCCTCAGGTTGCAATTTCCTGGAATATTTAAAACCAAATTCTTAAGTTTGTGTTTTCCCAACAGGTGCTTGCAAACATACAGAACAATCTATAAACTATAGCTGTTGTTGGTTTAAAAAGGGCAACTCTTTTTAGGGGCCCTCTTCAAGATCAGTGGTTAAAATCAGTGGGTGGGGTGGGGAACCTAGTTGGAACAAAAGTGTTAATTCGGCACCTGCTCTGGGCTTGATCTTCACGGGGTGCCTTGGGGAGGCCCGAGGACCAGCGGCACTGGGTGACGTCACCGGCCAGCACCTGCCTGGCCTTTGGGGAGCCACCCCGTTCCCTGGCCATGACCCTAACTTCTTCCTGGCTGCATGTGAGTCCTGAGCATGAGGGAGTGGGGGGACGGGCAGAGGAAACGTGCTTGGGGCTGACTGGCTGCGTCACATGCCCAGAGTAGTGGGGTTCCATCACTCTGACCACCTGGGTCCCCCAGCTCCCTGGTCCTTCCTTGCCCAAGTGTTTCCCTCCATCCTAGGAGCTGCCCTGTCCTTCGAATAGATGTCTCATCGCTCGACTTTGCCAGAGTCCCTTCTGGGTTTTCATAAGGACACACCTTCCCTGGGGGGGGGGCGGGGGGAGGAATGGACTCACCCTTCCTACCTGAGTGGCCCCAACGGCATCCCACAAGGCTGCCCCTTGCCTGCGGCCGCTTCGGACAAACCACTTGTCCTTTGAACTGGAAATGTCTATGTAAACTAACAACTAGCTGCCCTCTGTAGTCTCTAGCCAAGGAGCACTTTGTGTACCCAAAGTACTGGTACTTCTGCAGCAGGGTTCACGCCGGGACTGCCTCCCCCGTTCCCAGGGTCCTGGATGTTACATTATTCCAAAACAAACAGCGTCTCTTTAGTTTTCACAACTAAAATTGAGATCACAGATTAACCTGTCTGCCTCTAAGTTAGCAACTTTGAGGAGTTGTCTTTTTCTCCACTGTTTGAAGACGATCCTCTCCTGAAGTGAAGGATCCAGACCAGAGGGGAGGAAAAAAGAAAAAACCATTAACAGTGCAGGAGCAATACAGAAACAGTGTCTCGTGTAGTATTCTAGAAACGTCCACGTAGCGAGGATCAGAGGGCGGCTGGCTGGAGGGGCCACAAGATGGCTCCAAGGAATGAGTGGCCCTAGAAGTCGCTGTGTTCCTGACTCTCTGGCCTCCTCACTCCGTTTGCTTTTCCTAAGGCAGGGGTCCCGCATCTGGGCTGTTGCCGTCTTGACATTCGTAATAATTTTTGAACAAGCGCCCTGCGAGTCAAGTCGCCAGTCCTGCCTAACAGCCTCCCATAGGCCTTCAAGCTGCGGCCACTGCCCAAGAGGGCCTGGTCCAGAGACGGCACTTGCTGGAAAGATGGGGCCAGGCTCATGCAGGGTCAGGGTAAGTCTGGCTGCTGGGATCACTCTTCCCTCTGACTGGGGAACCTCGGCTCTAGGCACAGGGCTGCCACTGGTGTGGGGCAGAAACTTTGGACAGTGATCAAAACCCAGGAAGGGATTTATTTAGTTTTGTGAATTGTATCAGTTTGGGGATTTTTCTGGATGCTCCAGAGTTAAGGTTTAATAGCTTAAAAATGCTTCCCAACCTGAAAAGCCGAGACATCGTCGACTCCTGGGCTTGTTCTCAGCACGACGAGGCCCAGTTGCAGCAGAACGCGGCTGTGGGTGTGTGCTCAGGCTGATGGGGTCACCCAGTCCTGGTTTTCAGGTGGACGCTGGAGAGCAGAAGCCAGAGAGCGGGCATCAGCTGTTCCCCAGTTTCCGGGAGTGTAAGCGGGAGGGATTCGGGTCAGAGCCGGGAGCCTCCTAGGTGGCCCTGGGCTCAGTCTCCCGGGAGTGTCCCGGAGGCAGGGGCCGTTTCCACTCAGCGGTTCCCAGACGGCCGGCCGTGCGCCGGCAGCACCTGGGAGCTGTTTGAGCGTTAAGACCCGGGTTCCCCAGCCTGGGGTGGGGCCGGGCACCTGCACCTGTGCAGAGCATCCCAGGCAGGCAGCCGGGGAAGCGGCTTGGTCCAGGGGCTGTAATTGTGGAAGCCGCTGGTCGCTCCCTGGCAGCTCTTATGTTTTGTGCAAGCTTGAAGTTTTCCACAATGAAAAGGCTTTTTAAAAAATATTCCCAAGGAGATGCTGATGCCTGTCCCGGGTTAGGACAAAGGTGGGAGCAGGTAGCCCTAAACTTGCCCCCGGTCTCCCTGACACACAGGAGGTGGCGCCGTCTAGTGGCGAGTATGCGGTACTACTTGTACAAACGGGTAGTGGCCTGGAGTGGGATGTGACTCAGACCAGACTCTGAGGCCGGGGAGGTGACCTTGGGAGGGGAAGCGAGGCCAGCCTTGCAGCAGGCTCATGACCTTGGTCGTCCCACGGACTCCTCTGCCAGTCCAGCGAAGCTATGGAGCCTTAGAATAAAGGCATAAAACAAATGGGATTACAAAGCAAACCATGAACATGAAATATAATTCTCAAAATACCCGAAAAAAAGCAAGTTTGTTATAGTGCAGTACACATGCTTCATCTTAGCACATAAAATAAGATCCAGCAGCAGTTGGTCTAAAATAATGAGTATAATTTAAAAGTAGGGGTGAGCAGCAGTTGGTCTAAAATAATGAGTATAATTTAAAAGTAGGGGTGAGCATAAATGATATTTTGAGAAATTTGCAACAATTGTAATGTGATAGGAAAATAGCTGATTTCTGTTGGTGACAGAATCACAGTTACTGCTGAAAAAAAACCTCCCTAGAACAGATTCTACATGCTCAACATTTATGTAAGATGCTCTTATTGAATATAAGTATGTAACGTATAACAAAGTTTTGTTGCATAATTGAGATATAATTCCTACTGAAAGTTTCTTTTTTTAAATTTTATTATGGTAACATATATATAACATAAAATCTGCCATCTTAACCATTTCTAAGTGTACAATTCAGTGGCATGAATTATGTTTACAATATTGAGCTACTGTCACCACCATCTGTTACCAAAACTTTTGCATCACCCCAAAGAGTGAAAGTTTTCTTTTAATCCCATTTGCTTTAAAGCCAGATTTTCAACGTAGCTTAAGCCCATGGTCCCTTTTTATAAGCAACACACAAAACATCTGGAAGATTCTGAAGGGTCTCTGGGGGGGGAGGGGTGCTCGTCCTTTGTCTCCCCCCCACCCCCTATTAAGAGACACCTCCCTGACACTGTTTATCTCCCCTACCCTGCCCCTCGCAGCGCCCCAGGCTCCCGTGGGACGTCCCTGTCCACTCTTGGTCCCTGGGAACTTTAAACAGCTTGTGCTGACCACCTCCCAGTTTCTGTCTCCTGATGGGACCTCTACCCGGAGGCTCTGCAGCCCCATCCACAAAGCGAGCCGGCGAGCTGGGCCGTAGAGGAAGACACCCTTTCCCTTTTGGTGCAGTTCTTCTTTCATTTGCCGGCCCTGCTTTACCAAGGCAGCCCGGAAGCTGCAGCAGCTTGGGAGGCCCCGTCGGGACCAAGGCTGTGGGGGGTGGGAGTGGGATGCTGGCAGGAGGCCGTGGCACAGCAAGCTGGCAGCAGCAGCCTCGGGGGCTCAGCAAGGGGAGGGGGAGGCTCCAGGCACTGGGGAGAGTTTGAATTCACCCCTGCTGAGAACTGAGGGCTTCTCCTGTGGGAAAACTCTACTGACTGAGGGTGCTCTTTGAAGCGGACCCCCCCCCAACACCAATATGGCCAGCCAGGCTTCTCCTGGGCTCCTATCTGTGTGGTCAGACGGCCACGTGAGTATGCCCAGTGGTTGCACAAACTCCCTGTGGCATGCGGGGGGAGGCGGATAATATGGAGAGGGGCCCACGGGGGCCGGTTCCTCTTCCATGCCGCCTGAGTAGGAAGGGGTAAGACGAGCTCCCTGAAGTAGTAACGTGGCCCATGGTTAGAGGCAAAACCTGCTCCATCCTGACCTTCAAACGGGGAAGTGAGAAAGGTGGCCAGCCCAGGTTTCTACCTAAACTATGGAGAAAGTCTCTCTTGTGTTCTAGTTTGAAAACCACATGGCTGGTATTGTAGGTTAGGCTTCCCTGATTTCGAGATGTCAAATCGTCACTCCTTTTGCAGTGGTCAGGAAGAGAAGACTCCTGTGCCAGCTCCTGGGGTGAGTGGAGGGAGGGGATGGCAAACCACAGCTGGCCTGCTGCTCATGGGGCCGCTAGTCACAGTTATGGGGTTGAGGACTGGGCCCCTAGTTGTGCAGACAGACATTGGGGTGCAGAGGAGGCTGTCACGAAGCATCTGGACATTGGACAGGGCCACTTTGGACACTGGACGTGGAGCAGAAGACAACTGCCAGCTGGCTTGGTGCAGCTGCTCGAGAGACGACTTAGGGTCAGATGAAGACTCCAGCTGAGTTTCCTACCAATTCCCCCAACAAGGAGGAGGGAGGAGGAGGATCAAAGACTAGAAATTTAAAATGTGGCTTCGGGGACGTTGCGTTCCGTATGGGCCTGGACCCATTGGCAGCAGCGTGGAGCCTGGGCTTATCTTGGTCTGTGCTGTTGGTCAGTTTGGGGAATGGGAAAGCAAAGCCCCAGGAACTCTGTCGGAGGATCTGGGGTCAGGAGTCCCTGGCTTCCTTTAGTGGTGGTGAAAGCGAAGGACCTGAGCTGGCTTTGGATCCCCCAGCAACTTGTGAGTCATGAATCTCGCCTCCGGTGAGTGCCTGGGTGCATCTGGGCCACGTCGGTGAGCGCGGACTGTGGGAAATCAGCTTCAAGCTTAAATCTGAGCAACCTGAAGCTCTAGCATTGTATGTCTTTCCCAGTGCAAAGGAAACCAAGGAATCTTCTGACCTCTAAAATAGCCAACTGCTCACCTGGGGAGGTGGCAAAGATCTTTAATCTCAGCAAAACAGTAAAGGTGTAGTCTTTTTTTTCTTTCTTTTTTTTTTTACCCGGAGGTCCAGGGGATCGAACCCCGGTCTCTCCATATGGTAGACAGACGCCTAACTTCTTGAGCCACATCCGTTTCCCAAAAGGTGTAGTCTTGATAAGCTCACAGAGCAGGTTTCCAGAAGACCTCACGCGTCTCCCTTCCCCCCAAATACCTGAGAATTAAGTGCCGGACAGTCTGAGGAGGGAGTCCATTCCAGGCTTTTGCCCTGCCACATGCCAAAAACCCAGGACTGGTTGCAAAATCCAAGCTGAAAACCAACCGTACCGGTAAAAAGCTGAAAGCCTTCAATAACAGAATGCCCAGCTAGGGTTCCTCTCAGGAGGAGGTCAGGGGATGCCGGGACAATGAGAAGTGACTCGGAAGGAAAGCAGCTGTTTTCAGTTCTCTGCAGAATAAACTTAAACTCCATGAATATGTTGGCTCAAGCTGCTGAGAATTTTTTTTTTAGTAATGTGTTTTGCTGATTAAAAAATAATATACCTTAATTCCAGCATTATTTATACTAGACAAAACCCCAGAAATGACCCAAATGTCCCCAAATGGTAGACTGAATAAATATATTATTTATATAGCGAAATACTATACAGCAATGAAAATGAATGAACTACACTATGTGTGAGAATGTGGATGTGTCTCACAATAACAATGTGAAATAAAAATGAGTAATGTTGAGAAAAAAATGTAAGACACAGAAGGGAGCAGAGAATATACCATTTATATGAAGCTTGATGACAAGCAAACTATGCTATTTCACTTAGGGATGGCTACATAGATGGTTCAAAAGAAAAGTAAGGAAATTACTAAAGGACTGGGGGAAGACTTCTGGGTGCTGGCAGCGTTAGATTTCTTACTTTGGATGGGTTTTTGCTTTGTAATTTCCCATTAAATTGTACGTTTGTATTTTATGCACTTTTCATTATGCACATGTATAGTACAATGTTTTTAAAACATTGAGTCTAGCCTTTTATGAATCAAATGCAAAATCAAATTCAATGTATACTGAAAATGACAAAACTTTGTTGAAAGAAATTAAAGACTTAAATAAATGGAAAGTCCTCCCATGTTCATGGATAAGAAGGTTTATTATTCGTAATAATATAGTATTACTCCCCAAATTTATCTACAATTTCAGCACAATCTCTATCAAAATCCCATATGGTCTTTTTGGAGAAATTGGAAAGTGGATCATCAAATTCATATAGAAATGGAAGGGACCAAGAATAGATAACTAGTCAAAAAAGAACAAAGTCTTCCCGATTTAAAAACTTGCTCTGAAGCTACAGTCATCAAGACTATGTGGCACTGGCATAAGGATAGATCATCAGTAGATCAATGGAATAGAACTGAGAGACCAGAAATAAATCCATACATTTATGGTCAACTGATTTTTTAACAAGAGTGCCAAGACCATTCAATGAGGAAGAATAATCTTTTCAACAAATGGAGCAGGACAACTGGATAACCATGTGAAAAAAAAAAAAAAAAATGAAGTGGGTCTTTTCTTGCACCATATACAAGAATGAACTCAAAAGCGACTAAAGACCTAAATATAAGAGCTAAAACCATAAAAACTCTTAGAAGAAAACACAGGTGTAAATCTTCATGACCTTGGATTAGGTAGTGGTTTCTTAGCTATAACACCAGAAGCACAAGCAACCAAAGGAGAAAATAGATAAATTGGACATTGTATTAGTCAGGGTTCTCTCGGGAAACAGAATCAGCAGGAGATATCTGTGAATAATATGGAACTCTAAAAGAGTCTCTCACGCGACCGTGGGGACTCACAAGTCCAGGTTCCTCAGGCAGGCTGCAAACCAGGGGCTCCGATGAAAGCCCGATGAAAGGTCGTTGATGAGTCTCTGGGAGAAGTTGCCTGTCCAACGACGAGCTGGGAAATTCTCCCTGAATGTTGAAATCACTTCCACTTTTAAGTCATTCAACTGATTGGGTAAAAGCACCACCCATTGATAATGTAATCTCCCTGATTGATGCAGATGTAATCAGCCGTCCACGCAGTAAACTCACTGGTGATCGAAGTCCATAAATGCTCTTGTATTACAATTAGCCCAGTGCTTGCTGGAACAAACACCTGGACACAACTACTTGGCCGAGTTGACACAGCCTAACCATCACAGACATTATCAAGATCAAAAACTTTTGTGCTTTAAAGGATGCTATAAAAAAAAGTGAAAAGACAGGAGGGCAGAAAATTTTTGCAAATCATATATCTGATAACAGTCTAGTATCCAGAATACATAAAAGAACTCTTACAACTCAAAAATGAAAAGACAACCCAATTTTAAAAATGGACAAGGGATTTGAATAGACATTTCTCCAAAGAGGGTATACAAATGGACAATAAGCACAGGAAAATATGCTCAACATCATTAGTCACCAGCAAAAAGGCAAATCAAAACCACAGTAAGATACTATTTCACACCTGCTGGGATGGCTGCAACCAACAAGTGCTGGTGAGGATGTGGACGGATTGGAACCTTCATACGTTGCTGGTGGAAATATAAGATGGTGTAGCCACTTTGGAAAACAGTCTGACAAAAGGTTTAAATAGGAGTTGCCACAGGATCCAGCAATTCCACTCTTAGATATCAACCCAAGAGAACTGAACACATTTGTCCACACAAAAACTTGTCTACAAATGTTCATAGCACCAGAGTAGAAACAACCCAAATGTCCATCAACTGACTTTCTTTGTGTTTTGGGACACACATTTTCGAAGAGTTCAGGCCAGTTATTTTGTAGAATGTCCCTCAATCTGAATTTGACTGCTGTTTCCTCCAGACGGGATTCTGATTCTGGATATATGTGATATATCCATACAATCGAATATTATTAGACAATAAAAAGGAATGAAGTACTGATACATGTTTCAACATAGTGAAAAAAAGGCAGTCACAAAAGCTCACATATTGTCTAATTCCATTTATATGTAATATCCGGAGCAGGCAAAACCACAGAGACAGAAGGTTGATTAATGGTGCCAGGGGCTGAAAAGCGGGCTGCAGAGTGGGTGCTGAAGGACCGGTTTTCTGTCTGGAGCCATGAGACTGTTCTAGAATTAGTGGTGATGGCTGCAAAATGTGAGGCATATTGAGAATATTTCGTATATTCAGTCGTGTGAATATACTAAAATCCACCGAATGGTACCCTTAAAAGGCTGAATTCAATGGTACGTGGATTGCATCCCAATAAAAATATGTACTTTTAAAAGAGCTGTAAATTGTTTATCGAGTTCTTGATTAAAAAAAAAAATCGAATCTATTAATAAAAAATGCACAAGCTCGTGGCAGGAGCAACTGTGAACACCCCCTCCCCGGAGGACAGCCCCCCCGAGATAAGGTAAGCCTGGGGCGCGGCCGGTTTCCCGCCGGGACTGGGGCGCACGCCCGACAGGAGTCGTTCCGGGCCCCAGAGGGAAGAGCCCGCCCCCCAGCACCCCCACCCGGCTGGCTGGGAGGGGGAAGCCACAGCAGCCGGAAGCCGCCTGTCCCCACCCCAGGACCCGCCGTCCTGGCAACACGGTCAGCGCTGGGGGCGCCCTCGGGGGAGCCGGGGGCGGGGCCGGGGCGAGGGGCGGGGCCCGGGCTCGCGGCCTGGGCGGGGCGGGCATGGGGTGTGGCCCGAGGGGCGGGGCTCGG